>CM026088.1:15583423-16183423 GCA_014839685.1 Anableps anableps
TCTTACCAGCCTCACCAGTATAGCCTCAAGGTCATCAGCTTTGGTTCTAGGGCTGATTCACACATTTCACATCATAGCCTGTCAATCTCTTCTTGAACAGCATGATGGCTGGACATTCTCAGCTGTTTATACTTTGGATGTAATTGTTAAAACAGATGAAACTGGAGCCTTCAAGGAACTGGAAATTGGACCCACGGATGAATCAGATTGGTGAAGGTCCATAGTTCTCTTCCTGATATCTAGACTGATTTGTTTTGAATTTTCAGTGATGTCACACAAGGAAGCTGTGGGTTATTCCAAATTTTTTAAAGCCATAGCAATCTTAGTGTATGTAAACTTTTGGTTCTAAGGCAGTAAAATAACAAATGCGCCATAAATTATGTCTTATTGTTCTAAAGTTTAGAACATATAAATAATGCTGTTATTTTTAACAGACCTAAAAAGTTTATTCTAATTTAATGTCACTGTTTTGCACAGTTAATGTAAATCTCTGGCGTCAACTGCATGTGGATTGAAATACTCATTGGGGAATTTGTGAATTGGGCCCAAAATCGCTTCTCAAGGCTCAAGTTATACCTGTTGCTTGAGGACCTTTTCCTAAAACACTTTTTCTTTCACACCACTTTCCATGAATTTTCTTGCTTACAGCACTCTGTCCACATTCAGCTTCTTTAGTATTCTATCAACTGGAAGGTTTAACACATCTCCTTGACAGCAACTCCATGTTGTTCCCAAAGGAATCAATTATAACTTAATAATTTTCCTAACTTGAATACTGTTTATTTGCATAAAAATCCAAAAAATATTAATACAACTCTAATTTGGGCCCTTGAGTATTATATAGAGTACAATGTTTGAAAAGGCTTACAAGGCCCTGGACTACTGCCCTTGTAAGCCTTTTCAAAAGTCTGGCACAGCTTTTAGCAAATAGAAACAGATTTAGTAATTCTAACTGACTGAAAACAAGAGAAATCCAGAAAGTAAGAAAAAGAAGTGTATGTGTTTTTTGTTTTTTTTTTTTTTCGTTGTATAGAAAATTCTGGTTTCAACTGTATCCAATATGAATTTTACTTTTTTCAACTGCATTCTTTGAAAAACAAACTTCTTGTTGACATTCCCCAGTAATTCGACTGAGGTTGAGTCCTGTTCCTGGAGGTGTAATCCAGACCAGCAGGTCTTGAAGCTGGCGCGCAGAGCATTGTGGGATACTGGCTAACGGGTGAAGTCAACATGGCTGCGGCTCTCAGGCAGAGGATAGAACCTGCAGGAAGAAGGCCGTGAATGAAGCCCGGTACACATACAGCTCTGTCGCCTCCATAGTAGGCTTAAAACCGCCGCGTTCGCCGACTTCTACGCCGCCTGTGGAGGCCCGAGACACTCCCAAACAGCAGCAGATAACAAACAAGTGAGGATAAAGTCTCGTATGAATTCCGACGAGAAGGAGGACTGTGAGTGTGCGACACCACAGGCCAAGACCAGCCCCGCCAGAGGAGCTGCTAGGTGAGGAAGCCGAGCGGGGAGAGCCGGGTCTGCCGGGGAGGAGCGAGCCGATCAATAGCTAGCCAGCTAGCTAACTAACGAGTTAGCTGTTACTGCTAGCCGCTGTTTGGTTGCAGACCTTCTGCAGCTGCTGTTCCCCCCAGCATTGGTTGGTTAATACGGAATATAATTTGTACAGTTATTAGAGAGATGAATTCTGCATGCAATGCAGCTGGAGCAAAACAGCCAGGTAGGTTTGCTATGTTAGCTTGCTGGGTCAGCGTCAGAGAGAATCTGTCCGTGACATTTGTCTGACTTCTCTGACAATGGCTGCGAGATTTTCTACAACACAGCAGTTACCACTTATTAACTATGGCTCTGCGGTGATACAGCAGCAGAAATGTGCAGGTGTTAGAGCTACTGTGAGCTAATTCAGTGGTTTCTCCCCTGGCGACAAGACCAACCCTGGTTCCTCTTTTTTTAGTAGGTTTACATTATGGTTCTGCAACAGAACTGCTCAGATCAGTCAGTTTGATCTTTTCTTTTCTCGTTTTTAGTAGAGAACAAGAGGAGCTTGACATAGAAAACCCAGAAGCAAGCCGAATGTAAGTAAAACACGTCTGGAATCACACATTTTCATTCATTCCATTTCCTTTCCTCCATTCAAAAACACCTATTTCAGGACATCATTGCTCTAGTGATGACTTAATACAGCGGATGTAAGGCGTTACAATGGGACGTTTTTAGTGATGTAAAAAAAGCAACATGATGCTGCCACCACCGTACTTTACAGTATGGATGTTGTTCTCAGGCTTGAAATTATCACCTTTTTTCCTCTAAATGTAACAGTGTTTATTAAGACCAAACACTTCAATTAGAGTTTTATTAGAACAAAGAACATGTTTACAAAAATTTAGCTTGTTGTCTAAGAGTTTTTTTTTTTTTTATGTTGCGTTTGGAGTAATGGCTTCTTCCTCTCTGAGCGGCCTTTCAGAATTAATGGCACTCTCATACAAGCTTCAGCAGCGTCTTGAGCTCTTGTTTTGGGGTTGATTCACAAATTTCACACCAGAACCAGTCTTCTTTTCTGAAAAGTACAATGGCTGGACATTCCAATGCTGTTCATATGGAAAAACAAACCAGCTTTCTAACAGATACTTGAAAGTTTTGGGTCAAAACTCGCTGGTATATTGAACTGTTCAGAATTGACCTTGACAGTAAGGTTTAGTTCCATCTTAGAAATGTTATTGTAAAGCTTTCGGCAGTCTGTCTGACCGCTTTCTGTCTGGTCTTGTTTTAACAGTTACAGTAGGAGAAAGTAAGTATTTCATAAACCCTGATTTATTTTTTATTTTTTCACTGTTTTCCACTTCCAAAGAACAGAGAGGTCTGTAAAATTAGTCGGAGGTACATCTCAACTGTGAGACAAAATCTAAAAAAATCCAGAAAATCACATAGTATGATTTTAAATAATTAATTAGCATTTTACATTTTATTGCAAGAAATAAGTATTTGATCACCTAGCCTAGCAACCAGCAAGAATTCTGGCTCTTGAAGACCTGTTAGTTCATCTTTAAAAGCTCTCCTACCCTCCACTTATTACCTGTAATAATTACACCTTTTTTTTAACTAGTTACCTGTAAAAAAGACACCTGTCCACACACTCAAGCAATCAGACTCCAACCTCTCCACCATGGGTAAGACCAAAGAGCTATCTAAGGACACCTGGGACAAAATTCTAGACCTGCCCAAGACTGGACAACGGCTTGATGAGAAGACAACTGGCAGCCTCCCTCAGACTGGGGCTCCACGCAAGATCTCTCCTCTTGGAGTACCGGTGATCATGAGAAAGATCAGATATTAGCCCAGAACTCCACAGGAGGACTTGGTCAGTCTCAAAGGTTACCATAGTAACATACTACACCATCATTAACATCCTGCAGCAAGGTCCCCCTGCTCAAAGAGCACACATCCAGGTCTGTCTGAAGTTCACCAGTGATCCAGAGGAGGCATGGGAGAAGATCATGATGTCAAATGAGACCACATTAGAACTTTTTGGTATAAACTGGAGGAAAAAGAAGGAAGTAAGGATGAGAAGAACACCATCCCAACTGAAGCATGGGGGTGGAAGCATCATGCTTTGAGTCAGCTTTTCTACACAATATGTCTGCACCCTATTGATCAGAGAATGGATGGGGGCGTGTATTGCAAGATCTTGGGCATCAATCTCCCTCCCTCTGTAAGAGCATTGAAGATGGGTCATAGCTGGGTCTTCCAGCATGAGGATGACCCGAAACACACAGCCAGGGCAACTAAAAAGCATTTCAAGGTCCTGTAGTGACGTAGCCACACTCCAGAGAACCCAGTAGAAAATCTTTGAAGGGAGCTGAAACTCTGTGTTGCCTAGCGACAGCCCCAAAACCTGAAAGATCTGGAGAAGATCTGCATGCAGGAGTGAGTCAGAATCCCTGCTGCAGTGTGTGAAAACCTGGTCAAGAGCTACAGGAAATGTTGGACCTTTGGAGTTGTAAGCAAAGGTTTTTGGACCAAATATTAAGTTGGATTTTTCAGTTGTATCAAATGCTTATTTCATGCAAGGAAATGCAAGTTAAAGATCATACAATACATCCTTCTGTCTCTCACAGTTGAGGTGTACCTATGATGACAGACTTAATCCTGACTTGAAATATTTGCTCTAAAAATGTTACATCAGATCTTTTTATTATTGTTATTACTATTAATCAGGATGTAATTATCTGGTGTCAGCTGGACTCATTTAAAACCGAACTATTTCAACTCTAAATACTGTTCTAAATCCTATTTCCTTTTGTTTTGGTTCTCATCCATCCCCCTTTGGGAAAGTTGGCTCCAAAGTCTCGGAAATAACCCTACCATTGTCATCCTCCGTTCCTGTCTTCCCAACACAGGAAGCGTGCAGCTGCCAAACATCTAATAGAGCGCTATTACCACCAGTTAACGGAGGGCTGTGGGAATGAGTCTTGCACCAACTCCTGGTGTGCCTCATCAATGGGATTTAGCCGCATGGACAACAACGCGGCGGCGGTCAAAGCTCTCGAGCTTTACAAGGTCAATGCCAAACTATGCGACCCGCACCCTTCGAAGAAAGGCACGGCGTCCACGTACCTGGAGAGCAGCACTCACAGCAACTCTGCCTGCAGCAACAGGAAGATGAACCATAAAGATGTCCACGCTGTAAGAGACAATTTCAAAGGTGGGTTCACGTGAAGCAGACGGAACGTTTGCTAAGATCAGGTTTTGTCTTCTCTCTTCATGAAACCTTCGTCTCTGTGTGCAGATATAAATTACCTGACAGAGGAGAAGGTGTACGAGATCTTAGACATCTGTGGAGAGAAGGAGGATTACTCCCCTCTGATCCGGGTAATAGGACGGGTGTTCTCCAGTGCTGAAGGTTTGGTGCAGAGCTTCCGGAGGTCCAAACCTCACACAAAGGAGGAGTTGAAGTCCCTCCAAGGTAAAGACGAGGACAAGGACGAAGACGAGAAGGAGGCGGCTGCGTGCTCTGCCACAGCCATGGAGGAAGACTCCCCCACCTCCTCTTCGTCACGGCTCGGGGAAGGCTCCTCGGGAGACAACGACGTCCAGAAGCTGGCCCCTGATGAGGTTTCAGTGGACATCGAAGCTGTGCGGCGCGTCTACGAGCGCCTCCTTTCTAATGAGAAGATAGAGGCCGCCTTCTTGAATGCACTCGTCTACCTCTCACCTAATGTCGAGTGTGACCTGACATACCACAACGTGTATTCAAGAGACCCCAACTATCTGAACCTCTTTGTTATAGTGATGGAAAACAACAACCTGCACAGCCCGGAGTACCTGGAGATTGCTCTGCCACAGTTCTGTAAGGCCATGAGCAAACTCCCCCTTGCAGCTCAGGCGAAGCTGACCCGCCTGTGGTCCCACTACAGCGCCGAGCAGATTCGCCGGATGATGGAAACCTTCCAGCAGCTCATCACGTTTAAGGTGATCAGCAACGAGTTCAGCAGCCGCAACCTGGTCAATGACGATGACGCAGTTGTGGCGGCCACCAAGTGCTTGAAGATTGTTTACTATGCAAACGTGCTCGGAGGCGACCTGGACACGGAGAACAACGAAGACGAGGACGAGGAGCCCATCCCCGAGTCCAGCGAGCTCACCTTGCAGGAGCTGCTAGGCGAGGAACGGCGGAACAAGAAAGGCCCTCGAGTGGACCCTCTGGAGACAGAGCTGGGGGTCCGCACCAACGACTGCAGGCGGCCGCTTATTCCCTTCGAGGAGTTTGTGAACGAGCCCTTGAACGAAGTGCTGGAAATGGACAAGGACTACACTTTCTTTAAGGTGGAGACAGAAAACAAGTTCTCCTTCATGACCTGCCCTTTTGTCCTGAATGCCGTCACCAAGAACCTGGGGTTGTACTATGACAACCGCATCCGCATGTACAGCGAGCGGCGGATCACTGTGCTCTACAGCCTGGTGCAGGGTCAGCAGCTCAATCCCTACCTGAGGCTCAAAGTGCGTAGAGACCACATCATTGATGACGCTCTGGTCAGGGTAGGTGTGGGCAACGCCGGTGCTTGCTAACTCTTGTAGCCAATGGGGCGTAGTCACACCGGGTTCTTTCTATTGTCCTTGCAGCTGGAAATGATCGCGATGGAGAATCCCGCAGACCTGAAGAAGCAACTGTATGTGGAGTTTGAAGGAGAGCAAGGTGTCGACGAAGGAGGGGTGTCCAAAGAGTTCTTCCAGCTGGTGGTGGAGGAGATCTTCAACCCTGATATTGGTAAGAAATCTACAACAAATAGTCAACTTTTTACCCACATGCTACCCTGACGGTTTAAACAGACGAAGACTCATTCCAGAAAAGTCTTCTCCTCATTCGACAGAAGCTACTTCTGTTCCACATTCATGTTTTTGTTTTTTCTTCGTTCAGGCATGTTCACATACGACGAACACACCAGGCTGTTCTGGTTTAACTCGTCGTCGTTTGAAAACGAAGGCCAGTACACGCTGATCGGCATCGTCCTGGGTCTGGCCATCTATAACAACTGCATCCTGGATGTGCACTTTCCCATGGTGGTCTACAGGAAGCTGATGGGCAAGAAAGGAACCTTCAGGGACTTGGCGGACGCTAACCCAGTGAGCTTCACTTCAGCAGCAGTTCACAGGATGATGTGAGTGTTTGTCTGACATCCGGTTGTGTTTTGGAAGGTTTTGTACCAGAGTCTGAAGGAGCTGCTGGAGTACGAGGGCAGCGTGGAGGAGGACATGATGATCACCTTCCAGATCTCCCAGACGGACCCATTTGGTAACCGACTCATGTACGATTTGAGGGAAAATGGGGACAAGATTCCAGTGACAAATGAAAACCGAAAGGTGAGCCTGCCTCAAACACAGCCTTGTTTGGTACATAGCACTTTGCGTTCTACCTGCTGATGTCGAGTGTTTCCACAGGACTTTGTAGCTCTGTACTCTGAATATATTTTAAACAAAAGTGTTGAGAAACAGTTCAAAGCGTTCAGGAGAGGCTTTCACATGGTCACCAACGAGTCGCCACTGAAGTACCTGTTCAGGCCAGAGGAGATCGAGCTCCTGATCTGTGGCAGCAGGGTGAGATCCAGAAACATCCATCGGGAATCCGGAGTTTTAGCGATGTGTCTAAGAACCTGGCTTTAACTTCCTCTCTCTTCCACACTCCAGAACCTGGACTTTCAAGCGCTTGAGGAAACGACAGAGTACGATGGCGGTTATAACAAAGACTCTCGAATTATTAAGTAAGAAAGCAGCTTTTTATTCGGTCTGGATTATTATGGGAAAAGAAGAGTTTTGAAAATTAAATATTCTGTCCTTCCTTTCATCCTTGTATACTCTCTTCCTTGTGTCCATATTTCTCTCTTGTTCTTTCTTTCTTTTATCCCTCCTTGTCTTTTTCTTCCTTCATTCTGTCCTCCTTTCATCGATGTGTTCTGCTTCATGAGCTTCCTCTACTTTTCTTTTTTTTTTTTCCCTCTCCTCCTTTTTTCTTTCTATCCTCTTTTCATTCATTCCTTCCTTTTTTTCTGTCCATACTTTCCTCCTTCCTTTTCCCATCATTCTTTCCTTTTTGTCTTCCCTTTTCCATTTTCTTTTTATTTCATTACCTTATCTTTCCTTCCTCCTTCTTTGGCTTTTTCCTTTCTTTCATTTTTTTCTCTGTTCAGTCTTTCCTTTTGGCCTTGTTGACTTTTTTTTCTTCTTTACTTCTTTTGTTCCTTCCCTCCTCTTTTCCTTCCTTCCATCATCTTTTCTTCTTTACCTTTTTCTTTTTTTTCTTTTCTTAATTTCCTCCTCTTGTCTTCCTTTTTTCTTTTTGTTTTTTGTTCTGTTATTCCTTTTTCCTTCCTCGTGTTCTCAGTGAGGTCTGTGGCAGATGAGGATGTAAACCTGGAGGTTAAGTGGTTCCCTCGAAGCTGTAGACTCAGCAGTTTTCAGTGACATTCGGTTCAAACATAAACATGCAGAATGTTAGAAGAACAAGCAGATGAGCAGAGTTGATTTCATGAGGACATCAACTGTTCTGACTGTGGGACATGTCTCCTGCAGGGAATTCTGGGAGACATTGCATTCTTTCAGCGAGGAGCAGAAGCGCCTCTTCCTACAGTTCACCACCGGCACCGACAGGGCGCCTGTGGGGGGGCTCGGCAAGCTCAAGATGATCATAGCCAAGAACGGCCCGGATACAGACAGGTGAGCCGGCTCCATGACAACCATCCTGCTCTGACAGACGACCATCACCCTCTGGAAGCTTCCATGCAAGCTTCCACAGGTCAGATGGAGCACTTCCTGTCTTGTTCTCAGTGCCCCACTGCCCAGGTTGATCACTGGAGAAAATATTCAGCAACGTTACGATGAAAACAAAGGGTTGGGGTTTGGACATGTATTTTTTATCAACAGCAAAATAACAGGAAACTGGAAGCACACATTACAAAGAAGCAGCTATAATACAATAATTGCACAACTGAGTCAAAGATACTTTCATAAAGGATATTGGAAAAGAAATATCCTTTAATGTCCCACAGTGGGGAGGTTCAGGTGTACCAGCAGCAGGTTAAAATAAAAAATATACAAATAAAAACAGAATAAGAGACGGTAAGGTGGAAAATGCAACCTATAAAAATAATACTGTACAGTTATTAACGTTATTTAACATAAACACTTATACTGGTATCTTGTCCACTGTTTTACCAAACAGTAGACAAGGACTGAAATGTCCCCTACTTATTAGTTTTGCCCTGATTAAGCAAGTTAAATGTTATCATATTGTTTTTAATTATATTTTTTGCTTTTACTTAGAACCTAAAAAAATGTTGCCATGGTATCAAAAATGGTATTGTCTTTTTTTTTTTTTTTTTTTTTTTTTTTTTTTTTTTTTTTTCGGCTCAGTATCAAGTTTGAAATGTTACTGTGGTGGCAACCTCAGCAGGAGGAGCATTCACATGTTAAATGCTTTCATTTCTTCATTATTCTTCTTTTCTTGCCTTGTGTTTTCCTTCCTCTATACTTCCTTTTATTAGTTCCTTGCTTTTCCTTCATTCCTTCCTTGGCTTCTTTCCATGTTTCCTTTTTTTCTATCTTACAGTTCTCCATTTTGTCCTGTTTTTTCCTTCCTTCTTCCTTCACCCTTTCGCTCTCCCTCCTTTGTGCATTTTATTCTTCCCTTTCTTCATTTTTTTTCTTTCCTTGTCCTCCTTCCTTTCTTCATTCCTTCCTGATATTCTTCTGTCCTTCTTTTCTCTCCTTCTTTACCTCCTCTCTTTCTTCCTGGTCTCCTTCAGTGCTTTCCCTTGTTTAGTTCCTGCAGTCTTTCCTCCTGTCCTGTCCTGCCCTGCCCTGCCGTGTGGTCTCCCAGCTCCGGTGTCTCACGCTAACTGACTCCCGTCATCTCCGGCTGCGTCTTGTGTCTCTGCAGGTTACCGACGTCCCACACCTGCTTTAACGTGCTGCTGCTGCCAGAATACAGCAACAAGGACAAGCTGAGAGAGAGACTGCTGAAAGCCATCACCTATGCCAAAGGGTTTGGCATGCTCTGAGCCCCCCCCGCCACTAACAGACTCCTTCTCAGAAAGCCCATGACGCCCTGCCCCACCCCGCCCCGCCCCTCCTTTATCAGACACAATCCAAACAGCGACAGAACACAGACCAGGAGGAGACAGAAGAGAGGACAACTGGTTCCAACTGAGCACTCTAGTGGTTTTGCTGCTGTGCCTGCATCATCTTCCATCAGTCAGTGTAAGCACAGAGGCCTCCTGAACTTCCCACTCCCACATCCACAGTATGTGAATGTGTTGCAGCCTCCTTTTGGGTTTTCCATGTACAGAGAGGATGGTTTTCCTTATTTATTTTTACGTTTTAACGGGTTATCTCATGGCTGCCTGTTCTAACAGGCCTGTTAATCTGGGGACGGGGACGGGGAGACAGAGTCCGGTCAATAAAAACAGGATGCTAAGATAACCTGGTCTAACAGATGATTGTGATGTTCCCCACTAGAGACCGAGCTGCACTGACCATTCCACTCTACTGTTGCTTAAACACAATTCAGATCAAGGTAAGCATTGGGAAAATTTACTGTCCAAAATGGCACATCATCTAAATTACTGTTCAGTTTTGTTTCTGGGCATTTGTTCTCACTCTGGGGGGGGGGGGGTTATACACCACATGTTAGAATCCAATCTTATCAGATCAGAGCTGTGTAAAGTGCACTTAGACATTTTCAGAATGTTTTCTTTTTTTTCTTTCTTGGCCACAGGTCGCCATGATTGTTTGGAGAATTTCATTTCCTTGTCTTCCTGTGTTGACAATTCCAAATAAAAACAGTGTTTATATATGAGTGCAGTGGAAGCTGCAGCACCAACATCTACACATGTAGACATGTGCCAACCTACCGGTGAAACCAGATATTTACAGATGCTGGATTAGAAACACAACCTGCTTTTGTTTGTGATATTGAATCAAGCTAAACCGCCTGACCTATGTTGGTTAACATCATAAAAAAATGTGTCAGAGTAAGGAAAGAACATACTTTAAATTAACACGTTTTGTTATCCCTAATCCCAAACACATCAATTTTAGCTTCTTCAAACTACCAGACATCTTCCCAAAAATGAAGCTCTTTGTCCCTGAGTGTATTTACAAACTGTTAACTGCATAACCCAAAATCTTACCAAGTATCTTTGGTTTCTATTGCAGATATTTTAGTATACTTGAAATAAGACAAAACGAACTTATAAGTAACTTTTCAGCAAAATATAGAACCTTATTTAAACTCAATATACTAATTCCACTGGGGAGGTTTTTTCACTTATGGGGAAAAAAATTCTTGTTATAAGTGAACTAGAACTTTTTCATTAATAAGGAATTACTGATTTAAAACAAGCTTCTATATCTTGCTGAAAAGTTACTTGTTAGTTTTGTCTTATTTCAAGTGTACTAAGATATTTGCACTAGAAACTAAACAAAAATACTTGGAGAGATGTTATGGGGGTTTTTTTGTTACTGAGCGGCATTTCAGCCCATATTGATACAAGACTCATTTCACTTTTACCAGCTTCAGCAGCATCTTCACAAGGTCTTTAGCTGTCGTTCTGGGGTTGATTCACACCGGAACCCGTCCCCTTCCTGAACAATGTCTAGACATTTCCATGCTGTTTATAGTTCCATATAATAGTCTGAACAGATGAGCGTTGTACCTTCTGGTATCTAGAGATTGGACCCAAAGACGAACCAGACTTGTGGATGTCCAGTCTTTTTTTCTTTTTTTTTTTTTTTTTTAAATTTGTGATGTCACACAAGGAATCAGTTTGAGATGTTGCCTTAAAATACACCAGAAGCTTACAACGCCATCTGAATTACCCCAAATAGCTTAAAGACACGGTAATCTTTGTGTATGTAAACTTCAGACTTTGAGGAAAAACGTCATAATTCTTGTATTTAGCTAATAGAAATAACTGAGGTAATCCTGACGGACATAAAGCGGTTTAGTCTGATTTAATGTCAGACAGAAAGGAAGAAGGTTGTATGTTACTTGCTGTTGTGTATGTAAATATCTGGTTCCAACTCTGTTCATTTAGTAACCATTTGTCAGGTAAAAATTCTAGTTTGTTTCGTCCAGTTTTGGTTTTAGTGTTGAATACTTAGGAGGCTCACACTGCAGCAGCTTATCTGGAACCTTCTGCAGAGGCAGCGTCTAGGAGATCCCAATGGATCTCAAAAGTTGGGCTTCTCTGGTCTTTAGTTGTTGGACCGTAGTCAGCGGTGGGACACCGTCCTTGCTCCTTGCTGTGGGACACATGCGCCACCAAGAGTAGAGGAACCCTACCAAAAGTTAGCTGACCTGTCAGAAAATCCACGAGTCACTTAGTCTCAGGCAAAGCTCCGTGGTGACTTTCCTAGCAGTTCATCCGGGCACGGCAAGGCGTTCCGACCTGTATTTGGATCTCTCCGATGTATGCTGTGGGAAATGCATCATCTAAACGAACTATATGAGCCACTTCCTTATGAACCATTAAAAAAAATTACTATGAATGTAAATGTCATTTTGTTTGCATACAGACCAGGCAGAAACAATAAAAGGAACTATGAAAAAGAACTTGTTATATTTTACCAATTAGTAAGAGGACCTGATGATCTGGCATTGTGTATCATAACCCTGCAAACTCCCATCATTCTGTCTTAAATAAGCAGACTTTAGTTAAATGTTTGGAAGACATCTTTTTGTCTATCTTTACTTTTTCAGTTCTTCAGTTATAAAAGAATTTCTCTAATACAAACAGGCTCAAACATATAGATACACCCCCACTTATATTTGGTTAAATGATCAGCAGGTTCCTCCTCACCACACACCTAACTACCAATCCTCCATGATTGTTCCTAGCATTTGGGTACTGGTCAGATTCGGGTTATTTTTACTTTTTTGTTTACCTAAAACCCAACTGGCAGCAGCCTCTCCAGTTCTCTTCGGAACTTTTGGGCCATTTCCCCATCTGTCCTGTCATGTCAAATAACATCTGCTGTATATGGTAGATGCTTTAATCTGTTGGGTTTAATCAAAACCCCACTAGATGGCAGTATTGGGTTGGAATTAAAGTGTCATCCTGAAAGACTCCATTATTATGTTGCTTTATAGAAACTTTATTTTATAGATTGTAAATATATAGTTGGAACCAGATATTTACATACATTGTATGAAAAGATACAAACCTGTTTTTTCTCACTACATGATACTAAGACTAAACTTGTTTTAGGTCAGGATAACAAATTATTTCTATTTGCTGAAAATGCCAAAATAAAAGAATTATTACAGATTTTTTTTTCTTTTTATTACTGTCTTCAAATTCAGAGGTGTACATACACAAAAACTACCAAATTGGCTGCAAAATGTATTAAGGACAACAAAGTCCATATTCTTGAGTGGTCATCACAAAGTTCTGATTTCACTCTCAAAGAACATTAGTGGTCAGAACTGAAAAGGTGTGTGTGTGAGCAACCCTACAAACCTGACCAAGTTCCACAAGTTCTGTCACTTCTAACGTTTAAAGAATTTCTCTTATTATTCTGGCATTTAGCAAGTAAAAGTTTAGCAAAAAAAGTTTCATCTGATTTAACATCACAGTCAGAAAAATCAGCTACAGGCTTATATATATATATATATATATATAAATAAAAATTCCCTTCTCACCCTCCACGGGTGGTCTTTCTCAACCTCTGAGCTCGGGTCCTCTACCAGAGGCCTGGGAGCTTGAGGGTTCTGCGTAGTATCTTGGCTGTGCCGAGAACTGCGCATTTCTGGACTGAGATGTCTGATGTTGTTCCTGGGATCTGTTTTAGCCACTGCTCCAGTTTGGGGGTGACTGCCCCGAGGGCCCCGATGACCACAGGCACCACTGTGGTCTTCACCTTCCAGGCCTTCTCCAGTTCCTCTCTGAGGCCCTGGTATTTCTCCAGTTTCTCGTGTTCCTTTTTCCTGATGTTGCAATCGCTTGGTATTGCTACATCCACCACAACGGCTTTCCTCTGTTGTTTATCCACCACCACGATGTCCGGTTGGTTCGCCATTACCATTTTGTCTGTCTGGATCTGGAAGTCCCACAGGATCTTAGCTCGGTCATTCTCCACCACCTTTGGGGGTGTGCCCCACTTTGATCTCGGGGCTTCCAGTCCATATCCTGCACAGATGTTTCTGTACACTATGCCCGCCACTTGGTTATGACGTTCCATGTACGCTTTCCCTGCCAGCATCTTGCACCCTGCTGTTATGTGTTGGACTGTCTCAGGGGCCTCCTTGCACAATCTACACCTTGGATCTTGTCTGGCGTGGTAGATCTGTGCCTCTATCACTCTGGTGTTTAGGGCCTGTCCCTGTGCAGCCAGGATGAGTGCCTCTGTGCTGTCCTTGAGTCCAGCTTTTTCCAGCCATTGGTAGGATTTCCTGTATGTGTGTATATATATATATATATATATATATATATATATATATATATATATATATATATATATATATATATATATATATATATATGCTTCAGCTATAGTCGGATTGACAAGCTTTCTTTTCTGAAAGCAGACCTGTAAGAACTCCTTTCTTCAAGCCTTGCTCTGGGGGTAACTTTAGAGTAAGACATTTATCATTAATTCATTCCTTCATTGAGGCTTTTTATTTTGTCTCATCTTCTTTTCTGTCCATTTTATGTCAAAAGCATCACAAAATTTAAACAGTTTTTCTGTTTAAATTTTGACGTCACGATATGTTGGGTGAATTTTATCATGGTTCTGTTAGCATTGCTTTTGTGATCAGCCCAGGTAGCCCTTACCAATCTCCTCCTTATGAACCCAACTGGAAAGACACAATGGACAACTTTCAAGGCAACCTTTTTATTTTATCATATTATGTATGGGAATAGAGAGTAGACACACTGTCAAACTGTTCCATTTGGTGAGTATAAAAGATCTACAGTCCCCAAGACGACGAGCCCTCACTACCTCTGGGTAGTAGTGTTCCCCAGCAAATTTCACTCATCAACTCTGAGGCTTCTGACCTGGTTTGATAAGTTAGTGAGCCGCTGCTTGAGTTTACGCTGAGAAGATTCATATTGATTTGTAAGCTTTTGAAGTTTGATCATCATAATATCCACACTGCCTTCAATCTGGTTGACTTTATCCTCCAAATCCTTGGCGTCAACGGCATCTACAAGTGACTCATCTATGAGATTATCTTTCATCAAAATGGCCCTTCCCTTGTCCTCCAGAGCATATTTAGCATCAGGGTATTCAATGAGAGCCTCCATTAGATCATCTTTGGACAGTGCAAACAGATCCGAGTAGCCAACACTTCGGATGTTGGCAGTTCTCCGATTTCCTGCTTTGCTGCCCTTTATTCCAAGGATGCTGATTTCTCCAAAATATGCCCCATCACTGAGGACAACAAACTGGGTCACCCCATCATCCGCTACAACAGCTAGCTTCCCTTCTTTGATTATGTACATTTCTCTGCCAATGTCTCCCTTTTTACAGATGTAGTCACCAGGGCTGAAGACCTGAGGTTGAAGCTTCAGAACCAACTCCACAAGTAAACCTGCTTCACAGTCTTGAAAGATACGCACTTTTCTCAGTGTCTCCAGGTGAACGTTGATGGCTATCTCAGCCTTAAGCTTATCTGGCAGATTCTTTAGTACCAGCTTCTCATCACAAGACTTCCCCTCTGTCCACAAATAGTCAAACCACTTCACCACCCTCGCCTCCAGGTCTTTCGTGACCTTCCGAAACTGCATGTATTGCTTGATTGAGTCAATCTTGGCCTGAAACTCTACCCGTGCAGCATTCATGTTGGAAATCATGGCACCAACATTGCCTACAATTGTTGCAAAGATCAAAACCCCAGTGAGAAAATCAGCTACAACAAAAAAGTATTCAATGTCTCTGACTGGAGGTGGGGTCTCACCAATAGTTGTCAAGGTAAGGGTGGACCAGTAAAAACAGTAGATGTACTGTCTGGTCAGACGAGCATATATAGGATTGCTTATGTTTGGATATACCCAGGTGTCTGAACCAAAACCAAGTATTTTAGAGACGGCAAAGTAGAGACAAGCATTCCAGTGAATGATGATGATAATGTAAAGTACCAGATTTGCAATACGGAAGATGTTTGGAAAGTTAGTTCGAGTTTCAGTTCGGTCAAAGAACTCAAAGAGTCGAGCTAACCTAAAGAGACGGTTGAACCTCCACTCTGGGTTGTTGATTCCAATTTGAAGAAACACAAAGTCAGTAGGAATGATGGAAATCATATCTAATTTAAATTGCCGTGTCTTCGTGTACGTTTCTTTCAGGAGCTTTGCATCCTTCACAAGCAGTCCTTGCTCCAGAAAACCTGTTGGCACATGACAAGTTTCAGGAAATGTACTGTCTGTGAAAAGTGCTGAGAGAAATAACCCTGCCTTTGCTTACCTGTCCTGGCTCTCACAAAGGTGTCCATGTAGTAGATAAGATCTGATATGTAGTCCAAAATCATCCAAAGTGTTGAGTTAGCGGACTGTAGTTCATTAAAACATGCCCTACATGGAAGCAAAATCATTGAGAAAAGGTTGAGAAAAACTAAATATACAATGAAAATGAAATATATTTAGAAAAATTCCATAAACCCAAACCTTGCCACAAGAAACATCAGGTTGTAGAACACCGGGACAGAAACTGTGCACAACCAGTTGTAGTACATATCCGTAGCAGGATCCATGATCCACACCTCCTTCCTGATTGATTATAGGTGACAGTAAGTAGTCAACAACACAACTTCATTAGGGAGGACAGTGCACTATTCATAACCAGAACCACAAAGGTGCTTGAATTTCAAGTATAACAATTGGAGCATCAGTAGACATACAGTAATGTCTTTAACTCAGTTTTGTATGATATTTTCAATATAAATTAGTATTTATTTCCCTTCCGGCATTTGAGTTTTTTTTAGAAAAATTTCCATATTTAATAAAAGAAGTGACCAACCATCATATATGTATGAATATGGATTCATTTGACATTGTTTTAAGGGGGTATGCTGGGCATGGCATTATTGTTTCATGACTCGTCTGTCATTAAAGAAGTATTTTGAAAATCCCCTTAACACAGTTACAGTGTCTTCCAAGGAGGATGTATTCTGAGGACTCAAAGAGAAGGTATATCCATTGCCATGCCAGAAGTTGATATTTTAGTATAAAAACTCCCCAGCAGAAGGGCACCAGGTGTGGATATGATTTGACATTTTAGGGCTATTGTGGTTGACAGGCATCTGTATTGTCATATGGGGGACTAGGATAACATCTTTGGCATGGCAAATGGAGGTGGTGGTCCTAGTAATAAAGGAGACCAGAGCGAGTGCTTCAACTATCAGTAGATCACACTTGTCACCCTTACAGGTAAAACTGACTCCTGGGTGTTGGAAAGGAGTCTTCAACTGATTGTCAAACTTCCGATTCCAGGGGATCAGTTTGGCTTTTGTCTTGTAGTTTACTCCTGGACATGGAATAGTGGACAAGATGTCGACCCTTCGGGAGTTGCTGAAGTGTTTGTGGACATTTGGTTATCCAGTTGAGTGTTTTATGGCTCTTGAGAGCACTCACAATCATGTCTGTCAAAGCATCTTTGTTTTGGGGGTTCTAGGGGAGGATGGGCTGCCTGAGATACTCTTAAGGGATGCTTGGTTCCCTTTATAACTAGAGCAAGAGCTTCATCCACATTCTTTTCACCAAGTGAAGCTTATTCCCAAAGCAGTATGATGCCAGCTCAAACCTCCTTGTCAATGATCATGTTTGTCGTCTTCTTAGAGAGAATCTCACGACATTCTCGTGGAGAAGAGAATGTCTGGTTTGGGAACCTCACAGTCTTAACTTTGCTTTTTGTAGATGATGTGGTTCTGTTGGCACTTAAGGCTGTAACCTTTGATGTGTATGAGAATAGTTCAGAGCCAAATGTAAAGTGGCTGGGATGAGAATCAGCTCCTCTGTGTCTGAAGCATGAATTTCAACCAGAAAAATGTTGCTTGCTCCTTTCGGGTCAGGTTGCAGTCCTTGTCTTCACCAGAACACTTTAAGTATCTTGTCTTGTTCACCAGTAATAGTAGGATTAGGAACTTGTCTTTTATGATGTGCGCACTGCTTTAGTCTGTTGTGTTAAAGAAAGACTGAGCCAAAAATTACAGTTCTCAATTTAGAAGTCAGACAATCATCTATGTTCATGAGACAAGCTTTAATACCGAAACAAGGATATCCTAGATACATGTAGCTGAAATGAGCTTTCTTCCATACGGTGGACAGGCTGTACGCTAAGAGATAGGATTAGGAACTACCACATTTGAGGTGGAGCTACTGCGCCTCCTCATCAAAAGGAGTCAGTTGATGTTTTGTACAACCACTCTGAATGCTTCCTTGGTGTTCCATGCATGTTTTAAGGTGGAGAAGACCCTCAGGGCAGACTCAGAATATGCTGAAGGAACTGTATATACCTTCTGACCTGGAAACAACCCAGCCAACCCAGAGTTGGCCACTGGGAGATTGATGTCTGGGTTCCTCCCCCTGGACTTGTTACCTCTGTGAACTAATCTCAGATAAGTAGATGGATGGATGGTCACTGCTCCTTTTCAATAACTTGCATCAAAAATGTTTTGAGACCATAAAGGGCACAAATAGACGTCCTGGGACACATTATTTAAATCTCTAGTGTCAAACATGGAAAGTTTCGGTCACAAAGTTATGATTTAAAAAAAATTACATTTAGCATTCAAAAAAAAGATCAAGGTACTTACGGTGGCTCTTTTTTATCATCCTTTTTGTCATCTTTCTTGTCATCCTTCTTGTCATCTTTTTTTTCATCCTTCTTGTCATCTTTTTTTTCATCTTTCTTCTCATCTTTTTTTTCCTCCTTTTTCCTAAAAAAAAACAATCATACAGAGAGGCAGGTTAGGCAGACTTGTATTGTCTTGTCAATACGGCATATCATAGTGCAGCAGAGCATTGGTACTGGTCTGTGCCACTTAATACAAATCAGCCATAACATTTTGACTAGTAAAATTAGCCATTTTTGTTGCAGGGATGTGTGTATATATTTCACGTGATTTATTTCAATTCAATTCAAAACATGAAACTGGTGTATTATATAGATTCATTGCACACAGAGTTAATGTAAACCCACATTTAAGAACAGTCAGAACAATTGTAATACAGAAATAACAATAATTTTGGGGAAGTGCTGCAGACAATCATTCTAATCCCCAAAAGGTTGTTGCTAAAGAAGTTGGCTGTTCAGATTGATGTATTCAGAGATATTAAAAAGAAAGTTGAGTGGAACCAAAGCCTAAATCCTAATCAGTTCTGGGGTTTGAACATTTACAATGGTGTGGAATAGTATTTGTCTTCATACTGATTTCTACAGTTTTTAATTTTTTGACACACCTAAATGTTTCAGATCATCAAACAAATTTTAATATCAGACTAAGATAACCTGAGTAAATACAAAATATAGTCTTAAAATGATTTTATTCATTAAAGGAACCTAAGCCATAAACGTAATAACTCGTTGGGCAAACTTTAGCAGCAACAACAATCATGAGGCACATTCGATAACTGACAATGAGTCTTTTGCTTCCTGAGAAGGAATTTTGCCCCAATCTTCTTAATTGGAAAGTTATATCAATTCAGCCACATTGAATGGTTGTTGACAATGAACAGCTTGTTTAAGGTTATTTCAAGGTGTCTTAGATTTTGGTCTGGATATTGACTAAACCATTCCTCAACCTTTGGTTTAGTTCTTTTGAACTAAACTGAATCAGAGGTGGATTTGCTTTTGTGCTTTCACTCATCGTCCTGTTGCCAGACCTTCTCTTCAGGATTTTCTGCCAGAAAGCAGAATTCATGGTTCATTAGATTATAACAAATTCTCTCTGATTACAAAAGTCTTGGGAATCATCAAGATGTTTTTGATAAATGTGAGATGGACCCATTGTTTGGGTGGCCTTCATTTGCAGTAGGTTAGACAAAAAATGGGCAGAGAGAGAAAAGGGAAGACATCTAGCAAAAGTCCCAAGGTCAGGAATCAAACCCCAGATGGCTACGTTGAGGACTTATAGTCTCCCTTATATGGA
This sequence comes from Anableps anableps, assembly GCA_014839685.1. NCBI lineage: Eukaryota > Metazoa > Chordata > Actinopteri > Cyprinodontiformes > Anablepidae > Anableps > Anableps anableps. The sequence goes on from CM026088.1 coordinate 15,603,072, forward strand.
GCACCTACGCTACCTTTACACCACGCACCGCCTCCCTCATTTGTGTATTGTATGAAGGACAAATGTTCTGTGTCCATCAACAACAAAATGTCATTCTTGGTTTGATCAGATTCTTGGCTTAAGCTACTTTGCGATGTATGTCCCTGCTGTTGAAACATGTGAGGCATTCAGAGTTTCAGATGTTATTCTGTGTTCTTCTCTGACCTCCTAGATGAGTTGCTAATGAGCTCTTGGAGTAATTTTGGTGGACTGGCCACTCATCTGTTCAGGGTTTTCTTGAGATTGGGCCATTATCTGTTGCTTTTTTGGACAAGACCACTCCTGGGAAGGTTCGCCACAGTTTCATGTTTTCTTGAGTCCCAAAGTCTTAGAAATGGCTTTGTAACCCTTTCTAGAATCAGAGTTATCAATGACTTTGTGTCTAGTCTGTTCTTGGATTTCTTTAGATTGGGTCTTGAGGTGTCTCTTTTTCCTACAACTGTCTGAGATCATAATTTGTCCTGCACTTTGGGATGCAGATGTGCTCACGGTCAACTTCACAACCCCTTTCACTAAACACTTTGACTCAGATTTTTCTAAGTATAACATATTTATCTTTGTTTTGTGCAGATAGCGTCAGAGAGCCAGTAAACAGTTTATACCTAGTATGTTCTTTATTTACATGCAGAGCAGCCACGTTGAACCTGGGGACTGTGTACCTCAAACTTTACCAATCAGAACTTCAACCTCAGGGGACATTCTATCCAACTTATCTGACTTGAATTTTTGTAATAATCTGTAACTTACCCATCATTATTGTTGGAGCTGTTTCTGTTTTGTGCAGCTAAGGGCCACCGGTTCTCCCTGCAGCAGGAACAAATGGCAAATGGAGGAGTAGATTAGCTTCCATATTCAAAGAGATTAAATTCAGCCCAAGGAGATTTATTTCATTCAGTTGAATAAAGTCCCCCACCATACACTGGGAAAAACCTCAGGGTGAATGCTAAGCTATGTATGAAGGACTTAGATGTGGTGATGCACTGCTCACCTGCTGCTATCTTTCCTCTGGCTGCTGAGACCAGACTCTCCGGGACCAACACTGCTCCTCCCAAACTGCGTCATGTTTGAAAGCCTTCGAGAAGAGATCAAAATCGTTCGCTGGTTAGAAAAACTGGATCTTGCCTGAAACTGTGGGACTGTGCAGCTATTCAAGTTAATTGTACATCAAATTAGGCTCTTTAAAGTAGTAATCTTTCTATTCTAGTTTAGAAACTTGAACTTTTCAAAGAATGTGTTCTTGTTTATCTTAATGCATATTGGGAAGCGGTGATGTGGGATTCTGTTTCTGATGATGCAAACTAAAACACTTGCAGGAGTAATAATTCTTCATTAGCCTTGGTGTGATAATAGACCCCAAACATGTTGAAATCACCATGGGGCACCTTTTGTCGGGACAGAACCAGCCCCAAGTAAGAGTCCAAAACAAAATAGTTGTGCTCCTGTGGACCCCCACCTATTCCCGGTTCACTATTCAGATTCACCTATCCGCTGATTTTTCTGTGGAACGTGACTCCAAATTATTCGCAGAAAGTTAGCCTATGTGTGGATTTTTCCATACAGCACATCTAAAATATTCCAAAGAATATGCAACTTGGGAAGCAGAAATAACTAGACACAATGCTACTTGACTCATTGGCTGGCATTTGTAAAGCAGCCAATCCAGGAGTGCCTCTCATTTTCCTTGGCGCTGATTGGCTCTACACCCAAGATAAGGAGGAACATGGATGTTAGATTCTGCTGTAGTCCCAAGACAGTTTCCACTGTGCGTATTAATGCATGTTAACATATATTTGGTGTTTGAACTATTAAAAATGGTAGTTAAAAGAGTTTTTAGAGGGGGTCTCAAGTATTTCTGGATTTTAGCGGCTGTAGTCCTTATCCTCCACTGTAGTTCTCTGCACTCACCTGGACAGCATTCCTTTTCCTACGAAAGATGACTGGTGCTGGGGCTCCACCCTGTAATGCAGGACAGTTTGGCTCACAGGTGCAATGACAACACATAATACAAACATTAATTATGAGTCAGTTGCTCATAATAAATATTTTTTTCCCAAAAATAGACACCAAAATCTCTGGCATGACTGGTTACTGTTGCTGTTTTAGGGAATAATAATAAAAGTACCAGCTCGTGCCACTGACAGAATATTTGAAATAGAAATTGTCATTGTGCTGATAATGTTAGCCTCATAAGTACAGTTATATATAAGTCATATTAATCCAATAATTCAAGAATATAAACAGTGTTTGAGCTGAGTTTAAACTGTTATTGAAGGAGAAATGCACATGTTGGGGATGTCTCTGCTTGGCCCAGCCCTGTTAGAGTAGAGAAGCAGGGTTATTGCTTCACTGTTCCAAGAAGACAAAAAGGTGTTGACAAAACTATCGGGTAGAGATGAAAGATGCCTGTATAAGTCTGACTCAGTTTTTCTAAGTCAAATCAAATGTAAACTATTGGGATGGACTTGTTATTAAGGATGGGAAATAAATACAGAACAAAATACAGATTAGAGCAAAAAATACAGATTAGAACCTACAGAACTGAGCTCTGTAGTGAAACACTACGACAAAATCAACATAACCTTTTGATCTTTTCCTAAAGAGCAAATCCAGAAACTATAGAGTGGTGCAAAAGTTTCGTATTTGCTACACATGAATGTTTTCAGTTCTAGACAAGGTTGGAAGTATTTTCTTTCCCCAAACTTTTCACAATAGTTAGCTGGAATATTGACCGATTCCTCCTGACAGAACTGGTGGTATGATGACTGTGGACGCTGACATTTGCATTGAAGACGTCTGTGCTGCTGCAGCATGTTTTGCATTGAGATATTATTTTGGGCCTGAATAGCTTCGGTGATAGGCTAACTCCTTTTTTTCCAACATCCATGTTCCAGCCATCGTTTTTGAAGGAAAAAATTAACCCCCAGTGGGTCAAGAGAGGTGACTTTGTCCTCCATCGCTGTTGTTCGTGAATGTTGCTTGTGTGTCAGATTGACCGGTGTACCAGAAACGCAAGAATACCTTTGTATTCTTGCGGTAAAAAATACAATGTGATTAATTGCGTTAATATTTTTAACGTGTTAAAATCTATGGTAACAATTAATCAAAATTAACGCATTTTCATAATGTTTTTTGCTCATGATTGCTCTATTGTGTGAAGTGCATCACCTGTACTTTCCAGTTGGAATGGTTCCCCACATATTTTTCCAAATGTGATGATGGTCATTATGGTCAGTTCAGTTTTATCGACATGAGACCAGAGGAGAGGTCTCCAAATATTAACCTCTTTGTCTCTGAGTTCTAAACTGTAAACTGGCTTTTCATGCTGCTTTTGGAGCAATGGCCTCTTACTCTGTCAGTGGCCTCTCACTGAAGAAAGTTGTAGAAATTCTTAACATTTTTTTCTTCTATCATTCTGTAATTAATGAAATAATAATCCTAACACCTAGAGCTGGAAAGGAAAGGTTTAGTCTGTGATCATCAGGGTTTCTATTGTTAACTCAGGCACACATTTCAACTTTTATGTTAGAAACCATTTATCTCATGTCTGCAAACTGAATGCATCGATAACGTGTAAGAATTATAAATAAAACCAGCATTAGATTGTGTTTAGTCCCATTAGCTCATTAAGCTTCTACAGTAGTTTACTTAAATCCTTTTCTCCTAGATTACAGCCACTAAAATTAGATTTTCAGACCAACGTGACTTGCTAAGCCTCAACTGACAAGTAGTTTTTCACTTTAACCTCCACAGCAGTCACTATACATGTGCAAATGAAATGTACCTGAATGTGAGTGGTGATGATGATGATGACGGTAAGCTTCTGTATTCTCAGGGTGAGCTCAGATTAAAGCCCGTTCTGCTGCTTCACATCAAAACAGAGCCCCACTCTCCTCCAGAAAACAACACATCGCCTAGAAGGAATTACAATCCGTCCTCCAGCGTAGCTCAATAAATGAAGCCGTCTACTTGCTCTGCTGAGCTCATCCTCTGCTGGTGGAGGAGATGCTTATCACTGCAAGACCTCCCAGCAGGAGATGACAGAGGGGGGAGGAGAAGAGAAGCGAGTCATTTCTCCTCCCTCAGCTGTGTACTTGTGATACAGCAAGTCTGCACTCTGACTGTAAACATCGTCCAGGTCACTGAATCCTGGTTCTGGCTGATGGATCATAAACACAACAGCAAACTTTTTAGAGTCGGTTCATTGGTCAGCCCCATTTTTTTTTTCCTTTTTCAATGAGGAGAAAATACAGTTGTTAAAAATACGTGGTTCATGGAAGCGAAAATGTGCAACGAGCCGACCGCATGGAATTTTGCTGATAAACTTTGTAAATAATCTTAACCCTAAGCCAAGTTGTGCAATGAAAATGTGTACTTAGGCTGACTGTTTTCTACAACTGATATATCAGAATAGACAACATGTAATTAAAATTCTAAAAGTTATTTCTAATTTTGGGTATGAAGCTTTTTAGATACACGAGGCAACTAAGGAATGGAAATGAGTAATACTAATAAGAAGCAATACATAAAACTTGGGTATAATTGTTGAAAAAGTAAATTATGTGCATGTATTTTGATTACGCAACTTTGAATCAAAAGACTACATTAGATAAAAGAAATAGTATGAATAAATAATTATTTTCACAAGTACATACCTTAATATAATGTTTTTAATGTTGAAACAAGGAATAAATATGGAAGCTTATTTCTGCCATGAAAGAAAAAATAAAAGCCCAACAGGAACTCATAATTTTGAGTTTTAAAGTTATAATTATGATACAAAGTCATAATTTCGGCTTTCAAAGATTCAGAGTCATAATTATGAGACAGAAAGTCCCACTGTTTTTCCATAGGCAAAACTGTTTTTTGCCTATGGAAGCCTATCTCATAATTATGACTTTATAGCTCATAATTATGACTTTCAATCACATTATTATGACTTTATAGCTCATAATTATGACTTTCTATCTCATAATTATGACTTTGAAATTGGAAATTATGATATCAAATCTCATAATTATGACTATCTTAATTATGAGTCTGAAATTCGGAATTATGACTTTTATTCTTGTAATTATGACTTTAAAACTAAACTTATGACTTCCTGTTTGGCTTTTATTTCATTCTTTAATGACAGAAATGGACTTCCGTAAATAAAGCTTCTAATACAGTAAAGCGATTTTTCAGTATTTAACTGCATTGGAAACCTTCAGGATGAACTTCAGTTGTTGTGCAAAAATATATGTTGAAATTCAATTTGTAAAACTGATTTCATATTCCAAAAAAGGGACTAGGAGCTCGAAGGACTGTGGAGCAATGGAATTTTGCAGTATTTAGCTATATTTCAAATACTGTGAAGATGAAAAAGCAATGGTTGTTCAAAAAGATATTTTAATACAATTTCCAAATTTTGTTAGATCAATAACAGCATCAATAAAATAATCAACATACTAAGATTGTTTCATTCCTTAAGTGCCCAGTGGATCCAATTAGCATCATAGCTAGATTTCCACTAATGGTAGGTGCAATGTTCAAATTTGTAATCTCTTGCTAATTTAACATCTGGTTGACAACAGAAACACAATAACATTTTTTGTACAATTGGATATAAATTCTGGGATGAGGGGCTTACCAACAATCTGTAAGAGTTAAAATGGTTGTCAGTGGTGGCTTTTGATATGGGCCATAAAGTCATAAGCATCAGAAAAAAAATAGCATAATTTAGCTCAACTGTGGCCTGAACAAGTTTTCTATTGCTTTTCAGCATGTGTTGACTTGGAATCTGTCTGGATGATTGAAATTATTATTTATTTTTTTTTTTGTAAAATGCCTTGAGACATGTGTTGTAATTTACCACTATCTACAATTGAAACCAAAAATGTACATACATGAATAACAAAGACACACACACTTTTTACTCACTGTTTGAAGTTAAATCAGACCAAACTTCTCTAGATTTAGGTCAGCTCGAATTCCCCTTTTTTTCCATTAGCCAAACGCTACAATCATGACAAAAAAGAACAAGTCAGAGATTCATTAATTAATGTCCTCAAAATCAGAAGTTTACATACAGAATGATTGGTATATTTTCAAAAAATGAGGGAAAGCCCAGATGATGATGTCATAGCTTTGGAAACTTCTGATAGGGTAACTGAGACGGCAACAAAAACAGGACTTCATGCAGTCTGAGCTCCTTTCTTATTTATATCCCCTCCAGTCTGAGCAAATCCTCTTAGTGTGTAGAGAGCTAAAGTAAAAAATCACGACTCCACCTGCAGCGCAAAGAGGCGTGGCACAATCCTGGTGTATCCTCAGCTAATCTATGATGAGCAGCTCCTGCTTCCCTTCGCCTGCCTGGCTACAGGCTGCGGGTGTGAACGCCAGGACACCAGGGAGAATCAGCGGGTGTGCTGTAGTCTTCCTCCAGTTCACTCCCAGTTCAGTTTCATTCAAAAGCAAATGTACGGTGCTTACGCAAAGCATTCACAGAGCTTCACTTTGACCGCGTTTTGTTATGTTACGGCCTGATTCCAATTTGTATTAAATTAATCTTCAAAATTCTAGAAGCACTGCATTAATACACAAAACACAAAATCTTACCAAGTATTTTTGTCTGGTTTCTAGTGTAAATATTTTAGTGCACTTCAAATAAGACAAAACTAACAAGTAACTTTTCAAAAGGATTACTTTAAGTCAATAATTCTTGTTTCATTGGCAGATTTTTTTTTTATTTATAACAAGACATTTTTCTTGTTTTAAGTGAAAAAAATTTGCCAGTGGATTTAGTACTTTTTGCATCTATATTCAAGAATTATTGAATTAAAAAAACTCTTATAGATCTTGCTAAAAAGTTTTAAGTTATTTTTGCCTTAATTCAAGTGTACTAAAACATTTTTGCAGTGTAAAGGAAATCATTGGTGCATGCTTTTCCTTTTCTGTAGCTTAGATTACTGTAATGGTTTCTTTACTGGAGTTCATCTAAAATGCTGCTGCCAGACTCCTCACCATGTAGCAGCTAAAAAAAAAAAAAAAACATTCCAGCAATAAAAATCATTCATAGGCTCCATTTATTCAGAAATATGATGAGTATATAACACAGTTCTGCTCATGTTTCTATCTCTGGGATTTATTCTAGCTGGTCTCCAGGATGTGAGATTAATTTTTGAGAATATAGGTCACACAGAGCTAATCACCTGCCCCAGGTGCATTTGTAACTGCCAGGGGGGCCGTTTTCAGCCAAATCCCTTCGCTGCTCCTGTCCTGTACTGTCGGTGAGTGCTTCAGTCGTACAGTGGGACGGTAAACGCTGACGTCTGTCGCTCACTCTCAGCAGATCAAACAGGGAATTCATTATGAATTCCCTGACCTGCTGATGTGCTAACGAACTGCTGACAGCGGTGTGACTCACCGAGTAAGTTCATTACAGCCTCAGCTCTGTCAGCGTCGCCACGGGAACCTCATGTCCCATCAAACACCTGCTGGGTAATTGATGTTCTACTGTCACAGAGTGACTATAAGGGCAACATCACAGTAATAAAACCTACCTGATGGGACCCTCTCGTTCATCTCTACATGACAAAAAAGAAAGCTTTGGAGTGGCCTAGTCAAAGTCTGAACTTACATCTGATTTAGATACTGTGGATGACCTCAAACAGACTGGGAATGTATCCAGTGTAATGCAGGTAAAACAATTCTGCAAAGAAGAGGTGCTAAACTTCCTCCATGGTGATGGAAAATGAGACAAAGCCTGGATGTTCCCAGAGTGATGCCACCTGGTGGCAGAAAAAGGAAGCTACCAGAGACTTCCACCAGATTCTTAAGGAAGACAAGTGGTTAGTTGGTTTCTGGCTGTGAATCAGTGGTGAAGCAGGTCATAACAACAAAAAGATGCTTGTCATGAAGGGGTTGAATGCATTCATTTTGAGACTGCAGAAGGCATTAAAGCTGACGTTTTGGATTTAATTTGGAGAAACCAGATGTTAAATTAAATGTCCTGAGCTGCTGAAATTTGTTCAGCAGCTATTTCATTCATCCGTCCATCCATCCGTCCGTCCATCCATCCCCAAACTTGTCTGAAACAAGTTTCTACAGGATCAGTTTGGAGTCCAAGCATGCACTGCTGCCCTGTTGTGGAAGAAAATAAAGGAATAACTGTGAAAGGAGAAAAGAGACAACTTCAGATAAATCATGCTCAAACATGATAGATTTGACTATTGATTAGTGTCTCAGAAAACAGAGATATAAAATGTGATCATTTTTAGAACCAAACACAATAATAAAGCAGAACCTTTTTCTGTCACATGTTTTTTTTCTGTCACTTGACTCTAAAACCTCCTGGATTCAGGCTTTGCAGGAGCATTTACCAACCCTCTGCCACAATACTGATCCAAGCTTTTATGTGGAAAAGCTCTTGAAGAGAGATTAAAGGGCCACATCTGGCAGACCTCTGGGTTAGAAATTCTTGTGTTAATACAGCCTAGGAAGGAAGGACAGAAGGAAAGGAAAAAAGGATGCAAGAAAGAAAGGAAGGACAGAAGGAAAGAAAAGAGAAAGAAGGAAGGAAGGATGGAGGGAAGAAAAAAGGAAGGGCAGAAGGAACGAAAAAGAAGGAAGGAAGAAAGGATGGAGAAGAAAAGGGAAGGAAGGAAGCAAGAAGGGAAGGAAAGAATGAAGGCAGAAAGGAAGGGCAGAAGGAAGGAAAAAAAATTAAACTGTTTGGAACTTCAAATAGTATCGTGAAGTACTGCTGTCTGGCTCCATTTAATCCTTTCAAAATTTCTGCATGAACTCCTGATGAATTCCCAAGAAACTCCTGCTGCCGTGAAGGTCGGTGCTCCACCATGCTGCCATTCCTCACATCCAGAAACCCAAAGCAGCTCCAGCTGAAGGCTCCTTCGTCCAGACTAGGAGGCTGCTGCTGCTGGATCGTCATGCTAGATTGGTTTGGGACTGAAATTAGAAATGCGTCAACAACCACAGAACAGAAGAATTCTTACACTTTTTGCATGATGATGAGAGCCAACGCTGGCTAAGAGCAGAAGAAAGAAGTGACCCCTGCCTTGGGGGGGGATACACAGAAAGAATGTAATCTATTAAGCAGCTGCCGGCTCTGCTTAGGCTCATGCCTCGGGGTAAGGTGAAACCCTGAACCAACATCCCTGGTGTTAGCTGCCGTGCAGCAGCTACCTCCTATAATTACAGAGATGTACATCTGCAACTGAATCCCACAGCCTCCACCTGCCTGCACAGCCAGAGCAGAAAGACTTCACAGTGACTGAAATCGTTGAGTCACCCTAACCCCGCACCCCCACCTCCACCTCCTCCATCCTACACAGTTCATTCATTCATGTCTGAGGTGGGACAAGAGGAAAAGGGTCAAATACTCTCCAGACGGAGAAAATATGCCAATCAGGTCCAATGTCTTCAGGACCCTTGTTATCATCATATTTCATCATTGTTCCTATGTACAACTGACACAACAGATAAGAAGAGGCAGAATTTCTCTCTTCTGCTGTCTGACGTTAGCTACAAAGTAACCTAAGAACAACATGTTTTGGAGCAGCCATCACAAAGTCCTGATCTCAGTCCCAGAGAACATTAGTAGGCAGAGCCAAGAAGGTGTGTGTGAACGAGGCGGCCTACAAACCTGACCCAGTTCCACCAGTTCTGTCAGGAGGAATAAGCCAAAATTCCAGCAAACTATTGTTAGAAGCTTCAGGAAGACATCTATAAATCGGCCCTGATTTTCTTAATTTTGGGAAATCGGCAATCAGACAATACTTACATGTGAAACCGATCATATCCACCTCAGCTGAATAGGTCTGAAAATCAGCCACTGTCTCCTTTTGTTCTGCCGTGAAAGAGGGCTGACTGCCAGACCCGGCCACCAGATTACGTCTACACGAGCAAGGTTAACAATCGTCACTCTGCTTTTCAGACAAAAACAATTGATACCGGCTAAAATTGGAATCGACAAAGCTTTTTAAGGATTGATCGTCCAGAAAACTGAAATCAGTGTACCCCTAGAAGGAAACCCAAAATTTTTGACCCAAGACAAACAGTTTAAAGTGTGATTTCACTAAATCACTCTTCTGGTATATAGTAAACAAAATTCTGGTAAAAAAATAATTTTGGTAACTAACTGACACAAGACATCAAAGATTTAGTCTAATCTAATCTCAGACTTTGTAGTTTAGTTGATTACCTTGAAATAATGATCTCCTTACCCCCTCAGCAATTTGGCTTTACAGTGATGTACATAAAGATTGTAAACTTATTGAAATAATAAAGGAATCTTTAGATGAAGGAAATGTTGTTGGATCTAAAACTAAAAGGCATGGATACTGTTATTCACTGAATTCTCCCAGATGAACTAAAAAGCTTTAATTTGTCTAATGTTACAATAGATTGGTTTGGATCTTTTCTCCAACCAGAAAACAATGTATCTGAGAAAATACCTCTCAGAAATCCATCCAAACTCCCAAAACAGGAGTTCCACAAGGCTCAGTTTTAGGACTTTTACCTTTTAATACATCCATCAATGAGTGAGCTGAAGAATGTATGCAGACAACATTTTTAACTATGTACCCATAAAAACTCTTCAGGTAGCAGAAGACATATGCTCCAAAGAAATGTTGTAGATGTGATATTTGAGCTTAAATTTATGAATGTAGCTTTAGATTCACATTTTAAAGATTACAGGCATAAAATTGTTATGGAAAATTGCCAAAAAAATAAACAGCCGGCTTCAACTGTAAATAGATAGATACTTTCAGAGGTCACCTAGTTTTGTGTCCTGTCTGAACTTGGATCAAACAGGACAAAAGGTTTCTCCAAGTTCGAGTTAGAATTAGAAGTTTTCCTGGAATGAGCAGGACCAGGTCCAGCAATGAAAATAATACACTGGAAGGATGGTTCTTTAAATAGAAACCATTCTAGATCCCCTTGGGTGCTGTTCATTCTAGTGGACAGCTCTACACACCCTCCCTGCATACAGGTCAAATACTTAATTCGTTTAAAGAGTTCATTAAGCCTTTCCAGGAACAGGAAGTCCTTTTTCGCTTTTGCAATAACAATGGCTCTTTGTTCATGAAACTTCTCTACATGGTGAATGCAAGACATGATGGAACTTTTACTGAATTAATACTGTTGATGGAAAATACTACATTAAATTATATCCCTGTAAAAGATTTGCTCTTGCAATGTTAATATGTGGTTGTTTTCTACAGGCAAAGTGAAGGAGGTTGCTCACAATTTTCCTTCAACAGATCAAGGAAGATTCAGATCTCTTTGGAGATGTTGGAGCAGACCACTCACATGTGTGCAGTGATGACTATGTCTTTCCACAGGACATCACTGAAGCTTTTGGGCCTCCTGCATGTCCCCTTGATCTGAATCCCATTTAAAATTATTGGAGATAGGTGACAAGTGAGGAGATTAACAGAAATAGACCTTCATGAAGCCACCTCTAACACATGGAGCAACGTTTCCACCAGCTTACCTTCAGAATATAGCCATAGTTAGAAATTTCCTGTCTCAGAGGTGATGGAGAACAAATAGTCCATGCATTTGTTACTTCAAGGCTGGGCTATTGGGATTGTTTCCTATCAGGAAGTCCAAAAACCTTAAATTTTTGAATTGAAGGGTAAGCTCATAGCTTTGTAGAGGCTAGTGACTAGCATGCCTAGGCTGGTCAACCATTGGATTGTCTTTCTTCCTCTTCTGGTCATTAGCACAAATAGGCTAGTGTTAGCATCGGATAGGCTGGCAACTAGCATACCTAGGTTATGATGCGTTCGAATTACCAGGGAAGTCATAACTTGGAGTGGGTTTGACATCAGACCTGAGGTAACGGCGTTCTAGTTAAGAAGTCGGAATTTCAATATTGCGACGCCCATTGTTTGCATTACCGCTTACAAAAATCATTTTAAGCTTTGTTGTCCATAAGCAAACACCACTTTTCTTTTTTTTGGTTTAAAGTTGCAGGTGCTACATGTAACATTGATTTTACGTGTCTTTCTTGTAAAATAAACATTTTTCACCACATACTACTACTGTTAATGCAAGGAGCAGCTATATTGAAACCCGACATCAGCCACACAAGTCGTAACTGGGGGTAGTCGGAGTAGCTCCCAGTTTCCCAGTGGGAAATTCCATTTCGGAGAGTGCTCCAGTCGAGTTTTAAGACTGGGAAGTCAGAATTTCCCAGTTCTGAGGACAACTCAAACCCAGCCTTAGTCACTCCAACAACTCTTTCTTCTTTAAAGAAAACTTTATCAAGAAAAATGGTTGGCATACAATATCTGTAAGCATCATACATTAGACGAATTGACGTGTTATTTTGACAGTTTACTGTAATCCAACATGACATCAAGCATAAACATACTGTATTATACAAAGCTGAAGTTGGCTTCCGATTTAGTAGATGGCTAAAGGGCAATTCTTCAAAGCTAACAAGTGAGTGGTGTCCCTCTTATTTGCCAGCGCTCAGTTACCGGTCTGGGCCTATCAGTCAGAACAGTAGCTAGCCTCAGAATGGATATAGCTTCCTGCGACAAGGAAGTAGCCACCGCTGGGTGCGCAATGGTCTTAATTTTGGTGCTGAAACCACACCATATAAAAGTGGAATGGGAGGCAGATATTTTAGTTATCAGGCTCCTCTCCTGTGGAACTAGCTCCTAGTTTTAGTCCACAAGGCGACACCTTGTCTACTTTTAAGACTAGGCTTAACTTTCCTTGTTCATAAAACTTACAGTTAGACTGGCTTAAATTATCCTGAGCTATCTCTGTAGTTATGCTGCTATAGGCTTAGGCTGCTTGAAGACATATAAACCACTTTTTCCTCACTTTGCTACATTCTCCAATTAGGTAATTTCTGCAAATATCAAATTTAGCTTTATTAAAACGATTCTCTCTTCATAGAAGCTACATCTGGCTTGGTGTTCTATTTAGCTGTGCTACCTTGCAGGAAAGCTGAGCTATTACTGCCAGTAAATTCATATTTTCATTCTATAGATAATACATTTGGTCCTGTGTTTCCACTTCGTTTGATCCTGTCTCTTTCCAAGACAACATAATTAAAAGGAGCATTTTCTGTATCCAACTGTATGTACTCTGGTTTTCTACTCATTTAACTACTGGCTGAGTGCCAATATGTTTTAACTGTTTCTTACCAAGATGAAGCTACTGCTGCCATCAACTCTTTACCATTACTTTAATGTAGAAAGTACTCTTGAATTAGCACTTCTGTGGATGCCATCTTCTCACCTCCCATCAGCTGTGTCAGATGGCCACTCACACCTAGCAAGGTTGTGGTTCTGCTGGAGGTTTCTTCTTGTGAAAGGGGAGTTTTCCGTCCAGTGTCACCACGTTTACGTTCAGTATGAGGTAGAGTCTCAGTGCAACTGGCTGGTTGGAATAATACAATGAATTTACCTGCATTCCTTTAGTACTTGGATTGACTGTCCATACATTTCTGTATATAAATGGTCCCTCTTTGTTTTTTAAAGCGTCTTCAGATGTGAATCTGCATTATACCTGTATAGAAAAACTGAAATAAATTGTGAATTTACCCTAGCAGCTCTTAAGTGTCAGTGTGGAGTCAAATTAAGTGGCTGAAACTAATACCCATCAACACATTCACACACCCCAGCTATTGAATACCAGAGCACCAAGGCTCCATTAGCACAAGGAAGACTTTGACAACCATCAAATGAAACACAACAGAAAAGGTTCACTATACTTTATTTATCTCCATCTCTGATGAAATAAAGGTGGGTGAACTGATGAAAGGCTTGCTCAGCATTTTACATCAACATGAGATTCTATGGAATATTTAGGGTACCAGCATTAAGCAGAGTTAGTTAGCTTTTTCTGAAATGCATGGAATTCTATCTGGCTGCGACTAATTCAGTCTACTTCCAACTATATTCATGGGCTTAAGATGAATCCGAAGTTAACCACTGAAAGGTTGCAAGGCAAGACATGGACTTTAGCACTTAACATGATGACCTTCTAGAAAGGAGTACTGCGTTGCTTTTTCAACTCACTTTGGTATTGCCTTTATACATTTAAAATATTCTGCAAAGCAACAAAAAAAATGTACATCTGCATAAATATAAAAAATCTTCCATGTTTAAATGGCTCACACATTCAGAGTTACACCACAATGCTGTTTGAAATCCAGCAGAACAAAAAAAACAAAAACAAAACAAAAAAAAAAAAAACAAGAGGAAATGTTAAAAACAAATCAGCACCATTGCCTCAACAGCAGGCTAAAGTGTCTAACAGGCTGGACACACAAGTCTACATTCAAGGCAAAAAAAAAAAGAAGAAAGGTTTGAACCCCAGCAGTAAAACCCACAAGAGGAAAATAGAATAAAGCATCTCATGATCAGCAGTGAAAGACACAATTAGTGGAAAGACATTCCCTGGAGAAGAGTGAATCGTCCATTTCAAATCATGGAGTTAATGGAAGTGTGCTTTGGTTTCAGACACACCAAGAACTGCTGAAGCTTGCAGGTGCATGGAAAAAGTGCATTTTAGAGGGACCAAATTCTCCAAGTCCTGTTCACTCAAAACCACCACAAGGCAACAATATGCAGAGGGGACAGACATGATGGAATTACACTCTTCAGTGACGTCCCATGGTTTGTGGGAAACTCATTTACATTGGAATAGCTAGACATTTATTGGCCCTATTGCTATTTTATTCTTTAAATTTAAGTCTAAAGGCTAGAAAGAGGTGCAGAAGCTAGTGATGAAGGTTGATTAACACAACGCCCCCAACAAGCATTTCCTTTCATCGGTTTAAGACTAGTCAGGATTGACTCATCCCTTCTTGTGTGCGGTACCGTTTAAAGGGACGTGTGGGGAAGGGGGAGGGGAGGGTGCTATAGTCCAGATGGTCATGAGTTAACCTGGATCTTGATGTCAAAGCGTCCTTGGTAGCGGTCCTTCTCGTTGTAGTAGATGTTTTCTCCGAACACTTTGCACTCGATGCGCAGTTCAGTGTTCCGGGTCAGGTTGGTGAACTGCAGCGCCACCAGTGGCTGCAGGTAGTGGGGGTGCAGCCGCTTGCCGTAGTAGGGGTAATACTGCAGAGGGAAGCCCTCGCTTATTCCATAATACTTGATCTCTCCGATTTTATCGGCATCCTCCTCTCTCTAGAGAGGTGGAAAAAAGAAATGAACATTGATTCAGAGAAAAGAGGAGAGGAAAAGGGTGTTTATAGGAAAGAAAGAAGTAAAAAGGGATTTGCTACCTTGTTGGTGCAGTAGAGAGGGATGATGTTGGGCTGGACTTTGGGCTGAGCCTCTTCAGGAATGCTCTCATTGGAGCTGGGAGGCTAAGAAAGACAAATCATACAGGTCTTATAATCAAGGAATGTCAGAAGGTAGGGTGGTAGGACATGAGGGAGAAAGTCAGAATTAAAGGGGGAACCTGAATAATTCAAGAAGGAAAGATGGAGGAGGAATGGAAGGATGAAAAGAAATGAAAAGGGTAAGAGATGAAAGGAAAAAGGGAGCAAGGATAAGGTGGAAAGGAGACAGATGAATAAGCAAGATATGAAGGACTCAGAAGGACATTAAACATAAAGGACAGAATAGATAATATAAAAAGATAAAAGTCTGGAAATTCAATATCTTCCTTATACCCTTATTTCCAGACCTGGAAAACGCTAAAATCAACCACCAGACTTAAGGAGAAGAGAACTACCTTGGGACGGAAATTGACGATCCTGTTGAGCTTCACAATCAGGCACGGCTTGCCATCCTTGAAACCAAAATCATTGTCGTCAAGGCCGGAGCAAGGACCCAGCAGGTGCCTGTGGAATTGGCAAGCCTTCCTGACACCCATGTCACTCTCCAAGTCGCCTCTGTTCCTGTACTCTCCAGGTTGGTCTGAAAGAGTGAGTGGAAGTGGAGGGTTGGAGGGTTTTACTCTGAAGGGGGGATGCAGGAGAAGCAGGCAGAAAGGAAAGAAGGAAAAAAAAAGGAATCCTACCTCCACAGTCTTCAAACTGCATCTTGTCTGACTGTTTCGTCTCATCATATTGGCTCACGATTTCCCTCAGAGCTTTGACATAAGGCAGGTACGTCTCCGTTTCCCTCAAGTTGAAGAACACCTCAGCTTTGTCTGAACATGGGGTGTGGGAAAGGCCTGCAGGGAGCACCAAAGAAGCAGGATTGTTAATGGCAACACCTACCCACAGGGTCCTGGTTGCATGCCAACAAACCAGGATTCACCAGTTAATGTGAACTTCAACACTCTTTGGTGCTGAAGTTGCTACAGCTGGAAGAACTCTTTGAAAATCTGCATCATACTTGTATAGAGAAACTGAATTTACACCTGCCAGCCAATAGGTGACAATGTGTCAAGTCAAAGGAATAGGCTGAAACAAACATCAATGAACACCTACACACATTCTGTTTAGTACAGTGCCATGAAGCGATGGACAGATGATGGAAGGATGTGAATAAGCCCATGTCTGAACTGGTGAAGAAAGGAGCTGACAGCTTCAGCAGGTAACAGGAAGTCTGATGGGAGTAGTAGTTCAGTTTCACTCTTGTGCTCTCAACCTTTTCTGCCATGTAGTATTGTGGATTTAGATATCTAGCTCAGGTAGGTCTTTATTCTTTAGGAAATACTACATGTGGACACACTAATGCTAACTGTGCAAGATGCTAATATAAGATGCTAAAAGTTTACAGACTGATTGCAGTGTTTAAACCCCTTAATTTAAATAATGACTCAGAACTGTAACGCTTGAAAGAAATATGTTGAATGCTCTTGAAGAAAAAAAAAAAAAACAACTTGAGATCAGTAAACTGGACAGAACTCTCTACTTCAACCTGTTCTGGAACATTCCCTTCAGCTCTGTTCCTCCAGGATCCACATCATGGTTCCTCCTGCTTTCAGATTATTGATCAAGATGAGCTGATCAGACTGCAGCAAAAGGCACCAACTGGGTTTTTACACATCTTTCAAGAACGTGTATGTAATATCCAGTTTTCTAGACTTCTCTATCCATCCATTTTAAAATAGAAAATATTAAAGTTCACTGTGAATTTATCTCTGTGCTTTCTAGAGTGGGCAGGCTTTAAATATGGACCCTACAAAAAATATAGACAGGAACTTTGGATAGGAGGGACATGGCGGTTGAAGGAAGGGCAGAGACAAAGGGGGAGGGAGGACACAGAATGAAGGAAGGAAAGCAGAAAGGATATAAGGAAAGCTACAAAAAAAAAAAAAAAAAAAAAAAAAAAAAAAAAAAAAAAAAAGGAGGATGGGGGGGGGGATTGGCACAAGGAATGTATGTAGGCCTGGAAAAATACCAGAATCAATCTCCAGACCTTTCCATACGCCGTAGGAACCCATCAAAAATCTGATCACCCTAAATCTCCTTAAATGCACATCGGGGCATCATTTCTCTTTAAACAGCAGCAGACTGCATGTAGTCTTCATCTCAAACACCTGATTGGCCCGGTTACCCTCTGGTGACCCAACCCGCCGTGGCAACCACACTGCAGAGCGCGTGCTCTGGGGAGGCTGCGATGGGACGAGGGTTACCAAACAAAAACAACATGAGCAACGCTGGTTATGGTCAGAAGGAGCACAGGTCGATAAATGTCACACGGGCAGAAACTTCATCAGGATCTTCTGTTACCCAGATTAATACCAAACGACTATGGCTTCCGATCCACTGCGTAAGCTCCACATGGATATAAAATTACAAAAACTCAGCCGGAAATGGAGCCAATCGATCCTTCCATAAAGCTACAATTTTTACACATTACTCAGCAAACATCCCAGACCCTATTTGCTTTCAGATGGCTTATAGATTAGACAGGAAGTGGGTGGGTGGTTCTTACCAGGGGGCGCAACTCGGTCCTGCCAGGTGGGCTTGTAGTCACTCAGGGTCATCAACATGGCCTGGATGGTGCCAATGAAGACCCCTGCCAGGCAGCCGTAGAAAATGATGTAGAAGAGTGTAATTTTGACTGCAGGAGAGAAAGAGAAGGAGTTTAGATTCACTTTTCACAGAACACCACACCAGGAGCGTGATCCCTGCATGTATGAGGAACAACTACTTCACCAACTAATCTATTCTGCGGAGGAAAGCACTCTGAAAAAACCCTGACGAGGCATTCTGAGTGTCCTTTATTCAGTGCATCAGGGGCAAGCACGTGAGGGCGAGAGGAACTGGAAAAAAGTTGCAAAGGAAACCGGAGGAACATGCAGCGGGCAAATGATAATCCCCCCACTGGAGGTTGGATAGAATAATCATGCAGAATGACATCACTGCAACATCTGAAACTTCTGCAAAAGAACATGAAGCTGTGACAGCCAATCAGAGAACGGTACACCTTCACTGGTTTTCAGATCTTTTTTGCTGCATGACAGAAGGTCATCAGTTCAAAAGACCTGCAGACATCATTGCCTCCTGACCTCCAACTGTTTCTGCAGAATTGTGTCAGTGTAGCTGAAAACTGTAGTTAAGCTAAGGGGGGCACTTCTCATTTAGGTGGCGCACAAAATATAGGAACATAGAAGTTAACCTTCAATCCACTGCGCTGCGCATGTCAGCTTTCCCTCATGCATCAGCACTTTCAGGTGTCCTCAGAAGGACAAACGACCCCTCCCCTCTGAGAGGATGGAAACGGGATGCAAATGATGCGGACCCCAGCGGGAGCTCGTGCAGGGACTCTCCCTGCTCCCCGTTTTTTTTTTTTTTTTTTTTTTTTTTTTTTTTTTCAGCCAGGTGACATTAAGAAGCGGCTCGCACGCATGCGCAGTGGCGTCGCTCGGGGAAAGGCGAGCAGAAAGGTCACAGGGAGGTAATCAGTCGTGTTCGCTCGTATCCCGGTGACATCCGATCGGGGGAAGGACGCCGATAGAGCTCCATAACCCGGCTTCTCGCTTCGGTTCCGGCCAGGCCCTGTCACCTTGAGTCACCTTGGACTCTGATGCAGTTTTAACCCTTTGACAGCTCATTCCAGGGTAGGTATTAAAAACGTGACAAGTTGACGTTTCCCTAACAACCGACATGCTCTGTCCCCGCTGCCTCAGCAGCCCGCAGTGCCAGCGCTCCCAGTCTGAACAATAGGAAACAAACAGCCCTATTTTGCTTCCACCAAAGAAGCACGTTTTATAACTGATTTCTATGGCAGGCCCCAACAATGACAGGAGAGCAGTGCACTGCCTCCCAGGCAATGCATGGAGGCACCTATTACTCTCCACCTACATACTGCTTTCTCCGTTAACGCGGCCCGAACCGTAGTGTGCACCCCCACAATATATAATCTCAAAAATTCCGGCTCGTTCTCGAGATGTATGCTATTACTCAACTTTTCGTTTCGAGTTACCATGGCGACGTAATTAACGAAAAACTACCCCATACAAAGTCAATGGAGCGAGGTCCTGAAGACATTCTAAATAATAATAAAATAAATAAAAAATAAAAAAAAAACAACAACACTATTTTTGAGGATTTACTGTGTCATCATTGTTTCGCCTACAAACGCCATTCAGCACTCCGTTTGTAGATACGTCCGTGCTGTGTTCAGAAGTGAAGATGGTATGTTAACACCTCTGACGGTTTTTCCTCAACACGCCTCACACTTTGGCAATTTCTTCAGAAATTTTCTGGTAATAACAATATAAACATTTAGAGCACAAATAAAGCTGGCGGAGAGCATCAGAGCTCGGTAATGAAGAGAGAGGACAGGGAAACTAAATGTAGTGAAACAAACCGAGTGAAACTTCGCATTTGTTGTGTTTGTTCTAGAACGCAGCAGCAAATCAAACAGGTGGCTGCACGCGCTCACGTTCAGCCTGATGGGAGAAGAGAAAAGCGGCCATTCAGCACATTTACTCACACCAACTTCCCCCGGTCCGCCCCAGCAGCTCCCCTTTCTCGGAATTCCACAGGAACTTCTTCCAGCCGCCATCATCTTTATTGGAGGGCATTTTTGCCTGATTTTTCTTCTCTTCTGTCACTCGTTCCCTGGCGGACTCTGTCCGTCCGTCTGCCACCCAGCCTCACAGTAGTGGGAGAGGTACCAGGTTACCGCGGGGCTCCATATATAAACCTGACGCTTCTTGACTCCGCCCGAAAACTCCGAGACCTAGTGGTGCTTACCGAGCGCTGGGGGCCAATTACGGAGAGGAGACGCAGTGCGTCGCTCTGACGTCAGGTGCATGGACAAAAAACATATAGAAGTATACATTGATGATAATAAAAATAATAATAATAATAATAAAAAGGGAGGAGGGGACATAGACGCATATACTTGGTGACACCGAGTGAAAGTCTTGAGTGTTAAACTTTATATTTAATGAATAAAGTTAGATATAAAGCACCTCCATGCCCTCTCTAGTCTCTTCATAAGTTTGGCCTGTTCAGGTTAAATCTCTTCATGCCAACTGTTATGTGGCACACAAAGCCAGATTACAGTCCTCAAACCTACAATTGTGTGTGATGGTGGTTTCTCTAAAACAGTAATTAGTGAGCAAACAATGCGTTCATCTGTTCCCCATCATGAAGTTAAATGCAGTTCTCTCAGCTTGTGCTTGTGGAGCTCACCTTTGTATCTTTTGCCTGTTTATGGGTGTCCTTAGCTGTGCCTGTATTCACCCCTTCTAATCAGATACCCTCTACCACCTTGCAACCACAGGCATAATAAGCTCCACAGTATTTTCATCCACAGAGAAAGCTTAAAATGAAGTACACTCTGAGTTTAATCTGAGAGCAACTCGAGGGAACTCCACCATCACGTGCCCACTACTCATTAACATACTCACATTCTATGCAGATGACACATGCCTGGGTAATTCTTTCAGTTTTGTACTCTTGCCTAGGTGTGTGGGTTATCAGAGTTCACTCATGCAGTGTAGAACTGCTCAGCAGTGTGTGGCCATGTGGGTGTCTTACGCTGTATGCGTTTGTTTGGATGTAAACATGTGTGTGTAAGAGTGAATGGATTTCACACATGGTGGTTTTACCTTTAAATATCACCCCAAGGACAACGAAAGTCAAATCTCTAATGTCCTTTCATACAACATGACTTTGAAAGACCTAAAAACCCAGATTTCACTTTATTGTTTTGCTAAATTTGAAATTTGGGAAACATTTGCTAAATTTAAAAAGTTTTTACTGTATAAAAATTTTGAGATTAATGTCAGAATTCTGAGAAAAAGAGTCAGAATTCTTTTTTTTTTTTTCAGTGGCCCTAATCTTTCTCGGTATACTATACCTTTAAACAACTTAGAAATGGAGAGATTATGGTGTCATTGGTTTGTGAGCTGATAAATGGGTTCTGGTGTAAAATGCTTGACTCAACCCTGGAACAAAATTTAAAGACCTTGTGAAGATGCTGCTGAAGCTGGTAAAGTGAAATGAGTCCTGTATCAACATGGGCTGAAATGCCACTTAGCAAGGAAGAAGCCATAACTCAAAACGAAAATTGTAAGCCAGATTACAGTTTGTAAACACACTCAGGGACAAAGAGCTTAGTTTTTGGAGACTTGTCCTGTGGTTTGAAGAAGCTAAAGGCTTTTGGCCATAATGACCATCTTCACATTTGGAAGAAAAAAGGGAGAAGCTTGTGAGTCTAACAACACCATCTCAACTGTTAAGAACAGGAGTGATTCATAATATGGTGCACTTAACAAGACAAATCCCATTATGAGAAAAGAAGATTATGTGGAAATTTGGAATCACGATCTAGCCAAGAAGTTAAAGCTCGTGTGAACAAGGAGACTTCCAGGGGAGGCTGAACAGCTCTGCCAGCTAGAAACCAGGCACTTGTACTTTGGCAACTATTTGAAGCTTTGAAGCTATTGGGACTAAAACATAAACAAGAACGGCTGTGACACAGCTAGACATAGGTTTAGTAACACATAGTTTATGTAACACAGTGTAAACCTCATCAGCCATCAAAGCTATCAAAGTATCCAGGTGGTGTTAAGGTCATATTTTGGAAGGAACTAGAAACAGTAGGAGATCTTTCTTTTAAATTGGTAGAACATAAAGCTTGAGCAGCTTTCTGTCAATCTTACACTGATACACACAGAATGTGGATGAGTGTCTCTAATGGTAGACATCAACAAGTTTTCTTTTTTTTTCAGATGTGTGCTTGAATAGGGGCAAAACTTGTTTTTATGTCTTAAATGAAATCAGTGGGCTGTGAAGTAGAGTGCCACAGGTGGAGAGTGGAAGTTTGTCTTTTTGAGGGAGAAACTTGAAACATACAATTCTATGTATCAGTCCAACTGAATAAGTGGGCAAATATTGGTTTACAGCCTAAAATGTGACCATCCATAGAGGGATAATGGCCCGTGAAACCAGAAAGCCTGATTAGGCCATTTCACTGTGGATAATGATGCTGCTATACCCGTTTCAGCATCTTTGGAAGGTCTTTAACTTTTGGGGTTTATTCACACATTTCACACCAACATGACAGTATGATGGGTGGACATTCCTATGCTGTTTATACTTGCAGATAACTGTTTGAACGGATGAACGGGGACCCAAGGATAAACCAGACTGCTGGAGGTCCACATTTCTCCCCCCAAGTCAATTAAAGGCATAGCAGTCTTGGAGTATGTGAAGTTCTGACTTACACAGTATATGTAAACATGTTCAGTTGTGCTTGGAAGATGTTCAATGATGGGATAAAGACATTTCCTTAGTCAACTCTCTATAATTTTTATGTAGCTATAAGCCATTATTACTGTCATTAACACTGTGTTTAGTCTTTTCTCTTTCCCACAGCAGGTATCCTTTGACCTGAAGTTCTCATATTTGTTTTTGTCTTTGTGTCATACTTTCACCGCCCAACATGTTGAGGCAGATAGCTGCGTTCTGAGTCTGGCTCTGCTGGAGGTCTGCTCCTGTAATAAACTGCAGTTCTTTCTCCTAAATGTCGCTGCACTGGAGTGAATTGGATTGGATTCAAACGTGGACTAAGCTCAAGCTACATTTAACTGAATGTGAATATCAAGTTTTTCTGGGTTTGGGTTGGACTTTGACAAAAATCAGCAGGTTTGTTGTGACTCTCAGGTATAACATATAGGAAATTCTTTTGCATTTACACAACCAAGTTTGTATTAACTTCTTTAAAGTGATTTTACTACAAAGGTAAAGATATCTAGAATTAGCTAACATGATTTTTGTACACCTTCTATCTGACAGTTTTTACTTTCGACATGTATTGGCTATGTTGAAGTACTTCCCACCAGTTGTTGTTCTTGACATGACAAGACAAGCTCAGATAATTGCTGGGAACTATGCTGATCCAAACTGGGCCATAATTTGCGCTGCTACAATCCTAATTTCCTGTGTTTGTATAATAAGTCGTCACGTGACGGTAACTTTCAGGCTGTGATCACACATGCAGTCTGATGATGTTCTTATAATGATACGGCCTGCTGTCTGAAAGGTACCACGCCCAGTCACAACTGCCGACTATTGTTGGCCTGTGTACACTATAAACACTTGTGGTGTGTAATGATGTGAGGAGAGGGGCAGAATCAAGGTGAAAGGGACCTATCCTGTTTTGGATAGTCCAATTTCCCAAAAAAGCCCTGTTTTTTTTCATGTGGATGTGTAGCACTGATAGAACACGGTTTATCCATTACATAGTAAACATCCTGTTTGAACTCAGTTACTGCTTCCCCCCGGAAGCAACATAAAACTGGTTTTGACCTCAATTTGAATTAAAGGTAAAAATTCCAGATTTAAGTTGATGAAAACTGTCCAACAGCACATTTTATTGGACTTGATTTGTCTCAGTTTAACATTTTTTAAGGGCCACCATTGTTTTTCAGTCCAGTCCAATCCATACAACATCAAATCAGTTTCATACAATACAATGTGATTAAATGTGACAGTATTTGTAAAACTATTGATTCATAGGTAGATATCAATAACTGGAATAACAAGTAAGTAAAGAGGACAGAAAGAAAGGGAAATACATTATTATTAACATATGCATCCTATTGCCGTTCATACGATTGGAACTAGATATTTACTCTATAAACAGACACATAACCTTTCCTGTTTTAAGTCAGTTAGGATAAACAAAATTATTTCTATTTGACAAATATAAGAAGAATATGGGAGATAATTATATTATTACTTCTTTAAATTCAAAGGCTTGAATACAGTTAGATTATCATGTATTTAAATGTTTGGGAAAGCTGGATGTATTTTCAGAAAAGACCTCAAACTCCCTGCTTCCTTGTGTGACATCCTGGATGAATCTAAAGAAATCAGCCACAATGTCAGGATGAGAACAGTATGTGAAATTAAAGATTCACAAATGCGTCTTCCAAATGGCAATGTCCTTTGGCATACCACCAAATTAGTTACAAAGTAGCTTAAGGACAACAAAGTCAAAGTTTTGGGGTTATGATCACAAAGTCCTGATACGAGAACATCAGTGGCTGAGGCTGAAAAAGTGTGTGTGAGGAAGGAGGTATCTGATTTGTTCCATTGGTTCTGTCGGGAGGAATTGGACAAAATTCCTAAAAACTACTGTGAGAAGCTTGAGGAAGGAAATCCAAAACAATTCCAGGTAATTCTACCAAATACGGAGCAAATGGATGGAAACTTCTGAATCAAAGCAGTTTCTTACTCTGGCATTTCGCAAACAGAAAAAATGATGGGAATCCTAACTGATCTAAAACAGGAAGAGTTTTGTCTGATTTAAAGTCAGAGATCTACATGGTTAAGTCTCTTTATATACAGCGTATGGAAATATCTGGTTCCAACTGTACATTTCCTTTCGGCAGGGATAAACTATAAAGACTTCTTTGTTATATTTCAGATGTGCCTTAAAAACTCTCCACAGAAGCTCCCTGTGTTGAGATGTTAGGCAGGATGTTATGGGTCTATGCCGCTTACATATCAACAATACTTCACTGACAGGGTGAGACTCAACTAACTATTCACCTGAAGAAGCCCTAAAGTTACACAGTATCTTGGAACAATATTCATATTCCTTGAATTGTTTTAAATTTTGTTTCATTCCACCCTCAAACAGGAATATATTTGATAAGGACTAGACCAACACAAAGTAGTACATAATTGTGAAGTAGAAGGAAAGTGATTCTTAGATTTTAATTATTTTTTTTTCTAAGAAATGTCTAAAAAGTGGAGTATGTGTTGGTGTTTAGTACCTTTAATGTCATTGCAATCAGTCCTTGTTTCTGTGTTGACAGCTTAGTGAAGTGACAGCTTGTTTAGGGTTAGGGGTAGGGGGTAGGGTTAGGGGTAGGGTTAGGGGTAGGGTTCCATCCCGGCTGTTGGCAGCAGGATATCCAGGACCCGGATCAGGACTGAGGAGGCACAGAGAACGAATGGCTGAGATTTGAAAGGAAATCATAAAATGAAATACTAAGCCGAGAGTTTTTAAGAAGATTGTGTTTCTAACAGTCAGCCTGACTTTGTAACTATGAGTACCTGGAGACAGTGAAAGCGCCTGACCTTGACTCTTCGCTGATGAACCTGAATCTGTGCTGTGCAGCTGTTTACAGATGAAACACTCAGATGAATATCATAATATTTTTTTCCTGAAGGATATCTCTCCTGAAATATTCTTCATAAAGTCTCATAAATCAAATTAGATGATTCTTGGATTTATTTACATATTTTATAGTGTTTTTTTTGTTGTTGTTTGTTTTGTTTTTTTGCTCCAGTTTGCTCCTGCAGCCCAGAGACATGAATAATAAAAATCAGCTGACAAACATTTTCTGGAGTTGTGAATGTGGCAGTGAGATATAGGTGAGAATAGGAGGTGGTAGGGGGGTAATATCTGCAGTGATCAAGATGAAAGTGTTGTGTTATGTTTAGCCTGGCAATACGTGAGCTGATGACATCACAGGCAGTGTTGACAGGTAACAAGTGACAACATGGAAAACTCGCAGCTACCAGCCACCAACGTACAGAATAAAGGTTCAGGTTGGTGTTATACTGGTTTCAGCTGTACCCCAGCACTCAACTTATTGCTCTACATTCTCACACTTCAGTCACTTGATGTCTGACTTGGAATTTTATACAGTTTTTTCCTAATGTTTCCATGCAAACTTAGAATTCTGGCTTACATGCAGCTGGTCTCAGAAAGACTTGGAGAACTTTTTGGGTTTGGGAAAGAAGACCAAATTTAAGTCCAACAGGCCTTTTGGTTAAACATATACCAGAACCCTTAACAGCCTTTAAAAAGTTACATTTCTGCACATTGTCTGCCCAGTGCGGTTCAGAAATGTGTTTTCACACAATATCAGCAAACTTCCTGTCCACAATGTTGGAGGACGTACACTAGACTTATAAACAAAAAAAATCTCTACCTATAGCCCGTTCTCTATTGTCAAGTCTTACTCCAGCTGATTATTGTCTGGTTTGGTTCTAGCCAAGTTGGACATGTCTCCATTGGCAGTGTGGAAACGCTCTCCTGAATACGCCGGACCATAAAATATTGCACAACACTAGTTGTTTAGCTACCCAGGATGTTGTCTTTGTGTATTTCCATCGTGAGGTATGAAAGATGGGCTGTTTGGTCAGATTACATCCCCTGACACTGAGTGACTCCTCTTCTGGATGGAGTACTGCTGCAGTCTGGGGACACAAATCTCATCCCACTGTAAAAGGCAAGTCCAGATTCTGATTAAAAGCAGTCAACCAGACTAATACAGAATAAATCTTAGATTCTGTCATGGTGGTTATAGTTTAAAAGCCAAGCACTGCCACTCAAAACTGTGTGGAAATGTTGAGGTTGAGTGGATTTTGCATGAACTGCATCAATCCTGATTCCTAGAAAGAAAGGAGAAGAGGGGAAGAATTTTTACTGGGATAAGAAGAACAATCTAAATACATAATTTATGACAGTTTTATAGTAGTTAAGCTCTGAAACTGAAATAAAATCATTTCTAATTTAGTGCAAGTTTGTGATGATCTACAGTATTGATTTTTAATTAAAGAATGTGAGGTGTGCAGGATCTCTTAGCATTTCTCTTCCTTTTAAGCTTATTGCTGAGTAATCAATAATCCAGGGGAGTTGTGATCACTTTAATCTGTTTCTTAGAACATAAACCCTCCAAAATATTTAAACTTTACCAGATAAAACCTTTTTAAAAAGGCTTTGATAACAACATTTCCCTCTTCATATTTTTGGAGACACTGAAAGCATAAATCAGTGCTCCTTCAATATATTATTTTGACATAGATTGTTGAATTTTATTTTGATTTTATCCATGTATTTGATTTCAAACTCTGTAAAGCACTGTGATAATCATTAAGTGTGACTAGGTTTAAATGTTGCATTTTCAAATAAGAACTCCGACCAGAATTTAAAGTTAACAAAAAATATGACCCGCAGAGGAGGATAAACTGAGAAATGATGAAATAAAATGCTCACGAGTTTCCGTCTTTAGTTTAGAGTCCACCCCAAAAACCCTTGCTCCCTGGTAGGGCCATTTTTAGGGTAGATTTCTATCCGCTTTTCTTTTGTCAGGTAATCATTAATCCAGAAGATTGTTCAGGCCTCCACCTGTGTCTGCTGGAGTTTCTGGTAAAGCAAATCAGACTGAATTGTGTTAAATGCTCTGCAGAAATCAAATAATGTGATCCTCACAGCGCTTCCTGGTTTGTCCAGATGACAGTGGGTTTGTTGAAGCAAGTGTGTGATGTCATTTTCAACTCCATCTCCATAGTGATAAGCACACTGCAGGGGCTCCTGATATGTGCTTGTTTGCCTACTCAGGTGGGCCAACAGGAATCTCTCTAGCACCTTCAATCTCGACCTCCAGCATTGTTTCAACTTAATCTCTCCAGCTGAAGTAGAAGGTTTGAGAGAAAAGCTGAGGATCAGGGGAATTATTGTTATTGGGGAAACCTTCCCACTTGTCTGGTGGGAATGGGGTTACCTACACAGAGGTTTTTCTAGTCAGTCACACATTAAGCCCAGGCACTGATGTCCTCTCAATGCAGCTGGCACAGTACATCCCAGTCTGTAACCTCAAAACAACCCTGCAGAGTAAGGATGAGAATCAAGAACCGGTTTTCTACAAGAACCGATTCCCAGTAGTTCAATTCCTTGGAATTGTTAAGCAGGCAGGTTAACGATTCTGCTTGTTGGTTACAGTGATGTGTGACGTATTTGTGCGATGACATATTGTACACACTCCATATTTTGATTTAGAAAATATCCAGGACGGAATCACAACAGAAGCGCTTCAAAGTCTGATTACATTTCACAAACAGACGATACTAGGGCCGGCTGCAGCATGCGCAGAGCTTTAATCACAATAAACGGATGAAATACCCCCAACATCCTCAAACAGCTGACCACACAGCAGGCAACTGATTGGCACAAAGGTAAAGAGTTTGATACACTGCTTAGCGACGGCGGTGACTCTCGAGGAGGAGAGCTTCCAGCACAGCATCTCCTGCTGTGAATGTCCCAGGTAACGTTAAACTCCTCCATGTCCTGGTTGTTGTTTTAATGTTAGCGCCATGCTGTATGAATAACATCCATCTCATAATAACATTGACAGTCATGTTCAATAAATTAGAATATGGGTTCCAATGAGGCTTGTTTGTCAGATTAAAAGCACTTTTTGAAAACAACTTTTAAGTCTTGAAAGATTCTTCCTGAAAAGGCAAACATGCAGATTTGTCTGCACAAAAACTGTTTTTGTGCAAAAAGTTGCATTTCATGATAAAATGTTAATTTGACAGAAGGATTTTTATTTTTTAAGCCATCTTTAATTTTGTTTGAATCAACTACAACATGGTGAATATTTTGAATTGAAGAGTTTATTTCTTAATTCAATGAGAATCTAAAATAGAATCGATAAGGAATCAAATTGATAAGTGCAATCGATAATTGAATCAATAGATACTGCAGAGCTTGATCAGCTTTCTGTGACCATATTTTAACAGTTCTCCTTATTACGGGTTGCTTCTGAGCAAGGGTTTTTTTTCCTTGCAGAAAAAAAAGATTATGATTTGATCTGCCAAAAGTAGGCTTTGCTTTGGAAATGTATGCAACCCATTTGTTTTGCATTTTCATAATACAAATCCAGCATTTTGTTTTTTTCTGATAGAGCAATGGACAAACTATTAAAATGTTGGAAGTATGGCAGAGAGTGAGGTGGGATTAAAATTGCCAGATATTGGCACAAACGCATTGGGGTGTTGCGTATTTAGCTTAGCAACAACTGAGCTAATGACATTAAATGCAGTGATGGAAGAAGCTGATAGTGAAATGTATACTCTTGTTAAAGTAACACTGATTAACTCCCTTGGTAAATAATTTTGAGAAAAACTTACATCTAACAGTTCAGTATCCAGACTCAGACTCAAATATTTCTCACTAACATGTTCCTGTTTTAACATTTCATCCTATGGCCTTTACAACCGACTCAGAGCTTATTTAAGATGGTTTTGCTCATAGATGAAGACACTTAAGGAGCTACTACTGCCACTAACTTCTTACTACAGATCCAGGGGTACAGAAAGTACCCCTGGATCAGTGCTTCTCTTTTTTGGGTGTTTGTTCTGTGTTCTCAAACCACCAGTTGGTCATGGCAGATGGCCGTTCACAGTAAACCAGATTCTGCTGGTAAAGGGGAGTTTTTCCTCTCCACTGTTGCTACATGCATGCTCAGTATGAGGAATTGCTACAAAGTCAATAGTGCAATGCAAGCAATTATCCACTACATGCTTGTCCAGGAGGATTGAATGCTGCAAGTCAATGACTCAAAGCAATCTACTGGTTTTCCTGATGTAGAAAAGAACAAATGTAACATAAAGTATAAGTCAGAAGGAATGTAACAGTCAACAAAGGTGACACCTTGTGTAGAAGCATTTTATATTTCTTCTAATATGATTAACTAACAAAAAGATAAAGCCTTACAGCAGTATTTTCATAGCTTTCTTTATTTTCTTGTCACTTTTGAGCCTGAACTTTCTTGTCCAGTTATATTAAAGAAACACAACCATCATCTTGTGTGAAATATCAGCATTTATGTAGCAACTAGCATGACTGGTTCACAGAATGCCATCATATCAAAGTACATACTAAAACTTTAACAATGTCAATGATTGACAAGAATCGTAATGGAAAGTTAAAATGTTTTTTCTGAAAATCTTAAGTTAATGTTTTGTTAAGACCAAAAAAAAAAAACCCCATCAGTATTTACATATCCCCAGTTCATCCCAATGTTCTAAATTCTAACCACCATATAAATACAGTGAGTAAGATGTAGAAACTTTTAACAAAAAGTTCAGATCCACAGAGGAACAGTGAAAACTTCAGCTTGGCTAAAAATGAAAGAAAAATGAACTGGTTGAGCTAATGGCAGATCACACCAAAGCAGATTTCTACCATCTAAAGTCCAGCCTCAAAAAAATCATGGTGGTCCATAAGAACTTTCTTTTATTAACATTGAAACTGTTGCTACAATTTTTGAATGAAATCTTAGAGATTGGAGGTCATTTAGAAATGGTAAAAGTTAGATTTTTTTGGTATACAGAGGAGCTCATCATCCGCAAAGACTGCAAGGTTCTGGAGGTTCTTCAGCTGTAAAACAACCCCACATCATTAGCTTTCCACCTCCAAGCTTGAAAGTTGGGATATATGTGTTTCTGCTAATATACTATGTTTGGTTTTTGCCAAACACTGAGGCTTGCAATACGGTCCGACTTTAATCAGGTGTGTCGAAAAGAGGTTATTCTAGAAGCAACAACTGCTTCACTAGGGGATTACTGATCTCTTGACCGCGTTAAATCACTCCTAAATGCTCCAGAGTAGCAAACTACCAAACTTTCCTCTTAATCAATGCAACTGATTGGCAACAAATGGGTTACACATTTCATCACAATGCTAATACATTTAGCTGATAAAAATCCAAATTTTAATTTCTCAAAAATTATAATATTACCTGAGACCAGGGGTGTCCAAACTTTTTGTCACGCGGGCCAAAATTGTCACCTCAAAAGTAAAAAATTATAATATTTAAAAACTAAAATCACCAAAAAAGATTGTAGAGCCAAAACCTCCAATGGTTTTTGTATGTTCTCTTGCCCCAGACCAAATGAAAACATCTATTAATATCTTAATTACAGCATTAATGTTGTGTGAAATGAAGGTAATAAGCCTGGGCCACTGTTGAGGTGTTAAAGAAGCCCATGTTGCATGTGGAGTGTTTTCTACCACACTTTTTCCTCCTTCAACTCAACTTTCCACCACTCTATGAGCAATGAGGTTGGGAGGTATTTAAACTACAGTTGTTTGAGTTTGTAAGCACTTTCAATATGAGGGTTTTACAGATCTACATGGAGTCACGTGGATTTTTCTTCTGGTGGAACTCTGATATCCAATCCCTTTGGGCCAAACATGATGTCATGATGCAGTGAAGGTGGGAACCAGATATGGAGGCTAGCATTACACTTGTTGCCTTACTCCATTACTGTTATTGTTGCGTGACAGGAAGTGGGGTGACTGGAATGAAGGAATTTTAATCAATTAAAGGACAGAAAAACCTAAAGTCAGTTAGCCTGATCAGGTAGTTTTAAACCTTTGATTCCATGCTCACATTCTGGCAGCTTGAACAAGACAAAGGGTAAGCAGTTGGTGTATTGTTAGTGGATCATGTCTACTGAGTAACAAACACTCTCCCTATTAAACTTTCATTGTTTTTCCTTGTGGTGTTGTATCTCAAAGATCCGGACCGAGACATCAGAAAACCAGATTGCTCAGTGTCTTGGTCCTATAAGGAGCACTTTTGCAAAGTTATGCTCTGGTTACAAATTAATCCACACCTTACTCATAAGTAGCTGCTGCTTACCATAGTTCAAAGTTTATCACTTATTTTTCCAATAATTCATCTGATGGTTAATATTTGAGCCACATAGATAACCTGGCATCCATATTTAGACTCCTTGAACTCAGAGCAATTTATTACTATATGGTTACAACATAAAGGTTAGGAAGTTAGACCCAAAGCGGATTCTCAGTTTTCATTAAAAGAACAAATTTCCATCGGCTCTTTCAGAAGTTTGCAAATGCACATTTGTAATTTTATCTGAAGTCAGATAACTGTGAACGTGGCACAAATAGCAATACCTCTGTTGATCAGAAACAGAAAGGTAGTGCACACAACACCTCAGATTTGACATTTTGCACTAAAGAACTACTTTATACCAAGTCTTGCCGGCCGATATTCCATGAAAATGGTGCTCCATGATCTTCAAAATATAAATGTATTTTTGATCTGAATTCTGTGAATACATATCATGCGCTCTGTTCCTCTGTTACATAAATTTCCATTAACATACACTGGAGTTAGTGGTGCTAACTTCACGTGTGAAGACTTTTGCATGATACTGTAGGTTGGAAATTTAAAAAGAATCACCAGTTTCCTGCTACTGGTCCACACGGCTAATGTTCTAACCTTGACTTTCTCACATTGTTCGGAGTGTGCTAGGACTCTGCGTCTTACAGCTAAAGCAGAGCGATCCCAGAGCCCTGAGTCATACCAGGTCCGGTACAGGATCTGTGTGGCATGGTATTACTGCTTGCTGAAAGGCAGGACGGGGAACTGATCTGGGGCTGAGAACAAAGGAATCACTGTGAGTCTGTGTTGAGCCAAGACGTCCTCTAAGAGCAAGGTGAAAGCAGCACCTTAGCACAGCTGCTCTGTGTAAAATGGACTTAATTCATTTCAAGGTTTTTCTAGTCATACCAGCCACCCAAAGCACTTTCACTGGAGCCACGTTAAGTTGATCACACACACAATTATGCATACCTTGATCAGCTGTTACCTTGGGGTTAAGTGCCTTGCCCAGGGGCACATCAACATGTGGCAGAAAAGGCAGGAATTGTTGCATGTTAAGAAGAGGTTGGCACCAGTGCCTTAAAGTCAAAAGATCCCAGATTCAAATCAAGACAAGAACTCTTTCTGCTTGGAGTTTACATGTTTACCCTCTGGGTATTCCAACTTCCTGGAATGTAACTCCAAATTATTCATGGAAAATTTCCATATTCATGGATTTTTCTATAGAGCATATCTAAAATATTCAAAAGAAAATTCAGCTTGGGAAGCTGAAATACGTTGAGTTAATCCTACTTGACACGCTATTAGCTGGCATTTGCAAAGCAGCCAATTCAGAACCACCATTCATTTCCCTTGGTGCTGTTTGGCTGTATCCCTAAGAGTGGAGATAAGGAAGACAGTGCATACTAGCTTCTGTGGTAGTGCCCAGATCGTTTCCACTTAATGCATATTAAGGTATATTTGATGTTTGAACAATTAAAATAGTGACAAGTGTTTCAGATGGGGTCTCAAGTATTTGCGGATTTTAACTGTTGGCAGGTGGCTGTGGTCCCTAACCCCTGCAAATATCTGGAGTCCACTGTAACCAACCTCTGAATCCTTTTTTATTTTTTACACTTTTGTTCTTGTATTGGTGTTTTAATACCGTTTGTGCTAAACTTTTTCATCAGCTGACTGAGATGAAATGTGATTTTTAATAAAATGCTCACTGTAGTTTTTTTTTATTCTTTTGGTCACGTTTCTTCTTTTTGAAACTCTAGCTGAAATCTGGCGGTAGTCAAGAAATGTGAAATATCTATATTTAGACCCTATGTAGAACTTTTACACAAAAGTTACATTTCCAGATATACAGATCAGTTAGTAATGTTGGCTTTGCCCAGGGGCACATTGGCATACAGTGGAGGAAGCTGGAGAACCCATAACTTTCTGATTCTTTTTTCTTTCTCCTTTCCCCTACCCTGTCCCACCAATGTCCCCACACTTTCAGTCCATCAAGCTTCCACCACCATGGCCACTAGTCTGACCACCTGGCCAGGGACACCGAGAAGGCACACCCCCACCCAAAGAACAGGTGGGACTCCAGCTGGAGAAAACGTAGACCCCCAGCCATCAAGGGGTCCTGTCCTGAGCCCACCTGTACTGTCTCAGAGCAGCAGTGGGCTGAGCAAAGAGAGCCCAGTGATCCCCGGCCAATCATGGCTTCCAACCACATGACGACATCCTGTCCCTGGATTACAGGCTGCCAGGTCCTGTCCTTTTCTTTTTTCTTCTCCTCACTGTACACAAATATGGAGGACAGAGAAACCACACCTCCTGCAGAAATACTTTGAAGGTCATGCTGAATGCCTGAACAGAATGAAGAACCCACTTTTTACCTGGACTAAAGCTACCTCTCCTTGTCGGTGGAACTCAAAACAGGCAAAGCCCACAAGTCAAGCACCAAAACACAGTCCTAAAAAGCCTTTCAGACTCATGCATGTTTTGTTCTTCTTGTGGTTAGGCTGTAACCTCTCTGAGCCTCATTCAGACCACAGAGGAATATTCATATGTTCACATTAAGCACCTTATCGCTCATGCTTTTGAAAACACAGACTCTTTGCTGAAGATTTATGGCTTGATAGAGAGATCTGAGAACAGAATGTCAAGGAGACACTCATGTCTGCTATGGATGACTGAGTCCTCTCTTCTGTATGTCAAGACGATGGTTAATAGAATGTCACCCAGACGGAAACACGAAGAGGTTTAGAGGATTTTTCTGTTTGTTTTGGTGAAATACGTTACCAGGAATTGGTTAACTGATGTAATCAGCTGTTCTGCTCTAAACATACCCTCCCTAAAGGGAGTGTAGACTTTGTTCAGCCCCGTCCTGCACAGGAGTCACCTTGTCCCAGCAGAACTTTCCCTCTCTTCCTGTCCAGCCCTCTGTTTTACTCCCACTGCCTGCTTGTATCTCCACCGGTCTTTGACCATGTCACACTCAGCTCTTTCACTAACGAGTGGATGCTCAACATACTGTGAAAGCAAATGAGTAAATATTCATGGTAGTTTCTCCCTCTACCTCCACCCCCTCCCTTGATCACCTGAGCGCTGAACCCATAAATGAGAACTGCAGCGTCCTTCAAGGGCTCACCTTCGACTTCAGAGCTCTGTCAGCCTTGTGGGCAAATGGTTGCATGTGAAACCATAATAAGACATCATTCAGGTGGATTAATAGGAGAATCATGCATTAGATTACTGAAAAAGATGAATTATCTGCAGAGACACCAGCCCTCTACAATATCATTGAGCAGAGATCTCATGTGCTGAAGGTCTCTTTACCAGCACAAGCCCTGTTTTCAGTAACAACAGAACATTTCCATGTACCAGACACTGTGTACCTGCACACACGCAAAGAGAAAGAGAGGGAGGCAGAGAATCAAATTGCAGTGGATACTCCGTGCCCTCCAGATGTCACTGGTGACGGAAAAGTACCGTCACAACCTGCCAGAGCTTTGCACGGTTCTGCAGGAAAAGGGATTAAATGATTAACCCCCCGGTTTGTCTGCTCGCTTTGCTTTTTGTTCCAACGTTCTCTCAGTTCAGAAAAAAGAGGAGGGAAAAAAATGCTGACTGCTGCGTTCTTTCAGCAGCTGCTGTATGAGCAGGGAAGGAGTTCACTGCGCTAAGTATAGCGATGATGTTTTGTGATGCACATAATGTCTGATTTACATCAGGACAAGTCTGAGTCCACGCAGTGCAAAGTCGATGATTGGGATTTCAAGGGATTCTGGGATTGATTTAGGAAGTTATTGATCATCACTGTAAAAGTTACTCAGGAAGAATCTGCTGATGTCTTCACCTTCATTAAAGGTCTGTTCATTGAGTTCCCCACATGAACGTCTGGTTTGTCCGCAGTTTCTTCCTTTGCCATAATAATGTATTGAGTTCACTGCACAACTACTAGTGATGCAGTCAGGTCTTTAGAGCATACAGCTTCTCCTGTCCACTTCATGATGTCTACAGTACTGTGAGTCTGCCATCTAGTGGTGGAAAACTGCATTTCATCTTTCCTGGGAGAATAATCTGCTTTGGATCACTACCAAATAATTCAGACTAACAGTATAATCTGTGGTCCGAACCCAGAACAACATCTAAAGCTCTGCCAGACTCACTGCCTCAGATAAGGCCTTGGTGAAAACGGCCTCCATGGGAGAATTCTGAGAGCAGAAAGACTGCTTGATCCAAAACAACGCACATTTACCAACAAATATCTCAAGAGTTTTGGAAAAATATTCTGTGGACTGATGAGACAAAACTGGACCTTTTTGAAAGGAGTGGGTCCCGAGTATCATACCAATAGTCAAGCACGATGGTGTGATGCAGAAAATCTGGACCAAGTACAAACAGCATGGGCAGGTTGTTACAGGCAAGCATACTGGTAGACCAAGGAAGACATCAAAACAGAAAACTTAAAGCAATAAGTCTGGAAAACAGAAACAGCAAAACAAAACAAACGAGGAACAAATGGCAGGAAACTGGAGTCAATGTTTGTGACTGAACTGTTGGAAACTGCCTAAAGGAAATGAGATTTACATATAGAAAAGCTAAATGTAAGCCATCATTAACACCTAAACAGAAAAAAACAAAGTTATAGTGGGCTAAGGAAAAGCAATTGGGAATGACTGGATGAAAGTCATATTCAGTGATGAATCATGAATCTGCATTGGGCGAGGTGACGATGCTGGAACTTTTGCTTTTTTATGAAGACAACTGCCTGAAGAGAACATGCAGATTTCCACAGTCACTGGTGATATGGGGCTGCATGTCAGGTTAAGGCCCTGGGGAAATGGCTGACATTACATCTTCAATAAATGCACAAGTTTACATCGACATTTTGGACACTTTTCTTGCCAGATTGATGAAGACTGCTGTTTGTCACTCATTAAGTCCATGCCTCAGAGACTCCAAGCTGTTAGAAAAGCCAGCGGTGGTGCAACTAAGCACTAGCGGTGTGTTGAAATCTTCTTTTGTTTGTTTTTTTTCATGATTGCATATTTTTTTTCCTCTGCTTGAGCTTAACAAGTGACTGTTACTGACTAGCACAATGTTTTTTTTCTTGATTTCCTGTAGTGCTTCATAAAGCCACAGCGTTGCCACTTAAAATGACTGCAGTTTTGTCTCATGCCTATGATCTGGTTTTTTTAAACAAAATTAAACGACTGAATGAACATCCTTCAAGACTGGTGAATCCATAATGTTTTCCAGGGGTTGTATAAGGTTTAGGAGGGTTTATGGGAACATTTGTGAGGTCAGACACTGGTGTTGGACAAAAAGTCTAACAACACCATAAAAAACACATCTCCACTGCTCTGCAGTCGAGCAGCGGTATGTTTTATAACACCGCATCTGAGGACCTGCATGGCCCTTGAAGGTGTAAGGCTGGGACGAAGCTGTTTGGTTGTGAAAAAGCAGTCAGGCAGACTATTTTATACTGATGAAACAATTTGTACCCACCTTTACAAATAATGATATGAAGTTATTTTTTCAGTCTATTCTAATTAAATTGGGTTATGTTGCTTTAATACATAATATCTACCAGCACAAAGTTGATTTGCTTTGATCAAGTCTTAATCTAGACACTAGATAATAGCATGCCTGGTTTGAAATGATATAGTCCACGTTCACCGGGACTTCATAGGTTGGCTTTAAATTTAAGAAGGCAGGGAAAGTTAGGAAAAAAGGAAAAGAAAAAAAAAGAAAAAGAGAAAAATAAAAGGAAAAAATTAAAAAGAAAAATAGAGTAAGAACAAGGGTTGAAGGACAAAAAGAAGAGAAGTAGGACACATTGAACAAAAAGAACAGAATGATGGGAAAAAAGGAAAGGAGTAGGAATGAAGGAAGAAAGGAGGCAAGGAAGAAACAAGGAAGAAAATATACAAGGAAGGACAGACAGGACCATGGGATAGGGAACAAAGTTTGGAAGAACAAATAATATTCCGTACTCTGAATAAATAAATGAATCCTTGAACGAAACCAAAATCCAAAATTCCTTTTACCATTTGTTTATTGGTTGTTTACATGGATAATACAACATATTATACCATCATATTGTACATGTACAGGGCGAAGATCCACAGTACTATATATCAAAAGTAAAGGATGGAAAACCACAGTTAAGAAAATAGAATCACAGAGTATCAACAATTTAGCATGGAGGTCAAAGTTCAAAGCTAAATGTCCCTCACAGCTGTAACATTTACTGTCAATTACAATTACAGTACAAAGATCCATAGATTATTGGGTCTGCAACTGATCACAGAATGGAGGAGGAAGAGCGGTACGGAGAATCCATGCACACAAAAGCTACCTTCATGAAATTCCCACTGAACACAAGAACAGCGTCTATTTTCAGACATTTCTGATAAATAATACATTATTTTTTCAACCTTGTTATAGAAATCATAAACATTATAGCCTTGAACTTTTACATGGTTCACTTTTCAGCAATGCGTAGTGCTCCCCCCCACCTCCCCTCAGTAGCTGCAGTTTCTGAATGTATAAAAATGAAATTCTCAATTCTGCAATCATTTTTTTACAGCCAAGCTGTGTTCAACAAACTCGAGTTGAGACGAGAGCCGTTTCCTGCTACCATCTCCATGGAAACCACAGGCTCTGCCGAACGCAGCTCGGGTCATTTTAATCTATGGCCACACTGGCACTTAGACGGCTAAAGAGGAAAATCACTTGGGGAACACAAATAAGGCACAAGCACACAAACATACACAGAATCTTGCAGATTTTTTAAAATTAAATTCTAAAAAAAATTGTTCTGACTTGGTTTTCTGCCCTGTTTTGTAGTTAGATTTTTATTTTTTATTTATTTTTTTTTTTTGTGGTTTTCATAAGTCTTACACACCCCTGGTCAAATTCTGAGACCAGGATAAATTATTTCTCCACCTTTAATCCTGTCTAGAAATCTGTCCAGGGTGGGGGGTGGGGGAATAAGAACATAAAAAAAGAATAAAACTAGAATTTTAACCAGGGTGTGTGGACTTTTAAGAAACGCTGTACCTTTAAGAGACGTTTCACATCACAGATCAAATAAGAACATTTCTAAAAATCACCATGCTGGAGTTACAATGTGTTCACCTGGTTACACACACCTAACGAATCCACTGAATTTAATGACTTCCACATACTTACAGCCACACACACACACCCCACAACATGAGCATGTCAGTCACCATCGCATCGATAGAACTGAGCTCGAAAACGGCTGCTTTTTCTTTTAGCTCCAGTCGAGCGAAATTTCTCATATTCTGGAGTTTTTCAAACGTTTCAGGTAACATAGCAACATCACACCACAAATATTCAAAGGTTTCGGATTATTCTGATGACGTATGGACGACTATGAGAAGGAAACCCAGGTCATCGGTTCTCTATAAATGATCGCTTGTTAGAATGTAAGGAGCTTTCACTTTGACACTGAGTTTATTACTTTGGATGAGCTGCAGGATGACAGATCATGAAAGCTTCAGAGTCCAACACAATGTAAAACAACAAAAACTCACAGGTCATGACTAATCATAGTAATACATAAAAAAAAAAAAAAAAAATCAGAGCAATATGTTGGCAGATATTTCAGGCGCTTCTGCTTCACACAGCTTTAGTGTTAAGAAATAACTTAAACCACACATGGAAGGGCTTGATTTTGCTTAATTAAAAGCTAACCTTCATTCCCCAAATAGTCAAAAGGAGACTTAACTTTCAATAGATGTTATGGATATAATATGATATGGTGAACAGAGGCCCCTGGGGTCGGTGGGGAGGTACTATGCTGGACCCAACATGAAAGACGCTGCAGTTATAGAGAAAGTTGCGTTTTGGTGGGGTATTTCGAAATGTCGAACATGTTTGGCCAAAAGAACGGGGGTTCATTTGAAATAGATCCATACTTAACTGCAGGCGAGGACCCACAGTCCTGCAGGAAGAAGGCAAACCACTAAGGCATATGTGGAGGTTTAAAACTGTATGCACTTAGTTAACAGAAAAAAAAAACAAAACAAACAACAACAACAAAAAAACATCGTACAACTTGGATGGACTCCATTAGTGGCACAGCATGAAGCGAATTGTAAGGCAACAGAGACACGTGGAATAAAACACCAACAACATACATCCTTACAGCATTAAGTAATTAACGTGCTGAGTGCTACATCAACAAAAATGTGTAGAAAGTGTCGCTTACAGTATGACCGAAGGTGATCGTGTGTGGCAGCTGGAATGAGATGCAGATACTGTCATGTACCTAAAAAAAAAAAAAAAAAATGTTGCTTCTATTAGCAGTAAAAGTAGATCTGAAAAGAAAGGTCAACACCATCAAATCATCTCTGTTCTTTAGGGGAGGATGGGGTGGTGTGTGAGCAGTACCTTTCTACCCAGACAGAACCTAAAGCTTCCCAACTCAGTGCTGGAACACAATAAAAACCGAATAATATCCCCAACAATAAAGCTGACAAGGAGGAATAGGATCATTTAAGTTGAAGTACAACGGTGTAAGGAAATATGACAGGAATGTAGGACTAACTGGTGTATTGGTATGGAAACAGAACGATTTCTAGTGCATGAAGAAGATGCTGAACTTGTATCACACCAGGAAACAGGAAGTCATCTAAACAAAGCTAACCACCTGTTCCCCCACCACCTAATACTGCTAAGTGAAGCGGTCACGGAACCACTAAACAACACGATGTGAGGCTAGGAGGAAGCTCTAGAAATCCAAGGGTCGTATTGGTTAAACGTTTCGGTTTAGCCCAGAACAGATCCAGGTCCAACAGCTGGGTCTGGTATCTGCAAGGAATTACAAACATGCTACTCAATGGCTTCCTTTACAGCATTCCGAAGATTGTCGACACAATTTCAGTACCAAGTTCACAATTATTTAGGTAAACCTGAGTCCATCGCGGAAACACGAACTTCCACCTACATTCTCCTGACTTCAGCTACGAAATCCCACCTAGAGGACGTTTGGTGAGGCAGGTTTTTTTTGGCACCAATCAAG
This sequence comes from Anableps anableps, assembly GCA_014839685.1. NCBI lineage: Eukaryota > Metazoa > Chordata > Actinopteri > Cyprinodontiformes > Anablepidae > Anableps > Anableps anableps. Next base: position 15,643,990 of record CM026088.1, read on the forward strand.
AAATGGGACCGCTTTAGAGAAGGAAAAGGAACATTACCTTAGAGAGAGAGAAAATAAGTACGTGTTTTTTTGTGCCATCTGTTGCTTACCAGGATAATTCCTTGCAATCTAACTCATTCATGCCCGACTCACATGAAGACAGGAATGCAGGCTGATTAACAGGACAACGCTAATGGACGAGTCAGATAGACGAGATAACATGCGATTGGTCCACAGTTTGTGGTGTTGATACAGGAGTACCTTCCTAATTGGTGGCGAGCTCATGTTTAAATGCTGCAGAGGAGGGAGGTCTCAATGGCATCGCAGGCTGCAAGAAAGACCTCAAGAAGAAGAAGAGGGGGGGGGTGCGATTAGGTAAAAACCAGATGCTGCTGGTCCAGCAGGGTTCTGGTGAAGTTGTTGATTGGCCCAATAGCACTGAGCGACATGGCATTGTCCCGCCCCCAGAGCAGGTTTGGACCAAACACCACAGCCAGGTTACTGTTGGTCATCTTATTCACTTCACTGTTGGCTGACACCTAAAAACACGCAAATACACACGTTGGTATGTACACGTTGGTGGTGGAGATGGTTGAAAGAAATGGAAATGTTCTCAGTGTGTGGCTTGTACCTGTGCCAGGAATGTGATGAGGTACCGCAGTGAGGCATAGTTTTCCTCTGGAAGGGACTCCACCAAACTTTTCATCACTTCTGCCTGATTGTCACTGGAAACAGCTGAAGAAACCACAGAAGCTATCAAACTCATTTTAATAATAACCTAAATTATCTATCAAACCAATTATCTGAAACATAACGACTGATTGTTGCAACTCTTTGGCAGCAAAACCTTACAGAATAAAGACCAATATTAGTTAGAACAACTGGATTTTCAGCTTTTTCCAGAAAGTCCTGTAGCATCGTTCTGCTGTCCTGAAAACCCCAAGCTTGGCTTTTAGACTGAAAATAAGCTTCTGGGACTTCCTGCTAGACATTCACCCTCGAGAGAATGAGGGATTAGCTTGATTTAACCTCATTCTAAAAAAATCCCTTGAACTCACATGTGAAGTTGACAATGTCGTTGTAGAGCTGGTAGGTCAGCAGAGGCTCAGGAAGCTCTCGCAGAAATGTTTTTAGTATGACAGCAGCCAGGTGAACGTCCTCCATGTCTCTGAAATTCACTGTGGCTCCTAAATCACAGACAAAAGATCAATGCAAAACCTCAGTGTTAAAGTCTACCAAACTATAACTACAGCCGCAGATGACTGTTTCTTAGTAGACCTTGGCTTTTTCAAAGACAAGATTTCACCAATCAAAATTTTGTGGTCAATTTCTGATCTCCAGTTTTTGTAACACTCTGATCCCCAGATAACATTTTTAGGAGTTTCTGATTTCTGTTTAAGAACTTTAAAATAACTGTAAATTTTAAATTGATTATTGTATGTTTGAAGTTGTCTTTAGCATCTTTTATCAGCGATTAGCAAGGCTAGCTTAGATTAGCTCAACCCTAAAAGTTGCTGTTGGCAAAAACTGGTAGATTTTTTTCATGTTTCTGACCGCTTGGCTTCTAATTAGAGCTGAAAAATCTGCCGGTTCTGGTCACCAGCAGATTTATTGGTTCATTTCAGCATTAAAAGATAAATGACTGCGAAGTGGAGTGGTTCACAGTTCATCCTTAAAGGAAAGACAGGATCTGAAGTTGGCTCCCCAAGGCCTGCTAGTCATACCTGAGTTGTACTTGAGTTGGACCTCCTTCACCAGAGTCACGTTGGCGGACCGCCTGAAGATCCCCTCAATCTCCAAACCTTACAGGGACAGAGCAGAGAACATGAAGCAAAGTTTTCACTGTCACCATGTTTTACAGACCAACACATCACGAGTCACGAGCTGATCTATTCGGAGAGGAGTGTCATCTGTTTCATCACGTGAGACAAACGGCAGTTGAGTTCTTGCGTTACCTTGTTCTGAAAGGAAGCTAATGGTGTCTCTCATCACAACAGGAACTGGATCACCATCTGGATCCTTCTGTCTCAGCCTTGGACACAGAACACAAAGACAGCTATGACTAAAACCAAAAAGCGTTCATGTGCAAACAGAAAAAGCAGAGATTCCGTATCTGGAGCTTACGCAGTGAGTGACACCCCAAACACCTGGTCAGGCAGTGGGGGGCTACGAGGAGGAGACATGAGGGGCTGGGCGCTGGGCTTCAGAGAAGCTCTCAGTTTGTTGTCATACCTGATCCAGAACAGATGTAAACATGCTCGGTTTGCAATAAAGAACCAGATTCACATCTCTGCAGGGGGTTATAAATGACAATCAGCTCTTACTCTCTGACACGGGTTGGGATCACCAGCTGCTCACACTTGACCACGTCCTCCAGCTCACTCAGGTAGCTCACGTAGTTAATCTTCCTGCCGAACTTAAAACTACGACCAAGACAGAGAGACAGCATCACCACCGACTCACTGATTAGTAAATACATGAAAAGGTGAATCATATACAAAGCTGCAATAACCTGGTTGGACAAGTGTAAACCTTTAAGCTAATACTTCACTGAAGCACCTTTGATTAGATGTCAGCATTCAGTTTTTTAGCCACCCACATCTCGACTTGGTAATACCTGCCCGCTCTACCCTTCAGAAGTTCTCCACATTTCTCAGATTGTGAGGAAATCTTGTGTCCACAAAGTCTTCTGCCAGGTCTGCTTGCTTTTCAGTTGAATTATACAAGAAAATGTGGCATATTAAGGTGGAACAAGTTCTACTTGACATTGTTGCTATATTTAGTGACTTTTAAGACAAGACAAAAAAAAAAAAAGAAAGGTATTGGCCAAAACTGGAATCGGCAAGTCATCTTAAAGATTGGCGATCGGCAAAAAAAAAAACTGCAATTGGTGCACCCCAGTATGGACATTTATATCTGTTGTATATTTAAAAGCTAACTGTCTAATATTTCCCTGCTGAGCATATCAGGGCTAATTTGTGACGTTTGGTGGTTCTACATTTGAAAGAAACAAAGATCACATGTGGGGTTCCCCAAGGTTCCATTCTTGAAACACTTGTAAGTAATTTCTACAGGCATCCATAGCTCAGATGATTTAGAATTACAACATATCCTGTTATATTTGATGAAAACAATATTTCTGGCTGCAAGTGAGCAAGCGTGTATGTCCACAGTATCAACACTCCTGTTGGTCAGAAATTATGGTCGCTTAATGCAGAAAAGATTAAAGTTATTGTTTTTGTCACCAAACTTAGGAGAACATGGCCACTGGCTAATGTTTACACACAATCCTTCTTAAAGCTACCTTCAATTTAAAAGCTGGAACAAGGCGCAAAGCATTAAACCATTAATGCAACAAATGTTTTCACCAGCAGAGGGCAGTACGCACAAACTTTGTCTAAAATGCTAACCATATTCTCCTCTTCCTCTCTTAATTTTACAAATTTCTGAAGCCTCATCTTTTAAGTTGTTAAGCTAGTCTTCTTCTTAAGACATAATTTAAAATCCATCCCTAAAATCCAACCTGATGATTGGTTTGAAGAGGATCAGCAGAGTCTTGATGAACATGGTTGGATGGACGATGTACAGCGCCTTGATGTTCTTCTTATACCTGAGAAACACAATCAGCAGATTTAAATTCCACACTCTGATCTCAGCAGATGGACATGTGCGCTTCTTTATTTATCACCGAGTGTTTCTCGTTTCAACTGAGGAACCTCTGTTTTTAAACACTCACAAAGTGATTTCATTTTCAACAGAGAGCACCAGGGCTAGCTGAGTACAACCGAAGGATTCCCTCACTTTCTTGCTGGGTTTTTATTGTCTATATTTAGGAGCTCTGAATCACTGGATGGGTTCCTGCATGATTTAAGAGCCCAGACTCAACTTTCCGCAGACTCTTCCAGAGTGCAGAAACCCTGACTGGAAGTGTTCAGGTGATTGTGGTGTGATGGTGGGCAGGAGCTTGCCTGAACCTTGGAGAACTTACTTCCGGTCGAACTCCCTGTACGCGTCTCGAAGCCAGCTGAGCGAAGGCTTGTTTTCACTGGTCAGCCCATGATGGAAGTAGATCAGCGTGTAGTCGCTCTCTACGTACTGATCCAGAGTTGCTTTAAGATACCTGCAAGAGAAAAACCATTTCAGCATCATTTCGGAGCCACAACTATTAGAACTGTATTTATATGGCTCTGATTCAGCCATCTTAGTAATGTTCACTCAAGGCTGGACAGGAATAATGGACCAATCAGATCTTTACTGGCCAAGTGCGTGGATGGAGGGATGAGATGGGGAAAGTCTGGAGATACAATTATTTTGCTGTACTTTTCCAGACCTTGAAATACTTGAATCAAATTCCAGACTTTCCAGGCTGTACACTTCAACCACATGGAAATCTTTCTGTTAGCTTCTCAGCTACAAACTTGGAAGTTTCAACTTAGTCGGAAAAACGAAGCACATTATCCCCGCCCCCCCATGGTAACAAGCATTGACGTGCAGGGTTTCTTACATCAGCAGCTTCTGATGGTCGAGCTGATGCTGCGGGGGCAACCTGCAGGCGCTGAACACGATCACCTTCCTGCCAAAGTTATCATCGCCTACACACACGGATTAAACACCATCAACACTGGAGACGCTTTGTTTGAGCAGAAACAGAAACGCAAAGGTTTAACGTTGAAGAGCCTACCTGCAACCTCAATGATCTGATGCCTGGCTATGTCATAAAACGGGTGGTCCCAGGGCAGGTGGGGAGATCCAGGATCGAAGCCCTGGGATACGTCCGTCTCTGAAACACACGCAGCAACGTGTTAATACAGCTGGGAGATAAAACATCACATCAGAGGCCAAAATGTTGAATTCCAATCACAACTTTAAGCATCAAAAAACCAGCTGGTCTGTCTCACCCGACTTGCTGAGTGTGGACTCATCCGGCGGCCAGTGCTGGTCTTCTAAGGTGGAAAGCTTCAGCTGTCCTAACTGTGCGGTTGCAGGGTCTTCACCCAGATCTACCAGCAGCTCAGAAGACATCCCACACACAAGATGGGACAGTGATGACTGGAAAACCTTCTCACACCAAGCTGGAGCCTGGAAGACAGAGACGCCTCAGGTCAGCATCATCGCTCCTCTCCGTCCATACTGAATGTCTTCTAGCTGGTTAGGATATTAAGATCAGATTCATGGGATTGCCTATCAGAGTAAACACTTCAGAATGTAACCTTGAGGCCAAGATATTTAGGGTTTAACCTGCATCTTCACCATTTTGATATAAAAAATTCCCTTCTCACCCTCCACGGGTGGTCTTTCTCAACCTCTGAGCTCGGGTCCTCTACCAGAGGCCTGGGAGCTTGAGGGTTCTGCGTAGTATCTTGGCTGTGCCGAGAACTGCGCATTTCTGGACTGAGATGTCTGATGTTGTTCCTGGGATCTGTTTTAGCCACTGCTCCAGTTTGGGGGTGACTGCCCCGAGGGCCCCGATGACCACAGGCACCACTGTGGTCTTCACCTTCCAGGCCTTCTCCAGTTCCTCTCTGAGGCCCTGGTATTTCTCCAGTTTCTCGTGTTCCTTTTTCCTGATGTTGCAATCGCTTGGTATTGCTACATCCACCACAACGGCTTTCCTCTGTTGTTTATCCACCACCACGATGTCCGGTTGGTTCGCCATTACCATTTTGTCTGTCTGGATCTGGAAGTCCCACAGGATCTTAGCTCGGTCATTCTCCACCACCTTTGGGGGTGTGCCCCACTTTGATCTCGGGGCTTCCAGTCCATATCCTGCACAGATGTTTCTGTACACTATGCCCGCCACTTGGTTATGACGTTCCATGTACGCTTTCCCTGCCAGCATCTTGCACCCTGCTGTTATGTGTTGGACTGTCTCAGGGGCCTCCTTGCACAATCTACACCTTGGATCTTGTCTGGTGTGGTAGATCTGTGCCTCTATCGCTCTGGTGTTTAGGGCCTGTTCCTGTGCAGCCAGGATGAGTGCCTCTGTGCTGTCCTTGAGTCCAGCTTTTTCCAGCCATTGGTAGGATTTCCTGATATCAGCCACTTCAGTTATTTGTCGGTGGTACATCCCATGTAGGGGCTTATCCTCCCATGATGGTTCCTCCAGCACCTCATCCTCTGGTCCCCATTGTTTGAGACATTCGCTGAGCACATCGTCGGTTGAGGCTTTGACCTTGATGTATTTATGGATCTTGGATGTTTCATCCTGGACAGTGGCTCTCACACTCGCTAGTCCTCTGCCTCCGTCCTTACGGCTCGCGTATAGTCTCAGGATGCTGGATTTAGGGTGGAACCCTCCATGCATGGTTAGTAGTTTCCGAGTTTTAACATCCATGGTCTTTATCTCTTCCTTTGGCCAGCTTATTATTCCTGCAGGGTATCTGATTACTGGCAAGGCATAGCTGTTTATCGCACGGATCTTGTTCTTGCCATTGAGCTGGCTTCTCAGGACTTGCCTTACTCGTTGGAGGTATTTGGCTGTGGCCCCTTTCCTTGTGACCTCATCGAGGCTGCCATTTGCTTGTGGTATTCCCAGGTACTTGTAACTGTCCTCAATGTCTGCTATTGTTCCCTCTGGGAGTGAGACCCCTTCTGTGTGGATGACCTTCCCTCTCTGTGTAACCATCCGACCACACTTCTCTAGTCCGAATGACATCCCAATGTCAGTGCTGTAGATCCTGGTGGTGTGGATCAGTGAGTCGATGTCTCGTTTGCTCTTAGCGTACAGCTTGATGTCATCCATGTAGAGGAGGTGACTGATGGTGGCTCCGTTCTTGAGTCGGTATCCGTAGCCAGTCTTGTTGATGACTTGGCTGAGGGGGTTCAGACCTATGCAGAACAGCAGTGGGGACAGAGCGTCTCCTTGGTATATGCCACATTTGATGGACACTTGTGCAGTTGGCTTGTAGTTGGCTTCAAGGGTGGTTTTCCACATCCCCATCGAGGCTGCAATGAAGGCTCTTAGAGTCCTGTTGATGTTGTACATCTCCAAGCATTCAATGATCCAAGTGTGTGGCATTGAGTCATAGGCTTTCTTGTAATCAATCCAAGCCGTGCACAGGTTGGTGTGTCGGGTTTTGCAGTCTCGGGCGACTGTTTGGTCTACCAGGAGTTGGTGTTTGGCTCCTCTGGTATTTATGCCGATGCCCTTCTGTGCTGTACTCATGTATTTATCCATGTGCCCACTTATCTTAGCTGCTATGATGCCTGACATGAGCTTCCATGTTGTAGAGAGACAGTTTATTGGCCGATAGTTGGATGGGACCGAACCCTTTGAGGGATCCTTCTGGATCAGGATTGTGCGCCCTTCAGTTAACCATTCAGGGTGAGTCCCACTTTGTAGCAGCTGGTTCATTTGAGCTGCCAGTCGCTCATGGAGGGCAGTGAGTTTCTTTAGCCAGTAGGCATGGATCATGTCAGGACCTGGTGCTGTCCAGTTTTTCATACCTGAGACTCTTTCTTGGACATCTGCCACTGTGATAGTTACTGGGGCTTGCTCAGGGAGGTTGCTGTGGTCATCTCGTAGAGAGATTAGCCACTGTGCATTGCTGTTGTGGGTCGCCTCCCTTTCCCATATGCCTTTCCAGTACTGTTGGGTCTCCAGCCTTGGTGGGTCTGCTCTGTTGTTATTACCCTGCCATTGAGAGTACACTTTAGCTGGTTGGGTGGAGAAGAGCCGGTTAATCCTCCTTGCTTCATTTTCTCTCGTGTACCTCTTTAGGCGACTGGCCAAGGCTTGGAGCCTTTGTTTGGCAGTTTCGAGCGCTTCAGGTATGGGCATCTGGCTGTACCGCTTGGGTACTGGTCTTTTGATTGCACCTCTTTGGAACTCTGACAATTGGCTCACTTCCCTCCTTGTTACCTTGATTTTAGCCTCTAACCGTCTTTTCCATGGTGGGTATTGAATCTCATGGTTGCTCCTATAGCCGAGCATCTCAAGGATCACTGATGCTGAGTTGTACACCAGCTCATTGGTTTCCGTTATGGTGTTGGTAGGGATCGTTCTCAATGCTGCATTCACATCTTCAATGAGACTTTCTGATGGTACTTCACTCAGCCGTTGTAATTGGCATCGGGATTGCCTGGTGTTCATTCGAGCCACGATCCTACCTCTCAGGTCAGTTGCTGCCTCGTTCAGCTTTGATGGTTCGTTCATTATTGGGGCTGCATACCCAATCTCCGGGTGGGGAGTTGAAGCTAACTCCCCTCTGACCTGGCGTCCTGGCTCCCCCTTGCCGTAGCATTTGTGTTGTACCTCGTCTATCTCAAGTTGTGACAGCATTTGCCGTTTGCGGATGTTGGAACACTGAGCTACTAGTTGTTTGGCAGTTAGTGTTGAATGGGGATGTCGACGTAACCATTCCTCCCGCATTCTTTGCATGTAACCCCTCTGACTAGGGTTACTTGAGTAGTAGCATTCCAACAGATCCAAGTTTTCACCTCTTGCCCAATTCCGTCTTGTTCCAGTAACCCATTTTTCGTGAAGGTGCCCTGGTTCCCCAGCACCTGACGCAGACCTTGTTTGGCCGGGCGACGTCTGAGCCGGCATGGCGTGTATTCCTTTGTCACTCATCATGAGGTAGGCAGTAGCGCGAAGGATCTTGCCTAAGGACCCACACTGGATATCTCAACCAAGCGACCCGGCCTGGATTCGAACCCCGGTCTCCCCGGGTGAAGGTCGGGTGACTTAACCATTGAGCTACCCAGCCGCTAAAATTTTTATATATATATATATATATATATATATATATATATATATATATATATATATATATATATATATATATATATATATATATTTATTTATTTATTTATTTATTTATTTTTTCCCAAACTGTTTAAACACATAATAATCTCAGTGTCTACATTTTGGAATTAGCGGATAATAAAGCAAGAGTCCAGGGAGTGTAAGAGAAAAAACTTCAATACCCAGAAATGAGAACAACAAATGGTCAAGATCAGTGGCGGCGCACTTCTGCTAATTCGCTAAAAGTGGAGCTAATTTTTCATTTAGCACTTTAACTAACATTGAAAACTTTTAGCACACTTGGCTTCTCCTAAATTAATTTTTCCAGATAAATTCTAAAGTGCTAATTATTTGACTGTTTGTTAAACTTCCAGCTGAATAAAGTTCAACATCTATGTTGAAGTTTTAGTTATTGACTGTTAAGAATTCTTCAAGTAAGACGTTTATATTTATGTTCTTATTTTGAAGTAGTTGGAGACTGTTTACGCAGTAGTTCTGTTTCCTCTCCTCACGTTCTCTGTTTTATCACCCCAATAACTTTATTTCAAACAAGAAACATACAGGAAAAAAAATAAAACACAGACAGTAGAGAACAAGATATAAATACAATATCTAAGGGCATTATAGAACACTTAAAATTAAAAGTCAAAATTTAATTGGTGTTAGAGGGTTGTAGTCTTTCAAAGGCCCTTTAACGTTAGCAGAACAAACTGCTAAATATAGCGTTGGTATAGCGCTTTAGAGTTAGTGGAACTAATATTTATGATGAGCTTTTAAGCATAAGCTTCCACTAAATACTGCGTTGGTATAGCACTTTAGCATTAACTGAACTCATTTTTATGATTAGCTATTTAATAATAACTTCTACTAAATACCATGTTGGTATAGTGCTTTAGAGTTAGGGGAACTAATGGTTATGATTAGCTCTTTAGTATTAGCTTCTGCTGAATACCGTGTTGCTATAGCAATTTAGAATTAGCAGAACTAATGTTTATGATTAGCACTTTAGCATTAGTTTCTGCAAAATACCATGTTGGAATAGTGCTGTAGCATTAGTAGAACTAAACTTTATGATTAGTGCCTTAGGGTTAGCACAGTTAACATTTTAGTTAGCAGTGCCCACCATTGGTCAAGTTAGAAAAATATAATATACTTTGCGTCTTTATGGTGTCAACTGTAGATTTTATTGACTCAGATACTCACAGAAGATGATGGTAAAACGTAAAAATGGTGGTGGGGGAGATGCAACCAATATTACAACATGTTCATTTTGTGTAAAAATTAGGTGAAAACTGTCTTTTTCTTGTCAACTTTTTAGTCTAATAATTGATCAATAGCATTTGGTGAATAGTTGGGTCACTGCTGAGACTTTGACCATGACTGTACATCAGTGTTTCTGAAACCAGCGTGGGAGGAAGTGAGTTTCAGCTGCATTTGCAGAAAATCTGCTAATAAGGCTGACTTTCTGTTCCTTCGCTGTAAATGATGGAAAACAATCTGACGGGATGATATTAATGCATATTTCTCTCAAGCATCAGCTAAAAGTCCTGCTGTTTATCCTCCAGAAAACTGGGCTTTGTTGCATACCAACTGGATTATTCATAATCAAAGAGAAAGCAATACGCCCAGCATCCAGAACAGATGGTGGGAAAGAAACTGAACACTGGATTCAATGTTCACTGTCGCTGAAAGAAGGAGCAGCAGATTTGGAAAGACTGAGCAGGATATTCTAACATTCCGATGCTCCCATGTCTTCAGGGTGTGGCACCCACTCAGGGCTGGATGCAAACAGAGATTAAGTGTGGAATTAAGGCATTAAAGGCACTGTAAAATCCATCAGCAATGATGATGCAAAAGCACCAAAGCTGCCATCTCTGCTTCATGACAGCCTACATATGAGTTTTGGGAGAATAACCCCTTGAATTTACTATACTGAAGGTGGGGGACATCCAAAACAACCACCAACATGTCCAGGTTTGGCTGTCCAAGCACGTTAACGCTGATGAAAGAAGACTCCAAAAACCCAGAAACCCCACAGCAGGCTCTTGCTACTGTTAATATAGAAGTTCTGTCCAATCAGAGAAGCTGAACATGGAAGCTGAACAAGGAGATAAACATGAGCCTCAAGCCAACTGTGCAGCATGGAGGCGGGTGTGTCGTGGTTTGGGGATGCTTTGCAGGAGCAGGACCTGACCGAACCTCCACCATAGAATCTATCGTCTATGCAACAGGGCTTCTTCTTGATCCTTGGGAAGCCTTATGAAGCCAAATGGAGAATACATTAACTCTAAACTGCATGGTCGGGTAACATATATCATCATTAGCTTGATGGTTATTGATTGAAAATATGCATCAACGCTTTATTGCATCGCATTTATGCAGAGAACAGGGAAAAGCAGTCGGCGCTGCAGACCTGAAGACACCAGGAATGGCAGAATTCTGACCGCGGGGCCAGGGCTGGCCCAGATCCTGCCGTTGAAATGTGGCTGAACTGTGCTTCCTCCTCTCCGATGACTACAGCATGAAGCGAGATAAGAGCCTGGAGCAGCTCCCGCCACAGCCGGTGAACCTGAAACTGCTGCATACTGGATCTGCATCCAAATAATGTGAGCATCTCCTGCCTCATTCCCACATATTAACTCTGTCCCCGTGCCACACTCTCATCTCCCAACCCCCACATGTTCTCCCTTTATTCTCACACACGCACAGACTCCTGTTTGATGTTATGCTTGCTGACAGCATGTTGCTTTAAATAAACATTGCTAGAAACCAAGAGTCAGTCAGCTGATTGCTGCTGACTAAACACAGGCACCCACACAGTGAAATGCAGCTGTTAGCACACATTCTGACTCTTGAGTGAAGAACGGAGAATCCGCAGAGGTTGAGTGATGCAGACGGCAGCAGGTTCCTCTTTTCGTTCCGAGGTGACTGCGAGCACATTTCTTATGACTCAGCGGGGCAGTTTGTGTTCAGAGGTGAAACAAGTGAGGTCCAGCTGCGGGAGGGCTGGAGCCGTTTCATCTCTGTGCTACTGATCAGGTTTCAACTCATTTTATTCTTCCTGGTCAGAATTTCACACATGGAGGCCGAAGTGTTATTAAAAGAGGTGGAGATTTAGCTGCTTCCATCGTAAAAAAAAGCTGTATAAACACTGGGATGGATGGATTCAAAGAAAGACGAGTTACACTCCCTGTTTCGGGCAGGATTTAACACCAGCTCCTATTTAGGCCCAAATTAAATCACACAGAGTTTATAAGTGGCAGTTCTTAGCAGTGGAGAGACCAGCATTCCCAGTTTGAATGTACATATCAAAACAAGCTGAAGGCGGATGAGAGAAAGCCACCTGATGTGATTCTACCGCTACAGCCGACACCCAGTATTCGTGGGGGTTAGGGACCCTCAACAGTCCGGGAGTAGCTGAAATCTGCCAACACTTGAGCATACCCCCCCACTCCAAAAAAATGTCTATAACTGCCCATTTTAATGGATCAAACAGCAAATATAGCTTCAAAGTATTTCTACGTGTGTAAATTCCAAGTTTAGTTCAGTAAATTCCAACAGTCTCCATGTAAAGTTTCTTGAAGGTGGTGTCCAACCTTAGCGCTCGGTTCGTTAGCAGTTCTTTTCTTCAGCCCAATGAAGACATGATTCTGAACTGGCACCGCTTTCTCTGTACCAGAACCAGTTCTTCCAATAATGGAACTGGACAGAACTGCTGCAGAGACAGCGCTAAGGCTGGTTTAGCATTAAAACAAGTTATGGGTTGTAACTGGTATCCAGACAGAACGATCTTTTGGAAAGTTCCAGCTTCAAGCAGCGTAGCGTAGCACAACAGGTAATACTGTCAGTTTGCTGGCTGAAAGAAGGCTCCTCCAGAAAAACTCAGCTATTTGGAGATATTTCCGATAGTGAAAAACACAGACAGCAATGAAATGAGAACTAAAGGAGGAAGCCAGACTAATTATAAGCTTATGTTACCATGAGAAGCAGAACAGCAAAAAAGGGAAAAACATTCTGCACAATATTCTGTTGAAAACCACTAAATTTAACAGCTTTTCAGTGGTTCCTGGTGGAACTACTTTACTTTAAAGTAAAGTTAAAATGACGGCTTGATTTTTTTGTTTGTAGTATTTGTATTGTTTTTCTTATTCACTTGAAGTCATCAGCAGCCTATTCTACTTCTCCTGGTGACAGCTAATCAGTTAGTGAACTTATGGTCTGTAAAACCAGTTTGTTAGCTTAGCAGCTGTGTAAAGGTGATGTGACTAAACAGGCTGGTTACCAACATGAGAATGTCTCAGAACTGTTTGAAATCATTTTCATAAAATGAGAAAAGAGCCTGAAAGGCCACAGTTTTCACTGGCTGTTTAAAGCACTCTCCCCACCCCAACTTGTTCCTGGACACAGCCAGTCGTTTTGTACTTTTAAAGCTGTGGTGTGGAAGCTCAGTGTCATCCATCTCACCTTCGAAGGTATTGCTGTTTTGAAACTGCAGTTGGGAACTCCTAGCTACATGCCTCTAAAGCAGTCAACCATATTAGTGAAGCAGATAGCCCAACTAATTAGCTAATATTAACTGACTTAAGATAAGAACCTGTGAAAAGGCTAACTTTCATCAACAAGCACATTTACTTTTCATTTAAGTAGGAAAACTGCTGACATTTGCTACTTGTACTAACTGCTATTAGCAACACAGGCTAGTGTATTTCTCTTCATTTATGTTTAAACGCTACATGAACGTTACACAGTACTACTTGTGATCTGGTTTAACCACATAGCAACCACATAGCAACACACACAAGTGCTAAATAACAGGTGTACCTGCCACTGTACCACTATCTTTGATATGCAAGGCAGCCATGTTGGATGGTGATACTGTGGGCAGGAAAGATCTCTTGCAATGCATCTGAAGAGGCCTTTGACTGAAGACTGCGTATGACAGTCTCATTACTGTCATAACACTCCAACAGCTCAGTATTTGGCCAGCAGAGACGATATCCCACACCATTAATTGATAGCAATCACTGCTAATCCACCAGATCAGGTATTTTTTTGAGCTATCAGATGCTAATCAGCTGCTCCCTGTTGTAATAACACACTGTTGCCATGGTTGTGCATAATCACAACTGTCTGAAAGTAAAAAAAAAAAATTAAAAAAAAAAAAATCCTTCCATCTGCACAGCATCCAAAAAATACAGAAACAAAAAAGTTTAAAACCAAATCAGAACTGATGGAACAGAGCTATGTCAACATGCTGCCACAATAAGTGGTGCAATTCTAAAATGAATGAATTGATTTTCTAATATAATGCAACCCTACACTAAAGCTATATTAGCAAGTAAGCTAACACAGAGTAAATCCTTGGTTTTAATCATTTAAAACAGTAAGTTGATGCTCATCTGCCGGCATGTTTTCCAGTTGGCGGAAGACATCTTTCCCCAACCAACCCTGTAAACACACATACACCCTCCCTGTGTTCACGTGGACAAGATAAAATGGATGCAGCAATCACAGCATCCTGCCTTCTCTCTGACAGCTGCCATAATAAGGTTGAAAAGTGGTTGCCATGAATACTAGTGTGAAGACATAAAGACATCTGGAAAGCTTTGTTGTTACTGCTGGTCATTTCGAAGTGCTCCTTGAGTTTGATTTAATCAGCTCATTTCATGCATGCATCTAAAACTGCAAGCTTCCAGAAACGTACAGTCAACAGTTTATCGATTCTGCAGTCAATCAAACTGTATTACAATTAGCAGAAATTTACTGTTATTATATTAAACACTTCTATCTAGGACTGTCATGATAACACATTTTGCTGGACGATAAATTGTCCCAGAAATTATTGCGATAAACGCTAATATTTTTTGAGACCATTTTCAAGTAATATAATAGTAAAAATGGCATAATAATGCAAGTTTGCCCTCTCAAAGACTAGTAAACTTTGATTTTGTAAAGAACACTTGGCATTATCACTATAATTTAATTTTCCATTTTATTTCCAATTGTATTATTAGTTGCCTTTATTTCATTATTATTTTGTCTCATGTTTTGTATTTTAGTCATTTTTTATTTACCGTCATTTATCCATTATGTTTTTTTTTTCCATATTCTGTATTTATTCAGTATTTTTTAAAGATATTTTAAATATCCAAAATAAAACATGACAACCTAAAACAATAAATAAAACGGAAAAAAAACCCACACACAACTGAAACCATAAATAAGATGGATTATAATATCCCTGTAAACAAAATTGCCCTTCAAATAATATTAATCATCAGAATGGAAATTATCGAGCTCATTTTAATTTATCATGCAATTAATTGATTCATTGCTTATTGGGGGTGCAGAAAATTGTTATACATTAATATTTTTAATTAAGATTGCAAATAATATTTTTTTTTTTTTTTTTTTTTTTTTTTTAGATATTTTCCGGATCAACACCAAACTAAACATTATATTAATGAAACAAGCTAAGTACAGTCTGATTCCTGTAGAAAAGGATCTGGAGATCATTGCAGATTTGAAATTTAAAAAAGGAGTCTTGCAGGTTTGACCGGGGGAAAAAAAAAAGCAGCAAATGATATCCCAAATTTTTGGGAGTTGATCAACTTTTTCTTGTTTTTTTTTTTGTTTTGTTTTTTTTTTTTTTTTTTGTTTTCTTGTTTTATTTTTTTATGTCTTTTCAGAAAGAGGGCGTCATGACTCCCTCTTGCTTTATTTCACCAAGTTAATAAATGGGCGTGTACAAGACTATTATTCAGTAAAAGCCACAGTAGTTCTATGTACTATTAAATTAAAAGCAAAAACATGGCTTATAAAAGATGAATACTATATATTGTATCTTACATTTTCCATTTTAAGGAGCTTTTAATTTGTATCCTTTTTGAAAGGCCTCACATCAGTCCATTTTTTTTTTTTTTTTTTTTTTTTTTTTTTTTTTTTTTTTTTTTTTTTGCAGCCTTAATGCTCTGCTTGTGAAAGAAAATCTGTTAGGTTTCTCCTTGGCACTCGGACAACAATTCTGACTGTTATGCTGCCAGACAGGACACACTAAAAAAAAAAAAAGAAATACAAACTACAAAAGAAATAGAAACTAGAAAAATAGAAAAGAAATACAATCAAAAAAAATTTTTTTTACATAACTGTTTCCATTAAAGTATCAATACCTTCAAAAATATAACTAAAAGCAAATATGTGCTGCTTAGCAGTATAAGCGAACTACTTAATAGTATTGGTAAGTTTTATTTTAGGAGCAGCATTCATGTCTGCTGGGCTCTGTGACATACAGTCAGTTTAGTGTAACTTACCAAAGCGTTGTTTTGAGGTATTTTGCCAGTGAGGCAGAAGAACAGGATGTCATGCAAGCTGTGCCACAAAGCCGTGGCTCCAATCTTGAGTCGCTCTACAAACTTTGCGAAGCATCTTACGAACACACACACTCTGATGTTTAAAAGGAATTTAGAAAGGTCATGCTTCCATTTCTACAGAAAAGTGTTAAACATGCCAGAAAGCAAAGATTAACAACTTCCCCATAGCTCCCATTACTCCTCTGTTCTGCAGTAAACTAGCAAGAGGAGGCTAATAACAAATCAAGAAATGGTAATCTAATAAAATATTAATAATGTTCATTAATGTTGGGATTTCTTCCTTAAAACAGTTTTTTGAAGGTGAAGTCTGCAGCAGGGAAAAGTTGTCTGGCTCTAATCTGAAACCACGGCAACCTCCTCTGCTGATGCTGTCCGACCATCAGAGACTGTAATAAACACACCCATATGGGCCACGTCCGTTATAATGTTAGGAACATGGTTTCAAACTACCTGTTCAACAACTGAATCCATACTTCCTCATGAATATTAATACTTCTACATGTTTTTATTCCATAAATCAGTCTTTGTTTCTACCTAAATGGGTGCTAACAGTCCCATTACAGTTTTGCACTACAGTTTTCAGTGGAACATAACTCCAAATTATTCGGGGAAATTTGCCTAATCTTGGATTTTTACATAGAGCATATCTAAAGTGTTTGACAGAAAATGCAACTTGGGAAGCTGAAATACCTAGGCACAACGCTACTTTACACACTACTGGCTGCCGTTTACAAAGCAGCCAATCCAGGAGTGGCATTTATTTCCTTGGCGCTGATTGGCTGTACCTCAAGATCGGAGATATGGAAGACTGCAGAAAGTAGCATCTGCAATATTGCTAAAACAGTTTCCAATGTGCGTAGTAATTCATATTAAGGTATATTTGGAGTTGGAACAACTAAAATGCGCATTTTTAGACAAGGTCTTAAGAATGCAAAAGCCACAACACAACAAAAAGGCACAACGGAAGTTATGTTAGCAACTTTAGCAATAACTTCCACTATGGCTTCTGTTGTTGCATTTTGGCTTTTACTGTCGAGTTGTAGTTTTTGTTGTCGCGTTGTGGCTTTTATTGTCGAGTTGAAATTTTTGTTGTTGCGTTTATTGTCGAGTTGAAATTTTTGTTGCGTTTATTGTCGAATTTAAATTTTTGTTGCGTTTATTGTCGAGTTGTAATTTCTGCTGTTGCGTTTATTGTCGAGTTGTAATTTCTGTTGTTGCGTTTATTGTTGAGTTGTAATTTTTGTTGTATTTATTGTTGAGTTGTGGTTTTTGATGTTGCCATCTGGCTTTTATTGTTGAGTTGCGGTTTATGTTGTCGCGTTGTGGCTTTTGCGGTTGCGTTGTGGCTTTTGTATTTTGCTGACCTTTCTGGGCCACTGTACATTTTCGCTTTTTTTTTATGGTGGACAATAGCAGTTGTGTATTATGTTGTGTTATTTTTGATCTCGCTCAATTTTAACCACTGTTGAATGATTATAGGTACCTAACTAAAGCCATTCCAGAGAGGTGACATTAAAACAACAACTGGAAGTTCCTTCTTACAGAAGGCAGCCACATAAAGCTGCGGTCTGACTGAACAGATCAGCTCCAGCACGATCAGCCACCAGAAGCAGCTGGGTTGTAAAAATGCTAAGTTAGCCACATTAGCTGCGATGCGAAAGAGCCTGTATAGCTACGGTAGATAAGTTAGCTATGTGTCACCAACCTGTTTTCACACACTGGAAGCAGTTCAAGGCTTAAGTCAGAAGAATACGTGTAAATACGTCCAGAATGGCTAAACCTCATCATAACAAACCAACATGGAGAGAAAAAACAGCCTGCAGATATGATACAGGAAGCAGCAGCAACGCAACTTCATGATATATTTCTTAAAGCAGCTTCTACCGTTACAGAAGGTATAAATGTTTATTTACCGCGTTATCTCTAGAACAGTTGCTTCGGATTCAGCCGACACGGTCTGAGCAGCCTGACGTCGTTGTTTCTGTCACTGCAAAGACCCAGCGTTGACCGCTCATCCGGTTCGTTTCAAAATAAAAGCAGAAAATTCTCTTTCCGCCAAACTGTACCTGTCAAAATAAAAGGACCAAAAACCGAGAACTCATCCCCTTCCAAATCCAATGATAAGTGCGCACTCTAATGGTTGTTGGTGGAGTTACCACAGCTTTTAGAAGTATTCATACCCCTTTGGACATGTAAGCAATTAGTCACGTTACAACATCAGTTCTTGATGTATTTTGATTGAATTGTATGAGACATAACAACACAAGCTGTGAAGTGGAACTGGGAAAAAAAAACAGTTTGGCTTTTCTTTATTGGCAAGCTTGGCATTTCTTACAAAGAAACGATTTTTAGGTACACAGCCCCTTCAGAATATTAATTTACAAACAAAGTCTAACAGATTCTGTTAGACTTTGTTTAAACCATTGTGTTACATCCCATTGTATCTCTGTGTGTATATTCACTGGGTGCTGTTTATGTGGTCAACAATTAACAGCAATAATCTGGGTTAGTTAGCCTGTCAGAGAAAAATATGGAGGTTCAAGTCATATTTTTACCATGATGTTCATTCATTTTAAATGTCACAGTTTCAAACGAAATGTTTAATTAGCAAGCTAAATATTTAGTTTTCAAACTAAATAATTAGCTCCATCCTAACCCCTTAACCCTAACTGCTAACCGTAATCTTTAAGAAGATTAAATATTTAGCTCCAAAAAAAAAAAAAAAAATAAAATAAAATAAAAAAAAATATTTAGCTCCAAGCTAAGTATTTACTTGGCAAGCTTTAGCTTCAAACTAAATATTTAGTTATTGAGTTAAATATTTAGTTTAAAGCTATATAGTCAGTTTATAAACTAAGCTAAATATTTAATTTACAAACTAAATATTTAGTTAGCAAGATGTTACTAAATATTCAAATTTAGTATATATCTAAATATATCAAACTAAATAGCAAGTTAAATATTTAGTTTAAAACTATATATTTAGTCTGTAAACTAAGCTAAATATTTAATTTATGAACTAAATATTCAGTTAGATTTAATATTTAGCTCCAAACAAAAGTTTGTATTAAGCTTAACTAAATATTTAGTTTGGAGCTAAATAGTTTGAGGCTAAATATTTAGCTTGCCAACTAAATATTTTTATTTGAAACTATTTGTAAATGAATAAATAACATGATGAAAATATGACCCCCCCCATTATTCTCTTATGACAAGCTAAACCCAAATTAAAACTATTAATTTGTGACTGTGTAAGAGTAACAAACGGCACCCTACATATTTAAGGTTGTTGCCCTGCTGGATAAGGTCAGATGACGGTTCCGTGACATGCACGGAATTTTATTTAGTAGTATCGGGTTAAAGGGAATTAATTTAAAAGCACACCACACTTTTCAGATTTACAATTCTTTTAACCTTATTATGTTAAACTGCTGCGTATTGGTTTATGATCATGAAAACATTGATGTTTGTGGTCGTAATATGACCAAATAAAGCTGGGGTACGAACACTTTTGGCCGTCGCTATAAATGTTATAAATAGAACATAAGGTATTAAGATAGCCTCTAAGGTAGATCTTTACGTTTGAAGCCGGGATTTGGTCGTCAAACGCTAAATGACTAAAAGTGGAAAAACTTTCCAAAGAGCTGCCGGTTACGGAAGCTTGTAAAGGACAATCTTCTGGGCGGAAGTGCTCAGACAAGTACATTAGTTCCTGGATGTGATGCGAGTCAACGCTCAGCCGCAGAGAACCAGTCCAGAACCCGCGGCAGAAGCGCACTGAGATGCCGGGCGGTGCGGCCCTCAGCCCGGCCTGACCCCCACAGTGAGAAGACGACACCCAGGGCTCTCCGGGTGGAGAGAGGGAGAGGATCATGTCTGCACACGGGCTCGGTGGGAGTGGGAGGCCGCGGAGCAGCGGACTCGCACCGTGGCTCACAGTCACCGTATCGGTCGTGGGCTCAGCTGCTGCGGTGGTTGCTGTGGGAGTCCTCTGCGCCCTCTTCTATCCCATCCTGAGAGGTAGACCCGGTGCTGATCTCAGGATCGTCTCCAGCTCTGCCCCCCCCCCCTCATTCTGACCTCTGCTGAATGTTTCAGAGCTGCGAGCAGAGCGGCTGAGAGGAGAGAATGGGACTGAAGAAAGGATGCTGGGTGAGTATCCCAGGGTTCCTTTCTACGCATCGTTCACATAAAAGGCCAGCCAGACTTTATGTTCATATTAACATATAAAACACTAAAGTTTATTCTAGAATCAGAACGATTTTTATGAAGAAATGAACCAGCAGTACTTGTATAAATTCCACAGGATAAATACAAAGACCAACAACAGTAATCACAGAGTGAAAACATGTTTTATACCATATAATAATGTGAAAACTAAATCACACATGTTGAGATAACCTGTCTGTGAGTCTGGCTGATTGTTGTCGACGTCTCTGTCATCAGTTAAGATACTTTCTCTGACACATATACTCCCCGTGTGTGTCTGATCATTTATCACTGGCTGATTTTCAGACCTTTGTGGAGGTAGATGAGATTGGTTTCTCCTGTAAGTATTGGCCAGTCCCACAAAATTCCGATTTATTGATGCACCCCTATTTAAGACAGGTTTTTCCTCCCTAAAAAAAACTCTGAAAGGCATTTTTCACCTTTTCTCAAAGCTCCTGTAGGAAACCATCTGTGCACAGGGATGTTTAAAAAACATGTTTCATATCAGAATGTACTCAAACGGTCTTATATAATTAGTCTGTAATCTTCCCCTCACCTAGCAACTTTTCCTCCTAGCTTTTCCTTCCACCCAACATTCCATTAATATACTTGTCACCACCAGCTTCTTTAACAATGACTTACCCTCCTTAGTAAATATTGTCAATGTCCATAACATGTTTGTGTATAATTTTTTTTTCTGCTATTGCTTTTTATCATGTTCTAAGCTGAAGATAATTTAAAATAATTTTTCATGAGCTGTAAATCATAATCATCCAAATAAAAGAAACAAGCAAGCATAATTATTAAGTTTCTCTTTCTCGATTGAATTATTAATGTAAATGAACATTTGGTGATATTCAGATTTATGGAGCTACATCTGTACAGTATGACCACAGTGAGTGTATGTAAACTTCTGAACACAACTTTATCTAAATTGTCAGTTTGTTTACTTCCAACATGAAAAGTGAACAGATTTCAGGTTCAGTTATTATTATTACTTCCAAACTGATGAAGGTGAAACCAGTTCAGTTGACGACCCTCCCAGCAGGGAGGACCCAGCACCCAGTTACACCCCAGTAACCCAGTGAGTTCCTCAGGTTTCTGGAGTATCCTGCTGATCTCAGCTGTCGCAGGATGCAGCTCCTGTATCTTCTCTTGGACCCTCACGTACCTGGACTCCTACCAGCCTGGCACGGCGGCCCCCAGCCTGCTGTCGCTGCTGGACTTCAGGTGCTGCAGAATAAAGCTGGAGGTGGGTTTAGCTTCATTTACTGGATGGCATTCATTGTCTGCTTCTTTGCTGCAGAGGTGCTTCCAGTCATGGATTCAACGTGAGCTCAGGGCTTGCTGTTCTGAACGGCGTCCTGGCCATGCTCACCGTCATCTGGAGCCTCTCCTGACGCCTTCCTGCTCAGCCGCACCGAGACCTGACGACAGAACACCTTGGGGAAGTTTATGAGAATTAGATAACTCCATTTTTTGGAATGTCAATTTACCCCATTGTGCACTTTGGATTCATTCTTCTGTATGACAAAGTAAGGGATCTAGTGTTGGAGCCCGGAGGTTCTGCAGTTGTGATGTGGAATAATGTACGTTTTTACCATTCATTGCTGTATTTACATTTTTGTGAGTATAAAGAAATATTCAAGTCATTTTGTTTGTCTTTCGGTTCCCTTGGTTCTGTTCTTGCTGGGGGCGCACCGATTGCATGTTTCTGGCCGATCACCAATGTTTAAAAAGCCTGATTTTTTTTTTTGTTTTTTTTAAAGTAAAAAATTTTAAATAAATAAAAAAAATTTAAAAAGCTTGACCTGCCAATTCAGATTTTGGCCAATACCGATTTTTGTCTGAAAAGTTGTTAAATATGGCGACAAAGTTGGTAACAGTAGGGTGACTATTGTTAACCGAGCACACTCAGGGTCAGCCAGCCCTCTCTCACGGCAGAGCAAGAGTACAGGAGCTAATTTTCAGAGCGTCGTTGAGGTAAAGATCAGCGGATAAAATCAGTTTCTCATTTAAGTATCAGCCAATCGCCGATCCGCTAAAATTAAGGAAATCGGGGGCAATTTATCAGTGCAGCCCTAGTTTTTACCACGCGATCTTTTAGAACTTCACCAATCAATCATTCAGAGATCAGAAATTTAGAAATGCTTTTATAGTGCTGAATTCCCTCCAAGACACTTAACTAATGTCAAAGATCAAGGACTGTAAAGCATTGCTAAAAGCCCAGCAATTACAGAATTATTAGATTGCAAGACAGATTCAACAGTAACTTCCTGTGCTGTCCTGACGCTGAAGCTTCCTGGTGGTTTCCAGGAGTGCACCAGATTTTCTCTTGAATGGAGGAAAACAAGATTTTCTGGTCCAAGGAAACCAACCTGGACTTGTTTAGCTGCAAAGAGAAAACCAGGAAGTCCTCGTCCCCCTGCCCAGACCCATTACAGTGGTGAGGCATGGGAGTAGCGGGGTCATGCTTGCCGGGGGCAACATTTTTTAGACATGAATGGATTGAGGGTAAGACGAACAAAACAAAGTGAGAGACAAATCTACAGGAAGAAGAGAGAAGATGAGCAGCAGCAAGAGCTTAAAAACCGTTTTTGTGTTTATTGTTGAGCTATGAGCTAAAAGGGGGCAAAGATTCCTAGACTAGCTAGCTACTCTTTGTAAGTTACAAGACTGACGTGTCAAACTACTTTTTTATTAAACATCATCCTTCATCTCTTTTGTGAAGTGCACCAGTCCCTCCTGCAGCAAATAACCCCGCAACACGATGCTGCCTCCCTCAACTTCACACGAGATGGTGTTTTAAGGCATGAAATGTTCCCCCTTTTTCCTCCAAATGTAACAATGGTCACCACAGGACATCTCTCCAAATATCAAGGGTGCATTTGTAAACTGTAATCTGGATTTTTGTGTTGATTTTTGGATTAATTGCTTCTTCTTCTCAGAGTGGCATTTCAGTCCATGTTGTTACAGGACTTGTTTCTCTGACACTCTTACTAGCTTCAGCAGCATCTTTACAAGATTTTTAGCTTGGACATAATCTGTTTTTTTTAATGGTTTAAAAAGGAATAACAATCTTCATGTGTAAACTGTTGAATTTGAAACAAATAAAATCTAAAAATAAAAAATAGAAATATTTTTGCGAATCCTAATGGACCTAAAACAGGAAATATTTAGTTTGATTTTGCACACATTTGGTATGTGTGAAGTATACAACACTGCTTGGTACATATTAACATACTAATGTTACACAACCACGATCTAATCCCTGATTAGATCATAAATGACACAAACTATACCATATATTTATAAGAATTTATTCAATTGATATATTGTCATAAAAAGACATTTTCTACATTGTATAAAAACATTTGGTTGTCTTTTGCATAGATTAAAATAAGTGCCATACAGGATACAGAGAACAAATTTCATGTTAACAGTGAAAATTGTTCCACTCATAGTTTGCATGAACATATTCATCCTGCAACATTTACTCCAAAGCGTCACAAGGTCACAAAAGAGAAATAAATAAGATCGGATACAATCTCCATGGAAACAAACAGATTGAGGCAAACACTGCAACTTGATAAAACATCTCTAAATCTAAAGACTCGTGGTGAAAGGAATAGTGCATGAAGTTTTACATTCATGTCAGATGAGCCAACAGAAAACTAGAATCTGACATTAAGCTGCCTACATCAATTACAAATCCTATCCTACAGCAGGGAATTCTGGGATATGGGTTATATTCCTTGATGATTCTATTAAAATTCACTTGATCGTTTTGCTTCATCACATATGATCTTCAGGAAACAAACAGTGAAACAAAAAGTTTCAGTCAATAAGATTTTTTTTCTTCACAAACTTCATCCGTTTTTGCTTTTTTTGACAGACATAAATGTTTTAGATTAGAGGTGCACCGATAAATCGATTGGCTGAAAATCGGCCCCGATTTCCTACATTTTTAAATCAGTAATTGGCCGAGAAAAAAAAAAAAAAAAAAAAAAAAAAAAAAAAAAATCTGTATCAGCAAAAATCGGAATCGGCAGTTCAGGCTTTTTGAAGATCTGTGATCGGCCAGGAAACCGCAGTCGGTGCACCCCTATTTCCGATTAAACTAACTTTAGGATCAAGGATAATCTGAGTGAAAATATAAAGCAAATTTTAAACTAGGATTTCATTTATTAAAAGGAGAAAGTGATATAAACCAACCTGAGCCTATGGGAGAAAGCAATCACCCACCAATCCTAAGAACTGGTTTTTCTACCCTTAACTTGGAATTTTGATCAATCTGGTTAAATTTAGATGCATTTATGACCTGAACTGTCTGTGGAGTTCAGACTTTGATTAGAAAACTCCAATCCTTCATTTCTCTTTTTTTTTTTTTTTTGCCATTCAGAGGTCGACATGCTGGCGTGCTTCAGATCACTGTTCTGCTGTATAACCTGAATGTTCTGGAGGTGAAGCTCACAGAATGATGGCTGGACGTCCTCCCTCAGGATTTCACTGCTGCAGAGTCACGGTTCCATCAATTACAGCAAGTTATCCAGGAATAAACTGAACTCAGCTTCACAAAAAATGTTTTTTCATAAAGAATTCATGACTTTGGGTGAGATTGTGATTCCTTTTCACATAGGGTCAGGTTGGGTAGGATCATTTTTCCCCTGAAATGAAATAATTTGAAAGCTAATATTATATTTACTTGTCTGTCGAACTAAAATATTTATTTTTGACAAAAAAAGCAAAATAGAAACATAAATACTTTCTCACTGCTCATGTATGTTATTGAGGCATTTTAAACCTGCTTTTCTGTGCAATTTGCACAATTTGCAATCAACTAAGCAAAAAATAAAAGCAGCTCCATTTCTTATATTAGAGACTTAAAGGCACTACAAACGAAAGAATCAGCAGCTCAAACACAAAGGTGCAGAATGTCATTTCAAGCTCACAATGTAGTGTTCAGCAAAAACCTGCTCTCATCAATTGTGCTTCTCAATACCACTACTTCTTTATATGGAAGTATAAATATTAGCATATTACAGCCTACAGTGTCACAGGAAGAGAAATAAAAACACAGTTACAGTCATATAAAGTCTTTTTGGCTGGAGACAAATGGTAAACATGTTAATATCGTACAATTTCAATTGTAGCCCACAAACACTGGGTAATGTTTTTCTCTCAATTTGTTCCAAAACTAATTTATCTAAAACATGAATTATTAACAGTAAGTAAGCATTAAATTGAATAAAGTTATTGTTTATACTGAACCTAATCTGGAAATATTGGAGGCTATGGTGAGCTATTCCACAATTATAATATATTCAGTATATTTTATGAATACTTGAATCCCCATGACTGCATTATGTATGAATGGGTAGAAAATAAGGTTCTGATGATGCGTTTCTACAACATGCTGTAATTCAGCATGTAATTTGATAAGCAATGGTGACAATTTTCTAATTGTTGTCGAGTAATAAACCACTATCAGGCTCGAACTGCTTTGACTGAATTAACTTATCTCTGTTCAATGTTAAACACGTGTTTTTCTTTGCTGGTCATTTTTTGGGGGCTCATCCGGGATTCTAACATCTGAGACGGTCATTCCGGAACTGGAGGACATTTTCCAGGCTCCCCATGAAATTTGACATGACAAATTGATTATTTTCCAAATAATCACTAAAATGTGCACCTGGTTAAATTCTACATTGTCTGAGACAAAATGTAAACATACTTTCACAGTATAAAAAAATTTCCCAAATACCGTACCACTCCAAAGTACCACATGGTATGTTTTTCTTCAGCAGATATGAGTTTTTAAGGGAATAATAACTCCTAATCTAACATGTTCTAGAGACATCATCTGAATCTTGTTTTAGCCATCTCATCTATTCCATCTGTAACAGTAGAGGCCACTATGTTGTAACAAACACTATCTAGAGCTGCAGCAGCTCACTTACTATTGGTTACTTTTCATGATGTCATCATATACATCATCCAGGTGAGTTAAGCAGTTTTCTGAAGTCTCAGAGTGACTGGTAATTTAAACTGTTCCAGCTCCTGGTGCCCCTAAGAAGCACTGACTGGAAACAGATTGGAATAAAAGGTTTTCTGTAATAATATTGAACTAAATGAACTCATAAGTGAGATAAATGCATTTAATGAGCATTTTAATAACTATATGGTTAAGGAATGGTTTGTTTATAGTTATAAAAGGGAAAGGGAAGAGTTGAACTGACCTGAACCCAAACTCAGATTTGTTTATTCTGTTGGATCTTCCGTATGCAAAAAGAGTTTGAGTTGTAAAATATTAATATAATTTACTGACCTCTGCTGTGATGAAAATGATAAACTCAGTTAATAAGAGATAAAATTGTCCAACTTAGGCTGTAGTTATAGTTATGGTAGTGAAATCATGTCTAAAACCTCAAAAGAGGAGCAATTATCAGATCATCTATTGTTATTTGGAAGGGGAAAAAAATGCTATAACCCTAAAAATTACAATATGGTTTGAGTGATTTTCCATCCTTGCTTCCATAAAGGCATCAATGAATATTTGCATATTTAAAAATTAAGAGAGTGCAAGATAGAGTGTGAGACCCCTTGTATGAAATAAATTCATGGATCTTCTGTTAATAATTAGGAGTTAAATTCCATGGAAAAATCTGCAAATATTGAAGCAGCAATATATGAGGATCTATTGTATTATATCCTGTTTAGGCAAAAGAAGTAATATATAAAAACCTAATATTTCACCGCAAAAATACAAAATCTTACCAAGCATTTTTGTC
Organism: Anableps anableps; assembly: GCA_014839685.1. Classification (NCBI taxonomy): domain Eukaryota; kingdom Metazoa; phylum Chordata; class Actinopteri; order Cyprinodontiformes; family Anablepidae; genus Anableps; species Anableps anableps. The sequence continues at coordinate 15,671,085 of CM026088.1, forward strand.
TGCTTTCAAGTTCAAATATTTTAGTACACTTGAAATAAGACAAAAACTTAAAAGTAACTTTTCAGAAACATAATTATGCTTGTTTTAAGTCAATAATTCTTAAACATAGACAAAAAAAAATACTAGTTCCATTGGCACGAAAAATCTCGTTATAAGTGAAAAAAATCTGCCAGAGGAACTAGTATTGTTTTTATCTATAGTGAAGAATTATTGACTTAAAAATCTTATCTTGCTGAAAAGTTACTTATAAGGTCATTTTGTCTTTAAGCTTTAAGGTGAATCATTCAGTGTCATGTCACCATTTGGAGGCGCACTGGACTCTCCATTGACTTCCTCCTCAGAGCGCCTGGAGGAGAACACTCTGTAGAGCCCAGCCAGGAGGAAGATCACAGAGATGACCACAAAGTAGCTTCCGTAGATGAGAAACTGAGGGAGAAACACGATATAAGAGGCCATCAAACTTTCTCCACATAACCGAATAACTGACATGCTACCTGAGTGAAAACGTCAAGGCCCAGTCCAGCTGAGTCAACCACCACCACGGTGATCAGAGTCCAGAGCAGCAGGGCCCCAAACGTGTTGACTCCAAACACCAGAGCGTATCTCTGCATGCTGAGGCTGGCTGCTATCTGGTACCTGGAGGTCAGGGAGCAACGCTTTCAGGTTCCTCACAGGTAGGAACACAGAAATGAGACACAGCACTCTTCCTTATCTACGTCCACATGCTATGGAAGAAGCTGCAGGTGCTTCACGTTGAAACAGAGCAGGAAACCTCAGATGGAGCAACAGCTGCTTGCTGTAATCTGAGCTATGGTTCTCCTTTCTCTCTTCCCTTTTTCTTTCTAAAATAAACTCAAAATATTTAAAAATCTGACTGACACATCCTCCTCACACTGTTGCTTTCTACGCTATGTTAGACTCACGTTGCCACGGTGATTAGAAGCATGTAGATGGCTCTGAAGATGATGTAAGAGCTGTAGCACACCCAGATGTTCTTCAGCAGGGCCATGATGAACACGCACACGGCCATGAACAGGGAGAGGACCCACAGAAGCAATTCTCCCTGTTGGGTCCAGGATACTGGGATGTAGCCCACCAGCAGAGCAGCCAGTGCCCCTGCAGACCAGAACAACTCGTGATGAATAAAGAAAAGTATTTACCCCCCCCCCCCCCCCCCCCGAGATGGCAGCAATTAAAAAGAAAAGCAGTTTTTATGTGAGGATTTCACCAAAGGGATAAAGTTCACCTTACTTAATTAAAACAGTCCAGGTTAGTTTTATCGGGACAAAAAGAGGGCAGCACTTCAAAAACGGCAAAAAGGAAATTATATGGTTAATAAATCACGTTTTAACAGTTCGAAAAATGTTTTTGGAAAATAATAAGTCAAACTGTAGAACTATAGCAATGCATTCTGGGTACAGAATAAACATTATTTGGTATACCGCATCACAGTTGGAGAACGTGAAGGGAGGAAATGGAACTACTGAGTAAACTAAAGCACGACAGCAACATGGTTCCTAATGGAAGCTAACGCTAAAGCGCTAACTTAAATTCAAATCATATCGGCCCTTAAAAGACAACAACCCTCAAGCACCAATTTAATTTCGACATAGTTTATATGTTCTATAATGCCCCAAGATATTGGGAACAGAACTGCTGCGTGAACTGTCTTCACTCACTTCAAAACAAGAGCATGAATATAAACGTCTTTACTTGAAGAATTCTTAACAGTCGATAACCAAAATTTCAACACAGGTTTCAAACTTTGTTCAACTGGAAGTTTACAAAACAACCAAGTAAAATAGCTTTTCAGAATTTATCCGGAAAAACTAATTTAGGGGAAGCTAAGTGCGCTAAAAGTTTTCAGAGTTAGCAAAAATGCTAAAGAGCTAAATGAAAAACCAGCTCTACTATTAGCGCATTAGCAGATTAGTGAAAGTTTCTCCATCACTGGGATATGAATATAGACCCAAAGTTCCGTATTGGTGCATCCCTAGTTTTACCTAAATGACTTAATCATTTTAAGGATTGTTTGTTTCTTTCAGACAGCAAACAATGTTAGCGTAGCTAAAATGCCAGGCTAACATTATCTTGCTTCTTTCTGTTTTGATATGACTTCTTGCCGTTTTGTTCCTTTAGAAGTTGAGGAAGTTTCGGGAATCTTAAACTCTTAGAAAAAATCTCTGTCCAGGGAAGAATTATGAAGGTGTGGCTTAACTGTTCGAAATATTTCCTCACTGAACCGAGGTTGTGGCGGTTAGCTGCTAACAATTTGTCGAGGGATTGTTGCACTGTTGGTAATTGCATCTTGTCCGTTTCTTCCACTCGCTAGCCAAAACAGCATCATTAAAGTGTGGTTCTTACAAGAGTTTTTATTAACCAACTTTAACCAAAACATATCAAAAACTCAAATACTACTTTATGTCTTACTTCAAAATAGTCTATTTTCAGAACCCTACAGGAAGAGTGATTGTACTGCTTTATAAATGGTAAATGGCAGTTAAGGGTAAACTGAGACTTAGCATATTGGATAAAACAGTTTTGCTTAACAAAAACTATAGAATGCCACATATAACATTGGTTTCCATGTAGGAATGTCCAGTTTTGAGTTTCCGTTTTGATTTTCCACTCATTCAAGTGTGACCTGGGTCTGGATTGACTTGTCAAGGCCAGAATTTGAGAAATGCCGATCTGGAAGTTCATAAATGAAACCAGAAGCCTTACCGAGTAGCGTGGACAATGTCTCTACGTAGCCATTGTAGATTTCAAGGGCTGGACGGACGCTCTCCCACAATGCTTGAACGTAGTTGACGATCTGGAAGTAGCCACATGTAGCCAAGGCCCACCACACTGACCATGCCAGCAGGGTGCGACACTTGTAGCACTGCACAAAGTCATCAAAAAGCATCCGTAACACCTGCACAAGCCTATTGTTCCCACCTCCTGCTTCGGATGACCTGTATATCTGAAATAGGAAGAGTGCAGTTCTTTACACAACACACAAACTTTTAACAAGTTGAGACCTGCAGGAAGCTGCTGCTTTCTCACCATGGGCGCTCTGTTTTCTGAATCCTCCACCTTATCCGTGTTGGAACAGCTGCTAGCTGCAGGTTCCTCGGCTTCTCCTGGACTTTTGGGACTTTTGTGGAAAAACAAACTCCTCTTGGGCATGGGGAGGAACCAGGGGGCGACGAAGGCCACGATGGCTGACGCCAGCGTAATTATGACAAGGTCCACAAGCTTCACTTTGGCAAATGAGAGCAGCAGCTGACCGATGAGCGACCCGGCAGCTGAGCCGAACAGAGTGATGCTGCGGCAGTATCCGGTCACTTTCTGGTACAGCTCTGGCTCCACTACGCTATAGATGTAGGAGAAATAGGCCACCTCTGATGCCGTGGCCAGTCCAAAGAAAAACTCCAGGAATTGCATGGCCAGCAAGCCCTGGGCCTTCCAAAGCATGGCGTAGGTCAGCACCAGGCTGCAGGCCTGTAGTAGCAACACCGGCTTGTAGCAAAGGTAGTCTGTAGCCAGGAAGACCGGGAACAGCAGAGCCAGGTAGGAATATGTCCATACGGGATAGATTTCATTGACAACCTGCAGATAATACAAGAAACAGAAATATAAAATGGTATTTTTTTCAGTAGGAAAAGAAAGGGTGCTCCAGCACCAATCCATGGGTCAAACAGAACACTGGCCAGATTTATACAGCTGTGATGAAGAGTTCACAGAGTCATCCAAGTCCTCAAGAAACAAAGCAGACCATCACACTACCACCATGATGTTCTTTCCCTGAGATGCTGTCAGTTTTACACCAGATGTAACAGGACGCACACCTTCCAAGAAATTTTGCTTTCGTTTCATCAGTCCACTGAATATTTTCCCAAAAGTCTTTGGGATAATCAAAATGTTTTTTTAGTAAATGTGAGACAGGTCTTTCTGTTCTAGGTCTGCAGGGGTTCTAGCCTTGTAATGCTCCCATGGAGGCTCATTTTTGCCCCAGTCTATCTTATTGTTGAATCATGACCTCTGACCTTAACTGAGGCCTGCAGAGCTTTAGATGTTGTTTTGGATTCTTCCATGACCTCTAGATGAGTTATTGATGAGCTCTTGGAGTAAGAAGAGGACTAATGTATTATACTAGTACTTCTTGAAGTTTAAATGTTCAATTTTCTATATACAGTGGAAACCAGATGATTTACATACACTGAATAAAAAGACAAATGCACATTTTAATTCTTACCATCTGAAGATAAATCAGACCAAACTTCTCCTGTTATAGGTCAGTTAGAATTACCAATATTTTTCCATTTGCTAAATGCCACAATAATGAGAGGATGAATGTGTCAGAAATTTATTTGTGAATGTCTTTAAAATCAGAAGTTTCCTTTTCTTAATAATCAAAACAGGTCTGTCTTGTAAATAAGATCTTGGATCTCCACGAGACCACCTGTATATATAAAGGTCAAATAAATAAAACAAATCATCAGTCAATTAATTTTGGAAATAAGAATGCATATAAACATATTCTGGAATCATATGATTTTCAGCTTGACCTGCTGGTCAGAAACTGAAGAAAACTGAATCTTTTTACGCCTAGGAAACGTACCATACTGAAGCTTTACCCAGCCACACAAGCAACAACACTCTTCAGTGTGGAAGTCCAGGAAAAGGCCTCGATGTTAGATATTTTCAGTAACATTGAAGTATTTAAAACTGAACTATGTGGATGCACAATGCCTATAAAGACACTAATTAAAAAAGGAAACTACTTGCTTCTTTTAAAAACCGAAAAGAAGTAGCTCCTTTGCCATGTCATGCTTTTGTAATTTTGGTCATTTTGAACCCAACCCTTTTGGGTATGAAAAGGAAACATCTGCTAAAGGAAGTCAGTTTGTAGAACCGTGGTGCAATCCCTGGTTTATTCTCCAGGGATTGCACAAGACACTTTTTATAGTTACTAATGCTAACAGCACTAATCTTTGCTATAAAGATGCTAAAGAACGCCTTAAATGTCAGCCACAGACTTATGTTGTTTTAGAATATTAAAAGCCTGCTTTATTGCTTTCACACAGTGTGATGTCACCTCTGCTTCTGATATAATTAACTCTTTCCAGGAAGAATAGAAAACTGAAAAAAAAACTGTCAATTTAGTTATTAATGAAAATTCAGAGTCAACTTCAATCTGTATAGCCAGGTCAAATTATTCATTATCCCTCCTATGAAATCAAACAGAACTCTTAATATTTCCATTGAACTTACCATAATAAAAACTGTTCATACTTGTATTGCTTCCCAAAGAACAAAGACACAATCTCCTTAAAGTTTGATCAGTATATTTTATTGACGTGCTAATTTGCAAAAAGAAAACTGAAAAATTTCAAATTTATTGCCCCTTCAATGTTGTAATCTGCAATAATTACAGCGCGTTTCACCACGCCACAGGAAATGGTAACAGTTCTATGGTAACAAATGCATTATTTATAGAACAAATCATACGAGTAAAGATGCTTCTGCCTTGTTTTCTATAAACAACTACTTCTCTCCCTGTCCTGATGGGGACAGGATGAGCTAGAGAACATTAGCTGCAGCCTTATGTGGCTACATGCTCAAAAGTAAAGCCTGTTTCATGGTTGCTTTGCATATTGACAGATTTTTCCTGGTCCAGATTATGACCTGATGGGGGTAATTATTTAAAGGATTAACCAGAAAGCTGACATTTTTTGAGAGATTATCCCAATCTGAATAAAGTGCGTCTGAGCCTCTTATTGCCAACACACCGATTATATGAAGCAGTACTGAGGAAATCTCTCACCCACTCACACTGGACCTGTTTGTTTTACCCAATCACCTTCCAAACTGTCCCGTTTACTTTTAAGATTCTTAGTGTCTGACCCAAAACTAACGTCAAGTTAGTGTGACAACATAACATGCAGTGTAGTAACAGCCATACTGAAAGTGGATGTCTGAAGATCTAATTTTTCTAGCTGTTTTCATTCACTGCTTGTATGTTTTATACAATTACAAAGCAAGCAGGCTAACTGAATGCCGCCACAAATGTAGTATTTTATTGGGAACTTTTGTCACACAAAAAGTCATTTTGTAACTGGGGGGAATTACAGGCCAAATTGGTTTGTCACAGAACTTTAAAGTAGCTGTGTAAGGTACAAGTTTGTTAGGTTTCCAAGACCGCCTCTTCCTCAAAATAGTTGTAAAAATAATATATAGCTTTTAAGCTCTCAGTAAGACCAGAGAAATAAAGCAAACTGCTAAAGTCTTGAGAAGCCTAAAATTTTATTATAATTTCAATAAAAATATTAATATAGTTACAGCAGTGTGGTGTTTAGTGTATCCTTAAATATCAAGGAAACTATTACAGTGGAAGACAAAAGACAGAAAAAACAACAGTATTTGAAAGTCATGTCTTCCATTGCACTGAGGTTCAACACTGACCTGACACAGAGCCTCCACGTGCAAGAAGACCATTTTGCTTTAATAAATGGAGTTAATTTTGGTATTAATTTTTTTTAGGTAATTTTATAGATGCAGCTCTTTAGAAAACAGGTTGCTAGTAAAAACATGTCTGAAGATCTAATTTAAAAGTGTTTCTTTGCCACGTTATGTGGTGATGCAACAATAGAAACGCACCGACAAAGCTTTTACTGGCTGATGCTAATTTTCTTTTTAATGACTCAAACTAAGAATGCACGATACGTCGGTATTAACATCTGCAATAGCCGATGTTAGTCATTTTTTTAATGCATCAGTCCCTTAAGTAAAACTGGGCTGATATTAACTATGGATGTTTATTTCCACTTTGTTGCAGTTTGTTTATGTGTTTTGGTAGGGGGTTTGGCATGTAAAAAGCAACATTGTCCAAAGTGTAAGGAAATATATAGAACATGTATGGATGCACAATATATTGGTATTAACATTGGTATCGGCTGATGTTAGTCATTTTTGAACATATCGGTAGTGGTCCGATAAGTAAAACTAAGTCGATATTGACAACCAATAGTTTTTGCATGTTTGCACGGGGGGAAGGGGAGGGGTTGGTTATGTGGTTTGTTTGGTCATGTGACAATGATAGTGATGCAGGCTATGGAAATATATATAATACATATATACTCTGTAAATATCGGTGATTGGGAATAACAGTAATATTGATATTAGTATTCGGCCCAAATTTTCATATTGGTGCGTCCCTAATAATATCAGTAAATATAAGCTATTGGCCATTACAGCTATACATTACTACCAGATATTAACCGAAAGTTTCATATGGGTGCATCTGTAACTAAAACAGCTCCAAACTTAAGAGATGTGTCTACCAATCAGCCAGAGATCCAACTCCGACCAATTTCCCAATTAGCAATCTAGAGGTCACATACAAAATAGACTAGATCAAGGGTCTGCAATCTGCAGCTCCAAAGCTGCAAGTGGTTCTTTAGACCCTCTACTGTGGGCACTTAGTAACTTTGACCAAAAATGGTGAAGACAAAGATCTCAACCAGCAACACGGCATGCTACTCATCTGTCAGAAGGGACACAAATCTATATGAGAGACTACGAGACAAGAAATGCCAAGGTAGCCTTGAGGAGCTTTCTCAGTGGAGAACAGTTCAGTTCCGGTGTGCTTTCAGATTGGCATACAACGTCAGAATAGCGTACCGGAAGTTAATTTGGGCTACTTTATTAAAATAGCATACCGATGTTTGTTCTGTAATAAATACATGATATAATATACAAAAACTCATAGTCGGAGGTATACTGAAGTGATAGTTAAACTGCTTTAAAACACACAATGCCCTCGCTTTCTCGGTTTGCTACTTCACTCAAGCTAGCAGGATGTTTATAGCGATTACCTTCAAAATAAAAGCTTTTTTTGTCAATGACGCCTGAAAGCAAGCGTGAACTTCAAACTGGGGGGTTTGTTTAGCAAGTATAAGTTATTGTTCAATTCTTTAGACACAGGACTCAAACTATCCCAAACTAACTGGGCCCGGTAACCAACCATTCTGTAAAATTGTTAGTAATTTGTTTATTATTATTATTATGTTTTAGTGAGATAGACTGCGTATGCTGGTTCAATGTAACAGCCATCAAAACAGCATCCCTTTTCACAAACATCAGTATGCTGTTTTCATAAAGTAGCCTAGTAGATTTCCGTATGCTATTCTGACAGTGTATGCCAAACTGGCAGAACCCCCGGTTTGACCAGTCTGTTCACTTGATTACAGGAACTTGTGTCCCTTTGGAAGCAGAATTTAAAGAGTTCCGAACTGGATCGGAACATCTGCATCGACACAGACCTGCCATCCAGCAGATATGGGATTTATCTGGAGAGAAAACGTCTGATTTGGTGCTGCTTAGAAAAACACGTGGGTTCTTAAAAATACCTGGAAGTTCTTGTTAGCAGTAATTTCAAACACAGAGAAGCTACAGGGTCCCACGAACACGCAGGACTAATACTCTTTTATTTAAAAGGTTCGGAACCAGCCAGGTCCAAACATGCGTCAGATGGAGAGTGATGCAAGCAGAGATGTGACCCTCAGCGGAGCGACCTCACCTGTGTCTCCGTCAGGTTCTTGTCCGGTTCCAGCAGGTAGGCGGTGAGGAAAGGTTCCGACGGCCGCATGTTGGAGAAGAAGCCGTACACACACAGCAGAATAGTGGGATAAACCGCAGACATCGTGGAGCAGTTCGCGTTGACCTCCACATTCGTCAGATTCTAAGATTTCAATCTTCTTCTAAGGCTTTTTGGCGGTTGCCATTTTTTTTTTTTTTTAGGTGTGCATTACCGCTACCTACTGGTAAGGAGTTGGTAGCACCACACACAAACCCCGCTATGGTTTCTATCATTGATGACGTGACGCTTCAAATAAGCTAATTTGAGGTGAACTACCGCCCCCAGCTGTTGTGAAGATGAACTGCAGCTAAAGGAGAAACAGCAGTGAAGAGTATTCGCTTACTTTCCTTCAGTCGAGAATAAAAACTAACGGATCGGTTTCAAAGGGTTCCTTTTTAAAAACAGCATATTAGAACAAAAACAGTACCTTTATATAACGTTGTCACTTTAAAACCACAAACTTCCATATATTTTAGTAAGATTTCATGTCTGTCTCTGACTTGGTCCCTCCAGGACATTCACAGAGTGGTTCTGAAGCCACTCCTTTGAGATCTTGGCCATGTAGGTCATTGTCAAGTTGAAAAATGAACCGTCGCCCTAGTCTGAGGTCAAGAGCGTTCTGGAGCAGGTTTTCATCCAGGATGTCTCTGGACATTGCCTGGACATCTTTCCCTCTATCCTGACTCTTCAGGATAATTTATGGGCGCACAGCCAATCCGCGCCAAGGAAAATAAATGACGCTCCTGGATTGGCTGTTTTGCAAACACCAGCCAATTGCATGTCAACTAGCATTATGCAGATGAATCTCACTTTCTCAAGCTTTTCTCTGGAATATTTTAAATGTGTTTTTCGAAGAAAAAAAACAAAACAAACAAATCCCTTAATGGTGCTCCAAATCAGTCAAGTTTAAGACACGTTCTTCTAGGTTGTGGAGCGAATAATGATGCATTAATCCAGTATAAAGGACTGTTGGATGTTAGAGGACATCAAACTAGAGTTTAAGGCAGGTTAAACATTCAGCAGGACAACACAGAAGGATTTATTCAGCTGGACTTATTCGGTTATTTTTTAGAACCTGACTTGTACATCTAAAGCAGTGAGGAATGATGTTTAAGTTGTCAGAATGCAGCAGTTGTGAGTCATTTCATTACCATTCAGTGAAAGAAGGTCTGAGTTTCACAAAGTTGTACATTTGATAGAAACCATGTGGAGCATCTGGACAGGATCATACAGATGCTAACTTTCATTGTATGGACTCTTGGGATTTCACTGAAAATAAGCAAATTATACAATAAATGATTCATCACATGGCATAGTACATCTATATCAACAAAGCATCAAAGTAACATAAAGCAGTTGTATAGTTGTGTTGAGACCAAGCCGACCGGATATGCTGTTAGCTGAAGCACTTCTACGCAGATGGAACTACATTGTAAAGTGTCTTGTGTAGTCATATTCTATCGTGGGAATGACAGCCTGGACAAACTTTAGGAAAATCAGAAGATACCTGAAAGTTTTAGTTAAGGAAAAGAGATCTAGGATGGAAAGACATGAACACAGAAAACTGAAACAACCACTTCTCTTTATGGTATTGCTATGACTCTAGGTTGTTTAGGTATACTGAAAAGTGTAACTCAATGTCCTCAAGGTGCCTAGGACCCATGGCTCAGAAACAAGGCCAAATCCTAACCCGTCAACCCGAAGTTTGACATTTGGGATACATTGTGTCTGATTTGGTCATAAAATCTCTACTTTGGCTCCATCTTATCAGGAAACATTGTTCCAGAGGGCCTGTGGAGCTCTGGAACAATGTGGATTGTTCAGACACTACTTTTCCAAGCTGACTTGACATGCTCTTTTAAAGGCATATATTAGCCATGTTTAGTCTCTTCTTTTACCCCATACCACCAATTTGATAGAATAGCTGCTATACAAGAAGTGGTCACACTCATTAATGACGAGGTATTTAAGGTATTTCGTAAGCAGCAGATTGCTGTTTTGGACTTTCTTGATTTCTATAGAAGTTCACACAGCAGGCAAATGCGACCCACGTCCGACTTTTTTCATGGTAGTCTGAACAGCCCAATTCCGATCTCCCCCCTCAAAAAAATACGTATCTGATAGTTTCCAAAGCGTTTGTAGTCTGAACAGTCATTTCGCATTTTATCTGACTTAAGTCATCCAATTACACATCCAAACAGACTTCTCTACAGAAGTTGTGGTCAATGCTCCACAAAAGGTCATTGCTATTAGTTGTGCTTTCTTTTTGGTTCACTTCCTTCGACTTATGATCTTGTGACAATATTGTCGGCTCCTATTGCTCAATAACTTTAAAACAGATCAATTGACAGCAGCAGCTATTATTACTTCCGTAAAAAGTACGCTGCTGTGTGACGTTTACATTCTTCTTCTGCGCATGTGGGTTACTTTGAGGTCGTAAACCATTGACATATAACCCTTTTCCACCAAAGCGGTTTGGAGCCCATTCAGGTTTCTGAATGTGTTTTCAAACGGGTGTCGTGTTTCCACAGAAAAAAAAAAAGGGGGTTCTACAGCATGAACTGTGGTTTAACTCGGGCATCGGAGAACAGCTGTTTTTTCTGCACAAACCTAGCCTGGTAAAAACTAGCTCCTTGTTCTACGCTTTGCTTCATCCAGAGGGTCTGAACCCTCGGCTATTGAGAAACAATTGTTTACTGGAGGTGTGGACTCTGTTGAAGTTTTAAACGATTGGATCTGATTATATCCAGTCGCTGACGTCTGGCCATGACGTATGTAATGCACCAGCTCGATGAAGCTTACAGGAAATTGCATGTGCTGTAAACAACCCCATGAGGAGTAGAGAACAACATCTTTGCCAGCAATAAAACATCGTATACATTCCTTTTGCTCCGACTTGAATTGGTCAATATTTGGAAGCGTGGCCAACATGGACTGGATAGCTTTGTTCACTTCCTCCGCTGCCATTGCCAAATTACAACCATAGATAAACTACAATTCTAAAACAGCGCAGAAATTCAACGTCATCATTCACAACTCCTCCGTTTGTTCACCGACTGGCCCGGTTGAAATTCAACCAGAGAAATCGAGCTCAATGGGAGCTGGACAACTGGAGAAAATGGCCGGTCAACTGCACCGTACCAAGTTATCAACTTCTCTGTTGTTTTTTGATATTAATCTCTCTGTTTTGTGCAGTAAGAGTGAACACTGTATTGGTGATCAGTTGAAAGATCTGTGGACTGGTAAATCAGCTAAACATCTAGCCTTTGTTTTTGTAATGATCACAGACGATCCACCTTTCAAGAAACAGAAACTGCCTTCTGTTTGTAGCTTTCGATCATGGACACAGCTTGAACAACTCCACCTTATTTTTCCTAACCTAGGTGTCTATAACTTGCTCCATCTTAAAAACTACAATACCTAAACTCTTCAAACATGGACTAGATTATTCTACAAGTGGAGTCTTTTAAACTCAGTTTTGCAATTTCCCCAACTGGAAGTTAATTTCAACTTTGTCTGTTTTTATTCTCGCATTGCATGTTGTAGTGAAGTATATGTCTGACAAACCTTTGCATCCGCATCTTGTTACTACATTTTCCTACGGCGCTGTGTAATGCCCACTGTCGATGCTTGGTTCCCCAAACTAGTGGAAAGGGACATCAGCTCTCAACAAAGCAATGAAGTTCAAAAAGCACTTGAATTGAACCAGTTCAAGAACAACAGTTCTTTCAGTGAAATCAAGTTAACAAAAGTCTGATTGTCGTTGCATTTACTTAGTATGAATGGCCACACAAAAACAAATCAGATTTCAGCATCAATTGAGCATTAAGACCTGCCGTGTGAACATAGCCATCTGGTAAATATCAACACTGTCAAACATTCATCTTTAGCTGGCTACCAGAGGTGCACATTTCTGATTCTAGACCTGGTGAAGACTTGATGGTGTGATTATGTAACAAATAAAGCAAAAACGGGATTATACAGTAGTTTTGTTTGGCTCAAGCCACTTGGAGGTCTCAGTACGGTCACATGGTTTAAGATTCAAGGATACATATGCACTCCCAGCTCCCCTCCACCTTCAGCCACCGTCTCAATGATCTTTTTCATCACTTCAGCATGTCTGAAAACAGAGGTCATATCAGTACAACGCTCTTATCAAAGAGTCAGAGATGAGGACCAAACAACCATGACATGGTCAGGGAAATCATCTCAACCTTGTAGAGAAATGGAAACAATTTGGGAGGGTTTTGTTGGCTGTAAACTTTCCTCATCAAAAAGAACAGAAACAAATGTTTAAAAATGAATCACCTCTATGTGGAGCTAGATGATGTACGAATTCTAGTTTTTGAACTGAATTTCATGCTTTTCCACACTAAGATTCAGACTTCTCTGTGTATTTTTTTTTTTTATTTTCAAAGTGTAAATACAACAGGTTGCTGTGGATAAGCAGCAGATGTTCCTACAGATGTTAGGCTTTAAATATGAAATCAGTAAGAAACAATGTATGGAGATGGATGGATTAACAGATAACAGGGGAAAAAACTAGATGAATAAATCAAAAGAAAGAAAGGATGGATGGATGGATGGCAGGGGAAAAAAGTAGATGAATAAGTCTAATGGATGGATGGTCCTTCTCACCTGCAGGGGTGTACAGAGCACATGGCAGGTGGAGGCAGGTGGGGGTGGTTCTCGATGGTGACCGTCTTCTTCACATGATCCTGGCTGATGTCCTCATACATCTGCTCCACTGTTAGCGGCTGCCTGTCCTGGGAAACACACCAGCATCGGGATCATCTGACCCTCCCCCACGCAGTCTCGCACAGCAAGCCTCCAGGTACATACCTCATCATATCCAAAGAGCCAGAGTCGAGGCGTCTGGTAGTACTTATCGTAGGTGATGTACAGGTCGTAGGTTCTGGTTTGGAGGATGGCATCCTCAGTGCCGGGTTCTCCTTTGGCTTTGGTTTCCACCATCTTACTGGTGTCTAGGGTGGCCTGGACGCAGGAGACAGACCGCCGTTAGCTGGGTGGACTTCATCTCTACCGACAGGAGGAAACATTCTGAACGTACCTCGTCTGTTTCCAACAAGCCACTTTCCTCGTATTCTGAAAAAGTTTAAAAACGCATCGTCAGAACCACAGCAGGACTGAGATCTGACAGCATACTCAGAGATCAATACCTTCCATGTCTGCTGCTTCTCCATCCTCATCCTCCTCTTCATCGTCATCACAACACGGTGCAGACGTGGCGTTCATGTTCTTGTCCTGAAAGCATTCAGAGTTCTAACTGCATCCTTTCATCAGCCCAGAAGAGATGCACTGAGCCGAGGTTTAGTGTTTTTTTAATCCTGACCGGTACTGTTGTTCCACTGTTTAGACTGAAGGGGGAGCTCCCTTCATACAATGATGTCATTTAAACAGAAGAGGCTAAAACAGATGAGGTGGAGGTGGAAAATGATGCACTTTTATCCCAGTAATATTATTTTAAAGCCCTGGTGTCCAAACCTTTTGCCCCTGAAGCCAAAATGGGCAAATTTAAAATGACTTGTTGGCCACAAAATTCATGAAATTAAAACTCTGATAAATCTGAGTTTACAGTGATGTTTCTTATTTTTAGTTTTACCTGCTCGATAATGAATGAAATTCTTATTAAATCTATAAATCCTTAAAGATCCAAAACATTAAAAAAAAAAAAGGCTTCGGACTGTTGCCTTTTTAGAAAAGAAAAACAGACAATTTCCAAATTTTGGACTTGTGTTCGGGGGACCGATCAAAATCATTTCAAGGGCCACAAATGGCCCCCAAGCCACACTTTGGACAGCCCTATTTTAAAGTGTTCAAAGATGGGTGTAACGAGACGACATGTGAAAAGAAACACCACCGATCCTGCTGTCAGATCAAAAACCAGCTTAGAAATGAGGATGGGTATCAAACCCGAACCTCACCCCGTGGAACTTTTGGTTCTGACGTTCCAAGAAACAGGAAGTTAGGAAGCATACCTTGTTGTTGTCCAGAGAAATCTCCCGTACAGCATCTGTGACTCCTAACACACCTGCTGGGACACACTCACATCAGCCTTCATCATCCGTTTGTCAGTGAAGAACAGAAACTACACAGCAACAGATTCCCAGTGATTAGGTCCGATCTGTTTTTGGAAGCAGAACCTGGAGCGACATGCTGAACTGATCGGAACCTGTTCAGGAATACGGAGCGTCTCCAACCTGAGTTGTGGTAGGTGTCCACCCAGCCTCCGTCTCCATCATCCTCCTCTATGATGGCCTCCAGCTCATCAGAATACTCCATCTGTTTACAACGCTTGTAACATGGAACTGGAAGAGGCAAAGCAGAGAAGAGCAGAAAACGGATGTTAGAGCAGGAATCTGCGCCAACAGATTCATCATGAGTTTAAATCAAACAAGGCGAAAAAGCGTCAGATTTTAAGACGCTGTAGTCAACACATGGATAGTTTCAGAGCTAAAACGTAACTGAGATCAGGATCTGAACTGGACCTGGACCTACCATTCCGAGTCAAGAGAAACTGTTTGTCCTGTGGCAAATATGGCTTCACCTTTGCTTCTTCCCCAGAGGCCCTAAAGGGAGACATTGATTCATACAAAGCAGGGTTATATCAGGAAACCATGACAACAAGAGGATTTGCCAAATATCTTTATTAGAAAAGCAACACTTTACAGCATTCCTGGTATTATTCAACTATTGAATCTGCCAGTGACGTCACAGTATCCATAACAACTGAGAGAAAAGATTCACTTCCTGTTATGTCTGTTGTCTCTCCAAGCCTTTCTGGGAATGAAGAGTCTCCTCCTGATTGTGAGCAACATCCTGGTTGGCATGGTTACCCATCAAGTCAGATTTTATAAACATACCAGCAGATATGAATAAAACAACAGTTTTTGCTTTTTTGTCACACTTAAAGATGTTGGATCAAACCAATTAGAATATCAGACAAAGATTAGTGAGTATTTACAAAAATTATTTTATTTAATAAGAGAAACCATCCATCCAAACCTACTTGTTTTATGCGAAAATAGAACTTTATCCCTTATTATATCATAAATTAACTGTAATTGACTAAATCTGTTGGTTCAGTTTCTATAGGTATATTTATTACTGCCTGAATTGTTAAATTTAGAACCTATCTGACAACACGAAGTAGACAAAAAAGATCATAATACGTGCAGTCTACACGCTGGTGGTAGTGTGATGCTCTGGGACTGGTTTGGTGCTTCAGTACTTTGATGGCATACGGTTTTCTGAATGAATATAAACTTATATAAAACTTATATAAAATTGAATAATTATTTGGAAACTACTTTTTGTTTTGATCTGGATTGACTATTTGGAACATTGTGTGGTCAAAAAGCAAAAACAAAAAAAAAATCTATAATGAGGGAAGTATTCTGTATTGAAACTGAGATGAGTCAATCACTATCTGGCACATGAGACTCCTTGGTTGTTGCCAGGC
Source organism: Anableps anableps (assembly GCA_014839685.1). NCBI lineage: Eukaryota > Metazoa > Chordata > Actinopteri > Cyprinodontiformes > Anablepidae > Anableps > Anableps anableps. Next base: position 15,687,194 of record CM026088.1, read on the forward strand.
AACAGAAAAACTCTACCTCCTTTCTAGTATAGATCACGAGTTTATCTCTACAAACAGTGTGAATCAAACCTCTGAACCGACTTTATCTGCGAGCCAGAAAGAGCAGTCAGGAGTCAGATGTGGCCACTCACCACTTCCATGTGGGACAGTGATGAACCAGGTGATCTCCAGCTGCTACAAACTAAAACACACACAGAGCCCAGTTAGTTTCTCTTCATTATGATGTCCAGATGGGCCGTTTAAAGTATCTCACCTCCTCTGGGGTGATGACTCCAGTCTCTTTGAACTTTGATTCCTGTGAGGAGCAAACCATAGCTGGGTGTTAGGAACCAGAAATAAGATAGAATATATCTATAATAATCTAAACTTCCAAGCGCTTCAGTGGAAACAATATTTGAGTGAAGCAACGGCAGAGGTAATTGAACGCAGCTCTGTTTACTTCTAAGGTTTCCTACATGAGCCACTACCTTAGCTAGCTTCTCCCTGGAAGTTTACCTTTAACACGGGAGTAAGGAACTCGGCCACTCCCAGAGCGGTTCCCTTCACCGTGTTTATGACGTTCTGCATCTTGGATCAGTTCTTCAGCAGCGAAACGAGCTTGTTCAAAAACCCCTCCTTACAAGTCTACTCTTATTTTCACATAGCTACTCAGGCTGTGCCTAAGGGAACGATCACATGACACGAGCTGACACTTCCGGATCCAAGTTGTCGCGATAGACAGTTCCCTTCTCCTTCGTTGGCTCGCAGAAATAATACCGTCCGCCATGTTGTGGGTGGCAAATTAGCTTAGAGAAACCGCTTACAAGTTTTTTTTTTTTTTTCCGAATTAAAGTAAAGAAACGTGCGGTTAGACGCATTTTGATATGATGTTTTTATTCATAATATGATATCTTAAGTTTAGTTAAAGTAATGGTAATCACTGAGACAAAATGCTCTTCATCCATTCTAATTTTATGAATTTCTAATAATTATACTGTATTTAGTTCTGCTATTTTTTTGTAGTCAATAATAATAATAATTCAGGTCTGGATCTGAAACTATTATACATGTTTTTCCAGATGTTCTACAACAACAACAACAATTATTATTATTATTATTATTATTATTATTATTATTATTATGTTGCTGTTAGGAATAAAAGATTACTAAAGCTTAAAACTTTTGCCTCCAAATGTAACATTCGTTACGGTCATATTCTTCCATTTTTGTTTCATTAGACTAGAGGACACGTCTCTAGAAATTACGATCTTTGATCTCTTTACTGTCGGCTTCTTCATCTCTGAATGGCATTTCACAGTTGCTGTTGCTAGTCTGACCTCTGACATCTGCCACAGAACATTTGCTCAATGGAAATGTTCTCTTATTCATAGCATTCATTAATTTTATGTTGTTTTATTGTCTTTTGAGAGACAAAAGAAAGAAAAAAAACTTGTTGGCTGAATGAAAATAAATGTAAATCTAAATCTGACAGGGGTATTTATAGTTGTGGGCTCAATTGTGTATACAAATGTAATAAATCTCTTTATTTTCCCCCCCCTTCCATTTATCGTTTACAATGTAAACAGAACCAAAATCACATCTGACTCAGCTTTTTCGTTAACAAAAACGCCACTCACAACATGGCGGCGATGCTGCCATACTTTCAGGACAAATCTTGTATCCAAACAATATTTCTCGCTGACTCACAGTACACATATGAACATTTTATTATGAATATGTTAAATAAGAGAGTACATGAAGGACAAAAATCTAAAGAGTACGGTAAGGAAATATTTACGACGTCATTACGTCTCAAAAATGCAAATAGGACCATACGTCACTGAGCTGGAAGTTGTGGCTATATTTTAGCATGGTTTAATTTCAAACCACTTTCAGCACTTATTACAGTGATAACAGATATAGGGATGGGATGTACAGCATGCTGTTTATTACAGCAGGGACACTAAATAGTGTAGCTGCTGCTCCAGAAGCTAACGGAAGCTAACAGCGGCTGCTCAGAGGGCGCTCTGACTGAATGAGCTAGATCATGATCCGGAGTGGAAAAGTCCTCTGCGGGCTCCTCAGCTCCAGCTGCTGGGTCCCTGTTAGACACAGTGTTTCAGGGAAGGCCTGGATCACTCCCAGAGGCTTTGACACGGGAATAAAGACTTTCAACAGCCTGACCAAACAGAAAGAAGCTCTGATCCTCGCTAGAGAAGGAACAGCCACCTGGTAGGGAATACAAGTGACTCTCACTCTGACTTTATCTGCTTTATTGATCTACAAAACATGCTTTATGTCTCAGGTACAGCTGTGGACCTACAGTGTACGATCATGCTCACCTGGGCCATGCATGGTAAATATGTCAACACTGATATATTCCAAGCTTAGAGGCAGGGTTGCATGAATGATCGTGATCCAACCTCTGCTTCCTCCCAGCTCTTATGTCAGGTTTGACATCCTGCAGAGGATCCTGACCAGGGTGTTTGGTGTCACCGTGATCCACGCCATGGTCATCACTGACATCGATGACAAAATTATCAGGAGAAGTTGGGAGGTATGGATCACAATAATGCATGCAACATAGGAAGAGCTGTTGTTTAGTGTTTTCTTCTAATGTCTGACAGGAAAATGTGTCTCCAGCTGTCATTTCCAGAATGTATGAGGAGGAATTCAAAAGGGATATGCTGTCATTAAAGGTACATTACAAAGTGTGATCATGTCTGCTTAGAGGAGAGGACGAAGGTTATGCTGTAAAAAATAAAGTGCTGACCTCCGATTATCTTTCAGGTGGTTCCCCCTGCTGTGTATCTAAGAGTCACAGAGAATGTGCATCATATTGTTGGATTTATTGAAGGGATCATTAGAAATGGGCATGCTTATGCTACAAAGAAAGGTGAACATGAATAATTTATATTTTTCTAAAATAACGCTTGTTTGTTCCCACTGTTTGAGTTATCATTAGTCTCCTTTTGTTGCAGGTGACGTATATTTTGACGTGCAGTCCATCGGTGACCGCTATGGGAAGTTTGTTGGAGCTGTGAGCTGTCCTGTAGAACCTGGTAGGTGTTACAGTCCATTTTACTGAAAAGGTAAAAACGGTTTGTTTGTTTTTTTTTTTTCAAAATTTTTGCGTAAGGTAAAGTTCTTTGGGGATGCAGAGCAGACCAGAACTGGAAGACCTGAGTGGTCTGGAAGGTTGATACAATGACAACAAGTCTTTAATGTAGTGATTTATAAACTAACAGAAGTATTTTAAAGTCTATTCTCTGAGCTACAGGGAGCCAGTGTAAGGATTTTGGAACTGGGTTGATGTGCGCTATCTTCCTGGTTTTAGTGAGAACATGAGTAGCAGCGTTCTGGATCAGCTGCAGATGTCTGATTGGCTTCTTAGGCAGACCTGGTAAGACACTGTTGCAGTAATCAATGAGACTAAAGATAAACGCATGGATGAGTTTCTCTAGATCTTGTTGAGACATTAGTCCTTTAATCCTGGAGATATTCTACAGGTGATAGAAGGCTGACTTTGTAACTGTCTTTATGTGTCTCTGAAGGTTCAGGTCTGAGTCCATCACTACACCCAGATTTTGGGCTTGATCACTAGTTTTTAGCTATAATAATTGAAGCGTGCTGACCCTAGATCGCTCCTCTTTGGGTCCAAAGATAATAACTTCAGTTTTGTTTCTGTTCAGCTGGAGAAAGTTTTGGCACCCCCACAAATTGATTTGTTCTAAGCATCTGTTCAGTGCTTGGATGGGTTCAGAGTTACCTGATGCCATTATAATTTAGAGCTGTGTATCATCTGCATAGTTATGGTAACTCATCTTATTATTTGAAAATATATTAATTCTCAGAATTAGAAGCTTATAAAGCCATTACCTCATTGACTGATCTATCGGAAAATGGTTATGTGTGTTTTAGTAAATATTTGGTTCCAGCTGTAGGCTTTAAAGCATAAACTGGAATCATTTTGTAGTTTAGGGTTGAATTCCAAATGGTCGGCTCTCTCAATAATAATACAACATACTAATAACTATTTGACTGTTTGTTTCTTCAGGCAGCTCAAATAAACAAGACTCCAGGGATTTCGCCCTGTGGAAGCACTCGAAACCTCAGGAGCCATACTGGGAATCTCCGTGGGGCAAAGGAAGACCTGGCTGGCACATTGAGTGTTCCACTGTTGCCAGGTTGGATTTACCGCACGTTGTTTTAAACTCTACAGACAAGTTAATGAACTGAACTGTATGACAAGACAGCAAATGAACTGCATCACTGTTGCAAGAAGGTTCTTGGTTCAAATCCTGACCAGTATCTTTCTGTATGGAGTTCGCTGGCAGAGAGAATAAAAGTTGTCTTTTTATACAGTGGACGTATATGTATATATCTGGTTTCAATTGTAAATTTGGACACTTGAGTCATCTGTTTGAAACTGCAGAATATAATTCATCTTCCATTTTGTAAGAAAAAACCTTCACTCTAAATTAAAGTGTGAAAAATTAAGACTTGAGTACCTTTTTCATGTTATTGTGGGGTAAAAGCAGTTCGAAGATGGAAACAAGCCAATTGTTACCAATTTTAACAGAGATCTTATTGTTGTGTTACTGCTTTCAGCCATATGTTTGGAAGTCAGCTGGATATTCACTCTGGAGGGATTGATCTGGCCTTTCCTCACCACGAGAATGAGATTGCTCAGAGTGAAGCGTTTCATCGGTGTGGACAGTGGGCAAACTACTTCCTTCATTCAGGTGAATCCTTAACATCTGACACATGTAAACACATTGTAATACATGATGCTATACATATGAGGACTCTTTTCTAATTTAAGGACTGCTGTCCCTCTTAATAGCAATTAGAATTTATACTTTTTGACATATTTTGCCAATATATTTCAACATTTCTTGTGTGTTTGAGCGTAAAATACGCATGTGTAGCATGGGTATAAAGTGCAAACCATATAGCAATCATCTAGCAACTGGAGTGGAGGTATTGCATGTGGATGAATTTGAGTGCCGTGAGTCAACCATCCAAAGCAACAGGGAAGAAATATAGAATTGTTCCGTATTTCATTGGGAAGGATCAAATTCCTTTTTCCACCTGAGTCCTTTTGTTTTTGCTTTAGTATGGTTACTTTTATCCTGTTCTCAAGGATACTAAGGTGGAGAACATCACCAATACAAACCATTTAGCATACCAAGGAAAAGATGACAAATCGTACAAGTGTTTGACCTGTCTCCTATAACTAAGTCTCAGTACACAATACTGAGAACATCTGGGTATTTTTCACACCTTTAATCAAATTTAGTGGCATCAAGGCTGTACTAGATCTGATCTTATTTAACCAGGAAAGAGAAACCAACTACAGAACCAGAAATCATATCAAGGGTTTGAAGGTGTTTAGAATGTACTTTGTGCATGAAATACTCTATTGTTGTTTCCCTTGAGGGTAGAAATACCACAATTATCTAAGATACAGAAGGTGTTTTGAAAAACATTTATATTAAGAACCAATTTTAAGCCTTGCCTGTTGGCTACAGCCTACCTTGAAATAGAGCTAACTGCATAAGTATGGTGTCATCTGCATATGGGCGCACTTTAATTTTAGACACCTTCTTCTTTTGGGGAAAAAATGGAACAGGGCCTAAAATTGAGCCTTGCGGCACTCCTTTTGAAATCTGATAAGAGTCTTTTCAGGTCTTTGAATCTGTGTGACTCTTATACCTTACTCATAGCGATAGCCTGTGTCTAGGCTCTAAATCCAGTAACAATATGGTAGATATTAATGTAACCCTTTCTTTTTGAGATATGTTTAACTAACTGGTTGTTCTTGTTCTTTTAGGCCATTTACACCTAAAAGGCAGTGCAGAGAAAATGTCTAAATCTCTGAAGAATTATATTACTATCAAGGTAAGGATATTTTAGATTATGTATCTCAAGCTAAGATGAAAACCATCCATCTTCCTTGTAGACTCTATGCAGAGCTGAAAAAAATGTTTTACTGTGTTACTTTTGTCACGTTTCAGATGAGCAAAATCATTTTCATATCATACAGTAGAACTTGAGTAAACATTGTCTATGTTCACTTTGTTGTCCTGATTGGTTGAACTTGGCCCTTATTCAATGAACTGCTGAATATAATTTTTGCCTAGACCAAGTTTACAGGTGCTTCTGTAACTTTGAATGGCCTCCTACAAATAGGCCTGTCACAGCAGGAATTTCCTATTGAGCAAGTTAAGGGGTTCAAAAACAAGGCCTTGTTGAACTCCCTAGTTTTGCTGAATTTTGATCGTAAAGCTTCCATCTGTCTTTATGAGCAGCATACATGTAATGGAAGCTTCTGTAAAACCTCTAAACTTGTTCATTTTGCTAGAAAGTGTCCAGATAGCTCTCATATTTGGGATAACTGTCTCATATAAGAATGCCTCTCAACTGGAAACATTTAATTAAAGTAAAAAAAATAAATAAACAAACAAAGGATCCTGTGTTTTAAAAGAAAAAACAGCAGCAGCTTCTCTTGTGCTTAAAGTAAATAATTGTTTTTTTTTCTTCTATCAGGATTTTTTACAGTCTCACACTGCCGAAGAATTTCGGATGTTTTGTCTGTCGACCAAATATAGATCTGGTAGGTAACCTGAAAAACCGATTACTTTAGAGCCTCTCTTTCTCTTTCTATTCTCCGTATTTCCTCTCTCAAGCTTCTCAGAAAGGTTTGCTGGAATTTTGTCCAATTCCTTCTGACAGAACTGGTGGAACTGGGTTTGTAGGCCTCTTTGCTCAAACACCTTTTTAGCTCTTTCAGCTCTGACCACCGATGTTCTCCGAGACTGAGATCAGGACTTTGTAATAGACACTCCAAAACATTGACTTCGTTGTCCTTAAGCCACATTGTAACTTATTTGGTGCTATGCTAAGGGACATTATCTTTTAGGAGGACACATGTTTTTCTTCCAACTTGTTTAGAGCAAGTTGGAATGCTAACGCTCGTTATCATCATGAAAAATGTTTCAATTTTAGTTTCAACGGAACACAGCGCATGTCTCCAACATTTAAAGTCTTTGTCTCTGAGGACATTTACAAAATTAAACCTTGCTTTTTAGGTTGCTGTTGAAGTAATGATGATGGCTTCTTCCTCTCTGATTGGCCTTTCAGGTTATGTTAGTAGTTTCACTATGAAGAATGTTACTCTCATCTTTAAAAGATCTTTAGCTTTAGTTCTGAGCTTGATGCGTACATTTTTTTTTTATTTTAAAGCAGTGTAATCCAGCCACCAGTGGTAACTTTCTTATGAAACTTGTGTGTTTTATAAAGTGTGTTTAAATATCTGGTTTCAACTTGGAGCTGAATAATCACAGCAACAGGGCAGAACCTAGACACACTCCTGCTGTTGTCTCCACAGCTATAGATTACAGTGACAGCACCATGTTGGAGGCCCGCACCACTCTGGAAACCATCTACACCTTCATCGGTGCTGCCCAGGCCTACATGAAGGGTCAGTTCCACTGCTCACCTGTGCAGGAGGATCTTCTGTGGCAAAGGTAGCATGGTTTCTCTGGTTCTTCCTAGAGCTGGGTGATGTGGCTTAAAAACAAAATCTCCGCTTTTTTCATACCAGATCTGATTTCTGATTTTATGCGGGGGTTTTTTTCTTGCTTTCTTTTCTAGAAAAGAAAAGAAAAATTTTCAAAAGATGGCTTTTATTTCAGTCATCCCTTCTGTGAGTATTGGGGCCAGGCTACAAGAATATTTATTTAATTACGAGAATATAGTCATAATATTAGCAGAATAAAGACGCAATTTTACCTGAAGAACATCTTAAAATTACGAGAAAAAAAGTCATTTTAATGAGAATAGAGCATTGATATAGTTATCGAGATCTGACATGACCAGATCAGTCCGTGTGGTTCTTTCTTCAAAATAGACACATTCGTTTGCACAATTATTTCAAAGTCCTGCTACTGATAATAATTTCATGCTGATGTGTTAAAAGATGTAGTATTTCCTTTTCTGTAAACTGTATAGTAAAGTATAACTTCACAAGGTGCACAACATTCTTCATTTAAATTTTTTATTTTTTTAGTAAGAGTTCTCAAAAATTAGTACATTATTATCCTCATATTATGACTTTATTCTTGTAATATTATGATTTTATTCTGGTAATTAAAAAAAAAATCTTAGCCTGGACCTAATACTTTGTCATAGAGTTGATCTGAATTCAAAGTCCAAATAAATAGAAACAAGGTGGTAGGCCTTGGGCGTGCTGACATCACTCTGAACTATGGAAACCCAAAGAGTGCATTGGTGAAAACAAAATCCAGATTTTTCAAAAATAAAAAAAATCTTCAACAACCAAATAACTGATAAAATCGATTGATCGCCCAGCCCTTGCTCTTCCATCCTATGTGTTCTACTCGGTTTTACTCTCTGTGTTTCGTTGTTTCCTCAGACTGGCCGAAGCTAAATCTATTATCCCGACAGCGTTAGCGGATGACTTTGACACACCCAAAGCCATCGGTGCACTGATGAATCTGGTTTATTATGGAAACTGCCAGCTCCAGCCTGTTTCTACGGTAACGCAGGGTCTGTTGACTCGGCCGATACGGCTCAGTTTGCGGTTGTGGTAAGAACTGAGCGTTTCTGTTCAGGCGGAGGGAGGCGTTCGGAGCCCTGCAGTGTTTGGAGCCATGGTGTCCTACATCAGGGATGTGCTGGATGTGTTCGGGATCGACCTGCTGCACAGTAAGGTCAGGACCTGCGTGTGGAACAGCTGTTGGGTCTTGCCCAAGATTTCCTCTTCAGTCTCTTATGGTTTTTATTTTTTTGTGAAGGAGGCGGAAGTGTTGAGCGGTGGTGGAAATCTACAGGCAGTGGTGGAGCAGTTGACTCGTTTCAGAAGCGAAGTACGAGCATTCGCCCTTACGCGTCAGGAACCTCTGGATAACAAATCCGGCTTGTACCCAGACAGAATCCCCCTCCTGAAAGCCTGTGACACCCTCAGAAAGGACCTGGCTCCTTTAGGTGTGGTGATAAAGGTAAGATCCCACTAACAACCTTAATCTGGTGTATTCAGTGGACCCCTAGTATTGGCGGTAGCTAAAATCTGTGAATACTTGAGACCCCCTCTAAAAACGCTTAGAACCACTTATTTTATTTGTTCACACACCAAATATACGTTAATATGCATTCATACACACAGTGAAAACCCTCTTATCACTACCACTGGTGGTAGTGATATCTAATTCCGATAATGCACGTATAGCGGAGCTAATTTTTTCCTTAAGCAGTTTTGCTAACTTTGAAAACATTTAGCACACTTAGCTTCCCCTAAATTAAATTTTCCAGATAAATTCTAAAGCGCTAATTCACTTGGCGGTTTTGTAAACTTTCAGTTGAGGAAAATTCAACATCTGTGTTCTCCACTGTTAAGAATTCTTCAAGTAGTTAAACGTTTTTATTCATGTTCTTATTTAGCTAAGAACAGTGTTGGTGTAGCACTTTAGTGTTAGCAGAACTAATATTTATGATTAGTGCTTTAGGGTTAGCACAACTTTAGAGTTAGCAGTGCCCACCACTGAGTACCACAGAAAGTAACAGCTACCATCTTTCTTATCGCTCTTGGGGGTACTGTACAGCCAAGTAAAATAAATGGCGCTTCTGGATTGGCTGCTTTGCAAATGCCAGCCAATAGCATGTAAAGAAGCATTACACCTAGGTATTTCAGCTTCTCAATCTGTATTTTCTTTCAACTGTTTTTGCTCTAAAGCATATCAGTGAATAACTTGGAGCTGCGTTCCACAGAAAAATTCACGATAACTGGAATCCACAAATCGGGGGGGGGGGGAGGGGGTCCACTGTACCAGTAAGGCTGGACTGATGCGCTCTCTGTGTTTTCAGGACAGAGGAGCAACGTCTACCTGGGAGATAAAGCAGACTCAGTGTACAGAGAGAACACAACAAGGACCAGTAAACATGAATAATGACTGATTTCAGAACTTTCATCTGCTTTCACTTCGAAGTAATCAGATGGACTAAGGTTTGTTGTCACTGGCTGTGATCTTTGGCTCAGAATGTCAAACTGCAACTTAACTGTTGTACTAATTCTCTGCAGTCTGTAAATATGGTCAGATTTCTTCTAGACCTGGATTTTAATGTTCTCAGAACCGTCCTCCTAGTGAAGCTGCATTGGGTGTACACGCTGTTAACAGGGGAAGCAATGATTGTGCCACTCTGGGATTTATTTTAAAGTTTATTTTCAGGCTTTTCACACAACTTTTCCAGTGGTGCCGACATTTTTTTTGTGTGTCTGTATGCTGTTAGGAGTATGTTTCTTGCAGCTTAAAATAAAAGATGGTTCCAGAATAATTTACATTCCAAACCAACAGATGGAAGAAAATATTTTATTTTCATTACTCTACGAAGTGAAAAGTGTTGCACAGTCACAGTGAAGCTGTATCTTCAGCCATTATGACGTCACACAGCAGATAAACAACAAACGCTCCAGTTGCGATAGTCCTGCAGAGCTCCCCCTGCTGCCCATCAGGCAGAGCTGCAGCTCTCAGGCATCAGGTTGATGAGGGAGTTGCTGGCCTGAGCCAGCTCTGTGATGGAGACTCTGCCTCTCTGTCTGATGAACTGAGCCACCGAGTCCAGCTCCTCTGGCGTGATGAAGATGAACTTCCCTCTGTCGTCGATCACACCTGCAGCAACACCAAGCATGCGGCCATCTCACTATGCTGGACGGCTTTATGAAGAAATGAACTCTGCTGCCGTAAAACAGCACACAGTTCTAGTATTCAATCTTATTTTCAGTTATATTAATAGTTTAAATGATTGATTTTTACATCCACCACAAAAACAGAGCAATCATTTTTCTTTGATATTAAACCAGACTAAACCTCTGTTTTAATTTAGGATTAACTGAATGATTCATTTTGCTAAATGTTAAAATAATGAGAAGTTTTTTTTGTGCTTTCCTCCAATTCTGAAGTTTCCATCCAATCAGATTAATGTGATTTTAAGCAATTCTGGAAAACCCTGTAAGATTTCATGATGGCTTCGCAAGCTTCTGATTGATTCATGAAGATCTGAGTTCCATGGAGGCCCACCCGTGGATGCATTTAAAAAAAAAAACTCTGGATAAAGAGTTTAAATGTTGGAGACACGTGCCGTGGTCTGATGAAACTAAGATTGAAGCGTTCGATGACAAAACCAACCAGGTTAGAGGGAAACTCGGTCTTCCAAACGGACGATGTCCCTCAGCATACCACCAAATTAGTTCACAACAATACTGCACTGCTAGCATGTCATGACAGTCACGACGCTGTCATACAGCAACAGTCTTCAGTCAGAGGCCTCTAAAATTAGTTGCAAGACTGCTACTGGAAATCCATCCCACCCACAATGATTCTTTATATAGATACTGGGATGCTATAAGTTATGACATTTAATTTCAGGGTTTCTGCAGGTTACACCTACTCAAATTTAAGACTTTTTTTAAGACCATTATGAAATGCACAAAAGAAAATCACATATATTATATAATAGCGGCGAGCTATTTTGCCCAGAATGCACGTAGCATCATACGAGTTGGTAACAGAAGTGAGGCAATGGCAAAGAAGAACGTGTGGAAAGAAAGAATAATTTACACTTACCAATGATAAATGCAAAAAAAGCTAGTTAGGAATAGTCTATTAGCAGCTAGTTAGCGGTATCTTCAACGTCCACATTTTTGGGGTTGATGTAAGAAAACCCAGGAATCCAGAATGAACAGGTGCTAACCTGTGAGCGTGCCTTCAGCTAACAGGTCCTGCAGCCTGGCGATTGCATCTTGTGTCCTCATCCCGAAATGAGACGCCAGGTCCTCGAGGAGAACGACTTTAGATGTCTGGAGAGAGATCACAGTTAACCCTCAGCTCAGAAACACCAGCACAGGTTCACGTGGACGCCGTGGGTCAGTCTCACCTTGATGTATTCTATGAAGTCCTGCAGCAGACTGCGGGACTGAGAACACAAAAAGTGGAACGTGTTTAAAACCAGAGCTTTGGAAAAACACGAGACACAGACGTGACGGATATCCGACCTGGTCCTCCGATAGCTGCTCCTGCTCTCCCTGGTCCTCAATGATGAACGAAGCTTTAAGTCTCAAGTATTCCTCTTCCTCTCGCCGCTCCTGCTCCTCTTTAGCTCGCCGCTCTTCCTCCTCCTAAAGGACACAGCAGCACAGGCTCTCAGCCCTTCCCCACATGGAACACAGGACGACAGCTCTGCAGAGGAACGAACCTGTTTCTGTTCCAGCTTCCGTTCCCTCTCCTCCTCTTGCCGTTTCTCCTGCTCTCGGAGCTCCTGCATCCTCCTCCTTTCCTCTCTCTCCTCCATCTCTGCCTAATATAAAATAATAATAATAAAAAAAGATGAAATCTACTTTTAATCTACATGTTTAAAACAACTCTAGCATCCAGAATGTCTCATCACCTCTCTCTGGGCTTTCTTGGCCTGTTTCTCTTCCAACTTCTTCTGCTTCTTGGCTCCGATTTTTGCTGTTGGCTGGGTGTTCTGCAGCTCTGCCTCCTCATCTTCCACAAGCTCCTCTTCTGAAATCCACAGTAACTTTGTTACACTTTCATCAGGATGGACCAATATTATTCATCAAACGGTCTGTGTTTCACGGATGTCAAACTTCAAGCTGCGTTTTGCGTCCAACATAAAGCTGTTGGAGTTTACCCTCATCTGTTCTCTGAGGCCGCCTGTTGGCCATCACAGCAGCAAGATTCCTTCTCCTGCGGGGCATCCCGGCTCCCCGCTCCTCTGGGGCCCGCGCAGGGGCCCCCGCTGCTCGGACAACATCCCTCCTTTGCTCCTGATCAGCTGAAAACAACCAACACGTCATGCTCCAGCTCAGATTGTTTACATTACAATAGTATATAATATATATTATAAAAATGCGTGTTTTAAACACATATATACACAGAAAAGAATACCATAATATCATTTATAATAAAAACAAAACAAATGTATGCCCCAAAGATGGAGTTTAGATGGACTTCTTGGGCCTCCGTAGTTTGGAAGGCTGTAAGCTGACGTAGCAAACAGCAAAACCAGCAGCTTTCATCACCGCAGCTTAAATAAGTCTCCATAATTCCAGGAAACACATTTCTGCGTTGTAAAGGTTCACGTCTAAAAGCTAATAACTCCTTAAATGTTAACGTAGCTCCCCAGCATTAGCCTCAAAGCGAACCTACCGTCCCGTGTTTTCCTCTGCACCTTCAGCGCGAACACAATGAGGACGATAAGGACCGCAGCAGCTAGAATATACACAACTATATCCATGGTTTAATAAACACTAGTTTTATATAAGTCAATATTCAGTGCATTACAACTAAGAGTGCGCAGTTTCACCGGCACTACTTCTTCTTCTTTGGTTTTAAGAGGCTTAACAACAGCAAATTGGAGCGATACCGCCACCTGCTGGTATATCAGATGTGTGCTTTTGGGGTGAAGCGTATACTGTATGGCTGAATCAACAAAATTACGATAATGTTAGGAAATAAAAGAAATTCAGGCACTAAGAACATATTTTTACGAATGTGTAATTAAATTATATAATCAGTCACTCTAAGATGTTTCAGAGACTTAGAGAACTTTCATGTAAAATATGGCCAATCTCTTTTCTTTTTAAAATTGTCTTGAATCCCTCTCATATCTCAGTGTAACATGTTCCAGAGCAGAATATGTGGCCAGCCTAACCTTTGAATCAAGTGCATCACTGTTTTTATTAAATGTTTATTTTTCAATTTTAAGAAATTCAGCTTATTGATGAAGCACCAATTCCTGACAAATGTCATCTCAAGGTACATTCCAAATAAATGATCAATTTAAATATAGAAATATACATTCAGTTCAGTCCAATCGTATGAACAGATTCAAAGGCAATTATGTCCATTCCAATTTAATCTTTTTTATTAAACAATATAATGAAGTGCAGTTTATTATTCATATAGGTAAACAGTTTTCTTTCGAAAGAAACCCTGCAGTATTAGCTTTGCAGCAATTCCTTACGCAGAGCATGCATATAGCTGCAAAGGAGAGGAGAATTCCCTTTTTAAAGGGATGGAACCTCCAGCACAACAGTGTGAACATCCATCTGAGTAACCGACTAGAGCAGGGGTCTGCAACCTGTGGCTCTTTAGACCCCCCACTGTGGTTCTTACAAAACCAAAATGTTTTTGATTATGGATGCAATAAGAAATGGACATTTTAGGAGTTTTTGTATAAGTTCTTATACAAAATTTGCATATATCTACAACAGGCTTTTAAAAGTAACCAGCTTCAAACTATACTACATATCTTTCTTCATTTTCCATATTTGTAGAAAAGGCATATCTCATTCTACAAAGTTGTTTTTTTCTTGTAACAGATGATTTTGCTCTTAAATCCGAAAACAGAAAAACATTTTAAGTTAATTTTGTTAGCCCTCATGAAAAAACTCTTTATGCAGTACATATTTAGAAAATTGTTTTTAACTCTAGGCGAGTTTTATATTGTTTCAGCAAGGACAAAAGTGTCTCTTTGAATGGAAAAGGTTGCTGAACCCTGGACTAGAAGTTTGTAAAGGCAAAACATACACACCAAATAAAAAGAGAAGCACTGATACAGGAGTACTTTCTATGTAAAAGAAAAAGTAAAGAGTTAATGGCAGCAGTAGCTCTTTTGTGGCATTATCTCTCGTCTTTGTGTTTACATGAAAACTGCTGTTTAGAAAACTGCCAAAATATGTTTCCACAGACGTTTTCATGTTTGCTTATCACCATTTAGTCAATGTATTTTCTTAACAGCAGTTGCATTCGTGAAAGTGGTAAAATCTAGTCTGTAGTCTGAGTTCCAGACTCCTTGTACTGTAAATGAACAATATGCAACCTGCTGGAGCTGCTGGGTGTCATCAAAATAGGATTTTCTGATGTTTGTTCAACATTTTCATTGAGCAAGCATCTTTGGATTGAGTTCTTCTGCAATCATGAACACTGTTTGTCAGGAACATTAATATACTGTAAGAGTAACTTCATTTATGAGTAAAATGTTTTTAGTAAAATATTTCAATTTTTTGCCTTACATTACAGTCAAAAAGACAATTCATAGAGTTGATTTTATTAATTCTGTTTAGAAGCATCAGAATATATGCAATAATAAAGTTAGTTTTAATGACTGTACAAACAGATGTTAATGGACATTACATCAAGATATGTTGCAAAAAGGCAAGACATGAATACTATAAAAACATTTTAAAATCATCTCATGTGTTATGAAGACAAATCAATTGAGCTGGATTTACACAGACATCTTTTAACTTCCTCTGAATTAAATTACATGATACACAAACTACAATTAGCATCTGTCTGGTAAAAATAAAAATATGAGCAAACTTAAGCTATCTGCTGTATGACAACCATCCTTTGGTGGTGGTCAGAGGGCCCAGTGGCACCGGTGCATGGCAGTCTCGCCTCTGTGAGTGTGCCCCAGGACAGCTGTGGCTACAGTCCAGTAGCATGCCACCATCAGCCTGTGAGTGTGTGCATGAATACAGTGTAGTGTAGTATATACAGTATAGTGTAGTGTAGTGAAGAGTTTTGGGATCCTCTGGACTTGATAAAGCACTATATAAGTACAGGCCATTTACCATTCTTTGAAAAAATAACAGTTACTTTATACCATCGAATAGGATTAAATAAAGAAATTCTGTCTCCGTTCGTGTATAAACATCTTGTGGATAAACTTCATATTCCAGATGAACATTGTCCCGACACACACCAAACAAACCCTGCTTAAAAGGAACAAAGCAGCTTCAGCATTTTCTTCAAGACATCATGTCCACTTCATTTCTATATTTGGACTTAAATCACAAAACATTTTTTTATTTTTGCATTTTGACTCTACTCTGTAAAGGAAACAAAAAAAAAAAAAATCCACCAAAAACCCTCTAACCTACTGGCCACTGGAGGAACATACCAGCCCCTTCACAACTCTGTTCAGGATTAAACATGTTTAAATATAAATTATGAAATTGCCATATGCATGAAAAAGATCAATAAATAAATTCTTCATAATGCACCAAACACTGTTCTAATTACAAATCGCTGTTGCTTCAACTTCTTCATATGTCCACCTGGAGAGAGAAGAGACATATGGGTGTTTCCAGGCTTTCTTCATCAGTAATCAGTTAGTCATATTGTACAATCCTGTGCAAAGCTTACAAAAGACCGCTCTTCACACCAACACAAACATCTGGCGTTTCTAAATAGCTGATTGCTTTCTCTGTCTCTGTGCCCAATGATAAAGCATATTCCAATTCTTATCTCATTGCTTCTCTGAGGGAAGCATCTGCTGAGAAGCTGTAGGTTTACAGGAACAATGTATCTTTGCTTTGATACCAACCGAATTTAGTACAATACTGCTGACTGACTCAATTAAAAAAAAAAAGAAAAAAAATCTACTTACTCAATTTTCAGTTTGCCGTTTGAACTTTTCTCAACATCCAACAGCTGTTGAACATCTGATTTAACAAGACTGTTTCCTCTCAGGTCCAGCTGTGTCAGATGGGAGGGGTTGGACTTCAGAGCTGAGACCAGTGGAGCACAGCTGAGTTTTGTCAAACCGCAGTTATACAAACTGAAAAAAGAATAAAACATGAGCTGAAACCAGACAAATGCTGGTTAAAGTGGTCAAATTTATTACAGTAATTTATTATTAATGCATATAAAGAAATTGTTTTGAATTTTTAAAAAACCACTGTAATACCATATTTTACTGTTTCTTTCTTAAATACACCCAGGGTTTTTTGCTGGGACATCTTGTATTTTAGTTACCCCCTGATTCACATTAGGGGGTTTATACACACTGCTGTCCTGTTCTTTAAAACATCACATTAAATGACACATCATTCAATTTCAGTTATTATTCTGTCCTCTTTATGTTTTCTTACTATTTTTAATAAAACTATATTATGAAAGGTCCCAAATAAAGTAAAAATGATCTCTATAAAACCCAACCATACAACTTAAAAACTGAAGCTGATTGACACCAACACGCCACAATGCCTGTGTCTATAAGTCTGTACAGAAGCACTGGAAGCTTATAGGCAGAAGACCAGGAGAACCAAATGTAATCTACCATAGTGAGGTTCTTTGACAGTTCCTGGGATTCTTCTGGAGTTCCACACACTATGTATGGAATCTTGGATTTAGTGATGTTATAGATAAAACATGTAAACCTATGCTGACATTCAAGTCATTGTTTTATGAGAAATTTAAAAAGGATATACTTTGGTTAAACCAAACTGCTTAAAGAGTAAAAAGCCATGGCATGAAGATCATCAGTGGGGATCTTAATATAATCAGCAGTTTTGTCACCAAAGCTTCCACATGATTGTATGATATGATGATGACTGTACTTAAAATAATGGTGTCTAACCTTAGTGTCATTAGTCTGCAGAGTGGACTCTCTAGAAAGCTGCAGAGCTCCTTCACTCCAGCATCTTTGATGTCTTCGTTCCAGCTTAGATCCAATTCTGTCAAGTGGGAGGGGTTAGACTTAAAAGCTGAGACCAGAGCAGTAGAACTGATCTCTGACAATCTGCAGCGCAGCAATCTGAAACCCCCCCCCCCAAAAAAAAAAACAAACAAACAAAAAAAAAAAACAAAACATGTGAGCTAAAGCCAACAGGATACAGATTAAAAGTCAATCAAAGTCAAAGTGTCTCATCAGCAGTTCCTCTATTGGACTTCAGAAATTAACTGTCAACAATCCAAATAACTGAAGATTTAAAAACTTATGTTCAGATTAAAAATTATTTTAGTCAATAAAACAACCAACTGAATTTTGACCAGTTGTCTGGAACTGTGCATTCCCAGTTCAGACACCTTCACCAAGATATTCTTTGCAGAAGAAACATGCAAAGGTTGACTTGAAGATAATCACTTTTTAACATGAATTGTTTGTATGAATGAGTATGTTCAAGGATGCTTTTATACGTTTATTAATGCTACAATTCTATGGTTTAAATCTTCCTTCTTTGGCCATCACTACTCAGTTCATCTGAGGACATTTGCAGTTTTATGTCCCCTCACATGTCTTCTGTTTAATAAAGGAACAAGTTCCAGGTTTACTGAAGCAGTCCACAGCTGATCTGATCTGTGACGTTTTTAATTACAGGGTGTGGAGCTGTAAACACACAGGTGGTGTGTCCAGTTAGTACAAAGGTTCAGGCAGTGGAATGATTTTCAGTTTCAACAACAAAATGGAACTATGGCATTTTCCTGGCCTTGCTGGTATTACCACTGTTTCTGTTATTGTTTTCACTGTTGATGGGAAGCAGGCATTTCTGGTCCTCACAATGTCAGATTATCTATTCATTTTTTAAAAAAATGATCAGGTTCCCATGATGATGTCCATAATTTAACAATTTTGTGCCTGAATAAAACCTGCTTCTTCAATTTGCTATTAGATCTTACTGAAGCAGGTGGGACAGTCGACTATTGTCACTTAAACTAACATTTTTTTAGTTCTATGCTGAAACACTGTGACTGGGAGACAGAGTGGACTTATTAGGACACCTGGCATTGGAGTCTTTATTGTGTATATTAGGTGTCTATCTATGTGTCTCTCTATGTCTATTTTATAGACTTTAAACTCAAACCAAGGCCAGAAGGATTTTAAGCATCTCCAGGAGGGAAGTGGATAAACCAGCAATTAAAATATGTTCCGAACCACTGAAGAAGAAAACACACTTTATTATAGAGAACATTAACGTGCTTTCAGACAAATCTGGCATCTGCTGAACTTTTTATAATAATTTACAGTGACTCTCATGTAGCTAGACTAAAACAATATATATATATATATATATATATATATATATATATACACACAAGGTGTCTGACCTCAGTATCCGTAGTCTACAGAGTGGACTTTCCAGAAAATCACAGAGCTCCTTCACTCCAGCATCTTTCATTCCTTCATTCCAGCTTAGGTCTAACTCCATCAGATGGGATGGATTGGACTTTAGAGCTGAGACCAAAAAGGTACAACTGTTTTCTGACAACTTGCAACTCCGCAGTCTGAAAAATAAGACACGAGAAGCCAACGTAATGGTGGTGAAAAGCAGAAACATGACTAAAATGTGGAAATGTACTATTTTTTAAACCAAGGATTACATATAGAAAATTTTAAAAACTTTTACAGTATCAGGGAATAAAAACAGCTTCTATGAACCAACCTTAGGATTTCAAGCCTACAGTTTGAACTCTTTAATCCAGCACATAAATACTTCACTCCAGCATAACTTAGTGTATTGCCATTCAGCTCCAGTTCTGTGAGATGAGAAGGGTTGGACTCCAGAGCTGAGGCCACAACTTCACAATGAGGCTCTGACAGGTTGCAGCTAGCAAGTCTGATTGGAGAAAAAAAGTGAGTATGTCAAATAATCTGTATGACAAACACAAATTTTAGTCATATGACAACTGATGTAATAGTGATAAGAAACTGCTACCCATATCTATGTTTTATCTCAGCATTTTAGTGTATTTCACACGACAGTGAAAATTTTCCATCTAATTTAGAACTACAAGAAAAGATGCTGTATGACCACAAATAACTTGGGTGGGTAGAAGAGAGCCATAAGGCCCGGAGGAAAAAAAAAAAAAGCTTATAGGACTTTTCCAAAGAGTTGCTGAATCATGTCCAAGGAGAACATTGCTGAACTGCGGTGTCTACAGTATGTATATTAAGTTGATATTGTTATGATTCATGTTCGGTCCTGCCCATGCTGTAATTAGTTTTCATTCTACTCACCTGTGTCGCCTGATTGCTGATCTGTGCCACCTGGGCCCTGCTCTACTTAACTCCTCTCAGCCCCTGCCTCCCTGCCAGATTATCGACAGCCACGAGCCAATAGAAATCCAACGTTTCATGCCTTGTCTTCTTGTGTTTCTTCGACCCATTTCCGTCCACGGATCTTCCCCTCCTGCCAAGCCCGTTACGGATTCCTTTGGTTCTGGATTTCTGGACCCTGACTCAAGCTCCGCTTCACGACCACCGAGTATTGCCTGACTCTCAAGTTAAGTTTGCTCTCTCTGCCTCTCCGTGTATAACCTCTGCCTGCTTATCGTCTAGCCCCTGGTGCTGCGTTGGATTCCCTTGTGGAGACCTTCATTGATTCTTCCTGAGCTGCTACCAGTTCCTGATACTAAATAAACTTGTTTTTCCCTTTACGTACTTCTGTGTGTGGCTGAATTTCCGGGTCCTCCCAGTGAGTCCTTACAGATATTGTAATATCAACTTAGAAATTATCCCTGAGAAGTGATCCCTCAGTCCCTTATGATCACACAGGTGATATGCATTTATGTCGACTGGACTAATGTAGTTCATAGACCACCTCCCTGGTGGTTAAAAGCTTGCTAGTTTTATTCCTCACCAGATCCTTCCGTTTACCTGCTTTTTTTCCCACTCTGCTATGTCCTCTTTTGCCTTGTTTTCACTGACTGATATGGCGGATGTGGTTTTGTATGCTATTTTATAGTTCAGCTTCTTCAGGAGAGCATTTCCACTGTCAGCTGGCCTCTCACTGGGCAGGCAGGGATAGACCCAAATACCTAATATGGCATCACACTAGTGCGAAGATAAATGTGATGCACTAGTAAGTCTCGATCCTGGTAAATTCAGCCCCTTGTTCCTCTTCGTAAAGAGGGTCTGGACCCTCTGCTATTGAGAAACGATAGGTTCCTGGAATAGTGGATTCTGTTGTTTTAAATGACTGACATTAGTGAGTTGATTTTTATCAACTCACTAATGTTTGAGAGTGACATAAATAATGTGCCAGCTCGACGCTATAAAACTTTCTGGAAATTGCATGCTTCTCCAGCATTTAGCCTTGCCACCTCCCTCGCCATTAACAAAGTTAACTGGAAAATTAGCCTTTTGCCAAATCCTGTGGGGAGTAGGGCCCCAACATCTCTGCCAGCAATAAAATATCTTATCCATTCCTCTTGCTCTGACTTTAATTGCTCAATATTTGGAAGCGTGGCCAACACCAGCTGAATGACTTCATTCACTTGCTCCGATGCAAGTGAATGAAGCTACGGGCAGACTACAATTCTGAAACAGCGCAGAAAATTGACATCATTGTTCACAACTCCTTCTGTTCGCTGATTGGCTCGGTTGAAATTCAACCAGAAAAATTGAACTCAGTGAGAGAAATGGCAGACAAGAGACTGAGAATCGAATGGAATTGTGTAAGAAGGAAATGAGCAGGCTAGTATGTCGCAAGCAGTGACGTTTTTCTGTTCCCCAGTCGCTGAACTATGTTGTGTGATGCCAGTAGCTCCATCCTATCTGTACTGTACCATTGTCCTATGGCCCTACAACTGAAGAGGGCCTAGCAGTAGTATCGTATGGGTCGGTAGTATGTGCCACTTTTGCAATGGAAAACGGCATATAAAATAGCGTACCAACCCACACTGATGCATGCTGTACCACTCAGTGGAAATGAGGTGTTTGTCTCTTCTGCCACATTGTGAGTTTTGGCCTTCTATTAAATTTTACACTACTTTACCATTATCCCCTGTCTGACCTCTCTACATAAATCTTACAACTAAAGCACTGAATAAGAATTTTACATGAAACCAAACTTGTTTATTTGACACAAGAAAACATCTCATATCTTTTAAAATATTAACATTAATAAAATGTCAGTTTCTTTGGAAAATAAAATTTAATTTACAATTTAAAGACTTTTACAGATACAAAGCTATATTTAGAAAATGTGTTAAATCAGAACTGAAATCTACAAAATGCTGTCCATAAAAGAAAAATGTTTTGCTCTTGTTTATATTTGAAGAAACTGCCCTACTAATCTACACAGAAAATCTGGAAGATAATTTAGACTTACAGAGCCTTTCTGCAGTTCCTCACCGCTGGAATCAGTCTCTGTCGTCCCTCAGTTGATGTTCTGTACTTCTTCAGATCCAACTCATCCAGAACCTCCTCTGACATCTGCAGCATGTAGGCCAGAGCTGAGCAGTTAATCTCTGGGAGGAACTCTGATCTGTTTTCTAATTTCAGGAACTCTTGAATCTCCCGATAAACAGAGAGATCATTCATCTCCATCAGACAGTGGAAGATGTTAATGCTTCTATCTGGAGATGCTAACATTGTTTGCTTCTTCAGGTTATTGATGACTCGCTGGATGGTTTCGGTACTGTTTTCTGTCAGACCCAGAAGCCTCCCTAAGTTTCTGTGGTTGGACTTCACACAGAGGCCATGAATAAAGCGAACCATCAGGTCCAGCTGTCCATTTTCATTTCTGAGGCATTTTTCCATTACATTCTTGAGGAAATCTTCCAGTGGTAAGTGACTATAGTCTTCAGTCAGAAATTTCTTTAAAACCTCCGTGTTCCTGTTGGTGTAACAGCTGACTATGTAGACTGCAGCCAGATACTCCTGAACACTCAGATGAACAAAGCTGTACACTGGCTTCTGGAAGATCACACTCTCTCTTTTGAAGATCTCTGTACAAACTCCTGAGTACACTGAAGCATCTGTGACATCCAGACCACACTCCTCCAGGTCTTCGTCATAGAACATGATGTTTCCTTTCTCTAGCTGTTCAAACGCCAGCCTCCCCAGCTTCAGAAGAACTTCCCTATCAGCCTCCATCAGCTCATGTAGACTTGTGTCATGTCCTCCATGGTACTTGTTCTTCCGCTTTGTTTGAACCAGCAGGAAGTGTGAGTACATGTCAGTCATGGTTTTGGGCAGCTCTTCTCGCTTCTCTGTGGTCAACATGTTCTCCAGAACTGTAGAAGTGATCCAGCAAAAAACTGGGATTCCACACATGATTTGAAGGCTTCTTAATGTCTGAATGTGGGAGATGATTCTGCTTGACAGCTCTTCATCACTGAATCTCTTTCTGAAGTACTCCTCCTTCTTTGCATCAGCAAATCCTCGTACTTCTGTTACCCTGTCAACACATGAAGGAGGAATCTGATTGGCTGCAACAGGTCGGGAAGTGATCCAGACACGAGCCAAAGGAAGCAGGTTCCCCTTGATGAGGTTTGTCAGCAGAATGTTGACCGATGACCTCTGTGTGATGTCAGAAACCAGTTCACTGTTGTTGAAGTCCAGTGAAAGTCTGCTTTCATCCAGGCCGTCAAAGATGAACAGAAGTTTACAGCCAGCCAGTTTCTCTGCTGGGAGCTTCTGAAGCATCGGTTGAAAAACATGGAGCAGCGTGAGAAGACTGTGTTGATCATCCCTGATTACGTTCAGCTCTCTGAACGAAAGCAGAACCACCATATTGATATCTTGGTTTTCCAGGCCCTCTGTCCAGTCCAAAGTGAACTTTCGCACTAAGAAGGTTTTTCCAACACCGGCAACACCGTTTGTCAGAACCACTCTCATGGCTTTATGTTGGTCAGGAAAAGCCTCAAAGATATTGTGGCATCGGATTTGATTATGAAAGATCTTGATTTTGGATGCTGTCTCCAGCTACATCACCTCATGTTGGGTATTAACCTCTTCATTCTGTCCTTCAGTGATGTAGAGATCAGTGTAGATCGTGTTGAGGAGTGAAGTACCTCCTGGCTTGTCAGTTCCCTCACTCACATATTCACATCTTTTCCTCAGGCTGATCTTATATTCACTTAAAACCTCCTGCAGATCATCATTTCCTGAAAAACAGAACATATACTATGTATACAGCACTTATTATATGACAATAAATAGCCATCCTGTTTAAAGAACCTCAAAAACAAGGTTCACTGGATGTGAATAATCTACAATAACATTCTTACTAAAATGCTTTATCATTTTTTTCTAAGAAAGATCTTATGTAGCACAACTGGCTATAAAGTCTTTAAGAAGCTCACATTTTGGTTCTCCTGTCATCATGTTCATGTAAAAGAGTTTACTGAGGTGCACAGGTCTGCAACCTGCAGCTCCAGAGCCAAATGTGGCTCTTCAGAAACCAAAACGGAAATGTTTTTGATTATGGATGCAAGAAATAATGTGATGGAACTATAGAGCAGGGTCTTTATGATAATCTTCATTCTGTGGTAAAACTATATCAATACAATACTAAACAACTAGCTAGGAGAAATGTCTCACCATGCAGAGTACTGGATGCCTGCAGATAAGCTGTACTTCTGGATCTTTTTCCACACTGGGGGCAGGAAGAGCACCCTAATGACTGGTCCCAGTAAGAGGTGATGCACTGTCTGCAGAACCAGTCCCCACAGCTGTGGGAAACTGGATCCTTGAGGACATTCTGACACAAATCACAGCTGGACTCCACACTAACACCACTCCCTCTGTTAAGAGACATTGTTTAATAATCACTGATGAAAAGGCTTGATCTGCTCAATCAATAACATCTCTGGATGCTGCTTCGCCCTGACTGCAGGAGGATGATAAATCCATCCCTTGACTATCAGAGACAGACAGTATAACAACATTCATATCCAGGCTGTCATTGACAGGGTTAATGGAGCTTCTGAAATAAATAGAAAGAATATTAAACATTTTCAATCATAAATTAAAATTAGCTAATATAGACATAACCAAGTCCAGAAATAAAAAATAGAAAAATAGTCATTTAAACATAGCTAAACCTAAATTGTAGCACTTTGTGGCACAGATACTGGAATCCTTTAATGGATTGTTAAGTAGTTACAACATAATAAAATCTAGTCAAATATTGAGTGTTTTACCACTGAAACAAAAAGTTTTCTATGGCTGAGAGCTAAGATAAGACAGTGATGAACCCCTCCACCCCCAAAACAAACAACAAGACACAAAGGTTTTTGCAAAGCCAAATCAATACAAAGTTCAGGATATGAAATCATTCATAGTTTTCTCACTTTGTGTCAGAGGAATCCGATTCATTACTGAAGACTGGAGGTAATGTTTTAGAGTTATCACTCTTCATAGACAAGTGACTGGATCCTGGAAACTCTGCTGTCCTATTCAGTAACTGACCTCTGAAAAAAACCAACATGTTATTCAGATCATGTCAGTAACTGAGAAATTGCCTGAAGAAAACTAGTTTTCCAGCACAAAACACTATACTGTAAATTATCAAGAATAAACACAATTAACCCATTTTCATAAGGATATGTGTAGCACTTTTTTACTGCAATATCAGCTGGATGTTGAAAACGGACACCCCTAAGCATATCATATGTGTTACTAGCTCTGGAGAAAAAAAATGGGGGTATGGGGGGGATTTGTTCAAATGGTTTCCAATATCCCATTCCCAGTAGTGCAGTAGTGTGGTAAACAACATTCCTAAACGCATAGCTGTTCCGTTTCTGTGTGCAGTGAGGAGGTCTGTCCTGGTCAAGCATTGAATAGGGTGAGTGGTGGTGCCCCAGAACGAGAGCTCATGTACTTACCACTTCAGCAAGTGAAACAAAGGGCCCTACTTTTCTTTATGAAGTGAGATTAACAGGATGAACTTGGCATTAAGATGAAAGTTGTGGCGAGAGGTAAGAAGAACGACGGATATTTTCCAAAATAGAAAATAGGATTCTCAGCGGAGCAAAAAATGTTTAACATAATAGCTGATGTTGTAATATCACAAATACATTCAATCACTTAAACCAGAGGTGAGCTGGGGGTACCCGGGTGCCAGATGAATTTTTGGGCAACTAAAGACAGTGAAAAAGTCTGTGTTAAAACAGAGACAGCAACCTAGACTGCTTTGTTTTGCACTTTACTTCTCTATTATAAAGATGAGATTAAAAAAAACAAAACGTTACCGACTCTGTAACTTTTCGGATTAAAAAACCCCTCCTTTTAAGAGGAAAAAAAAAAGTTTTAAAAATTAAAATTTCTCATTTGAGAACTGGTTTCAACTGTCATATACAGTTCAAACCAGAATGAAATGGAAAAACCTTTTAACAAAGACTGGTGAGACAGTTCTGAGTCCTGAGCTTTATTGCTTGCTTCAGCAAGGCGAACATTACAGCTGATCCCTAGGCACAATTTAAGCTTCATGCAGTCTTTAAAACAATAAGATAAACACACCCACAAATCACACAATCCCTTATACATAATATAAAAGACTGGAAACTCACAACCCCTATTCAAAATCAGTTCTTTCAGGTCTCACAACATAAACTAAGTAGTTCCTCTAGCAACTTCCTGAGTTGCTAGAGGAGCTGCTATTTCCTCTGAGCATACATTGTCCTTGATTAAATCACAAATTACTCAAAGTCATATAACACATGTTAAAAGGTCAGAGTGTCATAGTCTTGACTGTGCAACTTATTTTTCAAAGAAAAACATGCAAAAGTTCCACTAAACAGAAGTTTATGTTCACCCAATAAAAAGACACATACACATTTTTTCTCTGTCTGAAGTTAAAATCAGATATACTTCTCTTGTTTTAGGTCAGAATTACCAAAATTATTTATATTTGCTAAATGTGACAATAATGAAAGAAAGAGAGAATGTCAGAGATTCATGTATTAATTTCTTCAAAATCAGAAGTTTACATACATTTTCTCAGTATTTCGTGGTATTGCCTTTGACCTGTATGACTTGTGGAAGGAAACCTTTTGGATTTCCTGCCACAAGTTTCCCACTATAGTTTGTTGGAGTTCTGGCCCATTTCTCCAGACAAAACTGATGGAACTCAGTCAGGTGTGTAGGCCTCTTCACTCCTACATGCCTTTACCCACAAATTCATCAGAGATCAGGGATTTGTGATGCCCACGCCAGAATATTGACTTTCTTCTCTTCAAGCCATTTTATACCCACTTTAGCTGTATGCTGAGGGTTATTGTGGATTTGGCAGATCCATTAATATACAAGCTTTAACTTCCTGGATGATGTCTTTAGATGTTGCTTCAATATTTCTACATAATGTTCAAACTCTTCCCAAGGATGAACCAGACTGATGCAGTTCCACAATTCTCTCCCTGATATCTTGGCTGATTTCTCTTGACTTTCCAGTTGTGTCAAACCAGAACGCACTGTGTTCATGGTGTGGCCTTAAAATACATCCACAGGTGTGCCTCCAATTAACTCAAATGTGTCAGTTAACCCATCAGAAGTTTCCAAAGCCATGACATCATCATCTGGGCTTAAAGAGACAATAATCATTTTGTGTGTATACTTCTGATTTTGAAGACATTAATAAATAAATCTCTGGCATATTCTTTCTTATTATTGTGACATTTAGGAAATAGAAAAAATAGAATAAAACAAGTGGATAAAGAGCCATGTCAGAGTCAGAAATATCTTAATATCAGGAAAACAAACCAGGAACCATTTTCTTACCTTTTCTCCAACTGCCCAGGTTCATTACCAAAGTCTGAGGGAGCTTCCATGGATTGGGATCCTAGAGATTCTGATCTGTTCTCCTCTTCCTCTGAAGACATTTCAGTCTTCTGGACTTTAATCAGCCTGAGAGAGAAACCAGTAACAGTCAGTTTTAAGGTAATTTAGTTCCAGGCAGTTTTGTTCAGTTAGCTGCTCCCTGTATTGGTGCTGTAAACCCAATAGCTGATTTCCATCATATGTCTTGAGGATTGCAGAAACTAAATTTTTTGTAGTTAACTCATTTTTCTGTATGTGGAACAATGGGTTGAACTAGAGACGTTAATCTCTCAACCATCTAAAAAAAAGTCTGTAACATTAAATAAAATTCCTAAATGCAAATCATGTTCATGTGTACACATGGCAAAAATAAAGATCCTAACTAAAAGATACCAAAATCCTGATGGAAATGCACTAAAAATAGGTTATTACAATATTCCAAATCCATGTTCAACATTTCCACAAGTTCAGAGTGTATACAAATATATTTTATGTTATGAGCTAAGGAATACTTTGATGATTTTCCTCAAATGATTTTTGAAAGTCTGTCTTATGTTGTATAAGAACTAATATTTAAAGCTACACCATAAATACCTCTTTTAATAGAAAATATTTCATTTTGCCAGATATAGGTCCATTTTCCTACTTTTCCAAGATAGCTATAGATTTATCTACAAAACCTAAGAGACAACATGCAAATGTTTAATAGACGTAGGAGTCCTACAGTGCACAAAGAGTTTCAGTTTAGTGTCAGATCAGTTTTTTATCTGTCATATTTTTTGTCAGCACAAAAAATCCAAACAAATGAACTCTAAAATCTCAAAGAAATGCTTTTGTATGTCAGATAATGTCTTTCTTTTTATTATTTTGTGTCAGTTACTGTGGCCTCAACAAACCTTTGGCCAAAGAACTATGAGGGCTGTAAAAACTGTAAAGGAGCCATTTAAAAGTAATAAAGTTATCATTTTGACCTGGCAACTGAAAAACAAGTGTTTTAAAATAGTTTTTTAACAATAATAATAACTGCTATGGCCAAAAGTCAGTTTTTGCCCGTACACAGGCACAGATATAAACAACACAGACATAAACAAACCTCCGTATTTGGTTGAAGTGACCAACAGGAAATAGATTCTCCTGAGTTAAAAAGTCAGTCAGGTTTGTTTTGAAGGAGAATCTGATTTCTGTCTGTTTCCCTCCACCGTTCACAAAGAACAAACCCCCACTCTGACAGGTAAATAGGAATAATGAGTTAAAACTTACCCTGTTTTATCTTCTTTCTTCTACCTTCGTCAAGCTTTGTTATTTTCTGACTCACCTGAAAGGAGGAGCCTCTATCTGTTTAAATTCTTTCACTTTCATTACACCTCCCATTTTCAGTCAGAAGCTTGCAGTTCTTTACATTCTGAAGACTTTTTAGTTTTTATTGCTTTAAAACAGCAAAAGCTTTCATGAACAGGGAGTAATCTTAATCATTCATGACCAGCAACAGCAAGAAGTAAAAGTCAGTATTAATGTGAATTTTCCAGTTTACATCTAGTGCTGAGAAGTCTGACTTCACAGACAAAATGTTCAAAATATGTATCTTAATATCCAGGTTATGTCGTCAAACAGCGCTGGATAACAGGAGTAAAAGTGAATTGAGCAATGTTTTTGTTATTCATGTGTATCAGGTTTACAGCATAGAAATTATACAAATAAAGTTTTCAAGAAATGCATGAAAAAAACATGAAATGCATTTATTAGGATGAATTTTACTTGGCAGTCATTTCCTGTTGCAGTACAGTCTGTGTAACAGAGTGTGTTACTAAACACTGAAACATCTGGCTGTTGACAAGCAGAGATTTATGGGCACATGAAGATTTAGGGCTAAAAACTAGCAAAACAAAACAACAAGTGGAGAGCAGTGCTGGTTCTAAATATTCTGGAGCTGATGAGGAAATGCTGCACTGGCTAATCAGCCCCGCCATTGAGTAACCTGCTGGGAGGCCTGCAGAGGAAAACACAGCAGGATGTGACAGAAGTTTATAGTCAAGATCAATATGATTTCGAACAATTCAGGACAGCACAGACGATGATGATGTCATGGCTTCGGGAGCTTCTGATTGGTTAATTCACAAACATTTATCTAGCTAAAGACACATATGTGGATATATATTGTTATTACAACTCCCTGCAGAAAGAGTGCAGTACACCAGCATGAACTGAAAGGCCACTCAGAGGGGAAGAGGTCATGACTCCTCTACGCTAAAAGCTGGATTAGAGTTTGCAAACGGACATCAGGTTTTTTGGAGACATGTCTTGTCAAAATTGTGTTTTATTATGAGGAAATTCTGATGCAACTTTTTCCTTCTTTTTCTAGATGGTTGCATAAGAAAAGTGCTGGAGAAATATACCAGCCTTTTGTGAGTAGCAATAGTATTCTTGTTGCAACGCTAACACTAACATTGTGATATGAAAAGTTATGATTGAGGTTCTGGTAGATTGGTGAGTTCTTTTAAGAAAAGTCATCATTTTCTTTATTTATGTGTATAAAAACACATAAAACAGGCTTAAGTTCCTATGTTTTGGAATAATGTTCAGATTGTTCCAGGCATCAAAAGCATTATTTCCAAACTCAAAAGTTTATGTAAAGCAGGAATTTTTACAGCAATCTTTCCCACGTTGCACCATGATAAGCTGTGATAAACCGCAGTTTATCACCGAGTTCACCTGCCAGTTCCTCTTTTCAGACAGAGAGTGTAATTTCACTTTGCTGCAGTCAGGATTAACCAATCACAGAGCTTCAACTCAGAAGAGGCAGAGTTGATACAAATGTTCGTTTAAATGGGTGGTGATAAGAAAGCAGCCTTCAGACTGAGAACCTGAGCATAGAGACGACACATACTTCCACTCACAGGTAGAAGACTCAAACTTTCTCTCAATACCTTTTAATAATCTGAATTTATTCTTAAATTAGTCGCATATTTTTCTATCATCAGTTCAAAGTATGTTGTTTCGGTGACACATCTGTTATCTACTACAGAATCTCTTCTTTTTCAGTTTTGTAAAACTATTTTACACACACACACACACACACACACACACACACACACACACACACACACACGCATATATATATATATATATATATATATATATATATACTGGCCTTGTTTTTTACAGAAACCATGAGGCGTGCACTGAGTGTTTTCTTCCTCTTGCTGATTCTCTGTCAAGGTGAGAACACAAAGACACTCCTTGGCTGTAAGCTATAACCATCAACATGAACACAACAGCATGCTTTATATATATCAGTGTACATAAAATAAATATGAGTTTAAATATTTAAACGAATTTTTGTGCACAGATGTGCTCACTGAAAACTGCTGCCAGGTTAAGCAAGCTCCGTACTGGTGGCTGTGGGATACTGCAGTAGTCTTGCCTCTTTCTGGGAACTCTTGGAAATCTCAAATAACATAAAGCTTATAAAAATGTGAACAGATTTTCAGTGAAATAATTTATTGCTAATTCATTTGCATATTTATTGGTATATTCCCAGGAGAGACCCTGAAATGTCACTACTGTTTCTCACCAACCGGTTCACTCTGCAGGCCCACTGGCATTCAGACCTGCTCAGGAAACCAGAATGCTTGTGCTTCTGTCATCCTTACTATCATCAGTGAGTACTTTATGTGGACTGGCATAATTTGTTGGAACTTTAATTAAAATGCAGGACATTGTACTATCTGAAGTCCTGCTGTTCAGACTTGTTGTCTTTGATTTTCTGATTTCAGACAAGTCCTTTCGTCAGTGCATGAACATGGATCTGTGTCAGGGCTTCATCAGCACACCTGGAACATTTACAGCCTGCTGCAGGAGCAACCTCTGCAACTGAGCCTCTTCACAACAACCTGAAGCCATTTTAACCACTTAGGCTCTATTCTGGCTTCACATTACTACTGCATGTAAATCAGAAATCATTAATTTGATTAAAGAGCTGAACAAATGCCAACTTTCAAGCAGAACCAGTGCTGTTAGTTTGCACTAGATGGCAGTATAGGGTTTTCCACGGATGGAAATGAGGGACTTTTATTTCTCAAGACAAACAAATAAAGTGGATGCATTTGATGTTCTTTTATGTCTGGCTGATTGTCATTTATAACTTTTATCATTAAATAGATCATCACCAGCATTAGTTTTAGCTTCCCAGCTCTGAAAATCATGTGCAACACATTTTTCTGCTACAGTGTATGAAAACATACAAGGACAAGTGGCTATAGACAACGGATGTATGAATGCAACGTCTTCCTCTCTGAGTGACCTTTTGGCCTTTTGGCCCATGTTGTGACAGGATCACTGCGAATAATGACTCTCTGAACAACTTCAGCATCACAAGGTCTATAGTTTTAGTTCTGGTGTTGATTCACTCATCTCACACCAATATGTCAGACATAGTCTTTGTTTGAGGCCTTAAAATATATTCGTGTAGCTCAAAAACTGGGAGTCAGAAGCTAACAAAGCCATGACATCATCATCTTAGCTTTGCCAACTAAATGCAAAGGAATGAGTTTTGTTTTGTGCAAAATCAATTTTGGTAACAAAAAGAAAAGGAAAAGTTTGGCCTCATTTAAGAGAGGACAGAAAAATTGTTTTATATTTGTACAAGGATTTTTGTACAAGTTTGAGGAAAGATTTGTTGACATAAATGATGTCCTTTTGATCATTTTCTTTCATGGGGGACAATCACTTTTTCACACAGGGCTATGTAGTTTTGATTTTTTTTTCTCCCTTAATAATAAACATAATCAAAAACCTGCATTATTTGTTGTCTTTGACTAAATTTAAATTGGTTTGATGTTCTGAAACACTTTAGTGTGACAAATATACAAAAAAAAAAAAAAAAAAAAAAAAAAAAGGAAATCAGGAAGTGGGCAAACACTTTTTCACACCACTGTGGGTTTTCAGAGGATGTCGTAATTTTTAACATGGCTCTGTCAAGTTCTGTCAAGTCTCACTCTCACCTGTTAATGTCTGGTTCGGTTCCACCCCAGTTTGGAGCATCTCCATTACGGTCTGTTTCTCATTATGGTTGGCATGAATATGGTGGGCGGGCAATGATGTTTGCAGCAACACTCAGTAATGGAGAACCTCAAGGTTTAAACCCACATATTTAATTTTGTCTCATAGAAACTCATTGCTGGCCTCAAACATAATTACAACAATTCCCATTAGCTGATTATACTATTATGCTATACATATAAATATATATTGAGGCATTTTGTTTTGTTTTTTTAAAGTGTAGCCTTTTGAATTTAGGTAATGCAGTCAAAAGATGTAAAGCATAAACTTTATTTAAACGAAAATTCCAAACAAAGAATAAAATGCACATCACGCCACACTATTAGCCTGTGTAGTTCCGGACTTTCCCACCGGCCGGGACAAAGCTAAAGTTCCAACAGAACGCTGACCTGAGCTAATCTTTGTCCTCATCTTTGCAGGATTGCTAAATCACGGTCATTCTGCTCCACAATGTTGAGCATGCGCTCCTGCCATTGCTCAAGATTAAACTCATAATTGAATGAAGGAATGCAGTCTGCTGTCCATCAAAACGCTTGCGCGGCTTGTACTACCTCTGAAGTGGGTAAGAAAAACGGGGAGGAGTCTTGCAAGACATGCTAAGGGAGACAAATCTGGCCATGGCGGACTGAGGCAGAACCAGTTAAAGCCGCTCTGGTGGAAAAGCAGCTTAAGTTAGGCTGTGTGGGGTTGTGACTTGCAGTCAGGTTATTGTAGCATTTCAAAAACAAATGAAAAGAATTGATGCTACTGCAGGATTCAGGAAAATAGGAAGGTCATTAAACCTCAAACCATCTAAAACCAACTGATGTGTGCAGTTTAAGTTTCCCTTTTCAGAGACTAAGGGTAATTCCATTTAGTTTCAGTCATTACTAAGCAATCATTGGCTGTCACCTCAGACAAGGCAGGC
This sequence comes from Anableps anableps, assembly GCA_014839685.1. Classification (NCBI taxonomy): domain Eukaryota; kingdom Metazoa; phylum Chordata; class Actinopteri; order Cyprinodontiformes; family Anablepidae; genus Anableps; species Anableps anableps. The sequence goes on from CM026088.1 coordinate 15,720,498, forward strand.
ACATGTGGTTGATGCAACTGTATAATTTGAGAGATTGAAACCAAAAGCAAATAGTTGTTGCTGAAGACAAAGACAGACTTTAATCTGATCATCTGTACAGAAAGGACTTCTCATTCATCTACTTACAGGTAGAAGAGCACAGCCTCATCTGCAATACCTTTGTGGTTAGAATAGTTTTTCTTGAAGTAAGAAAGTAGAGTTTTCAGTAATCAGGCTGTTAAGAGTGAAGGAAGACAAGACGCTCTGTCTTTTCAGTTTGGGCTTAAAACTACTTTTTGCAAAAGGTTATAGTCATTGCTTGTGTTGTCCTGAGCCATCTCCATGCTGCTAATGACTTTCCTTGCTCAGCTGTCTTTTTGTTCTCTTTGTCCTCCGTGTAAGAATTCTCTGTTTTTGATGCTAATGATGTTGTTAATTGCAGCTGTTCAAGTCTTTGAGAGGCAAGTCCAAGTCAAGTCTAAAGTATTTAACATGCAAACCCAAGTCAAGAACTGAGTAACTGAGAAATAAGTTTGAATCAAGGCTCAAGTCTTTGAGGGACAAGTCCAAGTCCAGATTCAAGTCTCTGATGTTGGAAATAAGCATTTTTCCCATCTAGTCTGTCTCTAACATTGCATTTCTGGAGGTTAGGAATTCAAACCCTGTACAGTAAGCAATAACTTAAATTACATGTTTGTGTTTTAACATTGAATTCAACTTTCAAAAACCTGTAAGCAGATTTAAGTTATTTGGAAAATTGATCAAGTGATATATTTACCTCATCAGAAACATAAATGTGGATATCTGATTCTAGACATTACTTAGAGTTAGATGTGATTATAAATTGGATAAGAATTTTACCTGTCATGGGGTGCGTTTATCATGAATTGGCACAAAAAGTTAATTGAACTACGTAGACTGTTCTGAGGAGGCCCAAACTGAAGAACACCATTGACTTCTTGGTGTCACTCTCTTATTTTGCAGACTTACAATGAGGGCTGCAGTGGGAGTTTTCTTTGTTGTACTGACTTTGTCTCAAGGTATGTTGGCAAAGCTTCTCTGTTCCAACCTAATGGGAGATCCAACAAAACTGGATCTTTAACCTAGCTGCACAGCACAAGGATAACATCATATACATTATGGCCTATTTCAGTTAAGGTTATTCAGAAATTTCACTAAATACTATGAAACAGTTGGTTGCTTTAAGGTACAAAAATCACAGTTAACGTTCAAACTAGATATTTACATACTCTGTGTGTAAATACATTAAATCAGATTAAACATCAGTTAGGATTAGAAAATTATTTTATATATTTGATATATTATTTGCTGAAAGCCAAAATAATTGGCACAAAAGGTTTCATTATTTTATTTAAATCCAGAAGTTCACAGAGAGATTTTAAGTATTTCATAGTGTTGTTTTAAAACAGTGTGACATAATTTGCTAGAATTTTGGCCCATTCCTCCTGACAGAACTGGTGGAACTGGGTCAGGTTTTAGGCCACCTTACTCTCACACACTTTTTCAGCTCTGCACATTGCTTCTCTTGGACAGAGATCAGAGATCAGGATCTTGTGATGGCCACAGCAAAACATTAACTTAGTTGTCCTGAATGCACTTTGTAACTAACTTGGTGGTATTTTTATAGTCATTGTCTTTTTGGAGGAGTCATTTGTGTCCAAGCTTTAACTTCCTTGTTATTATCTTGAGATATTTTTTTATTTCACAATAAGGTTCTTCCCTCGTGATGGAATCTATTTTGTTAAGTCAACCAGTCTCCACCGCCCCCAAACATGTTTTGTGGTTTGACAGCTTCCCTGTTTTTCCTCTAAATGTAACAATGGTAATGATGGACAGAAATATTATATTTTGATGGACTCATTTCACTGTGGATCGTGACACTTTAGCAGCTCCACAAGTTCTTTTAATTTTCAAACACATTGAATTTTAGGACACAGAATCCGTCTCTTTCCTTAACTAGTATGATGGCTGGATATTCCCATGCTGTTTATACTGTTTATTGCTTATACAGTCATACAGATCTTAGTATAACAGTAGAGGTTTAGTCTGATTTGATGTTATACAGGTTGTGTCTTTTTATAATGTGTAAATTGCGTGATTCAAATATAATTATAAACTCTAACAACATTGCTACAATTTGTAAAAAACAAAAAACATGTTTATTTTAGATTATTCAATGGCCACATTACATATGGCTTTTTAACTATTAATAACTTAGTCTAAGTTTCTATCCAATGTGTGCATCATTTTCAGGAGAAGCACTGAGATGTAACTATTGTTTCTCACGGTCAAGTGAACTCTGCAACCCCACCAGCATTCAGACTTGTCCAGTGGGGCAAAATGCTTGTGGCGCTGTCATCCTTACAGGCGCAGTCCGTGAGTTCTCTATGAATATATATATAAATATGGTGGTTAACAAATGTAACCATACAAAGTCTGAAACAATATGTTTTTAATTCTAGAAAGCTCCTTTCGTCAGTGCATGAACATGGCCGTGTGTCAGGGCTTCATCACCACACCTGGAGCGTATGCAATATGCTGCAGCACTGACCTCTGCAACTGAGCCCTCTCACACCAGCCTGGAGCCATTGTATCCCTGACTGCCAGTTCTGTACAATCTTTGCTTTGGTGTTCTATTCAAATCAGTCTGTTTGATTTGTTTTAAAGATTTTCAACTGATTAGCTTTTGTCTACAGATACGATTCCTGAACGGCAAATTTAAAGCAGAGAGAATCAGTATTATTTTAACATGATGACGCCAGATGGAAATAGATCACTTCAAAGAAAGGACATCTTCTTTTGCAGCTGATTGATATATGTGCTTTTTTTTTTTTTTTTTGCTTTTGAAGCAACATAAGTAAATGGTGAAACATCTGATGTTTGTCTGTTCTGATTTCTTTAAAGTATAAATGATCAATCATGTATAGCTCCAGCAAACATGACTATTTTCATTCCTCATTTAAAGGAGTTAACACTTTCTGCATAGCGATTTTCAAGTAGTTTGTAACAGAACCTATGAGCAAATAAACTAACTTCTGCCTTCCTTTCTTTTTAGTTTTCCTCCTGGGAACATAGATTTTAGAGGTTTCTTTGGGGGTCTGCATGCTTCACATCTCACCAGCATCTTTGAAATGATTTTGGCCCTTGAACATATAAACTATTAAGATTTAAAATTATATATTTTTTACAGGTAGCCAGTGATATAAGAACTGGTGTGTTATGATCTATTTTCCTGGTGTTGGTTGGCAACATTTTGGAGAAGTTGCTTGATTGCTTTACAGATTGCTTGTTTGGACACCATTACAATAATCTAACCTATGATAGTACCAGGATGTGGAGTTAGTAGCGCTGTTGCCTTGCAGCTTGAAGGTTCTTCCCATGCCTGTGTGGGTTCCCTCTGGGTAGTCCAGCTTCACTGTGTCTCCCTGTGATGGGCCGATGACCTGTCCAGGGTGTAGCCTGCCTCCTGCAGGAGAGATGCACCAGCTCCCCATGACTTTGCAAGGACAAGGGGATATCAAGGAAGGTTAGATGGATGAAAATATTACATTTTTGTGTCCTGTTTTGACAGTAACCCTTTTTATTCTGGCATTGTTTTAGAATAGCAGTAGCGTAATTTATTGATAGACTGTATGTGGTTGTCTGTCCTGTATTACTCTGGAGGAAAATCTGACTAGCCCACGCTTGGATATTTTAAAACACACTGACTAATAAGTGACTGAAATGGGCTATGGTCAAGTGGTGACAAAGAAACATATAGTTTCATATTATAGGATAATTTGTAAACTGTAACTAGTAGGATCATACAATATTGATTAAAAGTGGCCCAGGAATGGACCCTTGAGGTACACCTCCTGTGCTAGTTCTTTGCTTTGATTTTAATCACTCAATTACCAGATGACACATAATAGCTCTGGTCTATCAAGTACGATCTGTACCAGTTTAGCACAGTTTCATGCAACTCTGCAAAATTTCCTATCAGCCAATCAGGATATTAGGAGTAACTGTATCACTGAGATCCAGTAAAACCAAGACAGATTTTTTTAATGCAACACTATTAAGACATGCTTTCAAAAACCTTTAAAGATGCATTTTCACTGCTGTGGTTTGATTGAAAACCTGAATCTATAGCATTAAGAAAATGTATTTGATCAGAAAGGAGCAAAATTGTTGAAAGAAAAGTCTGAAGGTATGTAATGAACCTTTATTCAAACTTATGACATTGACTATATAAATATCTAATCATTTCTTGTACTATATACAGATGTGGACAACATTGTTGGCATCCCTCTGTTAATGACTGAAAACCCAGAAGCGTCAATCAAATAAGTTGAAACTGACAAAAGTAATAAAAATAAGTATTTACTGAAAATTAACCAATGAAAATCAGACACTGATTTTGAAATGTGGTTCAACGGAATCTTAAAAAAAATCTAATGAAACAGGCCTGGACAAAAATGATGGTACCTGTAATTTGATATTTTGTTGCAAAACCTTTTGAGGTGATCGAACAATTTCTGCAACTGTCAACAAGACTAGAATCTGACCACAGGGACATGTTAAACTAAGGTGTGTTCTCTAATTAGCATTACAAGTGTCTTCAAGCTTTTAATGAGTCAGGCTTCCTACTTAAAGGTGATAAGCAGTCGCTGTGCTGATTGGTGACATGGTGTGAACCACACTGGACATAGACCCCAAGAAGCAAAGGAGAGAGATGTCCCAGGAGATTAGAGAGAAAATTATAGACCAACTGTTATGATTCATGTTTGGTCCTGCCCATGCTGTAATTAGTTTTCATTCTACTCACCTGTGTCACCTGATTGCTGATCTGTGCCACCTGGGCCCTGCTCTACTTAACTCCTCTCAGCCCCTGCCTCCCTGCCAGATTATCGACAGCCACGAGCCAATAGAAATCCAGCGTTTCATGCCCTGCCTTCTTGTGTTTCTTTGACCCATTTCCGTCCACGGATCTTCCCCTCCTGCCAAGCCCGTTACGGATTCCTTTGGTTCTGGATTTCTGGACCCTGACTCAAGCTCCGCTTCACGACCACCGAGTATTGCCTGACCCTCAAGTTAAGTTTGCTTTCTCTGCCTCTCCGTGTATAACCTCTGCCTGATTATCGTCTAGCCCCTGGTGCTGCGTTGGATTCCCTTGTGGAGACCTTCATTGATTCTTCCTGAGCTGCTACCAGTTCCTGATACTAAATAAACTTGTTTTTCCTTTACGTACTTCTGTGTGTGGTTGAATTTCCGGGTCCTCCCAGTGAGTCCTTACACCAACATGTTAAAGATAAAGGCTGTGAGACCGTCTCCAAGCAGCTTGATGCTCCTTTGACTACAGTTGCACATATTCAGAGGTTTAAGGTCCACAGGAATCGAGCTAATCTCCCTGGCCATGGCTGCGTTATGGATGTATGATTTTGTGGCCTTTTCTAATCATCTCTTTGCTACTCAAATTAAATATATCTGCCCTACTTAGTTGCTTATCTGCTGCACCGCTCACTGCTACAGCTAACAAAACATAACCACTGATATCACATAAAACGCAACACATAGTCAAGGATAAACTGGTACAAGAGGAGGACATCCTTTAGGAGGGTTAAGAGTGAGGCTCAGATAAAAGCAGGGCTCACGCTCCATTCTTTGCTCCTTTCGGTTCATCCTTAAGATGGGCTGGGGGAGCCCGGTGCCAAAGGTGAATGTCACTCTGTATCTGTTCATTTGTATACTCTGTACACTGATCATTTTGGCATTAAATCTTGATTTTATACTTAACCATTTCTCATTATTTCACAAGGTAAATGCTTTGCTGGTTTTAGTGGTTGGGTCTCGGAACTGGAGAGAAACGAACTCGGAGGTGCAAGATGGGGAGCGAGGATGAACCTCTCCATACAACAGCTGCAAGAGGAAAGTTGATGGCAAATTAAAGGGAAGGATAACACAAATGCTAACTGAAGAGCTCAGAACAACCTCCAAAGAAATAAAAGGTAAATTCCAAGATCAAGGTACATCAGAGTCAGATCGCACCATCCGTCTCTGTTTGAGCCAAAGTAGACTTCATCTGAGACGACCAAGGAAGAAAGTAAATCATAAAAAAAATAATCGAGACTGGAATTTCCTGGAGGGACTCAGAAAAAGCTGCAGTTAAAGAATTTAATGAACATGACCGAATTCAGTTTTGGCACTCGGACCTCGGCAGAAGATGTGAGCGCTGTGAACTGCAACACACATGCTTGAGATGAAGTTGATTTACGTCTTCCTCCCGGGGCCTGGACACTGGTGGTGGAGATCGCAGAAAGAAGGAGCTTAAAGGAGCTGAGACCGAGGGTGGAGATGGGCTGAAGCCCGGCCTTATAAGCAGAGGCTGAGTGATGATTGCTAACGACAAGGTGTGGTCTGGAGCTGATGGCTGCCTCTGGGGCGAGAAGCGGCAAGGACAGTACAGTGACACATAGTGACAAGCCACAAAGCTTCTGGGAGAATGTCCTTTGAACAGATGAGACAATTCTGGAGCTTTTTAGCAAGGCACATCAGCTCTGTGTTCACAGACGCAAAAATGAAGCAAACCAGGAAAACAACACTGTCCCTCCTGCGAAACATGGAAGAGGCTCGGTTATGCTTTGCTGCATCTGGTACAGGGGGTCTTTAATCTGTGCAGGGTACAATGAAATCCAAAGACTGTCAAGGTATTCTGGAGAGAAACGTGCTGCCGAGTGTCAGAAAGCTTGGTATCAGTCACAAGTCATGGGACTTCCAACAGGAACAGGCATCCATGTAGTAACAGCAGAAAGGAAAACTCCACATGCTTTTGTGTTTTTCCTCTTGCTATTTCTTTTTACAAATAGCGCTTTTCAACTATCTTGCTTATATAACTATCCAGATAATATTGCGTTGTTGCTATATATTTTTCATTTGAACGGAGCGGAACAAAACAAACTGACTGCATTGTGGCCTGCACTTGTCTTTTACAAGTTTAGTTGTGCCTGAGCTGAAAATGTAAAACAACATGAAAGGTTCAATTTCAAATAAAGTCTCTCCTTAAAGAGGCCAAAAATGTAATACATTAGTTCCATTTAGCGTAAAGATTTGGCAATATTACAGTGATATCCTGTGCTATACCGCAAAGGGTTTGTTCCAGATATTGGCAGTTTGTTAACTGGCAAGTGTAAAGTTACTTTATGTGATCTATTTTATTTCTATGATAGATAAAGCTTGCTAAGATAATGTTAAGTGACGAATGCTGTCAGTGATGCATGAGTTAGTTTTGAATACATAAATGAAAAAAGTAAAACATTTTACCATAAAGTCCGGAGTTTATTTCTTGATGTGGGTAATTTGAATTTCTGCGCACAGCTCTGCGCTGTGTTCTTTTAAAGCCAAGCCCTTCAGCATCCTGACTCCAGCGGTGCCCCAACTATAGCTCCACCCTCAGCTGGGAGCTTCCAAAGCACATTTCTGCTCACTTCTCCACGACACAGGAAGGAAGGAAGATGCAGACGCCAAGCAGATGTACCTGGATGCGCTTGGTGCTGTGGCTCATCGTGCTCTGCGGCAGCGGTGTTTGTGCAGGAAAACGGCACACTGATGCTGACAAAGATGAATCTGGATCAGAAAGTGTCTCCAGGGCGAGGTGTGTGTCCCGCTGCCTCGGCCTGCACAACGGGGCTGCACCCCTCACACCTCTGCAGGTAAACACAGGACGTTTTCTGTTTTAGTCAGCAGATTAATTATGAGGTGTGTATTCTAAGAGCTTTTATGAAAACGCAGCAGATCCTTCATTGGATTATCAGTCAGCAAAGGTTATTCTGACAACATTAAAAAATAAGTGGCTTTAATATTTGAAATTGAAAATAAATTGATCGCTATAGTGATAGCCAGTTACTCATATTTATAGTAAATTTATTACAATCAATCAGTCTTTACTAAAAAAACAAAAGAAGTGAGTTTAACCAAATTTAGCAGTAACTCTGCCAGGTCAGGTATTATTACTGCCTGAACAGCTGCTTTGGAGCATGTAGTAACGCTGTTCTGTAGCATGACTGACAGAGTGAAGAGAGAAGAGTCGTCCCTTCAGCACCGAAGCCCAGCAGGACACTGTTTGACTCAGCTCTCTATCTCTTTACGCTCTATTTATTTATCGATAGAGCGTGCCAGTGTTTAATGTGCTCTCATTCTGGTGCTCTTAGAGCTCTGACAGAGTATTATCCAATAACATCGAACTTTTCGATAATTTATCAAATGTTCAAGTCACAAAATGACTGGAATTTATATATTTTTTTATTTTCAACAAATGTCAGGGTGGAAATAATCTGTTATGAAATCGGTTCCATCATAACACCAACTAGGAGCTGGGCCAACACAATATAATCTGCAATAAAATGCAGCCAAATAATCTGTCACAGGAATTATACTTTATAGTTTATATTTTATGCAAAGTTTGACAATAAGACCTGGAGGGTTTTTTGCTGGAGCTTATAGAAGAGAGAGAAGAAGAGGAACAGCCAGTGTTCTTACCATAAATAAGGGATGCCTTCCCAGCGTTTACACTGAAAAACTAAACTTTAATCACTTCCAAGTCAGGGAAGGTTTGTAACAGTCACAGATATTTGATATTTGATGTGAAGTATAAGGCTAATTATAGTTAATGATTTTAATAAAGGGTTTAAATATCTTTCTATAAGGCCAAGGTGGTTTTGGAAATTGTTTTCCTTTAATTAATAAAATCATCATTTGCGTTTTGCATTTTTTTTGCTCTGGTTGTCTTGGTCTGACATTAAAATTTATTTCGTGATCTGAGACAGTGTAATAAAAAGAAAAAGAATAACATTTTCTCACAACTGTTTTTTTTTTGTCACAATTTAATCATTTTTAATCAGTTTTAGTCTCGTTTAACTCGACTGAAACTGCTTTCATTGTAATCACCAGAAAAAATAAAATTATATAATAAATAAATAAAAATAAATAAATAATAATAAATAAATAATATTCTGAACTTATTTATATAAACTGAACCTATTTTACAGAAGACGCTGTACACAAAACAGTAACCCCCGACAACAGTGTGAAGTGCTGTATTCTCTTTATAAACTGTAATTAGTCTAATTTCCTTTGAGTTGGGACTGTGCAAAGTTATAATCAGAATATTTCCATGTATACCTCTGGAGATAATTTAATTAGACCATCTTATTGTCTCCCTTCTCTTACCCTCCCCTTCAGGGTAATTTATCATTGGGCTGGTGCCATAATAACAAACAATGCTCACAGGTAGGTAACCCATAATTTATGTTTGGAGCTTAAGTGATGTAAAAAAAAAAAAAAAAAAAAAAAAAAACTTGAAAAATCATTCAGTCTTTCTAAGATATTTTTTCTACGATACTGTAAATATAGATAGAAAGGACTTCACAAAATAATAATAAATGAAATAAATAACCATGCCCTTTAACCCTTTGGTCACCCATAAACATTGAACACACAAGCAAGAGCAATGGCCAGCTGTCAAATGGCATATTTGAGGGACAAGTTTCGTTTTTTTTAAAAGTTATTTGTTCTTATCTTGTTAAAAATCAACTGTTTTTACGACTTTGTGATTCTTATCTTATATTATATATTAGATTAATTTGATTGTTAAATTAAAATTTTATAAATGTTAGTTATAAACATATATTTAAGTGTCTATGTTTATATATATATATATATATAAAAATTCCCTTCTCACCCTCCACGGGTGGTCTTTCTCAACCTCTGAGCTCTGGTCCTCTTCCAGAGGCCTGGGAGCTTGAGGGTTCTGCGTAGTATCTTGGCTGTGCCGAGAACTGCGCATTTCTGGACTGAGATGTCTGATGTTGTTCCTGGGATCTGTTTTAGCCACTGCTCCAGCTTGGGGGTGACTGCCCCGAGGGCCCCGATGACCACAGGCACCACTGTGGTCTTCACCTTCCAGGCCTTCTCCAGTTCCTCTCTGAGGCCCTGGTATTTCTCCAGTTTCTCGTGTTCCTTTTTCCTGATGTTGCAATCGCTTGGTATTGCTACATCCACCACAACGGCTTTCCTCTGTTGTTTATCCACCACCACGATGTCCGGTTGGTTCGCCATTACCATTTTGTCTGTCTGGATCTGGAAGTCCCACAGGATCTTAGCTCGGTCATTCTCTACCACCTTTGGGGGTGTGCCCCACTTTGATCTCGGGGCTTCCAGTCCATATCCTGCACAGATGTTTCTGTACACTATGCCCGCCAATTGGTTATGACGTTCCATGTACGCTTTCCCTGCCAGCATCTTGCACCCTGCTGTTATGTGTTGGACTGTCTCAGGGGCCTCCTTGCACAATCTACACCTTGGATCTTGTCTGGTGTGGTAGATCTGAGCCTCTATTGCTCTGGTGTTTAGGGCCTGTTCCTGTGCAGCCAGGATGAGTGCCTCTGTGCTGTCCTTGAGTCCAGCTTTTTCCAGCCATTGGTAGGATTTCCTGATATCAGCCACTTCAGTTATTTGTCGGTGGTACATCCCATGTAGGGGCTTATCCTCCCATGATGGTTCCTCCAGCACCTCATCCTCTGGTCCCCATTGTTTGAGACATTCGCTGAGCACATCGTCGGTTGAGGCTTTGACCTTGATGTATTTATGGATCTTGGATGTTTCATCCTGGACAGTGGCTCTCACACTCGCTAGTCCTCTGCCTCCGTCCTTACGGCTCGCGTATAGTCTCAGGATGCTGGATTTAGGGTGGAACCCTCCATGCATGGTTAGTAGTTTCCGAGTTTTAACATCCATGGTCTTTATCTCTTCCTTTGGCCAGATTATTATTCCTGCAGGGTATCTGATTACTGGCAAGGCATAGCTGTTTATCGCACGGATCTTGTTCTTGCCATTGAGCTGGCTTCTCAGGACTTGCCTTACTCGTTGGAGGTATTTGGCTGTGGCTCCTTTCCTTGTGACCTCATCGAGGCTGCCATTTGCTTGTGGTATTCCCAGGTACTTGTAACTGTCCTCAATGTCTGCTATTGTTCCCTCTGGGAGTGAGACCCCTTCTGTGTGGATGACCTTCCCTCTCTGTAACCATCCGACCACACTTCTCTAGTCCGAATGACATCCCAATGTCAGTGCTGTAGATCCTGGTGGTGTGGATCAGTGAGTCGATGTCTCGTTTGCTCTTAGTGTACAGCTTGATGTCATCCATGTAGAGGAGGTGACTGATGGTGGCTCCGTTCTTGAGTCGGTATCCGTAGCCAGTCTTGTTGATGACTTGGCTGAGGGGGTTCAGACCTATGCAGAACAGCAGTGGGGACAGAGCGTCTCCTTGGTATTTGCCACATTTGATGGACACTTGTGCAATTGGCTTGTAGTTGGCTTCAAGGGTGGTTTTCCACATCCCCATCGAGGCTGCAATGAAGGCTCTTAGAGTCCTGTTGATGTTGTACATCTCTAAGCATTCAATGATCCAAGTGTGTGGCATTGAGTCATAGGCTTTCTTGTAATCAATCCAAGCCGTGCACAGGTTGGTGTGTCGGGTTTTGCAGTCTCGGGCGACTGTTTGGTCTACCAGGAGTTGGTGTTTGGCTCCTCTGGTATTTATGCCGATGCCCTTCTGTGCTGTACTCATGTATTTATCCATGTGCCCACTTATCTTAGCTGCTATGATGCCTGACATGAGCTTCCATGTTGTAGAGAGACAGGTTATTGGCCGATAGTTGGATGGGACCGAACCCTTTGAGGGATCCTTCTGGATCAGGATTGTGCGCCTTTCAGTTAACCATTCAGGGTGAGTCCCACTTTGTAGCAGCTGGTTCATTTGAGCTGCCAGTCGCTCATGGAGGGCAGTGAGTTTCTTTAGCCAGTAGGCATGGATCATGTCAGGACCTGGTGCTGTCCAGTTTTTCATACTGGACAGTGGATGGATCTTCTTGGACATCTGCCACTGTGATAGTTACTGGGGCTTGCTCAGGGAGGTTGCTGTGGTCATCTCGTAGAGAGATTAGCCACTGTGCATTGCTGTTGTGGGTCGCCTCCCTTTCCCATATGCCTTTCCAGTACTGTTGGGTCTCCAGCCTTGGTGGGTCTGCTCTGTTGTTATTACCCTGCCATTGAGAGTACACTTTAGCTGGTTGGGTGGAGAAGAGCCGGTTAATCCTCTTGGCTTCATTTTCTCTCGTGTACCTCTTTAGGCGACTGGTCAAGGCTTGGAGCCTTTGTTTGGCAGTTTCGAGTGCTTCAGGTATGGGCATCTGGCTGTACCGCTTGGGTACCGGTCTTTTGATTGCACCTCTTTGGAGCTCTGACAATTGGCTCACTTCCCTCCTTGTTACCTTGATTTTAGCGTCTAACCGTCTTTTCCATGGTGGGTATTGAATCTCATGGTTGCTCCTATAGCCGAGCATCTCAAGGATCACTGATGCTGAGTTGTACACCAGCTCATTGGTTTCCGTTATGGTGTTGGTAGGGATCGTTCTCAATGCTGCATTCACATCTTCAATGAGACTTTCTGATGGTACTTCACTCAGCCGTTGTAATTGGCATCGGGATGGCCAGGTGTTCATTCGGGCCACGATCCTACCTCTCAGGTCAGTTGCTGCCTCGTTCAGCTGTGATGGTTCGTTCATTATTGGGGCTGCATACCCAATCTCCGGGTGGGGAGTTGAAGCTAACTCCCCTCTGACCTGGCGTCCTGGCTCCCCCTTGCCGTAGCATTTGTGTTGTACCTCGTCTATCTCAAGTTGTGACAGCATTCGCCGTTTGCGGATGTTGGAACACTGAGCTACTAGTTGTTTGGCAGTTAGTGTTGAATGGGGATGTCGACGTAACCATTCCTCCCGCATTCTTTGCATGTAACCCCTCTGACTAGGGTTACTTGAGTAGTAGCATTCCAACAGATCCAAGTTTTCACCTCTCGCCCAATTCCGTCTTGTTCCAGTAACCCATTTTTCGTGAAGGTGCCCTGGTTCCCCAGCACCTGACGCAGACCTTGTTTGACCGGGCGACGTCTGAGCCGGTATGGCGTGTATTCCTTTGTCACTCATCATGAGGTAGGCAGTAGCGCGAAGGATCTTGCCTAAGGACCCACACTGGATATCTCAACCAAGCGACCCGGTGTGTGTGTGTGTGTGTATGTATGCGTATGTAAACATGTATGTATATATATTATATATTTTTATATTTTTATCGCTTATGGTTATACGTGTATTATTAATATTTAACACCTTGGATGGAGTAGTTTGTCAAGAAATATGCAATTTCCTCTTGGGGATCAATAAAGTATATTCTATTCTATTCATCGGTGGCCACGCTAACTAGCCTTAGCATTAGCAGCAGGCTATGTTGTGGTGAACCAGCTGTAGCGTAGCAGAGAGCAGGGGGGGGGGTGAGCGGCGTGTACATGAGGGTGGATTGACAGCACTAAGACCCTCCTCCTGGCTCTGATTGGTTGTTTCTGATTGAGTGCTGTATTTCTGCAGTATTGGGAGCACTGGGAGAAGGCAGAGGAGCTTGATTTTTTTTTTTCACAGATTATCTGTCTTATATCATACTGTCATGACATAAGAACTTTAACAAATAAGTAAAAAACATATTTTTCATAATAATTACATACTGCAGCTTAAACTCCTTCTATTTTGGAACTTTGTTATGTTTAGTGCAGATAGTATCATAGATGTTGCAAAAATGGTGTTGTATTCTGATAAAGCATTGTCTATCTTTTGAGCAGAGAATGTAAAGAATAAAATTGGATCTAAAAGGACAGTTTTAACAGTTTTCTATTTCCTACAGCAAATACATAAAAACGTCTGCTGTCTTAGCAACCAGAGGGGACCTCGGGACTTTCCTCAAATAACTTGACTGTACTTCAGTGTTCCCTCTTGTCTTAAATCAGTGTAGTGAGATGGTATAAGCAGGAAATGAAGCATAAAATTAAATTATATTGAAAAATGGCATGACAGTGGGAATGTCGTTCTGGATTAGTGGACAGGCTATAGGGAGATCAGTGAGGGGAGACTGGAGATGGCAGAGCTGCAATGCAGCTACCAGACATGCTTCAAGTCATGCTTCAGCTTACTGCATGCACCAACTGCATTCTCTTATATTTCAACTTTTTGTCATGATGTGTGGAGGTTGTGGAACCAAATGCAGAGATGGCAGAGGTAGCGAGTAGAGTTGCTTGTTTAATAAAAATGATGAGCAAAACATACAGAAAACAACAGGAAACGCAGGGAGCCAGAGCTGAACAAAAACATGGGAATCCAGGTAAAAAAGACAGACGAGTTTGACAGGTAGGTAATGGGAGAATCCAGCAAGAAGTGAGAGCAGGAGAGGGGTTTAAATACTGGGAGTGTGAATGCTGGAACAATAGTCTGGGGCTGATTGACTAACAGTGTGCAGGTGTGAGGGAAGAGAACAGAAGGGAGACTGAGGAGAGAGAGTGAGCGAGAATGGCAGCAGGAGGCAATGGAGAGCCAACATGGGAGCTCGGAAAATGAATCTAACAGTAACAAAGAAATAACTTGAGACAAGTAATTAAACTAGAATAACTAAGAAAAGACTGAACTGAATGCAACTGGGCTAACAGAAGGGATTAACTAGAACGGGGAGATGAAAATAAATGCTAAATGTAAAGAACCACTGATATAAGAAATAACTGAACAACAGATGGAAAATAAGAGATCAATACAAAGAAACAACAGAGGGGTTTAAGCATCATTAATTGGAATTTATTATGAAAATAATAAATCAAAATTCGTATGATAGCAAATTTATCATGAGAAATGATAAATGATACAATAAATAATAAACTATATGATAACTGGTACATCATTCTGCAGGAAGCAGTAGTTAGCTGATTATTAACAGAAAATTAATTTATATTTACTGTTTGAAGACATGATTGATCCTGAGTTCTTCCTTCATCCATCCTCTCTCTTGCTCATTCTTCCCTTCTTTCCCGTCTGATCTGCTCCATGCTTTGGATTTTGTAGTTTTTCTTGCTAGAACAAGTTTTAGATGATATTCCTTCTGCACAAGGCTAACAACTACACATACTCCAAAATGAATGTTCTTTTTTATACAATGTTAAAATGTATCATTTGAATAAAACTGGAAATGGATTCATCAAATAAATAAAAACTTTCCTAATATAGTCTAAAGTTCTCAATTTATTACTTCATAAAGTAATTAAATGATGGATTGTAATTAAAATTTCAATGATATATAGCAAAATCATACATAAATAATAATTTAAACATTTGGAATTGGGGACAGGGTTGGAAAAAATAAATAACTAAAGGTTTCATGTAACTCAAATATCAGTCCTACATTTTTATCACATAAAAACCTATTTTGAAAATAAAAATGTTGACCATAATTTGATTACTAGAGGACCCAGATGAAGCATTATAATGGTTATGAGGTATTTTTCTGGAAGCTGGTAAGAACTTTGTAACCAAATATTGGAATGGGCTTTTTAAGAAATCACAGTTAAATCAAAGTGCTTCTGCAACTTTAAGGTGACCCGCTCTCATACCCTTGTTGTGTTTCTGTGCGGTGCTCTCTTCCCCACTGTTTCTCACTACAGCATGAAATTACAGTCAGTGCAGACTGGCCCTCCTGGGCTGCCTCCGCCTGCCTGCTTTGCAAATGATGAGGGGCAAAGAGGTTATTATTTGGACACTGATGATGGTCTGATAAAACTAAAATTGAAGCTTTGGGACACTACATTTGGAGAAAACAAGGTAGACCATCATGGATGTTTTGCTAAAGGAGAGATTGGTACACATCAACAGACATCAACCAGGAAGCTAAAACTTGGACATAAATGTCCCCCAGCTTATCACCACATTCGTCACTAAATGGCTTGAGGACAATAAAGTCACTGTTTTAGAGTTGATCTCTGTTCCAGAGAAGTTCTACTAGCAGTGCTGAAAATTTAAAAAGTTTAACATGATTTAATGAGTATATAGGCGAAACACAAGCAGAATGCCTCCATTTTCATTTTTCAGTACTTTTCAAACTTTATCTTATTAGGCTTAACTTTGTTTACTGCTGCAAGTCAGAGTTATCTGTAACAATCTAATATCAATCCATTGCCAATTATTTCAGCATCAAGCAATAAAGCATGTTCAACTACCTTGCAGATGTTTTCTTGTTCTTCCATTCTTCTGTGAGGGCAGCATAAGATGGCCCAATAACTAAAGCCACTAAATTATTTACCAAAAAAATCTTTGTTTTTGCTAAGTTGCAGTTTGTATGATTGTCATGTTTACAGTGCCTGGAGCCATGCAAACATGACTGGAAGGTGAAGAAGAGAAGCAAGTGCAGAGAGCTTTGTAAGGTAATCTGCTGCGTACAATCCATCTGTTCTATGACGACCTCATAGGTTTGTTAGAGAACAACCAGCATCATGAAGACCAAGGAACCCAGCAGCAGGTCAGGGAGGAAGTTGAGGAGTTCGAAAGGGGTTAGGTTCTAAAACAACATCCCAAGCCTTGAACGTTCCCATGGAGAGAGGATGGACCAATTGCAGACCTACCAAGACATGGAGGTCCACCTAAACCAGGGGTAGCAACTTTTCCAATCCAAAGAGGCATTTTTGCCCTCAGTCCAGCGAAATAAAACTTATGCAAATTTGATCTTTTTGATAACTATCTTCTATATTCTATTAAATATAAATAATGTTCAGCTTTAAACTAAATACTTAGCTCACAAACTATTTAATTTGAAGCTAAACATTGATCTTGCTAACTAAATATTTAGTACATGTGGCAAAATGATATATGCATATAATTCCATAGTGATTATGAATATCCAATTTCTGAGACAATCTCATATGTTATTTTCCAAACGATTTTATCCAGTCTAATAAACTTGATTTCTTTCTGCAGCAGGTGTTTCCTAAGAAGCAGGGGGAGTGCGTTGCCAGTTGTGAGTTCCTTCACTCAGTGCTGGCAGTGAAGCAGGGCAGCTGCCCACCACCAGAGGGAGCCAGTGGGTTTACAGCTGCCTGCATAGAAAGTTGTGATCGTGACAAGGAATGCTCTAAGGAGAAGAAGTGCTGCTTCAATGGTTGTGGACACACCTGTCAGTCTCCCAAAGACCTATTCAAGGGTACTGAAAATGACATGCCTGAAACGCTAAGGACAGGAGTTTATCAGCTTCTGATATGTTAATTTGGAATATTTGAGTTGATTGGAGTTACACCTGTGGATGCATTTTAAGACAACAACTCTCCGCTTTCTTTTGTGACATCATGTGGAAATTTTGAAGCAACATTTCAAGACACCAGCCAGGAAGTTGAATCTTGGACACAAAGGTGTCTTCCAAGTGGACAGTGTTCCTCAGCATACCACCAAATATGCTACAAAGTGGCTTAAGGACAATAAAAGTCCATGTTTTGCAGTGTCCATCACAAACTCCTGATTTCAGTTTCAGAGAACCTTAGTGGGTGGAGTTGAAAAGGTGTGTTTGAGTGACATGGCTCACAAACCTGCCAGTTCCAACAGTTCTATTGGGAGGAATGGGTCAAAATTCCTACAAACTATTGTGAGAAGCTTAATAAAGGAAATCAAAAACATTTGACCCAAGTAAGCCATTAATTAAAGAAAAAAAAGTTGGGTGGCTTTTTAATACAGTGTATATAAATATCTGATTTCAATGGTAAACTGATGTCTATAGAGTTTCTGTCTTGAATTTTTTACAGTCGCTCTGTTTAACATGTCCAGATCCAGGAAACTTTCTTTTCTTTAGACATGTACTTTTATAACCCCCAAATGTTTGTCTCTATTAACAGTTAGCTGTAAATGTTTCATCCAGGTGTTCCTCTGAAACCAAAGAAGGATCTGAGGTTTGAGGAATCTCCCTCTGGACACCTGACGGTGCGCTGGTCATCCCGTTCTAACATCTCTGCTGAGCCAGTGGTCTACGTCCTGCAGAGGAGGTGGAACTTTGGCGTCCAGCCCAGTGAGGACACCGCCACCCCCTGGGAGGTAGAGACCCAGGTTAGTTCTCTGACACCAATACAAACTACTATATGAGAAAGGAAAATAGATCAAAACTAAGCAAACAAGCACAAGCAGAGATCGGGAAAATGTTCCGTGATGACCTTAACTTTTCTTCCTACTGAACAGTTTGAGCTTGTGCTGAATTAATTCGGATTCCCACTGCTTGGAATAATAGAATCTCTATTAAAATGTTATTATTCATGAATAATTTTCATAGTAAATGACTTCTAACCTTTCCCAGAGTAAGGGATGGCAACAACTACTTTTTATTGCCACTGCTGATGCTATTTCTCTATGAAATTGGGTTAATAAACACCTGTATGTTTCAGACTAGCAAAGTGCTAAAACTTCTGCTTTTATGAAGGTGAGCATAGTTGCTGATAGTTTATTAATGGATTCAAGTTGCAGTACCACCAACCAATCTTTATTCCAGTGGAAACAAAAACTGTGGACGATTTTTTCAAGAGAACCTCAGCTTTCATCTCAGGCTTTAACTGAACCATTTCTATCTGTCTTGAATTGTTTCTTACTGGTTCAGTTTTCATTAGATTTTCTTTTTTTACTATTATTATTTTTGAAATGTTCATGTTTTAATCTATTACAGACCACAGAGTTGGGGGCGAGTCTTTCCGACACCCGGCCTGGTCGCTGGTACCAGTTCAGAGTGGCGGCAGTGAACGTCCACGGGACCAGAGGTTTCACCACTCCAAGCAAACACATCCACTCTAACAGAGGTCAGACAGTAAATCTGCTTTTCCTGTCATCTTACATACTAGCGAAACTGTGTTTCCATAAAATCTATGCACTGTGTGAAAATAAGACCCCTCCAGTCCACCTGCCCCCTCTGCGTTGAGAGTTGTCGACATGAACTTTGGCCCTGGCAGACTAGTGGCAGCAAGGATCATCTGGGACATTCCTACAGATCTGGATATTCCCATCCACCACTACAAGGTCAGCTGGAGCTGGACGGGAACTGGACACTCATCTGCGTCACCCATGTCCAAGAGGAGGAAGACAGTGAGAGAGGTAAGAACCATGAAACGCTCAGAAAACATTGCGATGTCTAGTAAATTGCACTTATGTACTGACATCGATACAAACCAGGACAGGTAATGTAGAAGCTGGAGACACTAACTGACCCGAGTAACTGACACTAACTGATTAGTTCACTTATAACTAATACTTTTTCATTAATATTAAGGAATTACTGACTTAAAATAACCTCCTATATCTGCTGAAATGTTACTTATTAGTTAGTTTTGTCTTATTTCAAGTGTATTCAAGATATTTGCACTAGAAACTAGACTAAAAATACATAAGATTTAGTGTTTTTGCAGGGAAAGCAGATTTGCAAATGTGCCACAGTTTACACAGATTGTTTTTCATTTGTCCAAATATTCATTGCTAGTTCAATTTATTTCTTATTCATAATCTGTAGTTATATTAAATAATGTGCTATTTTCTCTGACTGAAAATATTTTATAGAAGTGGAGGAAAAAGTTTCACTTATGGTGTTTTGAAATGCGTGATTTTAAAAATCACTTGAAAAGGTCGAGGAATCACATCCGATTGTCAAACTGATTGGCTAAAAAATATGAGACTGTTTGATTAATTATACAACAGTGGAAATTAATATAGCCCTAACATCTGCTATGGAGGATTTTTTTCAAAATGGATTAGTTTTGAGGTTTTATTTCAAAGAGATGATTTGAGGCTTTAACACTTTATTGTTTCAACCAAGCTATTAACTTAAATGAGTTTGCTCATCTGTTTGCATGAAGAACCAGGTGGAGCTGAGCAGCATGAGGTCCAACAGGAAGTACAGTGTGGAGGTCCAGGGTGTGTCTTACTGGGGACAAACAGAGCTCCAAGGTCCTCAAGCCGTCCTCCATTTCATCACCCAGCGAAGTAAGGCTTCAGAAAAAATGGCTAACGAGATTTCAGGTTTGAAATCTTAATATTTATTCTTGTTACATCACAGATCTTTTTGAAAATAGCTCCAACATGGCAAAAAGTCTGACATTTTTGTCACATTCTATTCAGTACAAAATCTATTTTTAACATTTCCCTTTGGAAACCACATAATAAAGCAAAGTCACTGATTTCCACACGATTTTTAAAAAATGTTTTACTAAAATTCTCATGTTTCTTTTAGAGGCTTTCAGAGCTGCGCCACAAAATCCTACAGGTGACCTTCTAGATGTTGGAACGCCGTTTTACCAGGATGGTCAGCTACGCGTTCATGTCTACTGGCAGACCAGCACGGGTAGGTAAACTCTGGGTATTAACGATAAATGGCTCATCAATAAGTAATACCATGCTGTGTGACTGCTGCATGTCCTGTTCTTTCAGTCTGAAATTAACAATATTAATGTGATCTTTGACTTTTGTAGATTCTTCAGTTGAATTCTACAGGCTCCGCTGGGGACCTGAACGTTGCGCACACAACCTTACCAAACCCATGGAGAAGACTAGAACAAGGGTAATCACTGGATATGAAACACAACCAACATGAACACAAACCAAAAACCAAAAATGCCTCCATGCTGGGGTTGTGACAAAGCTAACATTTCAAACGCTATACCGATAGTAAGAAAACACTCAGTACTCGCTACCATTTCGATACCAAGGGAACCCTTTTTGAAGGCACAGAATTCTGTCCAAGAAAAAGCAGGAAAATAGAAAAAATTACTGCATGACTGCATTTTCATTGTCTTAATTAAAGCAAAAAGGCAATAAGCTGTAGGCAATTCATTACAGTTTTGGAGAAAAAAAATGTGTGTGTATGTATATAAAACCCAAATGTTTGATCCAAGTTATACAGTTTAAGACAGTTGTCCCTGATACTGACCAAATGTATGTAAACTTTTGAATTTGAAGAAAGTTACAAAAATAAAAACCTATAAGAATGTTTTCTGGCATTTAGTACATAGAAATAATTTTGGTAATTCTAATTGACCAAAAACGAAAGATGTTTGGTCTGATTTAACTTCAGACAGTGAGGAAAAAAATGTGCATGTGTATTTTTATTTGGTGTATGTAAATATACAATTTCAACTATATAAAACCAAAATTAATCCAAGTGCATGACTCCTCAAGGAGGTCACAGAAGAATCCAGAACAACTAAAGCTCTGCAGGCCTCACTGCCTCAGCTGAGGTCAGAGGTCATGAGTAAACAATAACAAAGAGAGCCTGGCTAAAAATAGCCTCCATGGGAGAGTTCCAAAGCCAGAACCACTGCTGACCCAAAAGAACCTCTGGGAAGATATTCTGACGAGACAAAAGTGGAACTTTTTGGAAGGTGTGTGATCGTTTTCAGGAGAGACCATCATACCATAACAGTCGGACACGGTGGTGGCAGTGTGATGGTCTGGGACTTTACTGTTTCCGGACCTGGACAATTTGATGCAGTTAATGGAACCATAAAGTCTGCTTTCTACCAGAAAAGGACGATGAGCTGAACCACACCAGAAAGCTCACGACTCGTTAACATCAAGGAATTAAAAGGTTTTAAAGTAGCCCAGTCAAAGTCTGTCCGTAAATGTTTTAAAGGTTGAAATCGTCTTGTTTTTGTCTTGCTTTGCTGTTGCATAGCCCAGGACACTATTGTGAAAAAGGGTTCTAATCTCAATGAGTTTTATTTCCTGGTTAAATAAAGGTTACATATATAAACACATAAATCATATTGAGAGACTGCAGCTTGACCTTAAACAGGTCATGCTTAGAAAAAAAATCTGCCAAGAAAAGGCCAATTTTAATTTGCCTTTTTAATTAATTAGCTTCCAAAACTGACTGAGGATCTGAAACATTTAGCTGTGAAGCAAAAAACGAAGAATTCAATAAGGGAGCAAATATTTTTCACAGCACCATATATGTAGATTTCTTGTAATTTAATAAATACATTTTAGTAGGATCACAAATAATCCTGTTATAATTGAATAGGATTAGCAATAAACCAACTTTTTTTGGCTTCTAAGCTGCATAAAGGATTTCCCCCTGTTAGCTGGAATAATTAGTAACAGCTGCACTTCTTTGTCCTCTCTGATTTAGAAGAACTTTGTTAGTCTGCGAGGTTTGCTCTTCTCCTGTAAGTATAAAGTCCTTCTGCAGCCAGTCAGCTCAAAGAGCCGGCGTCTGGCAGAAAGCAGCAGTTTCCTCACTCCTTCCTGTGCCGCCATCCAGGCTAAGAGCCCCAAAACCATCAAATGTCCTGAAGAGACGGGTGAGACACTTCTACACGTCATTAAAAAAAACGTTTTGTTTTTTTTTTTAAAGAAAATCATTGCTGGTTTTTAAATGATTCTGTTGTTTGGGGGATAAATGAGATTTACATATCGAAAGTTTTTTTAGGGACAAACTTTCGATTCTCTATATAACAGAGCCACAACATTTTTTCAAGGTGAGCGCTGAGTGACTGTTGTGGGTGTATGAGGGGGGCAGGGGGGGCACACAGACACTTTTTGCCATCTTTGCGAGATTGATGATACATGTCTCTGCCCTCGCTTGAAAACTTAACTATAATCCCTGAAACTGAATGAGTTAGTTTTGTTTTTTGCACCCCAATTTTATCATTTGTCTGAGGGAAATGCGAAAAAGAGTAGAGAAACTGAAGCTAAAGCTAGAGCTCTATAGCCAGGGAGCTACTGTTGTAATTTTCATATAAATTTGTTGGCCTCCGTAAATTTGATTAATTTGAAGATGCCAACACTAAACAGCTCTTGGTGGTGGCAGAGTGATGCTGGGGGTTGGCATCTCCCTTACTGGAAAAACTAGGCTTGTCATCATTGGAAATGGAACTCAACCCTCAATGATGTCACCCCACAGATTTTGCTCTATCAGAAAAAAATAAGTTACAAAAATAAAGTCATAATATTACGAGAATAAAGCTGTAATGTTACCAGAATAACGTCATAACAATACAAGAGAAAAGTTGTACAAGAAAAGTCATAATATTACGAAAATAAAGTTGAACTAATGTGAGAATAAACCCATAATAGAGTAAAGTCAGAATATTAGGAGAATGAAGTAGTAATTTTGTGATAACTCCTGCATGAAAAATAAAGAAATAAAATGAGGAATCTTGTGAAGTTATAAGGAAATACTTCATCTTTTAACATATCAGCATTAAATGATCAGCAGCAAGACTTTGAAACTCTTGTCCAAACAGCTGAGTCGACTTCAAAGAATGAAACCTTGCTGAGCAGGTCACGTCAGATCTTGATGACTCTAATAAAGCATTTTTTCCTCATTAAAATGACTTTTTCTAGTAACTTTGCAACTTTCTTCTGGTAATATTGCATCTTTATCCTTCTAATATTATGACTTTATTGTCATAAAATTTTGACTTTATTCTCGTAATTAAAAAAAAAAAAAAAAAATCTCTTAGTCTGGCCCTAATACTCCATCGTATGTCAGAGTTTGAGAGTGGAGAAAAGTTTGCGCTAAACTTTGACCATGTGATGTTCAATGTTATCCTCACAAACCATCTCTTCTTTGATCCACAGATGTGCCGCCTGAGATCATCCAAATGAAGGCCATCAACCTGACAGCATCATTCCAAGTTCACGGTGACAATGTGTCCGCCAGTTTTCGCTGGGATTTGGCCATGAGTCCTTCCAACCAGCAGCTGATTGGTTACCAGGTTACCTGGGTTGAGGTCATTCCGACCAAACGCCACAGCAGGAAGTTACCTCACAGCCTGATCTCCCAGTCTCAGATCTTACCCCCGGTCAGTAAACTTCTTCCACTGAAAGAGTGGTACAGCCATTAGTTACTGAACAGTTTTAGTTCCATCTCTCTGAAGACATCCAATGCGATGTTTTTATGAAGTTTCTATTGAATCAGTTCTTGGTGTGTGTTCCTGTACTGCATAAACTTCATAGTTTTAAAACTTTTAAAATACACTATATGTAAAACATGATTGCAAACTCACTACTATGCAAACACAGTGACATAAACTCCTTAAACCTATTCACATTTTATCAGCTCACAGCCACAAACATCATTGTATTTTATTGGGATTTTATGTGGGAGATCAACAAAATGTGGTATATTAAGGAAATTGATATGTTGTTTTAAACATATTTACTTATAATCAGCCCAACTGAATCAATAGTTAGCAGAACCTCCTTGTCGCTGCATTTCTTTTGCTGTAAGTTTCTACCAGCTGTGCACATCTCTAGTGATTTTCTTGCCATTCTACCTTGCAAAATAGTTTTGTCACTTTTCTGTCACTATGGCATTATATATCCCTTTGTTTGCAAAGGTTTAACTATTAATTTTTCTCTCCCAACTAATTACTGCCTTCCGTTTTTCAGGAAGGTAATGTACTTGTTGTATCAGGCTTACATCCTGCCAGTGTGTACCACCTGGAGGTTCGGGTCATCACCGCAGAGGGCGAAGGTCCTGCAACCAGCCGGACCTTTCAGACTCCTGGGTACCAGATCACCCCAAAGCAAAGTGAGAGATTACACCGATTTTCTTCAGACGCTTTAAAACAATCCTTAATATGCATCTTCCTCACTTTATTTTTATCTGTGCATATGTAGTGGACTTTATATTAGCAGATCTGTTTCAGTCTAAAGTAGTTTTTAAAGTATTTAAAACCTAAATTACTACGTTGCTTTCTCAGCTTTAGAAAGTTGCTTAAAATATCTTTTTTTGTTTCTTTGTTTGTTTAAAGTAATGCTTTTTACAGAGCAGGGCAGGATCAGAACCAATGACCTTCTTGCTTCAAGGCAACAGTGCTATCAACTGCCCCACCATGTAGTCCCACCAAGAATAGATTTTTTGATATAATTAGAAATGAATAAATGCATTTAAGGATTACCCCTGTCATCATAGTATGTAGCAGTGGTGGGCACACTTCTGCTAATTCACTAATGCGCTAATATCAGAGCTAATTTTTTGCTTAGCCCTTTTGCATTTTTGCTAACTTTGAAAAGATTTAGCGCACTTAGTCACCTAAATGAATTTTTTTAGATAAATTCTAAAGCGTTAATTTTCTTGGCTGTTTTGTAAACTTTCAGTTGAATGAAATACCTCACGCTAAGGGGAACAACAAGGGATTGGAACAAAGTCTAACTTCTTTAGCACCAGACAGCTGCCACAGCAGAACAAAGATAGTGCCTTACTTGAGGCCTGACTTGTTGCTCTTTCAACTCTCATGTCACTGGTCTGGGTTATACCTCTAAAAATAATAAGAATGATACCATAATTCCTTTTGCCTTTCCTCATTCAGGATTCCAGCTCGGGAATGACCGCATCATTAAACCAATCCCTGCAAGCCACTGATTCATGATTCCAGAGGGCCTGTCCAGCCTGCATGACCTAAGCCTCCTAATGTGGACTTGAAAGAGTTGTGATGAAGACTGAGAATTTCAGTCTCACCAGTTTCAGGATCCCGATGAATCAACCATCCAGCATGTCGTCAGTATTTTCCAGTGGAATGGGCTTTTATTTTTGCCGTTTTAACCTTCAGCTCTTTCTTGTCAAGATCACCTTCATCTTTTCTGGACTCGACAGTTGACTGTGAGCCAACTGGTTACCTTTTGTACAATAGTTGCATTGTGCCAAAAAATTAATTAAAAATAAAAACAGTACTTAGTTAAGATAATGTGATGTACTTTTACTGTAATCTTCTAGTCATATGAGTAATTTAGGAGTCATTCATATCTAAATGACTCATATGATGAAGTACAGTACCAAGGATACATGTGAGAAAAGAAACAAAGACACAACATTTACATAATGAGATAAAGAATAAACTCTGGAAATCAATTCTGTACCTACTTTTGGAATTCTTCTCCAAACCTGGAAGTACTGAAATAAAATTCCTGATTTTTCCAGACAACTTAGGTTTACTAAAAACTACTGCTCAAAAAACTAGACTGTCGTGAAAAAGTTCAATATTTTGTCTCTAATTTCAGAAAGTGAAACTCATAGATTCAATTTAATTCATTGAGTAAGGAGGGAAATATTTCAAACCTTTATTTTCCTGCAATTCTGATGATTACGGCTTACGGATAATGAAAACTCAAAATTCTGTCTCAGAAAATTAGAATAGTACATCAGATGAATAAACAAAAGGTCATTTTAAACAGAAATGTCAGGCTTTTGAAAAGTACGTTAATTTTTCTTGCACTCAATACTTGGTTGCGTCTTCTTTTGCACAAATTACCGCATAAATGCAGCGCCGCTTGGAGCAGACCGAGCTGTGACTCTGCCGAGGCGTTCTGGAAGCCCAGGTTGAGTTTTACGTTTTCGTTATTTGTAAGCCATAATCACCTAAGGAAAAAAAAAGCTTGGAATGTTTAACCCGTTAAATCTTTAACTTTAATTGAATATATAACTTTCACTTTCTGAGTGAGTGATGAAAAATATTAAACTTCTTCACAATATTGTAATTTTTTAAACGTATTTGTAAATGTCTTTAGAGTGTGATCTGGAAACGTGCAGAGCCAAGATGTGTATTTATTCTACTGAGGCCTCAGAGATGTAGTTGCAGGACTCATACATCGACCATACACACTTCAGGAAGTTATTAGATGCATTAACAGAGCTGAAATAGAATCAGTACAATTTTTATGAAGTATAACGCAAAGAGGTTTTTGACCTTAGCAGCAATTAAATGAATCCACAAAACAGGAAGATGAACACAAAACATGAAATGACCTCAAATGTGTTAAAATGCAGTAAAGTGCTATGATTGTGCTTAAACTCTGGTGATAAAATGGATTGTTTATTTCTGAAGTCCTGAAGTAGCGCTTCTGTAGTATTTCTTAGTTGGACATATATGAATGTAGACTTAGTGGCCAGTTTATTAGATACAGTCAATCAGCTAATCTTGTGATAGCAACTCAATGGTCTCCACAGTAACCAGATAGATAACCTTTGGGATGTGGTACAAATCTGCCGCAACTAAATGATCCTAAAATGTCAATATAGCGCAAATTCTATTTGTGACACTTTTCTGAATCTGTGTAATGAAAGAAAGTCCAGCTTCAAACTCGCTAGGTGTACCTAAAACAGCAGCCGATGTGCGCATGCTGTAAGTTTTCATGAATTGTACTTCTGAAGCAAATATCGCTCTGCTGTAACATCAAGGATGCCATTCATGCAACGCTCATACATCGTATGAAGTCTGTTTCTGTCATTTGCAAATGTTCCAGTTTATATTTTTGAACACATATGTCTGTTTTGTCTCCTGTTAACCTATAGGGACTCTATAAAATGGATTTTTTTCCATCAGAAATAAATTTCATGCACCTGTATGAACAATCTGCTTTATATTAGTTTTGTTTTTGTTTTTTTTAAATAACTGTTTGAATATAGCTGTTGTGTAATCATGTAAGAGTTTTCCCAATTAGAGAATGTGACAATTCAGAATAATAGTTCCAGCAAAACTTGTTTCACTCATCAACACTAGACACTTATCAGAGTCTTTTGAATTACATTGCATAGTGGAGCCCTGGTATTCATGGGAGTTCGGGACCACAACAGCAAATCTACGAATACTTGAGACCCCCTCTAAAAACAGTTATAACTGTTCACTTTAATAATTCAGACACAAAATATATCTTAATATGCATTAATATGCACACAGTGGAAACCGTCTTAGCGCTACCGCAGAAGCTAACATCTACAGCAGTGGACCCCTGGTATTTGTAGGGGTTAAAGATCACAACCGCCCTCACATACTGAAATTCATGAATACTTGAGACCCCCTCTAAAAAAAAGCTTATAACTGTCCATTTTAATTGTTCAGACACCAAATATGCATCAATATGCATTAATATGTAAAGGGGAAACTGTCTTAGCACTACCGCAGAAGCTAACATCCATGGGCTTCATTATCTTCAGTTCTACAGCCAATCAGTCCTGAGGAAAATGATTTATGCTCCTTGATTGCCTGCTTTGCAAATGCCTGTCAAGTAGCATTGAACATAGCTATTTCAGCTTCCCAAGATGCATTTCTGTGGAAAAATATGTGTATAGGTGAATTTTCCACATATAATTTGGAGTCATGTTCCACAGAAAAATCCTTGAAAAGGCAGGGGTCCACTGTAAAAGTCGTTTCACTTCAACAGGATTTCTTTAGGTGAACAGCTTACTGCCACGGGTAAAACGAACACAAATCTGAATCTGCTTTTTAATTGTTATATTAGCTCCATGTAACCTGTCAGATCTAGACCTACAGAATTACCACGCAAACGCCTAAGTTCTATTGCTGGATTAATAACTGAATTTGAATAAAATCCCCAATTTATAAAAATCAGGTGGCCCTACCTTACAGTATGTGCTCAAGCACACTGCTCTTTTTCTACCTTACAGTATGTGCACAAGCACACTGCTCTTTTTCTACCTTACAGTATGTGCTCAAGCACACTGCTCTTTTTCTACCTTACAGTATGTGCTCAAGCACACTGCTCTTTTTCTACCTTACAGTATGTGCACAAGCACACTGCTCTTTTTCTACCTTACAGTATGTGCACAAGCACACTGCTCTTTTTCTACCTTACAGTATGTGCTCAAGCACACTGCTCTTTTTCTACCTTACAGTATGTGCACAAGCACACTGCTCTTTTTCTACCTTACAGTATGTGCTCAAGCACACTGCTCTTTTTCTACCTTACAGTATGTGCTCAAGCACACTGCTCTTTTTCTACCTTACAGTATGTGCTCAAGCACACTGCTCTTTTTCTACCTTACAGTATGTGCACAAGCACACTGCTCTTTTTCTACCTTACAGTATGTGCTCAAGCACACTGCTCTTTTTCTTTTGTTTCAAAGTGAGGAAAATCTTTCGTGACGTCTCATTGTGACAGAACTATTCTTAGTACTATTGGAAATGACATGTATCAAGCAGTCCTGGTCTCTTTCTTTGACAAAGAGGGTGTAGATGAAAGTAAACACACAAGAAAAACACAACACGTTAACATGGAAATATTTTTGTTCCTCATAAATTCAGTTAAGTACACATCTCCTCAGAGGTTAAGATACATTAAGATGCCACTTAAACAGAGAAAGAATAACAGATTGAGAAGTCTGTCCCTCACAAAATGTTCTTCAAACGATTACATTTTTATCAGCACAAATGATTCCATGTTGTTTATGCTTTTAAATAAGACCAGCTCACGTTCCTGCTCAATTGTGATAACTGACGACTAAAACAATATAAAACAGCTGTTTACATTGTGGAACTTTCCATCGCTCCCATGGTGTTCTGAGAGGTGTTCGGGCAATTATGCCGACAGTGAGAACTTCATCTGCATCACTGCTCCTCCTCTGCTTCACACTGAAGAGGAGAAGGACGGTGAAGCGCCGGCTCCTCCTCAAACCCTTGCTGCTCTACAAGCTCGGGCCTCATCCTCAGGTCCGTCACGGCCGTCTGAACGAGCTGCAGTCGGGTCTCTCTCAGTGAACGCCTCAGTTTTGCTCGCCGGTTCTGGAACCAGATCTGACACAGAGAAATGATCATTTTGTAACTCTTCTTTAGTCTCACTTCTTGTTATCTCATGCTGTTAGTTGAAGGGTTTTGACTTCTGGTCTGTCATTCAGTGAGAATATGTGCTAAAAAAACATCTATTTGACTACTTTTAAGTCTCCATACATCTAGAAACCTCTGAATCCTCACCTTTAACATAGTTTACATAATTTTTTACATTTTTTAAAACATGTCTTGTTATAAGTGAAACAATCCGCCAGTGAAAATAGTACTTCTGTTTTTATAACCTATGTTCAAAAATTATCGACTTAAAATAAGCGTATTTATCTTGCCGAAAAGTTACTTTTAAGTTAGTTGTGTCTTTGAACTAGAAAGTAGACAAAAGTACTTGGTAGGATTTTGTATTTTTGCAGCGCAGGAAGTGTGTGAACCTGTATTCGGTCCTCATCCAGGTCCAGTCGTCCTGCCAGGTGCTCCCTCAGCTGGATACCCGGATAAGAGTTCAGCCGGAACACCGTCTCCA
Organism: Anableps anableps; assembly: GCA_014839685.1. NCBI lineage: Eukaryota > Metazoa > Chordata > Actinopteri > Cyprinodontiformes > Anablepidae > Anableps > Anableps anableps. Next base: position 15,750,446 of record CM026088.1, read on the forward strand.
GGGCATTCACCTGAGGGGGCGGAGTCAAAGGTGAGTTTGTACATAACTTGCTGGATGAGATCCTTTTTTGGTTTTAATGGATGATAGAACACCTGACTGTTGCTGAAGGCAGTCCGTGGTCTTCGTCCAGTATACCAGTTTGACATGGGTCGAAGGGAGTTCTGGTGCTGAAGGCGATGCAGCGGTTCTGGATGAGAGATGTGTTTACAGCAAAGACTGTTCTCTCTGTTCTGCCTCTCTGCTCCAAATTCTGAAGAGATTTTTAGAAAAAACACAACTTAATAAGAAATGTAATAAATGAAATGACCAGACACACATCTATGGAAAGTATTACACATTGTCCTGGATTTGGCTCCATCCACTGACCATCAACTCCAGGATGAAAAAAAGCACCCCCACAGTGAAACAAGTTTGGTAGGGTAGTGGCAGCACCATGCTGCCTTACTTGTAGTAAGTTTTTGTCCATACAGCATTTTGCTTGCAGGCCCAAACCTTCTATTTCAGCCTCATCCAACCAAAACACCTTCTTCCACATGCTTGCTATGCTCCCTTTCTTTGGCTTGTGACAAACAGCAAACAGGACTTCTAGCTTTCTTCTTGCCTTGGTCTTAATGAAAAAAGTTTTTCATTTATGTTCTCTAACAAACCTATTAGTTTCTACACATTAGCCATTGGAAAGATTTGAAATTCTATATTTTCCAGATTCTGATATCAAGAATCCTCTTTAGTTTCAAATTTCTCTATGAATTTATGGCAAATCTTTCTACAGTGGTAAGACTTTGAATATAAAACCTAGATATGTCAAAGGGAGTCGAACTAAAGAATAATTTCCTTCCACTTTCAGGAGAAATCCCAATAAAATAAGCTGGTTTATGGACATGTTTAAATGGAAAATTGCTCAATGGGGCTTGTTAATTCTTTAACAGATCACTGTAAATAAACCACAGAATTTTACAAAAAATTGGCGAGATAAAAAATAAGAGATTAAGTGTATGCCTATATTTTCCAAGCATCCATATTTAATATTTCCAAAACCAGCCTCATCAACCAAATCAACATAAATATCCAGAATATTAAATAATAACGTTTGGCAAAAGTGAAGAAATGGTCTTAAAATTTGATCAAACTTTCAAGCAGACGAGACTTTGTTAAAACAGAGCTTATCAGTCCTGGGGATGAGTCAAAAAGGAAAACTCCTCACCTGTCCAAGGTCGGTGAAGTTTCAGGCACTTTCCAGGACCTTCCTGTTCCAAACCCAGAATGTGATCAATATTAAATGCTGGATGGCATTCTTCCTTCAAGGGGGTCACAGTGCATTCCATTATGTCCGATATGGAACACTGAGATGTTTCCTTGACTTCACTGACACACAAATGGTCCTGAAAGGTCAGAAATGCTTCATTTGTGACCTCAGTGTCTGTGGGAACCCTTCACACTGCCTCGGTGGTCCAAGGAAAACTAACAAGAAAGGCTGAAGCTGAGTGCTGGTTTTAATGGGAGTGGAGGATTTAAACTGGCCTCCAATTAGAACCAAGAAGTGTTTTTCCATGTGAATAAGATTCCCTGATGCTCCATACACCAGCTAATCTCGGCTAATGCAATGAGTGCTGCTGGCAGTTTCACTCTGACATCCAACTTTCTATGCGACTATGAATGAAAAACAACTCAGATTTAATGTGTTTCTGTCTGGATGGAATTTTCCTCTGCCGCGTATTCTCCACGAGTGTGAGAGATTAGAAGATGTTTATTTAAAACCGTCACCATGACCTGAACACAAAGCAACGCTGCATTCCTTTTCTTCAAAACTACCAAAGTAGAAAATGAGTTTAGTTTTGAGCTGCTGTTACAGGACGGAGGCAGAATTAAGGCTTATAATAATGACAATGATGGCAGCAATAACAATCCGGTGAGACCCAGTAATGCTATTAACCTAATCTGTATTTGTTGTGATGTAGATGAAGCTGGTCGAGTCTGAATGCAGTCTGTAGCAGCAGGGAGGAAAAACCTTTTCAGAACTGGATTAGCTTCCTCTAAAGGCCTATGGCAGCTTTAAACCAACAACATACTTATTTATTTATCCTTCACTTGGAGGTGGGAGGCTTTGGGTCAATTTGTACTCCCATTTCATCTTCACATAACGCCATTTTCTCCCTTCCTACATTTGATTTGTACCTGTTAACAGACTATTTCATGCAAATGTGCCTAAACCACTTCATATATCTTGGTATTTAGCTACATTTGATGAAAAATAGACTTTTTGATACCTCTAAGTTCTTTTTTGTTATGATCTATTTTTGGCTGGTGCTAGCGACCTAGTGGACGGGTTGACAGGAAGTGGGGTAGAGAGAAGGGGGAAAGACATGTGGCAAGGGTACTGAGGTCGGGAATCGAACCCTGGACAACCACGACAAGGATCGCTGACTCATGAAATATGAGTAATGATTGTGATTGTTGGTCGTTTTAATTCCATTTTGTATATATGTCGTTTTTGATATAAAATGGGATACACTGTGTTGACCATGTGTCAGTTCATATCTGCTAGGGGAGCGCTGTGTACCTGCTTTAACAATCAGCACTTTACTCATGTTCTATAGATGTTCTACATAGTCAACTCTGAACTAAATGGGGTTATGTGACAGGGATTCAAACCCACAACTTTCTGGCTGCAAGGCAACAGTGCCACTAACTGCAGCACCATGTATTGCTATGAGTATTTCAGGGTTTTTTGGGGGGTTTTGCAGTGCAAAAGCACAAAATCTTACCAAGTATTTTTGGTCTAGTTTCAAGTGCAAAGATTGTAGTACACTTGAAATAAGACAAAACTAACTTACAAGTAACGTTTCAGCAAGACAAATGCGCTTGTTTTAAGTCAACTGTATTTATTTTGTATACTCAATTTGAAGTGCATTAAGATATTTTCACTAGAAATTAGACAAAAATACTTGGAAGGATTTTGTGTTTTTGCAGTGTAACAATCAATAACAGAGTGTAGATGCAGTCTTATCTTGATGGAACATGTTGCAACTATATTTTCTGACCTCTGTTTAATCTTTAAAATGTTTGTGAAGCAGATATATATCATTTTGTTCCTCAAAGGTTTCTCAAACGATGTTGAACTAAACTGCTGTAACTCTGGTGAAACTCTGGTGAACCTGAATCTGTCTGCGCTCCATCAGGCTGCCTGTTGTCGGTCCTTGTTTCCTGTTTTCTCCGAGAACAAAGAGCCAACAGACACTGTGGAAAATGAGCGGCGTGCCTGGTGACGCTGCAGCGGGTGAGGAGGGGGGCACTTCAAACGCCTTTCAGTCAGAGATGTACCATCCTGTCTGCTGCCTGCAGGCCACCTCACAGCCGCACTGTTGTTTGCACTCAACCAATCACTGTGTCCTCTCTGACTGGTTTGGGGAACAGCTCACACTTTCAGGCACTCTGGATGGTGGCGTTCCTTCTCTAGAGGGGCTGATGTCTTCCTGACAGCTGGCAGCTGAGACCATCATGGACTGGAATGTTGGGACTGTGGAACTACTGGGAGTCCTGTTCTCAGTAGGGGGCTGGCTTTGCTCTCTGTGCACAACTATGATGCCATTCTGGCTTACACTCTCCACAGACCTGCTCCCCACTGAGAGTTTGGAGGTGGGACTGTGGAAGACCTGTGTCATCCAGGACTTGGGTCTGCAGGAATGTCGACCCTACAACAGCCTGCTGGGACTGCCGCCGGACATCAAGCTGGCCCGGATTCTGATGTGTGCTGCTCTGGGCTTTGGGCTAATGGGCTTGGTGCTAGCCATCCTGGGCCTGAGCCTGATCAACAGCTGCTGCCGCAGGGTGGACGACCGGAGCTTCAAGAAGGTGCTAAAGGCAGCAGGTGGGATGCTGAGCCTGGCAGCTGGAATCCTGGTCCTGGTCCCCGTCTCCTACATTGCTCACCTGACTGTGGTGCGATTCTTTGATGAGTCGGTGCCGGATGTGCTTCCTCGCTGGGAGTTCGGAGATTCTCTGTTCTGCGGCTGGACAGCTGGAGTCCTGCACCTGGTGGCAGGGACACTGCTGCTGATTTCCGCTTTGTATCTGCAGGAGCAGAACCGGAATCTACCTGTCCACATCCAGCTGGTCGCAGTGCCGCAGAGACAACGACTGGTCAGAATCAGCACTGAATACATCTGAGAGGACACCCAGAGGACCAACCAGGAGAAAGTACCTGCTTTCACATTGCTGGTTTGAACAGTTATTTGTGAACTTATTTCACATTTTAAAGTCTGTGGAAATGTCTGTAGTTTGTTGGAGCCAAAGAAACAAAACGCTGCTATTTCCTGTTTCCTTTCATTCACCTGACTGAGATGTTTAACAACCTTCAGCACTCTCTATGTCCATCTTTAGATATTGTGGTCTAACACAAAGACACAAGGATGCTTTCAGCTTCACTTTGACCTAGTAAGATATGGCTGACTGCAGATCAGCGCTGGGAGCTTTGACGATGGGCATGACTGAAAACAGAAAGGGAAAAGAATACAGTAACTGAAATGAAAAATCACTGTATAGATCAGCCAGGTTAACAGCAGGCCTTGCTACTCAGCACTGGAATTATATATAGAAAAAACCTCATCCATGTTTAGACTAATACAATGCAGTGTATTTGTTTCACCACCAGAGAGATACAAATTACCATCAATTGATTCCAGTTCCTTCATAGTTACAGGTAATTTCTTTTACGTTATAGCTGAACTAATAAATAATTTTATGGGTTTATTAGTGTTTTGTCCAGTTCTGAAATCAAACATAAACTGTTTCATTGTCACCAGATTAAAGATGACTGACTGGCCCTAAATGTGTCTGGAACTGTTTTCAATCTCATCTTCAACCTGAGAGTTCAACATGATTTTTATTTAGCAAACTTTATACTTATTCAGTCAGATTGTGTCCCTCTGATTCTTCAGAGGTTATTACTGTAGACCCATTGCTGCATGTCTGCAAACATAAAAATATAAACTGCTCACTGTGAACCCACTGGTATTCACAGAGGTTAGGGACCACAGCTGCAAACAAACAGATAATATCTGCAAATACTTAGGACCCCCTCTAAAAATGCTTATAACTGCCTATTTTAGTAGTTCAAACATCAAATATACCTTAATATGCATTAATACACAGTGGAAACCGTCTTGGCACTACTGCAGAAGCTCACATCTATGGTCTTCCGTAGCTCCACTATTGGGAGTACAGCCAATCAGCACTCCTGGATTGGCTGCTTTGCAAACGTCAGTCAATAGTGTGAAGATAGAGAGATAGTACTTTGAAGTCAAGAAGAATTGACTGTCAAGCTGCATCTCAACTTCCCAAGCTGCATTTTCTTTTGAATATTTTAGATAGCATCAAAGAAAATATCAGCAGAAAAGTTGGAGTTACGTTCCACAGGAAATTCATGAACAGGTGAATCCATGAATAATGAACTGCGAATAGGCAGTAATATTAAAGAGACGCTAAACACAAGGTCTTCAATTTCCAACTAGTATTTCTTCTGCTCCTGTTCTGCAACATCATAGCAAAGAAAATGTAACTGTAAAATACAGTGTGACTCACTGTCAGTACAGGCTCAGACAGAAAACGTTTAAGTCAATGTCTGCAGTGCAACTCGTAGCACACCATACAACTGTTCGTCGATTTTGATATAGTACATAATATATTGCTGATGAAACAGCTTGAGATAAAGTGGTGTGAAAAAGTGTTTGCCCCCTTCCGGATTTCTATTTTGTTGCATGTTTGTCACACTTCAGTGTTTCAGAACATCAAACCAATTTCAATGTTAGTCAAAGACAACACAAGTAAACTCAGGGTGTCTGCCCATCCTGAAAAAGTCTTAAATCTGTTTATCTAAATTAAGGCCTTAAAATGCCTTGAATTCAATGAGAAAAATGTAAGTTGGGCTTAAATACGTTAACCACATGTCTTAAATTTTGTTATGGTAAGTTTATTTATTTCTATGTAGTTTATGTTTCTTGTGAGACTTTTCTGTCAGGCAAAAGTTTGAGTCACGCAGACATCTTCATTACGTTTTGTGACTGGTGGTTGAGGCTACCGCTAACTAGCTGCTAATAAACCCCTGCTAGCTAGCTAGCAGGCTAGCTTTTTTGTGTCTGTCATTGGTAAGTGTAAATTATCGTCAGTTAGGTGGGCGACATTCATCTTTCCCACTTGCTCACTTTTGTTGCCGACCTGTATGATACTGCTCATTCTGGGAAAAAAAGCTTGGCACTACTATATAAAATATGCGGCTTTCTTTTGTACATTTCTGTTGTGATAAATGTCTTAAATTTAATTTATAGTGGCATTAAAAAGGTCCTAAAGGTCTTAAATTTGAGTTGGTGAAACCTGCAGAAACCCTGTAAACACAAAACAGGCTTTAAATGAAGGTGTTACCTTTTGTTTGTATTGTTATTTAAGTATTGGATTAGTTGCCTGCTTACTTGCTAAAACTATCTAATAAAGGGGTTTTATGAAACATGGGAATGTTTAGACACAAATTCCAAAAAACTATCCCAGGTACTAGTTTTATCAGATATCTTAAAGGTTCTTTATTCTTAGCTTATCTCAGAAGGAAGCTGATGTAGATTAATTATTAAAGAGCTTCAAGTCAAAGTACAAAGGAACACTTTAGGATTTGCTTCAGTGTGACAACAGCTTTCATATTCGGTGGACTGATAATAAAGAGGACGCCCAGGAGTTTCTCTTCTTCTGCAGCAGAGACCCCAACAACGAAGATAGGAGGAAGCTGAGTAAGTCCCACTTTAATTCCTTCAAGACTCCAACTGGAAAGAGATTTAGTCTCTTAATGTGACACAACTTAGAATACATGACACTGAAGAATATCTGGAAGGTTCAATATACAGTATTTTTTAACTGTGGAGTTGATGACAAACTGGATATGAAAAGTCAGTGAAAATGATCAGTGCCTATTCCTTTGTTAAGTGAGTCTAATACCCCTTTTTTTTGGGGAGACAACTTTTACTTGAATGTGTTTACTGCAGTTAAAGTGACACACTGGTTTTGCTTTGTGTTAAATAAAACCTTTCAAAGGTATAACCATTCCTCTTTCTTTGCTTAATGGCATTTAACCCTGCAGGTCATCCCTGAAATTCTGATGCACAGAATCAGTCCAAGTGTAAGCTGTGTCACAGAGTAAACACATAAAAACATGCATTATCTGCAGTATTATTGATGTATTAAAGAAAATATACAAACAGTAGGCAAACCTAATGATATTTTAGACCATTGCATTAGGGAATACATTCAACAAGTACTTTTTACTTTTAATACTTACTTTTACTGAAGTAAAATGTTAATTTGTTACTTTTACTTTTACTAGAGCACAATTATGTCTGTTTATTTGTACTTTTACTTAGGTACAATGTTTGAGTCTTTCCTCCACCACTGCTGAATGGCATCTGTGGTTCTATGGGGAACAGATGTAGCCTAGGAGGCTGATAGTGTGTTTCTAGCTTTTTAACCACCACATTTCAGAGCACTCTTAGACAAGAACCATAACTGCCTATTTATCAATAAAGTGATCAATAAATCTGTGTGAATGTTTGAAGTGGCAAATATGACTAGGAGAGTTTTTTTACAGAGCCATTGTAAAATATTTTACCCCTTAAACTGTTAGCATTTTATCAGAGTAAACCCACAAATTTTAGAGTGTTTTACAAGGAGAACAGGGGAGTTAAATGAGATATTGTATAGATATAGATATTGTATCAAACTAAGATTTTACATGATCATCTACCACAAAGTGACTTTTCAATTTAAAGTGGAAGGTAAATGATGAAAGCATTTTTAAATGAAAATCTGAAATGTGTGGTGAGTCTTTGTGTTAATCCCCGCTGGGTGAACACTTTATGAAGCCATCTTTTGAGGTAACAAATTTGTGACAAACACTCAGGGTTGAATCCAAGATGCAGACTCAATCTTTATTCAGGAAGAATCTGAGAACAGCAGCTAATCCACAACCCAGAGGGCTAGTGAAAAACGAGGCACAGGTCAAAGTCCATAGTTCACTCGATCAAAGAGAAGGCTGGAAACCAGCGCAGGGGGAAGGGAACCAGAAGGTTTAAATGGGAGACAGATGATTACGAAACCAGGTGTAACGCACAAGGGAAGAATCAGGTCAGGACGACTCCCGAGGGGACAAAGGAACAAGAAAACCAAAGTCTTAGAACAGATATGACAGTTTTGTATAAGCGCAGACTGACTAGATTGTCCATTCTTTCTGGCAAAAAAGCTCAACCCCGGTCAAACTGGATGCTTAACTGTCAACTTTTAAATCTTGTCACAGATTCTCTGTTGGATTTAGGTCTTAACTTTGGGTAAGCCATTTTAACACATCAGTATGCTTTGATCTAAACCGTTCTACGGTTGTTTAGGGTTTGTCGTCCCGTTGGGAGGAGAACCCCTGCCTCAGCCTAAACTCTTTCGCAGGATTTAACAGGTTTCGTACAGCTTCGTTCTCTGTTTAGCGCCATCTAGCTTTTCTGCCCCTGCTGAAGAAATTGTCTTAGTACTACCTCGGAAGCTAACATCAGTAGTATTTCTTATCTCTGTTCTTGGGAGCACAGCCAATCAGCACCAAGCAAAACAAATGTATTTCAGCTTCCCACGCTGATTTTTTTTTTTTTTCAAAATATTTTAGATATGCTCTATGAAATATCTCTGAATAGGCAAATATTCCGCTAATAATTTTGGATTAAATGTATTAGTCAGTCAAAGACTCACCACACATTTCAGATTTTTATTTAAAAATGCTCGTATCATTTACCCTCTTAAAACATTCACATAGATTCATTAATCACTTTGTTGATCAATAGGCAGTTATGGTTCTTGTCTAAGAGTACTCTGAAATGTGGTGGTTAGAAAAAGTTAGAAACACACCTTTCACATTTATCTTATCAATATTATCGATATTTTGGATTGATCCTCCCACTGCTAGTTTCAACCACAAACCTCAGTGTATCTTCTTGGTAAATCTATGATAGTCCAACACAATGTTGCATGATCGTGAAGTGGAAAGAAACTGATCCGTGGTTTTCAATACATGTAAGAATCTGACCTTCCTCATGATCAGGTTTGATCAACTCAGGTTCATGTTATGTTTTTATTCCATTCCCCAGGATTTAGTTTAATTATCTTCAAGTTTTGGGCTTTATCTTGTCACTCATGTTCCTGCAGGGCATTGATGGAGAAATCTGTAGACGTGCAGCTGCTGGAAACGCTGGAGGATTTAGGCGAGGAGGAGATGAAACGTTTCAAATGGTACCTCAAGAATTTCAAGTCATCAGATAAATCTGAATCCATCAAATGGTATCGTTTGGAGAAAGCAGACAGACTGGAAACTGTGGATTTGATGGTTTCTTTTTATACCTCTAAACGCGTGATGGATGTGATGAGGCTGATTTTAAGTAAGGTGAAAAGTAAAGGTCAGTAAATTTGCTTAAAAAATTATATCAGTTTAATTTAAGTGTTTTGTAGTTTGCATAGAGATGCACTGATTTCTGTAGCCAGTTTCTGTTCTCTTCAGCCAACTCCATGGACTTCAAGGACTACAATTACCAATTCTGTGAGTCATGATTAATTATTTATATACACTGAAGTTTGCATCTGACTCAAAGCTTCTAGTTCTGCAGTTAAACAAGTGAATCTGCTCTTTAAACAGTCCTTTCAGAAGCTACGAATTGTATACTAGCTTTAGCCAACAACAACAACAACAGAGCCTCTTTGCTAATGTAATTAAGCTAATTAGTGATTTAAAGAAAACAGTAAAAGGTTAGCATTCCCCTTTGGATGCCCTAAAATGTAATTAAGAAACTCAGAATAGAAAATCTGAAAGTGAAATTGTTATCATTTATTCATCTGCTTATATTTGTCCCTCTGTGTTTCACAACAGTTCTTCTTTCTTTTTTTTTTTTTCTTTTTTTTTGCTTAATTTAACTAGTCGCACTAAAGCCAGGCCTGTTTAATTGACAACTGACAACCTGAAGTTGGCTAAATCGAAAAACATACAAAACCAAATAACACAAAGTGACAGACATTTATCAGTCTGGAAACGGGTTACAAACTTATTCCAAAGACTTTGGAATTCCACATGAACCACAGTGGGCACATTTACATGGACATAAGTAATTGTAATAAATGTGCCATCTAAATGCCACTATACATTACATTGGTCACAAGATATTTGTTCGGTCATGTGACAATAGTGATGCAGCACTGAATTATGGGGTGTTTAACTGAAGCACAGAAGCATCGAAGACTGTGTGCTTGCTACTAGCTAGACTGTGTCTGAAGTGTAGGGAAATATGTGTAATGTATATGATATTGGTAATGATTGGTAAATACTGCCATAACACCAGTATTAATGTCGGACATCGATATTGGCCCAAACTTTCACATCGGTGCATCCGCAATAGTTACTCTTATGTATCTTATAAAATTAACCGTTAACAATTAATACCTGACTTTTTAAGTCAACCTGAACAAAATTACACAAAAATGTGAAATTTTATTTAATGTAATAAAAAAAAAAAAGAAACGCAGCAGTCTCACAAAAAATGTGAATACTCCAGTCTTTAGTTTATGTATTCATCTTCAGTCAATTTAATACATGAGCCTTTGTATAGCTTTTATGCCGGGATCTTCGGTACCTTTTTGATTCCCAAAAATAGATGTGTACGGCCACCCATCAGCTGTGACTGGGACGGCATGACGGAAGTTTTTTTTGCAGTTTGCCCATAAAGCTACATTTGCACTTTGTAAGCATCAGCTACAGCGCTATAAACTATATACTGACAAAATCTAAAGTTTTAGCTGTCAAACTGTGGTTGACAGTTACTCTCAAACCTCCAAAGGGTCAGTAGCCAGATCACTAAATGCCAAATGGCAACACTAAACATGAAATGTTCAGTAAAACACGATTTATGTAAGCAAATTATAACTTAGCACACAAAATGGAATGGAAGTGACAAGGTAAGTGTAATAAGTCACATAATTCAATTTACTCTCCTTGTGCTACATATAATAGACACAAAAATATTTGATATTATTGATATTTGAATAATGATATTAATTCTGAAAAATCTGTAAAAATCCTGGTCATAATCTCTCTTTACCTTAGAAGACCAAGCATCATCGTTCTGCTGCTGGCTTCTGGTCTAATGTCTCCCTGACTTTGCTTTTCTATTGTGGCAATAAAGACTTCTTTTAAATATGTGGAAAGCAATAGTGAGAACAACTTCTGCACAGAAATGAAAGAGGATGGGGTTTATTCCTGGCTTTAACTAACTAGCAAGAGATGTAACATAACAGTAGTATTATTAACTAGCCTAGCATGCTATACTGGCATGGATTAACCAGTCATCATTTAGCTAACATTATCTGCATACAACATATTACTCATGGGATTTGTTTGGATTCAAAACTGTGCAAAGTTTCTTGCCTTTTGCTTGCTGTGACTAGTTGCTGAACATGACACACAGCTCTACTCAGCAGCTCTGTTCAGACACGTCTCCCGTGGGTGTAACCACAGGTGTAACCACAGGTGTAACCAGCGTCAGCATGTGTATGTTCTTGATGCGTTTAAAGATGGTTCGGACAATCACATTAGCACATCTTAACAACTGATTAAAGAGTGGGGACAAAGGGAACAGATATGGGAAGTCCGGGGGACATGTCCCCATGTGTATCCCACATCCATTATCCCTGTGGTAATCTACGTGTTCCTATTCTTACTCTTATTCTCCTCTAATAATAATAAAAATTACAATGTTCTATCTTGGTGAACATTTGTTTTAAACAACAGCCAATTCTTCCAGGTTAAGTAGTGAAAAATATCTGGCACTCCCTGTTACAAAGATCCATCTTTCTTTAACCCAAAAACTTGTGTGACTAAAGATAGAGTTTAACCAGCTTTCTTAACATTGAAGTAACAGTGCATTTCTGACAAACAATCTATCTCTTCTTATATCATCCAGGTTCACTTAAATTCAAGTCTAGTCTGAAGGAGAAGTTCCAGTGTGTGTTTGAGGGGATTGCTAAAGCAGGAAGACCAACTCTTCTGAATCAGATCTACACAGAGCTCTACATCACTGAAGGAGGGACTGGAGAGGTCAACGATGAACATGAGGTCAGACAGATTGAAACAGCATCCAGGAAACAACACGCACCAGAAGAACCAATCAATCAAGACGACATCTTTAAACCCCCTCCTGGAAGAAAGCAGTCAATCAGAACAGTGATGACAATGGGAGTGGCTGGCATTGGGAAAACTATCTTAACACAGAAGTTCACTCTGGACTGGGCTGAAGAGAAAACCAACCAGGACATCCAGTTTATATTTCCATTTACTTTCAGAGAGCTGAATCTTCTAAAGGACAAAAAGTTCAGCTTGGTGCAACTTGTTCATTACTACTTTATTGAAACCAAAAATATTAGCAGGTTTGAAGAGTTCCAGGTTGTATTCATCTTTGATGGTCTGGATGAGAGTCGACTTCCTCTGGATTTCCACAGCAAAGAGATCCTGACTGATGTTACAGAGTCCACCTCAGTGGATGTTCTGTTAACAAACCTCATCAGGGGAAAACTGCTTCCCTCTGCTCGCCTCTGGATAACAACACGACCTGCAGCAGCCAATCAGATCCCTCCTGACTGTGTGTCCATGGTGACAGAGGTCAGAGGATTCAGTGACTCACAGAAAGAGGAATACTTCAGAAAGAAATTCACAAAAGAGGAGCAGGTCACCAAGATCATCTCCCACATCAAAAGCTCACGAAGCCTCTACATCATGTGCCACATCCCAGTCTTCTGCTGGATCATTGCTACGGTACTGGAGGATATGCTGGAGAGCACAGAGGCAGGAGAGCTGCCAAAGACCCTGACTGAGATGTACATCCGCTTCCTGGTGGTTCAGACCAAAGTGAAGAAGGTGAAGTATGATTGTGGAATGGAGACAGATGAACACTGGACTGAAGAGAGCAAGAAGATGATTGAGTCTCTTGGAAAACTGGCCTTTGAGCAGCTGGAGAAAGGAAACCTGATCTTCTATAAATCAGACCTGACAGAGTGTGGCATTGATATCAGAGAAGCTTCTGTGTACTCAGGAGTGTTCACACAGATCTTTAAAGAGGAGAGAGGACTATACCAGGAGAAGGTGTTCTGCTTTGTCCACCTGAGTGTTCAGGAGTTTCTGGCAGCTCTTCGTGTCCATTGGACCTTCATCAACTCTGGGGTTAACCTTTTGAAAAATAAAAAAAAGTCAAAGTGTTCAATGAGTTCAATTTGTTTTATTAAACCAAATCTAAAATATCTCCACCAGAGTGCTGTGGACAAGACCTTACAGAGTCCTAATGGCCACCTGGACTTATTCCTTCGGTTCCTCCTGGGTCTTTCACTGCAAAGCAATCAGACTCTTCTGAGAGATCTGTTGAAAAAAGTTGAAATTCACCCAGAGGCCAATCAGAAAGCAGTTCAGTACATCAAGGATAAGATCAATGAGAATCAGTCTGCAGAGAAAAACATCAACTTGTTCCACTGTCTGAATGAACTGAATGATCATTCCATAGAGAAGGAGATCCAACAGTCTCTGAGTTCAGGACGTCTCTCCACAGATAAACTGTCTCCTGCTCAGTGGTCAGCTCTGGTCTTCATCTTACTGTCGTCAGAAAAAGATCTGGATGTGTTTGACCTGAAGAAATACTCTGCTTCAGAGGAGGCTTTTTTGAGACTTGAGTTAGTTGTTGAAGCCTCTTCCAAAGTTTTGTAAGTAAATAGCTCCATTTACCCACATTTATGTAGAGAAGACAATAGGTGATCTTGACTTAAACATTTTTTTCTCTACACTGAGTTTCATTTATCCAGCAGGATCTCTAAATTAATTTTATTTTGACAATACTTTGGTGGTAAACTTAAATTACAGTTTAATTCTTAAACTAAACATCTTACTGTCTTGAACTTTAACTGTAAAGAATCAGTGTCAGGTCCTGGGTGGTTTGGGGATTTATTTATTTGATTCTAGTTTTGATTATTGTTGTGTTGTGTTTGCTTTAGTCTCTTATTCTTTGATTGCATCAGCTGTGTTTCTGATTTAGTTTAGTTCAGTCCTTTCTTAGTTATTCTAGTTTAAATATATTTATTTATTAATTGTGTTTAGGTATTCCTTGTTGTAGTTACATTCATTTTCCTAGTTCCCCTGTTTGTTTACTCTCCCTCGCCCCCTGCTGCCATTCTCTCTCCATCCTCAGTCTGACTTCTGCTCTCTCCCCTCACACCTGCAACCCGTTAACCAATCAACCCCAGTCTATTGTTCCAGCATTCACTCTGTGAAGGTATCTTTGGTGCAAAAGTATTTGTGCCTTGTAACTGAGAAGTTGAAGTCAGAGAGACAAGTCAGACACTCAGACACAAGTCAATGAATGCAACTAGAGGAAACTGCTGATGCAAGTCACAAGACTGACATTTATTGAACGTGCACAAATCAAATAAAGGTTTCAAAAATCTCAAACATTCACAAGTAATTTTATTCCAACACAGGTATGTGGATTTGTTTTGCACCATTTGTTTTAGAACATTTGGGGCAAAGCTGTAAATGCAGCTTTTTTATAAAGTGACTCAAAGAATACAATTTGTGTCTTGTACTAAAGAGTTTGAAGAGGTGTAACTGTTGTTTTGTATTTGTGAAGGACTGAAAACAAGCTAAGCCTAAGCTTCTCAGGTTCAAAGCACAAATACTTTTGCACCAAAGATACCTTCATTTCACTCTCTCAATATTTAAACACATCTGTTGCTCTTACTCCTCGCTAGTTACTCCTGTTACTTCCCCGTTAAACCCTGCTGTCTTTTTGCACCTGGACTCCTTTATTTTTGGTCTGCTCTGGCTCCCTGTGGTTTTTGTTCATAATTTTTCCATTATATTACAAAATTTACTCGCCTCTTTGCATCTGGGTCCACCATCACCAAAACCACTATCATGGCACACAGCCTAATTGTATTTCCTGTCAATGTCTCATCAGGCTGAACAACTGTAACCTTGCAAAGAGAAGTTGTGAGTCTCTATCCTGCATCCTTATGTCTCAGCTCTGCAATATCAGAGAGTTGGACCTAAGTAATAATGACCTGCAGGATTCTGGAGTTAAACTTCTGTTTACTGGAAAAGAGGGTCAACACTATAAACTGGAAACTCTAAGGTAACATGCTGTCATCATCTCCTACCCTTTTGTATCCATATTTTTATTACACTCATGCTTCATATATGGCTTTTCTCAGTGTGTCTCAGTTTCACTGTTATTGCAAGTAACAGATTGTTTTACCAAAATCTAGCTGATTTAAAGAAACATACTTATCAATCCCACAAGGATTCAGTACTTTCTGTATTAAGACTGCAGTCATTCTCCGATGTAACATGCATTATATTCTGATCAAATACATCTGACATGTGCTGTTTTTCTTTTCTTCAGTCTTTCAGGCTGTTTGATCACCGAGGATGGCTGTGATTCCCTGCTTTCAGCTCTGAACTCCAACCTCTCCCATCTGAAACAGCTGGATCTGAGATACAATCACCCAGGAGAATCAATGCTGAACAAGCTCTCAGCTGGATTGAAAGATTCACAGTGGGGACTGAAGACTCTCAGGTGCGTAGAGCTCTTCAGCAGCCACACAAAGTTTCTAACTGAGGTAGAAAACCTGTAAAACACCTGTGCTAGGTTAACATATAGGTACATTTGCCTACACTAGCTCTATCAGCATAGAAAATCATGCTTGAGTTTTCCACACAAAATATCTTTGAGTCTCAAAGATTCTGACTGCTTTTATCACGTTTATCTTCGGTGTGGGTTAGCCGCAAAAAGCTTCAAACCGTGATTTGAAGGGTCAGGGCCACCACTCAAGAATATTATGGTTATAAGGGTTTGCACATGGCAGTTGCCACATGGAGGATAGAGGTTCTTGACCACAAAAACAAGGAATGAGTTTTCTCTGCAGGGTGTTTGGGCTCTCCCTTAGAGATAGGGTGAGAAGTTCGGTCATCTGAGAGGGACTCAGAGTAGAGCCATTGCTTCTCTTTTGTGCTCTTCAGAACTTGGTGTTCATCAGATATGGACCTTTGCTGAACGAAAGAGGTCCCATCCACAAACAGCTTTTCTAACCTAACACTAGAGAGACACTGCTTCTCTAAATCAATAGGTATCGGTGGAAGTGATTCTAGCTTCTGTTTAGGATAGAGGATTGATGGATGTTTAGAAACCAACTTCAGGATTGTGCATGTTCTCAGTAATGAAGCCTAGGTACAAACTCAAACTGGGAGACTCTCTCCAGATTAAAAAGACACTAAGGTCAAAAAGAACTCAGGTTGAGACACTTTTTTCTGATTCTACTAATGGGGGTCCATTTCAAGACAATTTCAAATGTTAGAGAGCTCCTATCAAACTGTACTAACCCTCAACCCCCTTTTCAGTGTGGACCCTTCTGGAGTTCAATGGTTGACACCAGGCCTCAAGAAGTGTAAGTGTGTTTTTCATTTGATTCATGAAAATAAAGCAGCTCACATTCCACTTTCTACAAACTGTCATCAACTGATCAATAACTGCAGCTGGATCATGTTTGTTCCCTCCATCAGATTCCTGCCAGCTCACAGTCGACACAAACACCATGAACAGAAACCTCAAACTATCCGAGAACAACAGGAAGGTGACGCTTGTGGAAGAGCGTCAGTCATATCCTGATCATGCAGACAGATTTGACAGCTTGTCTCAGCTGCTGTGTGAGAATAGTCTGACTGGCCGCTGCTACTGGGAGGTCGAGTGGAGTGGACTTGTATATGTATCAGTGAGTTATAGAGGAATTGGAAGGAAAGGAGAGACTGACTGTGTGTTTGGAGAGAACGATCAGTCCTGGAGTCTGATATGCTGTGATGATAAAGATCACCAGATCTACACCTTCTGTCACAATGACGAAAAAACAGCTATTCGCCCCTCCTCTGTCTCTAACAGAGCAGCAGTGTATGTGGACTATCCTGCTGGCATTCTGTCCTTCTACATAGTCTCCTCTGACACACTTATCCACCTTCACACTTTCAACACTGAATTCACTGAAATTCTTTATCCAGGATTTAGAATCGGTTGGACTTCTTCGTCAGTAATTCTGTGTTGAGTGAGAAGAGCCTCCACCAGTCAGAAAAACACTCACCGTTAAACAGTTCATTGGTTGGACATTCCATCTCTTCACCATTAAATGAAGCTATACAAAAATTAAAATGGGTCAGTTGACTGAAAATCAAAAAGCAAGCACTCTTCATAGCTCTGAGGAACACAGCCTTTGTCCTAGATTTTAATTTTCAATGTCTTGTCACCATCAATGGTGGTCTTTTAATGTATGCTAATGAGTATTTCACATCACTGTGAAGGCCTTTTGCTCCACTCTTTTCTACAGAATTGTTTTAATTCAGCCACACTGGAGGATTTCCAGCACAAATGCTCTGTTTAAACATGGTCTTTCTGAAGATCTCTGTGGTCCTGTCAGAATTCTTCTGAGAGGTACCTTAATGCGGCTGGTTTATGGTGAAATTATGTTCCTTTCAGCAGAAAAGTGACAGGCAATCACAGAAAATAGACTCACACAAAGCTAGAATATAGAAGATATACAAAAACAGAATAAAGAATAAAAAGACTGGAGAGTAAGGGCTAAATTTCAACATAAATACCATGTAGTTATAAAAAATGGTATAATCCAGACCAAAGGAATGTGAAACTGAGTTGGTTGATTTAAAAATGTTCAAAATGTGCATGTCTATTTGACCATCAAAGAGACAGACTATTTACAATTAGTGACAATAAAAACTGTGCAAAAGCAGAAATGTGCAGATAACAGCAGAAATGTTATTCAGAGGAAAGTTGTACAGATACCAGCATGGATGTAAACACATAAATAGGGAGAAGGTTCTTCCAAATAAACATGTTTCAGATTCCTGGATTTAATGTCTTTCTCGTTGAATTTCTTAGCTGACATATTTAGAACTGATGTCTGTACACTGTGAGGTGTGACACCGAATTCAAGTTGTTTGCTTCTTGGCCGATAAAGCTGATTCTGATTATCCTTAACCTGTGCCTCTCTCTTTTCCTGTAGTTTGAAGATGGAAGCAGAGATTAATCTGTTAATGTTGTTTCTGTTTCCAGTCAATGCTTGGTTACAGTAGTTATCAGTGTGTTGTGTTTTTATGAACCTCAGGACTTCGAGGTTTGTTTCAGCTCATGTCCGCTTTATACTTTGCTGCACTGAGAAACCACTGAGGCAACTTAAAAAGGGGATTGTAAAACATTATTGTCACCTTAAAGGGTCAGATATAGATTACTGAAAATAAATGTTGGAAAGTGGAAAACAACTGCAAAACAGTCAGGATGCACTGAAAAAAAATCTTCATGCCACTATGCTCAGCACTGGTTTCCCACAAGGTTGTGAACTTGGCCCCTTGCCATTAGCTATGTTTCCATCTAATTTTAATGCAAATTTTGAGTGAACACTTAAAATTTAGCATCATTTACCATCTACTGGTTTGGAGCGAATCAGCCAGGCTACACAAAGCATAATTTTGTCCGATGTTGACACAGTGCATGGCTGTAGTAAACAAGAAGTAGAGGTTACAAACTAGCATGTACCACACATCTCTGAAAAATGGAGGGAGTCCTCCCCTCTGAGCTGGAACTTCCACATTTTGTAAGGCACAAACCCACCAGTGGATGGGACCGTTTGCTTTGTCAGATCTTATTCAGCAAACATTGTTTCCATCTCCACTTTAGCTCATTAACTCCTTTTCGGAAAATCCAAAAACCACCTCAAGCAAGCGTAAAAACTTTTTTGGGAAACTGAGGAAGTTATTTCGTATTTTGCCATTTCCATCAACCTTTTCTAATGCAATACTTCAAAAAAAAAGTTCATGGAAACACAGTTACTGTAGTGAAATAAAGTTATTGGTAAAATGGGAAAAACATTGTTTTCATCAGTCTAAAATCTTAAAACTGTGTGTCCATCAAGAGTCTGAAGGGTAATTTCTCTTTTGCCTAGGTTAAATGAGCAAAATATGAAAATATTTATTCTCAGAATCACAATATAAACACCTCAACTGTAGTGTTGTCTGTTGAATGATAGTATTGAATCTAGTGACTAAAAGAATCAATCAGTTTCCTGACATGCTAACAGCTCAGTATCCAGGTAGTAAAGACAATATTCTACAGCAACATGTCCTGGATGACACCATCAGTTATTGGCGAACACTGCTAATTCACCTAATTTGCTTTTGCTGCTCCTCTTTAAATCTTTGTCTGGCCGTATGGTTAGAGAGCTGGAAAGAGAGACGCTGGAGTAGGAGATATTATCCATGCCTGTTATGTTCGATGGAAGAGATAGTATTGTCCAAAATAATAGTACTAAAAAGCAACACCTCAATAAAAGAAATATGAAAAAGGTAACATAGAGCTAGCCACGTTTACAGTGTTGTGTATGATTAGCAGAGCCTGGAAAGGACCATGCACCTTGGAGCTGTCCAGGGCTGCCTCCTGACTGGGTCAGAGTTCTCTGTAAAATGTGATAACAGTGAAACAGCTACTTTTGATATTACAGAAAAACACTGTTTAGTTAGACTTTATGCTTCACAGAGAGTATTCAGCACAGATCCTTGTGAAGGGTTAAATCCTGCAGCTCACATGTTTTGCTTTGGGGTGATGGACACAGGATGTACTCTGAGGAAGTGCTGCTTTGTGCAACCATAGATAGGGCTATTCTAGTTATCTGCACACATGCACATTGTTGCAGCATATGCACTTATAACTGTTGTAAACCAGTTAAGACTAGTTTTGGTCACACATAGACACAATGATACACACAGGGGAACACCCTGTGTGTATCAGCTGGATTTACACTGAGATTAAATTACACACAGGGTTCTATTTATTCATGAGGTACAACTGGTTGCACTGAATTTAGTTTCTAAGGATATCAGAGTAAATGAGCTGAATTTTTTCAGATTTCAACCACTTCACAGTTGTGCTCTAGTTCTTGTGGTTCATATGCTTACAGCCCCCCCAAAATACCCTGAATTATGATTTTAACAGGACAAAATGTTCAAGATGCGCACTGCAAACCACAACAGCATGACTACGCACCAGTACTTTGCTCCCTGAGAGTTTTAACAAAAGCATTTTTTTCCCCTGCAAACACCTGACAGGAAATGAGAGAAGCACAGAAACCTCCGAAACACTACTGTGTCTCTGGGCCTGACTGCTGGTTACAAAGTACTTTAAGATTCAATTTAAAAACAGCTCTTTGTTTAAGTGTGTGTTTCTGTGTGTATGTAAAACGTTAAGTATATATAAAGCATTTAGATGCATTGATCTTAACAAAGACACGAGGGAGAGCATATGCATGACTAAAACAACCTGGATGTCATACAAATCCTGGGGCATAATACGTGTCTGTGCTTATTTTAAGTGGGTATATGGAAATCCAAGAGATTTTGAAGTGGTTATACAGCGCATACCTGCATATCACACAGACTACACCACTGCAAACGACCTACAATTAGAGTTTTTGCATTATTGTTGGGAGCTTGGAGATAATCAAAGGGTTTTTTCCAGAAAGAAAGCCAAGCTCAAATAAGCAACTTCATGTTCAAAAACAAGGCAAAAAAACCACCACCTGCAACTCATGAGATTTGCAAGCGACATAAGAAAAAACAAGCCCAAAGTGGCTTATAATAAACAGACTTGGCAACACAGCCATCCTCGCTTTGTTGTAAAGTTTACCGGATGGCTGATGGCATCACGTTATAAACAGAAAGAACCAATAGATACACCCTCTTATATATAATTGGAGCTTGAACTTTTTCAAGGATAAGTGTTTCAATTACTGGAGTATAAACATTAGAAATACCAAAGGTTGGTTCAAGTAATATAAACTTCGACCAGGACCGGGATTTGAACCCGGAGGCTGATAGCATGACTCGTTTTACATGGTGTCACTGCCGGCCCCAAGCGGCCAGGTGTGGGTAATCTGTTAAAATGCCCCCAGGTTTTTCTGTCATCGTTTAAACCCCCACCCCCCCGTCAAATCCGGAAAATATTCGGTTAACGTGACCCCTGGTCAGGCGTACGGCCAGTCTGCCTCATATGTTCTGAGTCCGGTGGACTCAAAGAGTGAAAATCTAAAAAGACATTATGAAACCAACCCAAGCTATCCGCCTGTATCTGATGGTGGGAAAAGGAAGCTCAATGAACTGAGGGGACAGTATGAGCGAGATACACGGCTGATAACACAGTCTTAAGGGCCCAACAGCGAGAACATGATTGTTCGCTGCGAGATCATAATATTCTAAAAATTTTTGTTTAGTATTACTATTTAAATTGGATTGAACTTCTCAGTTCAGCAGATGATTTAATAGGCATATGAATAATTGATCAGCAGCTAAAAAAGATCAAATCTATACTGTTAATTAAATGTTAAATGAAAATGAAATATGAAAATGTGTTTTGATAGTTGACTAAAAAGGTTCAGACCCCAGATTGTTTGGATGATGGAGGGAGTGGACCTCTTGCTATTTTAGTTGGGGACTCCCGCTTTAGTGGAACAGCAAAAAAAAACCTCTCTTGACGGATAAAAAAGGAACACTGGATCCATCCTCCCTGAAACTTGACTTTGGCTGGGAACAAGCAAAGCAGTTCCTTGTTCTCTCTTTTTTTTTTTTTTGATGATTGTTGC
Source organism: Anableps anableps (assembly GCA_014839685.1). Classification (NCBI taxonomy): domain Eukaryota; kingdom Metazoa; phylum Chordata; class Actinopteri; order Cyprinodontiformes; family Anablepidae; genus Anableps; species Anableps anableps. The sequence goes on from CM026088.1 coordinate 15,772,223, forward strand.
TGGACTTGCTGCCTTTGGACAATCTCTCTAACCATTTTCTCAATTTCTGTTTTTGTCAGAAGGGCATCCTGGGGTTTAATGTTCGGCTGGTTACGAGTGGCAAGTGCAAGGTTTACTTCTGGAACAGTCAAGCTGCCTCCTGTGAGGTGATGCCACAGTTGTTGAGTCTTCAGAAGCTTTTCTGGACTGGTGATTAGTGATGAGCTTGTGTTTATCATCTTAGCCAGGTGCTTTAATAGTGAGAGATATGCTGTTTAGTGATGGGATGTAGGAGGCTGCTGGGATCCCTGGATGCAGCTTGAACAAGAAGAGCATCCTTTAGTAAGAAAGTCTTTTTGCTCATAATGAGCTGGACAATAGCATCCCACATTGGGTGTTACCACCAAGAATGGTCCAGGACAAAGAGCCTTGATAGGACCTGTGTGAGCTGCATATGAAAAGGATGCAAAAGGCCGTGGTGTACCAAAGGGACATTTGACGGAGAGAAAGAAAGAGAATACAAAGAAGAAAATATACTATCATTTTCTATTTGGATACAGTACCTAATTACACATAGGAGGAAATATTTCACTTTTCTCCCCTTGGGGGTGTTTGTTAGCAGTTTAAAGTACTGGGAACCATTGCAGACCCATTTTTCTGCTATGTAGTTTGTATGCTGGTTGAAATGCTTGGCCATGGGGTCTTGATTGTGTTGGTTGTCTTCACCTTTGGGTTGTGTGTCCTTTGTCCCTTGTGCCATTATCCCCTGATGGAAGACGTTAGTTAATAGGGATGTTGTCTGAGCTGGCAAACAAATGTCTGTCTGATGTCCTCTCAAATTATATTTTTTTGTTCATTTAGAAAACAATGCACACTAATTTATTTTGTTTTCCATTTCTGTTTATCATGTGAATATGTTATTAAAGCGTTTTGAAGACACTTATACACTTCATCTAAATTTTGTCCTGGGTTGTAACAAAATAATTCAAAATAAAAACCACAAAAACGGCTAAAGGTCAGAAGTCTGATGATATATCATTCTTAAATAACAAGTATTGGTATTGGTGTTGGTTTCGGCCATATTGGCCCTGTATTTACTTGATATCGGATTGATACCAAAATATGCAGAATCACACACCTCTAGTTTAGCCCTTTAAGCATCTTCTAGGTTTTCTTTCATTTCATTTATCTTGCGATATTTAAATTTCAGCTCATAGAAGCTCTTGAAACACTTCAGTAATTCTGCTTCAAATTAAGAACTTTATGTTTACTAGATAGATATTTACAGGTCAATATTACCTTAATTTGACAGTGATTTTAAAAAACTGTGATGTTAAATGATGCGATGCAGTCAGAAATGTTGGTGCACCTAACTTTTGTGCTGGTGCACTAGTGCAACCAGTGCAAAAAGTTAGCCCTGTAGAGTGATGAGCTGAGAGAGAGAGCGAAAGAGAGAGAAAGAGAGAGAAAGAGAGAGAAAGAGAGAGGTGCGCTGTTTTCGTAGTAGTGGAGAGAAGCTGCACTTGTAGAGGAATTCAAATATGAGCTCTTGATATTTGGCATTTTAATTCCTGCATATGCAATGGCATGAACTCTGTGAGGAAATTCCAATAACTTGCTGGATATATAGAGGAGAAACCGTAAACAAAAGTATTGATCTCATCTTGTTAGCATTGATTCAATGCTGATACCGACTTGGTATCGATATTATCAATATTTTGGATCAGTCTCTGTATCTCTTGTGTGATTGATTTGTCTGCGTTTTCCCTGTCCTAGAAAGAAGACCGTTGATTCATCTTCATCAAGTAAATACTTTGCTTTACTTTGAATCATTGCACCAATTGTTAATTTCTATTTCATTTAGCTGTTCTTTAAGTAAAATGTCATTTGTGATATTTCTGGTTTTGTCCCTTTCCAAATTGTCCAGTTTTATAAGTTGCCTTCTTATATTTAATTTTGATTGTTTTTCTTTCTATTTTTTTCTTACAGTATGTAATTGAAATAATTTTGATTCTTAATTTGGGTTGCTCCCACCACTCTAGAAGGTAGTCAGTGTGACCCATCTCCACAATCAGGTTTTGTAGCAGAACACCAATTTTTTGTTTGTATACCTCGTCCTGGAAAAGAGCAACATTTCGGCACCAGTGACCCACATTTCTGACGCGTCATCCCACCTCAATGTCCAGGAAAGAATGGTCGCTCCAGGCATTCTCTCTGATGAAACAGGAGGACACCTCAGGGATAAGAGAGGACGAGATCAGGCGATCTATTTTGGACTGTTTAAGTGGACCTAAAACAACTTGTTTTCTGGGAAACTGTTTCTTGCCCAGATTAAATGTTCTCCATCTGTTAAATTGTAATTTCTAATAAGATTGAGAACCAAATCTTGTAAGTGCAACATGATATCGCCTATAAAAATAAGTTTGTAATCCATTTCATTAAGCTATCAAAAACATTTTCCTTTTGCATGTCTACACTGAGTGCATGTATATTAATAATTCCACGAGTTTTATTGTTTCAAATGATATCTACAATTGCTGTATCAAATGGCAGAACTACCTCAAACTGTTTTTTTTTTGTTGTTGTTGTTGTTGTTTTTCTTTTTTTTTTTAGAGGTGCAATCTTATTTGATTCATTTTATTTACCTGGTTCAAGCAGCAGGGGGCTGTACATATGGCTTAATGGCACTGATTGGGCTTTAGGGAAGGTGTACATCCTTTGTTAGAGTCAATGCTTGAAGAGAAGAGTAGACACACACCGGTGAGTGAGAACCTCAGTTCTAATGAAATAAAACTATTTCAAATTTTTGAAAAACTCCTTAAATTTGATTTAGGTTTGTGGTCAGAGGTTTTGTAGTGCAAAGACCTGCTATGTATGTTTGTTAAGTCTGCTGAAGTCTGAGTTTATCTGATGCTGGTTTACATTTTTGCTTGGATCATGCAATCAGTGATTCTTATTCTACATATGGGTTAAATGGGTTAAAGCACTAATTGTTGTGTAAAATGATGATAGAGTACTTTATTTAATATGATCATTTAATTCTGGAGAACTTAGAATGATTGATTTTAGTGGGGATAGTTTTGTTTCAGTTCGAAGGGTAAAATAGGTGAAAATTTGAAATGAAGTTGATTATGGGAGATTTGACTTACTGGAGAGTTCAATTTTGTATTTCTGCCCATTGGCAGTTTTGCAACTTAATTACCAGAAACTTTGTGTCAGTATGACTTTGAACTAAACCTTATCACGCTTACGTCAATGCTGTAGGTTTCTTAAAAATAATGACAAGGCAGTTTCCCACAAAACATAGTAAGTATAAAAGGATATACATCTGAGGTAATCAAAACATGTGGCTCATAAATGCAAGGACCTTGGATCAAATATAAATACTGCCTCATGGCTGTAAAGAAATTTTTGCAGTGGTGACAGTAGGTGCTGTGGCTTAGTTGGTCAAAGCGCCTGTCTAGTAAACAGGAGATCCTGGGTTCAAATCCCAGCAGTACCTTTGACTGAGCACAGAGATTTAATGTTGGCTTATTGTGTGAGTACAATGAACAAGGTCTGGAAGAAGCTGTTTCTGCCAGTTGGCAATTTCACAACTTGATTACCTGGCACTTTGTAGGTTTGACTTTGAGCTACATTTTATCAGGCTTGAGTCGATGCTGTAGGTTTTGTTAAAATACCACCACAAGGCAATTTATTTCACAAAGATGGTAGGGAGACAAGGATCTGTATGTGAGAAGGTCGAAACACATGGCACGTCAAACGAAAATCGTGGCTTCAACAAGCTGCACTGAATCATGGCTGTTAGAAGAAGTTTTTCCTCTGCTGTTGTTCATATTTAATGACTGTTGAAATCCTTTTATTTCACACGTATTCTGACATTCCGTGAAATGGTCATTTGTGTGTGAGGAAGGCGCTGTGGTTTAGTTGGTGAAAGCGTCTATCTTGTAAACAGCAGAGCCTGGTTTCAAATCCCAACAGTGCCTTTGACTTCTAATGCTGAATGTATGTCCCACTCCTGGGGTTAAGTTGCAGAGTTTTTATGGCCATTTAAATGGGCCCCTTTAGTCTCAAATATGTATTTCTACCCATTGGCAGTTTCACAACTCATTTACCAGAAATTTTTTCACTTTTACTTTTAACTTGACCTTATCAGTCTTATCTCAATACTGTGGCGTTCTTTAAAATAATATGACAAGGCAGTTGCCTACACAAAGACGATAACTGTACGAGGATCTGTATGTGAAAAGGTCGAACCTCGTGGCTTGTAACTGGAAGATGCTGTCTTCAAAAACCTGCAGTGCCTAATGACTGTTACGAGAAATTTTACCAGTGGCCTTTTAAATGACTTTGGTTTACCTGTATTCTGACATTTAGAGAGACGGTCCATGGTGCATTTGCAAGGTGCTGTGGCTTAGTTGGTCAAAGCGCCTGTCTAGTAAACAGGAGATCCTGGGTTCAAATCCCAGCAGTACCTTTGACTGAGCACAGAGATTTAATGTTGGCTTATTGTGTGAGTACAATGAACAAGGTCTGGAAGAAGCTGTTTCTGCCAGTTGGCAATTTCACAACTTGATTACCTGGCACTTTGTAGGTTTGACTTTGAGCTACATTTTATCAGGCTTGAGTCGATGCTGTAGGTTTTGTTAAAATACCACCACAAGGCAATTTATTTCACAAAGATGGTAGGGAGACAAGGATCTGTATGTGAGAAGGTCGAAACACATGGCACGTCAAACGAAAATCGTGGCTTCAACAAGCTGCACTGAATCATGGCTATTAGAAGAAGTTTTTCCTCTGCTGTTGTTCATATTTAATGACTGTTGAAATCCTTTTATTTCACACGTATTCTGACATTCCGTGAAATGGTCATTTGTGTGTGAGGAAGGCGCTGTGGTTTAGTTGGTGAAAGCGTCTATCTTGTAAACAGCAGAGCCTGGTTTCAAATCCCAACAGTGCCTTTGACTTCTAATGCTGAATGTATGTCCCACTCCTGGGGTTAAGTTGCAGAGTTTTTATGGCCATTTAAATGGGCCCCTTTAGTCTCAAATATGTATTTCTACCCATTGGCAGTTTCACAACTCATTTACCAGAAATTTTTTCACTTTTACTTTTAACTTGACCTTATCAGTCTTATCTCAATACTGTGGCATTCTTTAAAATAATATGACAAGGCAGTTGCCTACACAAAGACGATAACTGTACGAGGATCTGTATGTGAAAAGGTCGAACCTCGTGGCTTGTAACTGGAAGATCCTGGCTTCAAAAACCTGCAGTGCCTAATGAAGAAATTTTACCACTGGCTTTTGAAATCGCTTTGGTTTACCTGTATTCTGACATTTACAGAGAAGGTCATTGGCGCATTTGCAAAGCAGTACCTTTGGCAAAATATACTGCTTTAATGCAGGATGTTTGTCAAAGGGTTTTTTTTTTTTTTTTTTTTTTTTTTTTTTTTTTTTTTTTTAAACTTTGCCAATTTGACAAGTTAATTACCAGAAAGTTTGATGCTTTGACTTTATACTGCATCTTATCAGGTTTCGGCCAAACAGAGTCAGAGCTGCTAGTGGTAGCAATAGTTAAAGTTCATAAACACCAATGGTAGGCTTTCATATAGAACTGCGAATTAGGGTAAAAATAGGGTTGATGCAAGGATAATTCAATGAATAATTTTTTGCAGGTTTTCCCAAGATTACAAATTAGACCTAAATGTTTGTGCTGAAGCCACCCCAACCTGCAGCCTTCTTTCAGTTTGATGCCTCTTTTCCGGAGTTTTCGAGATAGATAGGCAAGAGAGTGGGAAAGTTACCACCAATATTTTCTGATTTATTTGAAGAAAAAGATGTAAAAGCAGAAGGATCAATGGCCGAGGTGGAAAATAAAACACTTGAGGAGTGACCGTAAAGCTGCTGATCAAAGGAGAGTGCACTCTTATAACAGATGTGTTGAAAAATAATGCAAGAAATTTATTACATTTAAAGGAGATTTTGTGTTAACATTAACAAACAGTGTTAAAATGGTAACAAAATAAATAAATCTAAAAAATAGTAATGGTGTTTCTTGTAAGAACTTAACATAAAAACAGTTTTCAACATAAAATAAGTTCTCCAAATGTACACATTTTAGTGAGTTGACTCGTTATTTTTAAGTCAATGCACCACAAAAAAAAAAAAAAAAAAAAAAAAAAACATCCTTAAAGTTTGAGTACATTAAACAAACACTTTTGTCATTTCTCAACAATAGATAACATTAAGTCTGTACAACATGTAAAAGTGAGTTTGAACATCCTTCATGGTTGCATTGCCCATGCTGTGTCATAAAGAAAAAACAGGTACAACCACCAGCTGGAAAGTCACAACAGAGAACTTGTATTAAATTAAATCTAGCATTGTAAAAGTGAGGGGGGAAAAATAGATAGCTGTTACTTTTAACCTGAAAGACATTTGCAATAAATTGTTTAATAAGTTGGAAAAAGTGAAATGGTTATGTATGATTAAAAGTGGTTTGAAAAGTTACTTTAGTAACTTTGAAAACAAATTGCATGGATATTTGTGAGTTTGCCGTAAAACATTTGACCCGCATTTTGGTCATGTCTCCTAACTTCAACTCTTTAAGTCAAAGAAATCTTGCAAGTTTTTAATTTTAAACTTGAATGTGTTTGTAAAAGATAAACTTACTATGGTAAGTTGTTAACTTTTTCTTAATTTTGTCATATCCAAGAGTTCAATAAACTAGGATTTTTAAGTTAGCGCTTCAAAAAAAAAAAAAAAAAAAAAACGGAAAGAAAAAAAAAAAGCGGGAATGGAAACTATTTCACAGAGTGCTTTGCGGCAGGATTTTTATTGTGTTGCACTGAGAGTGAGATGAAAGTGCGTACAGACCGAGTACATTTTAATGAATTATGGTAAAATGAAAATGTGAAATTGTATACTTGTTATATTATTCAACTGAAACATTACATTTCATATAAAATATGTTTATCAATTGTACTGAACTGCAGAAAAGAAGATTAAAATGAATCTACAATAAAGACTGTGTTTTGGCTAAAAAACAAAAAGTTGGTTGTAATTTGTGTCGTTTATTGAGTCTATGATGAATATAAAGTGATGAGTACAGTGAATTCACACACCAACAGCAATAAAGAACATGTTTATTAAATGGCACAGCAATCAGCCAACATAAATGTACAAAAAGTATGAACATTTCATTATAATAAATCTTATAATAACCACTAGCAGGGTTAATATTAACTATGACAACAGTTTTTCTTTCAGAAAATGAATACATTAAATCTGTAACCTAATTGCATAGCCAAAATAAAAATAATTTTGATGGGGCAGGACAGCAAGACAGGATTGAGCCACAAGAGCATTTTAAAGTCAGTTTCAAACATTTCTTTTGCTCATAAACTGGGATAAAACTGGTGGTAAATGGGGTCATTGCTTGAAAGCATGACTTTTTTTTGGAACAATCATTATGAATTTGAAATCACCACAAGAAAACTGACTTAACAACATAAACGATAACACATCAATGTGAATTAACATGAGAGGCACTGTGGATAATGCCCTTCTATGATTGAAAGCACAACAACATAAAGGATCCCAATTTTTTACAACACAGCATGTTATTTTCTGTCATACTGAATGGAATTGACACCCATTACAAGTTTGCAAACTTGACACCCTTTGAGACACACAGCCTGCCACATAGCTCTGACGTGTTTGCTTTTATGTGAAATCCGCAAGACTTTTATGGCAATTATTACATTATCAGGAACAATATTTACTGCAGGGCTATCACGCAACAGTGTTGACAATTTGAACAAAAAAGCCTGCATGGAAGACAGCAGAACATTAGATTCTCAGGAGGTTGCAACATGACTTGTTATGTTATGTTGCAACCTATGAAATCTCGAAGTTGCAGAAGTTACTGTTCTAAAGAAACAAGGGTAAGTTTGACTCTGCATATTAGCTGCTTATTTCTGACACAGAATGTTTCTTCAACTTCACTTCTTCCTGAGGTTTAAAATATTTACAAGCTGAAGACATTATCAATGTCAACAGGGACCCTTATTGTTTTGTACAACACTCTCATAGTAAACAATATCCATATTGTTGTGGTTACTGGTCAGTACATTCTCCATCTCTACCCTTAGCTCGGGGTATGAGCTGTATGTGCAGGGTAACTCCAAAGTGAGCCGCAGGTGTGTGCGATTGGCCAACCAAATCTGTAAATATCACTTCTACTTTTGTGACACAGACGACATCTGCACCTGTCACAAAGCTCAGCAACCTTCTCAGACCCACCTCGTCTAATCCTCGAATGTACCACTGCACAAATCTAAGAGCCTGTTCCTCAGCTGGAGTCACAGGACTTGCTTCAATCAGCTTCAGGACCTTCCTGCAAGTTGTTTTTTTGTCTTCATACATGTCCAGTATTTTTGTTACAGTGGTTATAGTGGTCCTCAGGGGTTGTCTGCCAACTGCTGACATGCTGCCAAGAGCATATTTAGGTTCTTGAATGATTTGTTTGTGTGCTACTTGAAGGAGAACTGCTTTAAGGTTCTCTTGTGATGGGACCATTTTCACTCCCCGTTGATATAATAACACATCCTGGCTATCGCCGTCTTCCTGTAAAACAGTCGCCATGAGATCTCTCTCACACTGACTAAGATACAAGAGCAAAGATTCAAATAGTATATCACTAGACACCTCATGTTCTCCAAATACCATTGCTGTGGTAAATGCTGGGGCAAGGCACAATGGAAAGTATCCTTGGGCCAGAAATCCTTTGGCCAAAATTCTTCCAGCAGCCTTCCATTCTTCCTCCTGCCATTTTGGTGACAAGGACGGCACTCTCATTTCTGCCCCCTCTGCTGCACAGTCCAGAAATCCTGGCCAAAAGGCAGCACAGACATCTCTGGCCACACCATCTGCATCTTTACCTTTTTCATTAATAAAGCTGTACTCTAAGGGCTAGTTGAGAATAATCTGATCTTTGAACTGACAAATCATTTCCTCCAACCGATTTACTCTATGCAGTGTGATGCCCACCGTAAGCAGCTGAAAGCCTGCAGCAACGTTTGAAGGAAGCGGTGAGTGGAGCTCCCATGATTGTATTCAGCTGTAGATGGTTCAGCTTGTGATTCATTCACACTAACTGGCATTTCCTGGAGCTGATCAGAATAATTTGTCTGCTTTTGCTCCTCTCCTGCAGTGGCCTCATCTCTGTCGATGCTGCTGTCAAGTTCTGTGTCACCCAAGTATACGGTGCGCAAGGCATGCGTCCGGTATTTCTCCGAGAAGTGATGTGTCGCTCTACGAAGAAACCGAGCTAGATTTAAATGATCTGCCAAACTGTTTTACTAACATACATATGCTGTTATATGTCAACTTTCAATCAACACTTTTCCTGAATTTTTCTTTGCCAACCAGTAAATGAATATTATTGAATAAATGAACATGTTCGTGTCATGCCGCTTTGTGGCCCAACCCACAAGAAATATTTAGCTAATTTAAGATGTTAAAATGCATTATATATTAACTTAATTTACAAATAGCTACATTAGATCATTTCTAACCAAATTATTATTCATTTATCTGGCAAAAAGATAAACAAAAGGCAAATAATTTGTAAAACAAGTCCTGGTGTAATTTTGTCAGAAGTTGTCGAGTCTGCGCTGCTTTTTCAAAAATTATTATGATCAGTAGAGCCCTTATCGTTACGGCTCCAAATCTTCTCTCCCCATTCACAAACTTCAACCGCTTTTGCAGACTGTAAGGCTAATAGGTCGCACACAACCTGACCTTTAGTTAAGATTTTATGATGCAAAATTTCCGAAATGCAACATGAGCAGAGCCATGTAGCCCAACTTTATAACTTCTTTAAGAGTATTTATTCACTGTTTTGTATAACCTATGCCATTAGCCAAATTTGTTTTCAAGATTTATAACTAATACCTTGGTTAGCCTACATAGTCATTCTTAAGGAAACTACCTGAATTTCTGTCCTGAAAGTGAAATGACCTTGTCTTCTTGCATTTGGGTGATTTGCCTGCCGACAGATTGACTGGCATGTAAGGTACAGCTGAATGTACAGCTGAGAGGGAATACAGTACTGAGGTGTTTTTATTGGGCTGACTCAACTAGCTAGCTGCAGGCTAACCATGCAAACTAGCTGACAATACAGATTAGGCGTACAACAGTTAGCAAACAGTAAGGGTATTTCTCTATAAACAAATTCAGTACATCGCCTCAGTAACAGCTGCTGTATTCCCCCGTTTAGTTTAGAAATAAACTTTATGAAGGAATTTAATAGTGTAAATACTTTGCCTGACTCTACATAAATCAGTTTTGTATAATATCAAATTTAATCAAAAGATAGTTATCAGAGGAACATACAGTGGAGGAGATGAATAAGTAACTGAGGCTGTGTGAATCAAAAGCAGAGGGATTATCTTAGTGCAACAATTTAGGTGGGGCGGGAAAAAAAACATGAAAAATTTGATTTACCTTATATCTATATATTATATATATTTTATATTGTTATTATATTTTTATTTATTGTAAATAGAGCGGAATCACTAGTAGCATTGATCATATGCGTGATTCAATTACAATATGGAAAAAGAATGGAGAAGGTCATCTGGTCACCATATTAACGCTACTTCCGAGGTGTAACGTCAAACATGAATAATAAATTGTAAGTTATTTTTCTCCTCATTATTAAACCCGTCATCATCCAACTTCCACCTTGTCTGCATTTGGTCCTCTCCTCCACATATCATGACATATACTGCCATATTGATTTGGCATGGTGCAATATAAAATGTTCCGTGAACACGTTCTACATCAGTGCCTAAAAATGCGGCACCACCTTGACAAGATAACCCTTGCAGTTATCTTGTAATTACGAGATCTTTTCTCATAATTACGAGATCCGGATCTCCTAATTATGAGATGTCTATTTTTTTTTTTTCCTTTGGTGAGCACAGAGCAAAAAGTTGTAGTACAAGTGCAAAATGTGCATTACCACTTAATAATTTTAGCATGAATAATAACCCAAGAAAGAGAAATACCTTTAAATGGGCTGACTTATTTATGTTTTTTATGCATTTATAGGAATGTCAGTATTTGCCCTTCATGTAGAGTGTGATGTCTCACTAAACTGAGGCCCAGCTCTGCTCCCTGCCTTGCTTTTCATGTTGGTGTGCCACCCCAAGATTATCACTGGCGCCTATTTAGCCCCCTTTTTTGAAAAATTATTCGACAAATCCCTGCTCAACAGTGAACTGCAAAGAAACAACTGCTTTACGCATACATTTCCACACGTTGATCCTGTCACCAGTTATTCTGACACGCCGTTCATCCCAACGATTCTAAATCTACCAACAAATATCTTCAGGACTGAATATTTAAATGACTGACCGGTGCAGCTAAGTCATCTCGCTTCAATAATAGACACAACACCGCTCAAATAGGCGTTTATCAGCTTGTGCTGCAACTACATTTAAATGTACATTAGCTAATGCTAACACGCTATGTGAGCCAGCTGACCCGACTCGCTAAGGTCAGACATTATCACGTTAAAACAGACAGTTATATATACACCAGCTTTTCATCTGCACAAACAAGCGGATATTAACAGTTTTAGCAGTTTGCTGACAGTGTAAGAAGTAACGGTCCGAAGCTGGAGACGTCCCGCTGTCCAACCCCGAATGCGGTTGTAACCGAAGAACAGTTTGAAAATAGCGCGTACGACGTGCACATCCGCCTCCAGCGCGCAGGCGGGTCCGCTGTTTGACAGAACACTGTTTGGACGCGGAGCGATCCGTTGGTCAGTGCTGCGCAGCTGCTCGGCTTGAGGACGGATCTGCCCCGTAGTCCGCTGCTATCTGGGTATCATTTATTAGCTATCCACTATCACAACATGGTTGCTTGGTGAGGGAGGGGTGGGGGGTTAAAATGAATGACTTGATGCAATCACCTCCTCTTTATTTCCTTGTATTTTATTAGATTTTTATTTGTTTTTTTACAATTTTTCTACCCTTTGGTTAAAGGTGGGCGGATCAATCCTAAATATCGATAATATTGATATAAAGTTGGTATTGGTATCTGATCAATACTGTGTTGTAAGATCAATACTTTAGTTTCAAATTCCCTCTTGTAAGTTTTTTTTTTTTTTGTATTGTTTCTCAAATCTAGCTCAAAAAAAGATTTTTGTTTTGATTTGCTCTCAAATGATAGTTTTTTACACTTTGTTGTAAGAAAAAATGCACACAAATATGTTTTGTTTTTCTATCATATCTGCTTACATGTTATTAAGTTGAAGTACTTTGTAGACACCTTAAAACTTTATCCAAATTCTGTTCCAGGTTTTAACAAAACAATTCAAATGAAAAACCACAAAAACGTGAAGATCAGAGGTTTGACGATATAGAAAACCTAAATAATAAAATTATCAGTATCGGTATCTGTATCAATATCAGTAAAACATGCCCTGTATTTACTTGGTATTGAATCAATACCAAAATATGTAGTAATCAAAAAAGCCAGTTCAGTTTACTATTCAATTTGTAGTTTCTATGTGTCATGAACTTTGGGACTTTAGTATTGTGTTTCGCTTTATAATCAAATTTCTCTCTTTGATGTCTATATTTAGTTAATTACTTAGATTTAAGTAGTATTTGATATGTATTTTTGTCATGTTGGGTTGTATCGCTGGTTTTTTACATTTCTGGCCTCTGTTTCCTTGTTTCCCACACTCCCTGTGTGTTCTGTCAGTCATTTCCTCAGTTCAGCTTCAATCCTCTTGCCTCAGTTGGCTTCCCTCACAACTGGACCCAGTTTCTAATCAACCACCTGCTCAAATATACTTCAGTCAGTCAGCTCTTTGTCAGATCATCCTGTTATTTCCACCAACCTGTTTCCTTGTGCTCCCTTTGTGGTGCATTATTTTAGAAGTTGTTGCCTGCTCCCTGTATTTGGGTCATCCTCTACACTGCTCTGTGACAGAATGATATGACCCCTATGAACCCAGCTGGAAAAGAATCTAGCCAGCTGGACCTAGCAGCAGTCCTCACCAGTGACGGCCAAATGAAACCTCATAAAGCAGTGAGGCATTCCAGCACGTTGCTTTATTCAATTCTTCATTCATTGCTTACTAGTGACATCTGCTGCTGGACTGAAACAGTGACAGCCTTGTCACTCAAATAAGTCATATCTTAAAAAATATTAGAACATAGCAGTGTATATCCATTTCCAGTAACAGTAGGGTCATTTGAACCCTATTTAAATGTGTCATTGCTTTTTAGTTAAAATGATTTGTACCAAAAATAATCCTGCTAATATGTTGACTGTTAGTTGTGGTTGTGCTTTCTTTTATGTCATGGACTGATTTGACAATAAACGTATTTGATGTTTTAGGGTGTTGTCACACTAGATAGTCTGGTAGACTTGGTTCAATTGGGGACCAAAATTGCAACATTTGTTACATTTTCAGCCGGTGCGGTTCGCTTTCACGCTGTACTGTGTGTCAAATGAACCAAACCCTTTAAGCACCCTGTTTACCCCCTTGCCTGTGGTGGCGCTGCACCGACAACCTCTAAAGGTAACGACACAAAGACATCTGAACTAGACACTGAGTGCAACTTCATTCTTCACGAAATGTAAACTAAAATTAAGTGCTGTCAGATTTTAGCAGTGGCAAAAGACCATGAACCATTTCTCTGGCCAGCGCTAGACATGTGCGTTTGTTTTGATTGTATTTACGTAGAATGCCCTGCGCTATAGTCCGATTCCTGCTTTTGGAGCAGTCTCCAGTCGGCTTGGCGTTCACATATGCATTCAAACTACACCAGAGTTCACTTCAATCGAACTGAGACCTAGGTTTGTAGACAGACCAGAGTTTGACTGCACATTCACACCTCCCCAAATGAACTGCACTTTCTTGGCCAACAAACTACAGTTAGATTAATGCGGACTAAACAGGGCTGTTGTGAATGCACCCTTGGTGTCTTGGGAGTGCAGTGCTTGTTGCAGCAGGCATGGTAACCTTTGTGTTTGTGACTTGCTTTCTGAAAAACTGGAATTCTTCTAAGTTCACTTTTTCTGGGACTTCTGCTTCTGATCCTTTATAGTTAGCTACACAGAGAATTTCCCTCTTCCAAAGGCTTTCCATCTGTTTTTGCTCTGTGAGACTGATGTGTCTTTGCTGATCAAACAACAAAAAATTGTGGAAATTTATATGAAATCTCTGGAGGGTGGGTACTTTGGGTGTTAATTTTTTTTAAATTACATTTTGTTCCATTTTGTCACTTGTAGACTTAAAGAAGGTTTATAGCAAATGGTTTTACTAATACGCTTTTTTAAATTCATTTTCTCACTGTTTCTGGTTTTAGGTGATTTCTTTGTCAGCTGATGACCTCCCCAGCTTTGGAAAACACTCTTTCACAAGGCACTTATGATGGTGATGAACATAGGAACCTAGGACCTAAGACTGCATTCCAGCTGTTGTCAGAACTGGGAAAGTTTGACATCCCATTTGGAAAAATCAACTGGAAGTCGGATTTCCCACTGGGAAAGTGGGACCAACTCCCTAGTTACGACTTGTAAGGTCGACTTCATGTTTCAGTATGGCCGTTATTCACATCAACAGTAGTAAACTGTGGTGGAAACATGTTTACTTTACAAGACACACATGTAAGAGTGCATCTAAATTCAATGTTACACGTGTTACCTTTCTTTACATGTGGTGCTTGAGTGGAAATATGTCACTATTCCTTTGGTCTTTGTACGCATGTCACAGAGGGTAGGGATCTGGTCAATTGATTTTTGGAGTAGTAATTCAGTCCATTAGCAATGCCTGATCTTTCCGCCCTTAGCACATGCAATCATATTTGATGCAGCATTTGGCACAAGGCAGTTCACCTTATTTGTGATTCCCCACTCCTCCATGTGAGTTTGCTCTTTCCTTGCCCGATTCTCAGATCTGTGACTCAATCAAAAAGTCTTAATTCCAAGCAACACAGTGCCCAGTTTGTCATCAGCATCAAAGAAGTGGCATGTTATGTCCAGGTATGCCTCCATTTTCATTGATGTCCACATATCTGCTGTCAGCAGACACCTCCTACATGTTCTCTTTGGCCTCATCTTCCAAGATATACTGATAGCTATGATATGAGTCAAATAATTTTAAGCACAGGAAAGAATGTCCTAATCTGGTTGATCTCTCCTGTGTTTGAAGTGTGTTAATTTTTGTGTATGGCTCTGTAATCTCTAAGCATTGATGAGGTGTTATTATTGTAGACCAACACTGCGTCACGCAGCAAATCCTTCACCTGAAATACAATGATGTGCAAGTTAACTAATACAAATTTACTGTTAATGATGCAAATGCAGTCAGATAATATGCACACATATTATTTAATCTTATTGTGAGCGGCTATCTCACAATATACTCAGCACACTATATGTCGAAAGCTTTCGATAGCCTTAATGGGCTTGACACACGGGCAGTGACGAACCACAGGGTAAAGCAACAGTTTCGGGATGAACCCCACACAAGGGACTCAATACCGACAGCAGTAACAGTTACAAAAGTTGAAGATTTTTCAACTTTCTGGTGTCGTGTCACTAGCCTGCGTGTGCATGGCTACATGTATGAGCTTAAAATTTCACGTGCACAAATTTCGCCGGTTGCTTGGCTGGAGGAGGGCAAGCGATTGTTGCTTCATCACACAAGTTCAATAGGAAATGAATGGGGAGGGAGCGATGTAGCCTCCTGTGTGTTAAGCCCTTAAGGCTTAGTTATAGTATAATATTCAGAGGTTTGCGCTGAGTGCTCAAGAGCCGAGGAAGCGGTGTGGCTTTTATACTTGACGCGTATGTTGGTGCAGTATTGTCCGAAAATGAGCTCTGAAAGAGGGTTGATATAAATGCCACTGCAGGCGGACCTGCTCTGCAAGAGTAGCTTCCAAATCGTCCAGTTTGAGTGAAAGGTGGCGTGTGTGATCCGCACCGAGTTATGAGAATTCAGAGGTGCACGACCAGGTGCCGAGACAGTGAGCGAAGCCAACGTGCAGGGGTGGGGACAGTGTGTTTCACTATAAACCTAGCTTTATATGCCACTGAGTGCTATTACTAAACTCGTCTATGCTGCTACTTCTTCTTCTTCTTTTCAAATAGCTGGTGAGCATGGGTGGCTGCCAGCTGGCATCCACTTTAAAGGCACATTGTTGCCACCTACTAGACTGAAGTGTTAAACAGCAGATTAACAGGATAAAAAACCAAAAAACTGGTAACTGTGTGGCGGCCACCAGCCGTCCTGGAGCACCGGCCTTTCTGTGATTCTCCAGAACTCACAGAAGGCCAGTTTGCCCCTGTGGGGAGGGGGCTTTGGGTAAGGGTTGTCATTCTGGGGAGGAAGGAGGCCAGGAGGGAGATGGATGTCATGCCTCAGTGCCAGGTTGTGCAGCACACGCCTTGATAATCTTGCAAATCTTCCTCAAACGGTATGAGTCTCCTCCCTGACACATCCAAACACTGCTACCGGCATTTAAGGAGGCCGAAGGCATGATCCACAGTTGAGCGTGCCCGGGAGTGAGCGGTATTAAAGTGCCCCTCCTCTGTACTCTGGAAGTTTGGAAAGGGGGTTAGAAGTCAACGTCTGATGGGGTATCCGCTGTCCCCTGCAGTTTATAGCAGAAGAGTGTGTCAGTACATCAGGCCAGAATAGTTAGAATTTGTAAAATAAGTTTGACATTGACTTACCAAGAAGTCAGCCATCATGTATGGCACCTGCCTGCAGTCATCCTCCATCCTGCCTGCTTTGTGGCAGGATAGAGGAGTTGTGTGTTGACCCAGGCAATTGTGCCACTAAATTTGTCAGGTACATGTTGGAGTCACATATGCAGCATATGGAAGCATCTGTGATGTGGGGGTGGGGGGGTCGACATTGGCTTGGGCAAGAATAGCTAACGTGTGACTCACGAGATGCATGTGGCTTTTCTCTCCCTCCTGTGTGGCTCGTGGCAACTTGACTGATCTGTCAAGGTTCTCAAGTACAAAGAGAAACTGCCAAACTGTACAGTAAAATCAGTACTATAGTTTGAACTATGATTTCTACATCACAGTTCAAACAACAACAACATAATAATGTAGAAAAATATGACAGTAAAAAAAAATGTTACAAGTCAAACCTGCTTATCAGATTTTGTGATTCTCAGACACTGAGGCTTTTTTTGTTTTATCTTTTGGTTGTAAAAAGTTGTCTGACATTTCTAAATTAATAATGCGTGTAAGATGTAAGCCATCAGAAGGTATCTGGCAATAAATCATCTGCCTAATTCATCATTGCTGTTTATAGTAGCACTTCTAAACAGTGGGTTCCCAGAAAGAAAAAAATAAAACACAACCCAGAGCTTCATGCCGCCTTCAAGTGTTAAGTAAATGTTTTGAGTATTTTTATGAGCTTTTGGGGTTAAAATATGGTGTATTTTACCACTCGTAATTGAGGAAAATGTTTATATCCTGTGTAGATGATGCCACATACTCAAACCGATTAAATGAATTTGCGAAAGAAACGCTGAAATAAGGGTTGACATTAAAACCTACGACCCAGTTTTGGAACACTGAACGCTCCACGCGCTTGCGCATCGGCAATGTTTGAGGTCCTACCGTTTCTGCTGCTGCTGCCGCTGGAGCTCACCGGCAATGATACAGCAAACACGGACGGACGCTGAAAGCTGCGCTGACATGGACTCACCCAGCAATTTCTATCACTACAAAGACGGATATTACCCAGACTCGATGTTCTGCTAACTGAAAACGGCTTGTGCTTCTGACTCGGGATTATTTTTGTTTTCGTTTTGACGAGACTAGTCGGCTCCCGGAGGAAAGGAATAGATGCGTTTTCTTACGACACACTATGGCATTCTAACAGGCTCCACTCCCAAAGGACTACTAATTTTATGGGATATTACTATTTTGCTTTTGCTTAATTGTCTCATATATGTCAGTTAGGCGTTTGTATGTAGGAGCTAAACGGGGATACAAAGTTCAGCAGAAGCTAATGGCTGCTTGCTAGCTACAGCTAGCCACGAATCGTCGCTTTTTAAAATTTTATTTGCTGCAATTAAAGACTAGTTTTAATTTAAAATGATGGATCGATGTGTGTTTTGACAGGAGGAAGTGCATATACACCATAGAGTTTCTTTCTGAACGTCTTGCTACATTTTTATTTTATTTTAAAGAACGCAAATCATATGACTTGTCACATAAGGCTATTTAGGATCGGAGCTCTTCAGTGACAAACCCTCTACTTTATTGGCCTCGCTGTAAACATGCACCACCAGGACTACACCGGGGATCCCCCGGGGACTGCCACCCGCAAAGCCGCTTTTCACTACCGGAGAGGCAGCAGCAGCGCATCCGGATCTCCCTCCTCCTCTGTCGGAGGTAACCCCGCCGAGGAGAGCCCGAGCCCGGCCCAAGCTGGATCCTCCTCCCCGGCTCTCCAAGCGTTGGGAGCTCAGGTGAAGAAGAAGAGTGGCTTCCAGATAACCAGCGTCACCTCGGCCCAGGTCAACGTCAGCGGCAACAACAGCCTGGCGGATGACACGGAGAGCTACGATGACATGGATGAGTCCCACACGGAGGACCTGTCCTCCTCCGAGATGCTGGATGTGTCGGCATCCAGGGCTCCAGACACGGGAGTCCCAGAGAGGAGCTCCTCAGATGAGACCCTGAACAGTCTCCATGGGGTGGACACCCCTGGACTGGTGTCCCCGAATGAGCCTCTGCAGCTTCACCACGTGGCTCAGGGGTCCTCCTTGGTGAATGGGTCTGTGCATCATCAATATTACCCCCAACAGGTCCACCATCATCACTCTGACCCAGCATTACCAACGCTTCCCATTGCACCCATTGCCAGCTCCAGTCCAACTATGGCCCAGATTAACCCCAAACCCACTGGATCTGCAGCTCCTGCTACTAATATCCAAAATGCTGCAAAATCTTCGAATGTACCTGCTGCAGGTTCTGACAGTGCTAGTGCAAGCGGCCAAGCGAGCCAGCCAAGCCACAGCCAGACAGCCCCTGGCTCTCGTTTCAGGGTCGTCAAGCTGGACACGAACTCAGAGCCCTTCCGCAAAGGAAGATGGACGTGCGCAGAGTATTACGAGAAAGAGGTTCCTCACCCAGCTCCGCCCGAGGCGCCGAAAGCCGCCGACGTGGCTCCAGAGACCGAGGCGGGTAACACCGGAGCGAGTCCGGCTGTTCCCGCCACGCTGCAGTCCTACCACCCTCCCACTCAGGACTTCACCAGTCCACAGGCGGTGACGCAACCCACCCCCCAGAGCTATGTTTCCCCTAAAGAGGTTGTCGGGACGACGTACGTGCAGAAACCTGCAGCGGCGTCGCAGCCGTTACCCTATACCGTGGATCCCCAACCTCAGGGAGGGTATCCTGGGCCTCAGCTCCACGCAGGAGGGGTCGTACCCCCAGGAGGGGTCAGACAGCCAGATTTCATCCAGCCAACCGCTCCCTTTCAGACGCAAGTCCAGCCTCCGCTTCCACATGTTAGTGCTGGGATTTCTGCTCCGGTTCCAGGGATCCCACTACAGCATCCTATCAGCATCACTCCGATTCCAGGTCAGGTCGTCCCGCCGGCCCCTGCGGCTTTCCCTTCTGTTCAACCCCAACCCCACCCTCTGCCAAAAACGCAACTCCAACACCCCACTCCCCCCTATAAGCCGCTGACCGCCCTGCAAGCTGACCTGCAGCCCCTCCTCACCCTGGGGGCCAACCTCGCCCATGTTCCCGGAGGAGGAAGCTTCGCGAAAAACACAGAGCTGGAGAATGCCCAGAAGCTCTTGATCCAGCACCAGGGTCTGCTGGCTCTGCCCAGGCTGGGGATGGCTGAGGGGGCCGCCGAGGGCCACATGGGCATGTCGGTGGAGGCCAGGGCTTTCATGGCCGCTGCAGGCTTCAGGAGCCAGCATACAGAAGGAGAGGACGACAGGTGAGAGAACAGATGCACCTTCTCGTTTTTACTGATTTTTAGCTAAATTAGTGTCAAGTAAAAACGACTGAGGTCATTATGTTGTGCTTATTTTACATTTAATCCATTGTCACATTTGCCTGAAATCCCCGGAGGCGCCCAGGGTCAGAGCTCTGGCCTGGTTAGACCTCCGTCTGTCATAAACAGACCTCAACTCTCTCTCTGAGCCACGTTTTGTGCTGCTTTCAAGTTCAAGCTGTTCCCGAGTTCCACCGCAGGGAAATAGTGGGTCTTTGTGTTTATTTGCATGTATTCCTGCGGGCTCTAAAGTAGTTACGTCAGGTGATGGTAATCTGCACGAACCCAGGGCTTGCTCTAACTGGGTCGGTGCTCTGGATAAAACTTATCAAAGATTCTTGGGAGTGTGCGCAACGCCACAGGTTGTTCCTCCACTTTTAAACCTCCTGCGTCCGGTCGAACGGGAGATTCATGTTTGATCTTTGTACTCTTCAGGTGTGCAAAGATAAAGCATGCAACTGAAGGCTTAAAGTGGATTTAACGTGTTGCAGAGAGAGCATGTTTGCATCTGAGCAGGCGTTCGTCACCAGTTTCTGGACGTGAATCAGCCACTGTCCTGCAGCAGGCAGTCTCGGAGTGACTGTCCGCTTTGTTTATGCTCATGTTGTCGTACTGTCACTGCTTTCTGTCTGGGGTTCAGTGCTTCATGTCTACCCTTCCACACTTGCATGAACAGAGGCCAGTATTTTCTTGCACTACATCCACAAATGTTGATATATTTTATTTGGATTTAATATAGGAATGAAATTTATACAATTTTGACCTCCTGAAAACAACCCTTGGAGCCAGTTTTTGCTGAAATTACTGCTGTGTTTTACTATTTTATTGCAACATAAAAGGCTATAGAAGGTGACCAAGTTATTAGGAAACTATATATTTAACTAAATAGAACTTTGTCCAGATGGAAATACACTTGATTTATTTCCAGTTGCTGCTTAGTGTTCTCGTTATCTGACTTGTATCTTTTCTCAGTCATATGGTTGTTGCAATATCTATCTAAATATCCTTTGTGACTTCTGTTTCCTGCCAGGCAGGAAGGTGAACCTCTGTCTCAATCGAGGGCAGACTTTAGTAGATTTTCTTCCCAGACTCCCTTGTTTTTAGCTCTGTTTCTCTTGCTGTCAGCTCTGATCAGCTTCCCCGTCCCTGCTGAGCAAAAGCAGTGCTCTTCCAGCACCGTGTGTCACCGTAGGGATGGAGCATTCAGGGGGATGTGTTAGTTTTCTTCCACACGTGGCATTTTACATGAGATCAGCAAGTTCAGTTCTGGTATCAATGCATTGTAAGCTGAGCCTTAAATACATGAGGATTTTATAAATAAGCAAACATATTTAAAATGAGGACATTTCTCAAACCTTGTAGCATTTTATAGCTTTTTTTTAATCTTATTTCCTTGATGTTTGATGCATTTGCAAAAGATTAAGTAGTGATATAGTAATCGATGTGAGGGGGAGAATTTTATGAAATGGGGTTAAAAGTGCCACAATTCAATAAAAAACTATCTTGCTGCTTGTTTGTGTTAATTTAAACAACCAGTGATGAGCACACTTCTGGTAATCCGCTAATAGCGCAGCTAATTTTCTGTTTAGCGCTTTGCTAACTTTGAAAACATTCAGTGCACTTAGCTTCCCCTAAACTAGTTTTTCCGGATAAATTTTTAATTATCGTTGATAATTCTTCAAGAAGTTAGACTTATATGTTCATACTCTTATTTTGAAGTGGATGAAGACTTTTGACACTGCAGTTCCATTCCCCCCCCCCTCCCTCCATTACCTTTATTTCAAACCAGAAACATACAGGCACAAAATAAAACATGGACAGTTGAGAACAAGATATAAACACAAATACAATATCTAATAGAACAGATAAATTATACTGTCAAAATTAAATTGGTGCTGAAGAGTTGTAGATATAATTTGAGTTGAAGTTAGCACTTAGCATTAGCTTTTGCTAAATACCGTGTTGTTGTAGCGTTTGCACAACTTTTTAGTTAACAGTGCCCACCACTAAATAACATTGGGAGAAATGTAGATTAAATACATTTATCAATTATTATTTCAATGTTTCAATAATGTACAAGGTATGTAATTAAATAATATGAAAATCATTAAATTAGTTAAAGCTAGCAGGTAATTATTTCTTGTTTATTTCAGATTTGAATTGAGTATTTCAACCATTTTGCATTTGTGTATTTTTTATTTTATTAACATATAATATTAATGTAATTATTTAAATTTGATTTCAACTATCACATATAAAGATATTGATGTAACAAGTTTACATAATGGATTCAAAATTTTAAGATGATTTTTGAAGCGTAAAGAGGAGTCCAGAAAAATGACAATAGACAAATTTACTTTAATTATTGACTTCCATTTTCCTGCGATGCAGTGTAACTTGTGGTTGTTTCTGACATTTTTTCTTTCAAATTCAGAATACTCAATAATAATAATAATAATATAATAATCAATGTACTTGACATGAGAATCAAAAATGCCTGTTAACATATTTGGTGAAAAAATGACTGAACGATTGTAGAATCGTGACGCTTCAAGCGTTGAAGCGCTAAAATGACTGAAAACGTCAGTAAAGCAGTGATCTGTTCAGTGTCAGCTCCCAGGTTGAGAATCAGCGTCCTGTTCCTCTCTGCACGATCTTGCCCGTATCATTCAACCCGCCTTCTGTAAGTTATCATCCATCGATAATGACAGTGATATTAATTAGTGCTTTAAACCGGCTCTTGTGCTTCCCTGAGCAGAAAAGCAGCCTGCAGGCTGACGGTGGCATCTTTTCATGTTTGGTTATTAGTCAGTGGTAGTTTTTGGTGCACAAGAACAGCTTTGTTCCTGTTCTGCTATAATTAAAATGCAGCTTGCAATGATGAAACCTTACGCACCCTAACCTCCGCTTCAGACAGCATGCTTTGCAGAAAACAGTTGGAAACCTAATTTAAAAGGCGGCCTTGTGCAGCTCTTCAGCTCCCGCCTTTAATTGGCAGTTACTAGCATAAACTTCCATCTCGGCTTGCCATGTTTCCAAGATTACTCTAACAAAGGGGTCGTTTGTTAGAAATGCAGCAGGACCAGAACTTCATTGTTGGATGGATTGTGATTTTTGGGGATTATTTACACCTATGACCTCATGCTTTGGCAGCTGTAAAAGTTACAGCTTCACTTCACTGTTTTCTGCCAGAAAGCTCTCTTAAAGCAGCATTTCTTCTGAAGTTTGCATGTTTTTTCTCTCCCCCCCCCCCCCCCCCCCCGCCAGGCAACATTGAAGTCATTATCAATCCCAGCCCAGAGTACATGTTAGACTGTCCAGATCGTGCCTCCTGATTGTTAGCTGCGAACAGGATTTGGCTAAAGTTAAAAGATATGGGGAAACATTTTTGCTCCACATTTTGGTGAACCTTCTTCCTCTTTCTGGGTTTGTAGAGAACCTGATCCTTTGAGTACACAGGGCTCAGGGCTTTTTTCTTTTTAAATGATTTATTATAAACGGACAATGATCCCGAGGGTATGTGGTGAGGCTGACTCATGATTTAGGCCGCGCTAACACAGACACACCTGATTTTCTTTTTTTTTTTTTCCTCCTGGCTTGGTTTTCAAATCTGAGACCTGATTTAAAGAAAGAAGGTGGTTCTCTTCAAACGCCATAGAGTTTAACATCTTTCTTGCTTCTTTAATTGATAGTATCAACATTAAAAAAGGCGAACATTCAGTAAACCCTATTTTTTTCCATTACCTCATGCTCTTGCCTGCCTGCAGCAGGATGTTGAGGCATCTCTTTCATAGATTTGACACATTTATTGTGCGACACACAAACTCTATGACCTCTCCAGCTGTCATACATGCATTTTCCCACAAGATGGCAGCCTGAGCTCATGAATCTTCCCCTCAGATGACAGCTGTTTAATGCACTTTGAAATCACTGACCTTAAAACAGCCTTGTAGCAAAGTGGAAATGTCCTCTTTGCACGCAATCTAAGAACGGTGAAGAAGTGAGGGAGTGAAACGTCCTCTATATAGAAGACAAAGTCTCTGCTTGGAGTAGATGTTGGGTTGGTGGAAGGTTGATTCTCCATCTAATTTCAGATGTTATTCAAAGATTAGTCAAAGTTGTTGCCTGGTGTTCTGTTGTTTCATTGTTTTCAGTCTAACATCCTCAGGTTAAAACCGTGTGCTTTGCTCTTTCAGCCACAGCCGCGCCAGCTCTGACAGACTCTGCTTCTGGCAGCAGAGGACGGTCTGAACGAAGCCCACAGCCAAGTAGTCATGTGTCACGTTTGCTCGCCTTGTGCTCTCATGCAGAGCTGCATGTTCTTGCAAACATTCACAGTCGTGTCTCTGGAGTTTGCTTTCCAAACAAACCAAAGGACTGGGCGCTGTATTTATCTGCAGGGGGGGCTCGAGGTGAATATTTGTGAAGTTTTCAGGGTTTTACAAGGTCGTAAATACTTCTAGATATGCCACATTAGCAGTTTGTTACATCTTAAAATTAAGGATCCAATATTTTCTAGATTTTTGGGGCATTTTTTAAATATTTTAACAACTGTATTTGTGTTTTCATACATTTTGGAGTAGTTCTAAGGAATTCTGATGTTATTTTATGCTGCAACAAAACTCCAAGGCCTGAACTTAACCCTTCCCTGCCTACTATCCAAATAATCCTCTTTCTGAAAAGTGCTGATTGCTTTTTGAGAATTAATGTTCTTGTTATGTTGCAAAACTAAGTTATTGTCACAGTGCATCTAGATATTAAGTTGAAATCATAAAAAAGTTAAAAAAAAAAAAAAAAAAAAACTGGGAAAAAACAAGTTTTGTTACTGTCGATCCCACACCAGTAAAATACTTGAGACGCAGTTTATTTGTGGATTTTCTGTGGAACATGAGTCCACACAAATACGTTTGAACTGTATTTTGCGTATTTTAGCTATTCCTGGGCAGCTGTAGTCTCAAACCCCTTTGAAGATGTCCACTTTAGTTCAAACACCAAATATAGCTTAATATGCAATAACATGCACAGTGGAAATTGTCATAGCTAACGGTTATTAGCTGTCATTAGCATCCTGCAGAAGCTAATATTTATAGCATTCCTTATTTCTGCTCTTGGGGGGTACAGCCAATCAGGGAGAAGGAAAATGAATTAGGGCTATTGTAAAGGATTATTTTAGTAATCGAGTTTTCTGTCAGTTACTGTGATGATTAATTGAGTAATTGCATGAAACATTTTATAAAATAAATTATTGGTAAATACTGGCATAACAGCAGTATAAATATCAGCTATAGATATTGGCCCAAATTTTCACATGTGTGCATCCCTAACAATTACTTTTCTGTAGCTTAGAAAATTAACTTGTAATAACAGCTCACTTTTTAAGTCAACCTGGACAAGAATTACACAAAAATCTGAAAGTATATTCAACGTAATAATAAAAAGCAGCAGTCGCACACACAATTTTTGTTTTGAACTTGTATACCCCAGTCTTTAGTTTATATTTTCATCTTCAGTCAGTTTAATAGATGAACTCTTACTTTGCACAGCCTTTTTATTAGTGATGCACAATGACTGTTTTTTGAAACCGATAATTTTCTCATTCCAAAGGCCGATAACTGATAACATACCTGGAAATAAAGGCTCGTGAGCAAAAATGTAAGGCCATGACATCAATACTCTAAACAAGACCAAAAACAGTTTATTCTTTAAAAGAATATATAACATTTTGAAATGCAACACTATTAAGCTGACATTTACCAAAATATTTCAACAGTAATCATACCTCAAATTAACATCTATTTAAATCAGGTTCATTGCTTATTGACGTAAAAGAAAAAACAAGGTCTCTAGAATTGATCCAGTATTTAAAATAAATACAAAGTGAAAAAAATGGATTCCATACGTTCAAAATAGAAAATGTCCTGACACAAGTTAGATTCAAAGTATATTCATTTATATTACTAATGTTTAATTGTCGATTTTTATAACCCATATATCCGCGGTAATAAGACCAGTGGGGGGCAGCATTACGCTAAGACAGCCTACAGCCTGCCAGAAATTATTAGTAGAAGAAGAAGCTCCTGTCATTAACGTTGCGGTGAATCAAACAGTTAATGAATTTGGAGACCGCGTCATACTTATCTGGAAGACGCATATCAGAAAAGTAGCGGCGGCATATCGGCGTGATAAACCGCGGCTCCAAGCGGCTAATGAGCCGAGAACAGCTCCCATCTTCACCGAGGGCGGAGAGCTGGTCCTGAAGCGCCATCATTCCCATTAGGAGGTCTTTCATCCCTTCAGCCCTCGTATCATCTCGGGCAAACATTCTTGTTTCATCAAAAGCTTCGGCGATACATTTGAGTCCCGATAGCTTCTTGGAGGCTGCCTTGTTGTTACTGTCTTTAGTATTGCGGGCGTCCTCAAAGATGTTGAATACTCCGTCAAAGCGATGGTTGTGTTTAAGGTGACTGATCAAATTTGACGCGTTAAAGGTGCTGGTTTACTCCGTGCGGAACTTTCTTTCAACAGTTGTTACACAAAGCCAGCGTATTGTCTTCCCCCGAAACCTTAAAGAAGTCCCAAACTACAGCCGTTATGTTCTCTGTTTACTAACCAGCTGGGCTGCATTCACATGCTGTTGGAAGTTCCCAGTTTGGGGGTCATTCTGACCCTTTACATTTATATTTCTGTCGTTTGCGTGTAACACCCTGGGGTAATTGATATATTATTGTTTTAACTGTTATTAAAATTATGACTCTGTTGTTTTCTGATGTGAGGTGAATTTTAAAATGATTTATTTCTAGTCAGAGAGTTGTTTTCTCCAATTACACTTGAACTCTCGCTTCGGAGTATCGGGTTGCTGCTCTAGACTATTAACTTAAAAACAGTGGCTAGCATCTTTTCGTTTCCAGCCTATAGCTTCCCAACAAGCCGCCAGTCTTGCAAGCAGTCAAAATGACCGCGATTGGATGGGAGGGGCCAATCCCCTCCAAACTCCGCCCATTTCTGAACTTTTGTGACAGACTTTAAACTGCACAAGCCTTAAAACGGAGCATTTCCCAGTGGTGAAACCATAGCTTTTTAAAGCCTGGTGTACAGTTGGTCCTGCCAGGAATAACGTGGATATCTGGAAAAGTAACTGAAGCTGGTTGTGAGAGCGCCACATGAAGCGGCACGCCGCAGTGAGCCTCAAGCCTCAAGCAAAGTCTCTCCACCACTGCTGTGAACGTGCTCACTGTTTGGACAGGCAGCCTTTCTGGCTCTGTTTGTATTGAAACCTCCTGAAAGCTTCATGTGACTGCGAGTGACGTCTTGAGTTGTCACGGCAGTTGTGCAATACTTGCTTGTAAAACATTTATTTAAAAGGATGAGCAAACTCTTTTGATGTTTTCACCTGTCGGATTTAAATTGGATTTGCAGGTTAAGTGGTTATTGTGTTGGTTTTAGTCCAGTCTGTTTCTCCTCCATGCTGTATGAGCATCTGGAGGATCTGCGAGAAAGCTGGACTACGTGATCTGTTGGGAAAACAAGGTAGCTTTGAGATTCTGGAGCGGCATCATTCTGCGCCTTCTTCCTTTCGTGGCTCATATGGCCCAGAAGCTGGTTATGTAAGGCATTGCGTGCATGGCAGAGCGTTTTACTTGCGCTCCGAAGAGCTTCGGCCCTGAAGCTCTGTGATGATATGAGACCTGGCTGAGTTTTAGGGCGTTCCTTCCTCTTTGTTTTGTCTGTGTCTGAGCAAAAATCAAGGGGAATTATCCTCAAACGCAAGCAGATAGAGAGTTGTTTAAACCTACATCGTTTCTCTTCGCCAGCTCAGGAACGAGATCCTGAAAATGGTCAGATAATTACACCTCAGCAAATATGGAATTTTGAACCTTCGCCTCCAAATTTGGAGAGTAAAAAAAATCCTCCTGTGCGTAATCTCCGTTGATTCTCTGCCAAAGCTGGAAGCCTAAACCGGATTACACCGGCTCATACACACACACACACACACACACACATTAAGTGATGCAAAAAGCACATAAACAGGATGCACAGGCCCATGCAGACACACACAAGCCTCCCAACTGCTAAAGAAGAAGTGATGCGGAGGGAAACGAGCGAATCACATCACAGCGTGCAAACTGATGGAAGGAAAAAAAGGATGTGAGCGAAACAAAGCACGGAATATAAATTTAGGTTAAAAAAGAATCAGTCTTGGAGGTTTTTCCTTCTCAAACTTCCATCCTTGTTTAAAAGAAAACATATTTTTAAGCCTGTTTTGTTTTCCTGCTTTTCTCGCCCCTCCCATTATCTCCCGCCTAAATGCTGCATCTCGTCCATCCTTATGTAAGCCCAGCAGGGAGTGGCAGAGAAGTCCCCCACCACAATGTTTCTCTCCAGGCCAGGACTGTACACATTTTAGGTTTTCCAGTCTTAAAAATCAAAACACAGAACAGATATTCTTTAAAAACTGACACAGATTTTAAATAATTGCAATGTTTCATTTTAGAACTAGAAATAACAGCTTCAATAATATTTCTTAAAGCTTTTTAGCTCCTAGCGATTATTAGCAGTCTTTGTGTTTCTAGTTTTTAACAGTTTTTCTTTCTTTTTCTCGAGGAAAACCCAAGAAGTGTCAGTTGTGTTGTTGGCATCAGTACCGTGTTTGATCAAGTGGGAATCCAGGCACCCCGGCTTCCCCCCACGGGTCAAAAACATGACTTTCAGGTTAACTGGTGTGTACTTAAGGGGATGTTTTGGTAGAGAGAAAATAATTTTAATCTAGCAATGATATTCCTGTTACAGTTTATTCTTGGAAACATTTTCATCTTTAAAATGTAGGTTTATAATTCTGTTTCCTCAAAATGGAAAAAAATCTCCTGAAAATGGGGGTAAAAGCTTTTTTTATTATTATTATTATTAGTCCCTTTGTTTTTTTTTTTTTTTTGTTGTTTGTTTTTTTTGTTGTTTTTTTTTGCCTTTTTTGTTTTCCTCCAGTGTTCTTATTCAATATGCTGTAATAATTTGACCCGCATATTACCCGACCAATCTCCAAACAAGAGCAACTATGCCGTACGTGAAATTGTGGCGCGCAGGGTTTCGTCATCATTGACCGAAGCAACTCTGCCCAGCGATTGGCTGCGAAGGTTTCCCCTCCTTTCCTGCCGAAGTGAGCGTGTGCGAACTGACCCCAGACCTGCGAGTGCAACATGTACAGACACGCTGCTTTCAGCGAGGTTGCCGGTAAATGAGACCCGACAGCAGCAGTCAGTTCGAGCACTTGGAGCTCTGGTTGTGGCCGCTTACAGTGAAGAAAAAGAATACGTGACCTTAACTTAATGAGGTTAATCATCAACAAAGGCTCCTGTTAGTTGGTGGGCGCCTCTCGCCACCATTTTGTTGCATCTCAAGCTAGGTCGCCATCTTTTCTCACCGACGACACGAGGAGCTGCGGAACTCCTGCTGGGAATGTTGTGTGAGGCGTGTGGAGGATGCTGGGAACGTTAAAGTTTGTTCGCCGCAGCTAATCAGCGAGTGGAGGCCAGCTTACGGGGCACGAGCATCCTATTGGACGGGTCCGTCTAATCTCTGCTGACAGTTTACATAACAGCAGAAAGAAGGCTGACCTCACCGCCTATGACTCCTCTCTGCTCACCCAATCATCTTACAGTCTATATATGTCCAGGCTCGCACAAACAAGAGCTCCCCCTGTCCACACGTCCTCGTCCATCCTGGGTTCTATTGTTGCTCAGGCTCCCCTACGTGAAGCTCTTTCAGGGGGAGCTGGGGCTCGGGGGGCGCTGTGGTGGTTTATTTTGGGGGCATGAAGGGGGGGTGCTTAGGTTCTGTGCTGTGATTCCATGAGCATCAATGAGAGAGAAGGGGCCGTCCGCGGCAGCAGGAGCGGCAGCACGGGGCCAGGACGCCAGGGCCCTAAAGCTGCTCTTCTGGGAGCTTGAGAAGCATCTGAAGAGGTAACGATGGCTGTATTTTCATTAAGCTGGTGGAGTCTCCGCAGAAACATTTGCTTTAAAGTTCCCTGCAGCAGCTTGATGCCTCGATTCGCAACAACACAGAGATCCATCCTCTCTGCATGATCCAGGTCTCACCGGGCTGCCCTGAAGGGCTGCCTTCCAGCACACTGTGTTCTTCTTTCTGCTCATGCTACGCGTGTTATCTTTGACTGTTAAGTGTCATTTTTCTTCAGGTTCAGTTGCACCTATTAATCACACCTGCCAAAGATAAGCATCCAGTTCCTCAAATAATGATCCGTTTATCTCTAAACACACTCCCCAGGGTCCCAAACTCACTGTGCACATTAACATGAAGCAGAGTTTTTGTTCTGTATTTTATCTCCATGCACAGCAGAATAAAATGGAACTGCTTCTTTTAGAGGAAAACAACAGGAGTCAGTCAATAGTTTTTTTTTTTCGTTCCTCGGACCCTCTGAAGGAAGTAAAACAAAAAGGTTTATGTAAATATATCTTGTATCTCACAATATCATATCCTTTCTTTTTTATCTTTAAAACAATCCATATGGAAGTGTCGTTGCTTTGAAAAGTATAGGGCTGCATATACTGGTTATTTTAGTCATCGATTATTCTATCAATTATTCTGACGATTAATCGGCACATTCTGCAGATTTTTCACTGAGCCACTTCAGGCTTTTTATACAGTATTATAAATACAGTAAAAGATGAGAAGAAACAATTTAATTCCTTTCTTAAATAAGAAAAACATTTTATTGCCTAAAATGCATTAACAAAGCTTTCCTTTAGTGTACGCTTGATCATTTGTAGCAAACATCAATACAGTAGGAATTTTCAGATTTTTTTTTTTTTTTTTTTTCTTTTAATAATTGGATAGCAAAAGGTGCCTAATAGGATCTGAACCATATGAAGCTAAAACTACCACTTGAGTTCTTGGTCGAACATGTTTACAGAAAACAAAAGTTTTTCATCATAAGTGCAAAATGTATATAGATATCGTACAGTTTTGGCGTAATTACTGCTCTGAGTATGTTGTTCCATCAGCAAATGGCATTTTTTTAGTTGACTATTACTTGAACGTTGCCTATTATTTCAGTAATTCATCCGATTAATCGTTTCAGCCCTAAACAAGTATTCACTTCGTTACATTGAGTCATATTTAAACTAAGGCTGCACCGATCAGAAAATTTGGGCCGATATCTGCTATAAATATCTTTTTTTTTTTTTTTTTTTACTTATCGGACCTATACCATTATGTTGAATGACCAACATCAGCCAATACCGATGTCAGTGACATGTCATGCAATTAAAACCACAAACTTCTATGCATTTTATAAGGATTTTAAGTAAAAGACCAGCGTCTGGGGCGACTCTCTTCTAGCTTTGCACATCTACGTTTGGATTTTTGTTCTGCGTTCTGCTTTTCAGAATGACTCACACCAGTCAGGTTGGTTGGAGAGTGTGAACAGCAATTTTAATGTCTTACCATAAAACTCCACCAATTGGAGTTTTCTGGCCGATCGCGAACTTTAAAAAGCTTGACCTGCCAATTCCGCTTTTGGTGGATGCCGATCTTTTTATTTTATTTTATTTTTTTTTTGTCTGAAAAGTCGCAAAACATAGTGACTGTTGTTAACTGCGCGTTTGCAGACGTGACCTGATGGGTGGATAAGATTAATCTCATGTGTAGGTATTGGCCAATCACCCATAATTAAGGAAATCGGGCCAATTTATTGGTGCACCACTACTTGCCATGGATTCTGGTTTTTGATTTAGGTGTGGACTTTGATTGGGCCAAGTTGATCTTTTTGCACCTGCTTGTTATGTTCTGCAGTTGATTGTATTTGGAGATAACAGAGTTAAAAAGGAAATTGTCACACTCTTTAAATGTTTTCATTTTTCTTCCAGTTAATTTCACTTGGCTTCGATTTTTCTTGCAATGTAAATTTGCAAAGCATGCAAAGACCGGCTTAATGGATGGACGTTTGACAAGTAGTCCATATATACCTGGCTGATTTTGAGCTGTGTGGTGGTAAAGTTACCAGCAGAGAGTCTTGAATGGTTTGGCCCCGACCTGAATGGACACGGGCAGATTTAACTCGGCTAAGGTGCTTAAATCAGGAGCAGGTGGCTGAACCGAGCTCGCATGTGAAGTCAAAATTTGCGAAATGCATGAAC
The DNA here is from genome assembly GCA_014839685.1 of Anableps anableps. Classification (NCBI taxonomy): domain Eukaryota; kingdom Metazoa; phylum Chordata; class Actinopteri; order Cyprinodontiformes; family Anablepidae; genus Anableps; species Anableps anableps. Next base: position 15,804,427 of record CM026088.1, read on the forward strand.
GACCAGTTGTTAGACTCCACTCTGGCTGAATGTTGACGTGTGTTTGTGGTCAGGGTGTTAAAAGAAGAGGTGGGACGGTTTCAGTTTGAGTCTTTATCTCAACTCCAGCTGCGCACACAAAATGTGCTTCCTTTTCTTTGTGTGCTGTTGAGCTCATTTCCATAGAGACGACAACAGTCCACACCTTAAAGTGGTCAAGCTGTCAGCTCTTAAATCTGAGACGATCATCCGACACATTTACCGGTTTTAAAACAGTTTTGGGACCACTCAGTCGGTCCAAATAAGACGCTTGTAGCCCATGTGTAGGACTCCAGCCTCAGTCCACTTGTTGCGAAGCCCCCCCACTCCACACTCTTAAATGGATTTTGCTTGACCATCCTCCCGAGGCTGCAGTTATCCCTGTTACTGGTGCGTCTTTTCTTATCACATTTTTTTCCTTCCACTCAGCCGTTCATGAGTCTGCAATGACAATGGTGTCAATAACTGTCTTCTAGACATCTGTCCAGTCAGCATCTTTCCCCATGATTGTGTAGACCATTACATAATATTTATACATTGAAAAGGTTTTCTTAAATCGGTATTAAATGGTGATCTAAATCTGGGTTTTCATTCTCTATAAGCCATAAAATCACAATAAATAAAGGTTTCACTTTCTGAAATGAGTGATGAAAAATATTGAACGTTTTCACAATATAATAATTTTTTGAGGTATACCTGTAGTTTCCTTATCAATGGTCTTTATTTGCTGTACAGTACAAATATTGTCTTATTTCCAGAAGTTGTGTTCTACCACGAATAGATAGGGGTCCACTCGCCCAACCTTGTTTCATATTCAAACAAGATCCACTAATGTTGTTTTCTGATTTTAAAAGAGAATTTTGACGATTAAACTGAGTCCAGAAATGTGTAGGGAACTTGTAAAATACATCGAAGTCTGCCGACCTCCAGCTCCTAGTTGTTAAGGCTTTCCGCCAGCAGGGGGAGACAGCGCTACACCTGCTGCCGTTGTAGTGCAGAGCAAAGTTTGCTGTTTTTGGGGCCAAAACCATCACACGATTAAGAGCAGAATGAACCGGCTCACGTCGATAGTTAGGTTTTTATTTTATTGATCCAGCGGCTTGTTTTTCTCCCTTAAGCAGGTGGAGAGATGCCGCATGTATTATTATAATAAGCAACTTGTTCCCCAGTCCGAGGTGTGGGAGTGTCAGCGCTGCGCATGTATTATGCTAATGAGCTGCCCCTCTCAGCCAATCACGAGGCTGCATGCGCTGTTTTGCCGCATGAATTACCCGGAGAGGAGCCGAGTTGCGAGCCGCAGCAACCCGCCGCTTCAGTCTTTTGTGTAGTCTGTCCCGGCTGCAGCTGAGCCACTCGCCCCGGAGGTGTGAAGCTGGGGGGGGCTAAAATAAGAAATAATGCGCTGTTTTTCTACTTTTCTACCGCTGGACTCCCGGTTCTCCCAGCCGCTCCGTCGCCTCCGGGGCTTTTAAATGAGCGGGATAGCATGAATTCCCGATGCTACACGGTGGCGATGGACCTCGGTGTTTGTCAGCTGAGGAATTTCTCGATCTCGTTTCTGTCCTCTGTGCTTGGAAAGGAAAGTGCTGCAGTCACAGTTGATAATAGGTAATGTCTGCCATATTGATTCTGCTACATTAATCCACTTGTTATGGATCGGCTTTCTGAAATGAATGACTTGTTTTTACCCACTGAAAGACACAGGCTTCAATATTCACTGAGAAATCGAGGGTTTATTTTAAAAAGTAGCAGCCAGTCATTTCTTCAGTTGAGAGAGTGAGCTGCAGTGCTCAGCCTCAGTTCCATCACTCAACACAAACACCTTCTGCTTTCTGTCTGTCTGTCTGTCTGTCTTGCAGCTCTTCGGGAGCGAGTGTGGTGGCCATCGACAACAAGATCGAGCAGGCGATGGTGAGCTGGCTGCTCTCTGTTTGCGTGGATGTTATGTAACCCCTCCAGTGATGCGCAGAGATGCTGTCACTGTGGATTCTGCCCTGGTTAGCAGCAGAACAGGCCGTTTTTCTTATGGAGAGCCTCCCAGAAACCTTAGACGGGAACTTCTTTAACTTGTTTCTGCACCTGCTCGTTTGGACTTTCCCTGCACGTCTGACGAGCTCGTTCGGAGCTCAGCGTGGGCCAGGCTCAAGGCTTGTCACGCAACTGTGCTCCCTCCTATTTCTCACGCACAGCCCAGCTCTCCTCCGGTGTTGCCAGGCAAGCCGCAGCCTCCCCTCCATGCTGTATAAATAACTCGGCAGCCAATTGGCTCCTCCCGTCCCGATGCAGGAACATTTTGTTCCCTGGCCGAGGAGGAGGCAGGAGAGGTGGATCCACAGAGGAGGGGATGCTGAGATTATTCAACAAATCCTGCTTCTCCTTACGCCTCATCGTGAGAATAATCTAGAACCCTGGTTTTGTTTTAACTTTTAATTAGCTATGTGATCTGCAGGGACTAAATAAGCTAAATTATGATGATCAAATGATCCAAGCAGCCAGAAAATCCCCTTAAATTTGGATTTGGAGACATAAAGTAGTATTCATACCGCTTATACTTCTTCACATTTTGTCCCGTTTTAATGACAAGGTGAAGAATTGTCAAGTAGAAGAAGAATCCTGACTTTCAAACTTTTTAAACAAATAATCTGAATAGTGCGGTGTGCATGTGTGTTAAAGTTATAGTTGGGGAAAAATCATCTTAAAGGGATCTAGACTTGGACTGGACCATTCTAACCCATGAACATGCTTTATGATCGAAACCAGATATCTTTGATGTGGAGGTTTTCTGATAATTATTTATTTTGGGAATTTTTTTTTTTTTTTAATTCAAAGTTCTGTCTTTGAAATACACAGTAAGATGAATCAGACATGTAACAAATGGATAAAATGAAACAATAGTGTATTGGGCACAATTCCACTAATTCTAACGCAAATTTTTGCACTTGGCGCTTTTGCTTTCTCTCTTCACGTTCTTTTTTTCTCTCCCCAATAACTATTAAAAACAACCATAAAGGAACAAAATAAACATGGACAGAGAATGAGTTATAAACAAATACAATATCTAAGGGCATTCTAGAAAATGTAAATTATGTCAAAATTAAACTGGTGCTCAAGAATTGTAGTCTTTCAAGGGCAGATTGAATTGAAGTTAGCGCTTTAGCATTAGCTTCTGCTAAGAACCAGTGGTGGTGTTGCGCTTTAGCATTAGCTGAATTAATGTTTATCATCAGTGCTTTATTGTTAGCGCAGCTAAGTTTTTAGCTAGCACTGCCCACTACTGATTTGCATTTATTTTCCCCTTGGGATGAACTGAATAAACAAGCATGAACTTCAGTGACCAAAAGTAGGCAAAATAAAACAATAACAGTTATGTCTTTGAAATACATATTAACATGAATCGGACATAAAACAAATGGATAAAATGAAACATAATAATGTATTTTGGCCAGAAATTCACAAATTCCATGAGTGAAAGTCTGTTTATTATGTTAAAAATTCTGCATTTTATGCAAAATAAAACGTGGCAGAGGTATAAGTAGGCCATCACGTTTGCTTAAAATAAAACCATGAAATACAGAAGCTGTGTATTTATATTAAATGCACAGTAATAAGGCATATTTTAGGCAGTACGAACGGGGTTAATTGGACGCCGCCTTGTGTTTGGGAATTCATACAGTATTATAGACAATCAGATCTGTTAAAGTTGCTGATTGAAGCGTCTTTGTGTCTGCCAGGACTTGGTGAAGAGCCACTTGATGTACGCCGTCCGCGAGGAGGTGGAGGTGCTGAAGGAGCAGATCAAAGAGCTGATGGAGCGCAACACCCAGCTGGAGCAGGAGAACAACCTGCTGAAGACCCTGGCCAGTCCCGAGCAGATGGCCCAGTTCCAGGCGCAGGTCCAGACCGGCGGCTCCCCGACCGGCGCCGCCCAGCCTCCGGCCCCATCCGGACCCACGCAGGTCCTCCCCGCCGCACAGAACTCCGGCACATCGGGATAACGCAGAAGGGCCACACTGGAAAGAGTGATGGAAGACAGAAGATGAGGAGGAGGAAGGCTGGCATACTGTGAACAGACATTAGCATTAAAGAGACTGGCGCTTCACCTGAAACGGCTCGTTTTGTTGCACATCTAATTTAACTGAAAAACTTTGGAGTTGCACCAGAGTGAGTGTGTGTCTGAACGTGTTTTTGTGTGTGCGTGTCCCCGCTTCGTCTTTTACCGCCCGCTTCAGACAATCGTCTTCGTCGTCCCGGTGATAAACGAGGGGGGCGAACGGAGCCGTTCCCTCGGAAAGCGTGCCATCGTCGGCGTCGGCCACCCAACCTGCGCCGTTTCTGCTTCATTCAGAGAGCAATGGAGGGACGAGGAGTCAGGATGTTGGAGCGTTGAACGAACAGGACACCTTTCTTTTTGTTTTTAACAGGGACAGATGCGAAAGATGGGCTTTTTCTTTTTTTTTTTTTTTTTTTGCTCTCGTTGATGTAATTAATGTTCAAATAAATAACCGAAAAGGTGAATAAATAGGACAAGACTGTTCGTAGGTAACTTTGTACAGATTAGATATTTCCAGTTCAACCCTGCCAAGTGCCTGGTTTCTAACCATAGATACATATATAGAGGCTTTTATGTTAAATGTTTTATCTGTTGGTGTGTGTGTGTATGTATATATATATATATGTATGTGTATATATATATATATATATATATATATATATATATATATATATATATATATATATATATATATATATCTATGGTTTCACCAGGTTTTAAACTACCTGTGATGTCCGAACTCAGGGTGAGAACAGAAGAGGATATTTTTTTTTTTTTTTTTTTACTTCCACACTAAGATGCTGTCTCTCCTGCAGTGACACATGAACTCTCGCCTCTGCTGTTGCGTCAGACTCACTCACTCAAATGATCTGGACTCTCACCATTTGATTTGGGGATGTGTGTAGTTGGTTTTACTTTAAATAACTTTTTTTTGTTTGTTTGTTTTTTGTCTTTTTGTACAGCCAAGTGTGTAAGTTGCTCGTAGTGCGACTGGAGCGCTAAACACAATGAGACACTTGTCATGAGGAAAGGAAAAAATGCGTGGCAGAATTATGTCCATGTGTTGTGCATGTTCCTTCAAGCCCATCACCAATGTGACGTTTCGATTGCACTAGACAGTTGCACCTCAAATAAAAACAAAAAAAAAAATGGACTGTTTGGGGTTTTTTTCAAATGTTTTACAATTTTAATTTTACTAAGCTGTAATTTTATGCAGTTGTCTTCAGGACTGCTGTAATACAGACTGCTACAGGATATCCTTCCTCCCCACAGCCTTCAGCATTTATGACTCTTTTAAGAAAATTGAATATGAATTACAGCCAGTGCTAACGTAAATTTTTTCACTTAGTTGCTAAATTTAAAAAGATTTAGAACACAGCTTCCCCTAAATAAATTTATCCAGATAAATAATTTTTTGCTTGGGGCTTTTGCTAACTTTGAAAACATTTAGTGCATAACTTCCCCTAAATACATTTTTCCAGGTAAATTATAAAGCCCCAGTTTACTTGGCTGTTTGTTTTGTAATTTAAAATTTTAGCTAATAATTCTCTAAGTCGTTAAGCGTTAATATTCATGCTTTTATTTTGAAGTGGGTGGAGACTTAACACAGTAGTTACGTTTTCTCTCCTCTCGTTCTTTTTTCTCTCCCCAATAACTGTTAAAAACAACCATAAAGGAACAAAATAAACATGGACATAGAGAATGAGTTATGAACAAAATTAAATTGGTGCTCAAGAATTGTAGTCTTTCAAGGGCAGATATAATTTGAATTGAAGTTAGCGCTTTAGCTTCTGCTAAGAACCAGTGGCAGTATAGAGCTTTGGTGTTAGCTGAACTACTGTTTATGATTAGTGCTTATTGTTAGCGCAGCTAAGTTTTTAGCTAGCACTGCCCACTACTGATTTGCATTTATTTTCCCCTTGGGACTGAACTGAATAAACAAGCATGACCTTCAGTGACCAAAAGTAGGCAAAATAAAACAATAAAAGCCTCTTAATGTTTATCTCGACCATAGCAACGCAGTTCTTTGCAGATATCATGTAAATGTGTCAGAATGGAAGCTTCCTATTGGTTGTGACAGCCGAGCCCAATACCCTGTAGTCATGTGGACCTGCACACTGGGGAAGGATATGTGCAAGATATTGGCACAATCCAAACATGAAAACATAAACTGCGTGTCAAAAGACATTTCATCATCTGTTTAAGAAGCCAGTGTATAAAAAAGGTCTGTAATAGGCTTGATTGTCAGACAACTAACTGCTATATTAACAGCAATGGTAAACAATTTTAATCCCATTTTCAAAGGATATTGATTTATAAACATATATAAAAGTTTTACAAGGACTAGTTTTTAGTCCTGGTTTTTACCTGCACCCTCCTTCCTCTTCAGAGGTGGAGAACAGGCGTCAACAATACGGTGCCATCAATGAACATATGAGTAATCCATGGAGCTGTTCCAAAATTAGATAAAATATTAATCATTAAGTGATATCATTAAAAGTAAACTCTTAAAAGGTCTGATAATTTAACACATAGATGAAATGATTTATTGATTCATATTTAATGCAATTGAATATTTCTTTTTTCCAGGACAGATAAGGAAACACCTTTATTGAATTCAGTGATGCGTGATAACACCACAGCAGCAGATATTCTATTTCAAGGCCAAACTGTAACCTGAAGGTGCAGCAGCGGGGATAATTTTAGAACCTCTTCTAGGTTAAGCGTCTCTTCCTGCTGGGCTGTGTTGAGGACATTGCGTCTCACTTCAAGGAGTCCAAATAACAGCCGTTGGGATGTCTCTTGGCGATATTAAACTGCTTCCTGTGATTTCTTGGCCCTACTGCTGCTCTGAACTCCTCCAAGAGGTCAGCCCTGATCCTGGATCCTGACCCCACGGCGGCCGGCTGGGTGGCCTCAGGGAGGATCAAACACTGCTCCAGCTCCCATTTCCAGATGGTACTTTCGCAAATCTCATTTCATTGACAAAAGGTGTTTTCCTCAAGCAGGCTGGAGTGGGAACAGGATGTTCAGAGAAGCAGGGGGATCACGCATGGATTAACTGGATCTATTTGTGTCATTGGCGTCGTTTGGAGGCAGTGGCACACTGTTTACGTTGGGCAGACATATCAGTCGGTGCTTTGAACATTTTAACAAATTCTGGTACTTTGTGTATTTTTATACTAGCGGTTCCAGACATGTAAAGACCACTGCGCCCCAAAACTGACCCCAAAAATCCTCTTTATAGCCACATGAGGGGACCTCCCATCGTGTTGCTGATGTATTCATTATTGCTGAGAAAGCAGGAAACCTGCTGGTTAAATCCTGAATGTCCAGACTGTCAATAAGCAGGCATCCACCTACTGTGGGAGGCTCCACATGGGGATTAGCTCATCCAGAGTCTAATCCTGGAGGAAGCACTTCACGTTTACATGCGGGAGTCTTCAGGATCCAAAAATACCAAATTTACAGACTCTTAAAACCAGATTCTGTCATTTAGCATATAGACAGGATGAACCAGATGAAGACCTTAAAAAAAAAAACACATGATGGGCTAACAGTTTAATCTAATGTCCAAATCCAATAAAAGAACCTCTTTAATACCTTCCCCACCAATCTGATTGATTCACCAGTGAAGTCTTGTTTCCTGTTCCAAATGCAAACACACATGCAGTCAATCAGGGTTTCCCCCCAGCCCCCCGAGTCCAAGTCAGACACCAACACCGCTTCAGAGTTAGTCATCTGACCCTACACGTGAGGCCGACACGAGGAACTCTCTGTGAGAGTGTGGACATTCCTGAAGAAGGTCTGCTGCCATGGTTACAGTAGCTGTCACTCTGTGTGGGTCATGTGGGTGTTTGTTTTGGGAAAACAGCTGAGGGGAGGTCAGACGGATTATTCTGAAACTGAAACTGACTCCAGAATGTTCTCAAACTTTCAGATGCTATGAACAGAGGTAGAATTTTCGTCAACATTTCAGTATTCCTCATAATAGTGTTTTCCACTACAGTAAGTCAAAGAAAGTAGAAGAAAATCCAGCAGAGTTTTAAAAACTTTTTTGATTGGCAGAAATGTACACCTCCCACCAGCTCATCCACATCACTTGCACAATGAGTCGACAATCACTTGCCCTCCTCCAGTCAAGCAAACAGCGAAATTCGCGCATGTGAAACTTCCTCAGACCTTAGCAGGGGCAGTTCAGTGTTTTGGTCCAACAGTACTTACTTCCTCACGGCCTCAGACAATTGCTCTTCAAAACTATCCATCCTGCTCTTTGGCTGAAAAACCAACTTCTGGGAGTTGAGTAGTTGGGGCTGTTTTCCTCATAAACAAACACACCCATAAAATTCTGACTAATCACACAATAGCTTCTCATGCAGAGGGGGCAAAAAGTTTGCCAGGGGGGTTTTGACAAGAAGGGGCAGACGACATGAGGCTGAGAACTAAATGATGTGATTTTCATTACACAACTGCAACAATGAGAACTGATTTTGGTACTTCGGCTGGACTGTGCACGGCCCTTCATGGAGATGTAAATAGGCTCTTTCAGCGTCAGAAGACCAAGCAAACTCCAGAACCATGTTTCCCCCTCATGCCTGAGAACCTGGGCTGACTAACTGGTCCCCCATCTTCACTCAGATCTTCAACAAGTCCTGGAACTCTGAGGTTCCCTCCTGCTTCAGATGTTCCACCATCATCCCAGTCCCCAAGAAATGCAGTAGCAGGATGAGATAACAACAGGCCTGTTGCCTTGACGTCTGTCATCATTAAATCTTTTTAGCGGCTGGTGTTTAGACCCCTGTCTGTGGTCTGATCCAGGACGGTGATGAGTCACAGACAGGAAGTGGAACGACTGGTCCGCTGGATCCACCTAGAGCTTCACCTGCTCAAGACAGTGGAGATGACTGTGGACTTCTGGAGAAGACCCCCTCCCCCCCTGCCCGCCCGCCCGCCAAACCATCTTTAACAACACTTGTCTTCTGGTTCACCCTTTCTTGGGACCTGAGGTGGTCAGGACAGCACCACACTGCAACAATCAAGTCTGCAGAGAGGATCATCAGGGCTGACCTTCCCTCAGGCCAAGACTTGTACAAGTTTAGGGTCAGGAAAAGGGAAGCTAACATCTCTACAGACTACACACATCCTGGACACAAACTGTTTAGACTTACAACGTGCTATTTGCAGAAACTAGCTTCCACAGTGACGGGTACTTTCCCCGGGCCCTCTCTAAGCACTAGACAGTCAGAGTAGCCTGTGCGATACCAGATATATTGCACTAATTCAACCTTGGCCACCTTTTGTAAAAACACCGTATATGCATATAAAATATAAATCATTATTTCTTGAATTTTTACACATTTATGTTTTAAATTATTGAGAAATGCGGAATCCAAGAAAAATCCCTTGTTTGTGTGCACAAACCTGGCAAATAAAGTTGCTGACTTTGGTTGTCAAACCAGGCACGAAATCTCATGATGGTTGCATGGTTGTCAAAGCAGGTATACAAGGTCTCAATGGTTGTTAAAGCACGTATGAAACGTTGCAAAAGTTGCATGGTAGTCAAAAAACCTTCAAGGTTACGTTCATCACAGGCTGACTTGAAAATGGAAAACCGGCTTTGTGGGTCAACAGAATGATGTAATTATGATGTATGATTTCTGCCACCAGAATTTAAGCCCAAGCAAAACTCAGAAATACTTTCTGACAACAACATCAAATAGTGTTGTTTTATTTGTTGGAATTTCACTGTTTTCTCTCCCATTTTGATGTGTTTTAAATTATAATTGATGTTCTTTTTTAAATTTTTTGTTTGTTTTGCTTTCATTTTCCCCTTGGTTTTATTTTCATTGTTGTGTTTTCCCCGAATTTGTTGTGTTTTGTTTCACCGACCATAAAATCCCTGCTGCTTCTGAACAAACATCTCATTTCCTGTAAACCGGCAGCAACATGCTGAAACGACGTCCTGTAAATGGATCCAGATAAAAACAATCTTGGCTTTTTCCAGGTTGACAGACACAGGCTGATTTCAGTGGAGTACCCCTTCAGATACATTTGTATCCATCCCATTCTCCATGTAGCTGCATCCAGCATTTGTGTGTCACCTTCAATATATTGTATTTTGTGGTTTTAATATGAAAAAATGTTACTGTTGTTGAGAAGTAACCGATGTCAATCATATTGAAGCCTCTCTAAGTGACTAATGTGACACACTTTCAGGAGGTTCGTTTTCTGGGTCTCTAGTCTGTCCATGTCCTAGTTTATCAAAGTCACATTTCTCAGAGTCACGTGTCCCTCCGCCGGGCCAGAGCCTTCTGAAATTTCAAAACAAAGTACAGACAGAAGCATGAGAGCAGCACGTAGCTCACATCCCGCTGGTTAAAGAGGGGAGAGAAGTTAAGGGGGTGGGTGGTGGGATTACAGCGCATTAAATCTTACACTTTTCCTCCCTTCGGCACCTTCCTCGCTTCTTGAAATTGTTCCTGACATCCTGAAAGCGGTCTTCACTACCTCAACAAAGTAGTTGCTGCCATGATTTTCAGTCAGTGCCGCAGTGAAAAATCAGTCTGGTGTAACTGGTTCTGCATTCCTTCCTTTACAGTGAAACTTGGTGTCACCTTCATAGCACTCCCACGTAAACGATTTATGTTCGCTGCACCATGAAACCAGACGTTACGATAACACTGAACTGAGACTAAAAGGCAGATAGAAAGAAAGTTCTGCTTGCCTAAACTGTGTCCCCCCCACCCCCAATTAGGGGTATTACTTGAAGTTAACCTGCAGCAATTTTAGAGTAGAGAAGGGAAAAGCCTCCAGAAGCTGCAGGATAGTACCTCGAGAGGACTGATGTTGGGCACCCCTACCTTTATTCATTCATCCATCCATTGTCTACAGAGCCTTGTCCTTGCAGGGTCCTGTCTTCATCGGTCACTGGGTGATTGGCGGTGTACACCGTAGACAGGTCGCCGGTCCGTCACAGGACAACACAGGATAAACAACCATGCATAGCCACACCTATACCTACAGGTACCTCAGATCAAAGTTCCCAAACCTTTTGATGCCATGGCCCCTTCAACAGCATTAGCTTCTGGCCGGGGACCCCCTTTGCAAACTCACAGAAAACGCTTCTTCTTCACAGAAACTTTTCCATTTCGAGATTGCTACGTTAGTTTGAGGAGCAAAGCAGCTTATTACATTTGACTGGCAGCCTCAGAGAGATTAACATGACAAATAACATTGCAATAACTTATTCCAACTTATATTTTATAATAATGTTTGAAAAAAGATTACTTTTTATTTTAAAAAATGTCTTTTAAAATGTATGATTTAAAAATGTATTAGATCACATTTTTTTTATTTTTGCTTTTTTTTTCTCATCTTCCTCCAACTTTCTGAGACCCACTAGTGGCCCTCCAGGGAGCCCCCGCAACCCCCACTTTGAAAAACATCACCTTAGATTACTCTGTTGACCCAACAGTCATGTTTTTAGACTGTGGGAGTACCCAGAGAGAACCTACGAATGCTCAGGGAGAACATGCAAACTCCAAGCAGAAAGACTCCAAACCGGGATTCAAACCCAGAACCTTCTTGCTCCAAGGCAAGGTAGCAGTGCTACCAGCTGCACCACCATGCACCTGATCCATCAGTGCTTCAGCTCGCTGCTCTCCCTCTGTTCCACACCCATTAATCAGACTTATTTGCATTTTCTTTCTTTTTTTGCTTTTCTTTTTTTTTTTTTTTTGTTTGTTTTTTGGGTTGTTTTTTTTTTTGTTTTTTGTTGTTTTTTTTTTTTTTGCAACATTTTAAAAGTTTGCTCAAAATAAGCATAAAAATGGATGGAAACGTAGCCAGTGTGTGTGATGGAAATGCCCTAAATGCACCATCTGTTTCTTCTGCAAGATTCAGAGGAACCACACAACTGCAAAAATCGGGAGAGACAAATCATACTCTGCAAATATGACACAAGGACATTTGGGGCAAATAAGAAGAGCAGAAATATGAATCTTCCTGACGGCTGAGGCCTGATTTCCACTGTTTGACAACACAATGAGCAGGCAGTCTGTTCCATCTTAGAGCTGAGACGCAACAGGCAGTGGACACACATGGCCGTCTTGATGCCGGGGGCTCTGTGTGGACACATTCAGTCAGCACTCAGGAAGGAGAAGTGTTGACCCTGTTTGGCTGTGACCTCACACTACGGCAGAAATAGCCCCGACGCCCAGTCAGTGTCTCTGCTGCAGATACAGGAAGTGCTCCTCCAGTCCGTCGCTTGTGTCTGGAACTTATTCAGATTCAGGACTTTCTCCCCTTTATGCAAACTGAGCGTGACAGGTATGTCGGAGCAGGTGTTCACCAAACACCAAGGCTTTTCCACGCTAACCTGACCGGCTGAATGCTGTCTGGTTGACATCTGCGCGCCTGTGCAGAGATTTTGGCAGGAATGTGCAAAGCGCCTCACAGGAACCCACAAATCCCACACTCTGTTTGCAGAGACACAGTTGGGGTGTCTTCTGACAATCTGACGTGCAAAGAGAATTTCTAAAAAAACACATTTGCTCTGATCAGCTGAAAATCTTTCAGTTAATTTTCTTTGCTTTGAACATAGCCTTAAACCAGGGGTGTCCAAAGTGTGGGCCAGGGGCCACATGTGGCACCTGGACTCATTTTCTGTGGCCCCCCAACTACAATTCTAACCTAATATGATCACCAAATATGATCTAAAAAATTGACCCAAATCCTGTTCTTATAGCTGAAACTTTTCATTTATTTATTTTTTCCAAACGGTTTTTAGTTGTTTTAGAAATGATCTTCTTTTGGCTGGTAAGTAATTCCAACTTGACGATCTTGGCCCATATGATAAAAAGTTTGGACACCCCTGCCTTAAACGCTCCCTCAGCCTTGTTTGGTGCAAACCCTTCAACGGTGCGACCTGAAGAGTAAACACAGAATCTGAGGTCAGGTTTTGTCGCTACGCCACTTCCTGTTTGCTTCCTATTTGGTTCCTATTTTTGAGACAGGAAAAGAAATCAGCAGCCTTGTCTTTCTTCCTCTTGTCCTCCTTCGAGTTGCTCCTCACACCGTTTCCGTCGTTCTTTAAGATTTATAACTTTTACATCGAGATATTTTCCAAAATGTAAGTGGTGCATTTACATCCGGCTCTTCTCTTGGATCAAAACCAGACACAACGATCTCTGTCAGAAAAAAACATCAAATTATTTCTTTCTTTTATCTGCGGTGGCCCTAATATTCCATCATTTTTATTAGCCCTAAACGGGAAGTTTTTCTAAGATGTTTCACATTTGTGAAGACCATTTTTCTTTTTTACAAGATCTTTTCTCGTTGATCATTTTGTTGAAGTCATTGACATAAACACTTCTCCTCTAATTACAACTCGCAACGCCCCAAAACAGGTAACACAACAAGACGGAAGGGAATATTTTTGCAAGGCATAGCTCAAATAGTTTCCTATCATTACCTTAGTCTGGAATTATCTTTCATACCACCTCAGTGATGTGCATTGTTTTCTGTCTGCAATTATAACCTGCAGTTCAACCTAAAAGCACCTCTGGACTGAATCATGCCAGTTGCATCCTCAGCATGATTTCAGTAAAGCTTCCCTTGATTGGAAGTTTGAAAACATGGGAACTGAGGCTTTAAATGATGCAGATAAATGTTTAAAACACGTAAGCATGTTAGAGGTAAATGTATGGAGTGGCAGGCTACAAATGAGAAGCCCACTGGGACTACAAAGAGACCCACACGATAACTAGCAAGAAAAAAGCAGAGGAGGGGTCAGCAATTCAGCTGAAGTCACGAAACAGCAGCGTGTGGGCAGATTGTGTGAGAAACGACAGATTTCGTGTGTTTCGAACAACAATCCCCGAGCCTTTGTAAGCTCTGGTTTCTGTCAGCTAAAAGCAGTCTGTCATTTTCACAGCATGACACGTCAAAGCAAACGTACCATTAGCTGGCTCAGCAAACAGCTCTAAAGAGAAGGTGACAGTGAAGCTTGTGATGTGACATCCTAGTGTTGAGTCAGTGTGAGAGAGCGAAGATTGAGTCCTGATATAGTGCATTACGCTTGTATGTAAGTAAGCAATTAATTTAAGTCATGAACTTTCTTTTAATACTGATATAATATATTATAGAGAATATAATAAAATATAGAGAAATATTCACACCCCTTGAACTTTTTTCATTTTTTAATACCATATGAAAACAATTTCCTTGGGCGTGAGAGGCAAGAGGACGTGAGTATTCATGTCTTTTATTCATGCTTGAATGATAAACAAGCCTCCAGTCACTAGGTGGCAGCAGTGCTCAAACCGATTAGCAGGCTATCTATTCAACCTAGTAGAAGAAGTGGCCTACTCAGGGCACACTGATGTACAGAGCTGAGAACAAATGGAGAAGCTGGGTTTATAGTTGCCACTTGCCAATCTCGCCATTCGTTAGCGTGGCTCTTGCACCTCCGTATTTTTGTAATGCGACGCGGATCGCCGAACCTTACACTCAGAATTGATGATTTGGAAGGAGCTCTTGAAGAGTAGGTTTGCCTTTGCATTTACACTCATATTCAGTAATTTAGAATATGTGTTCCGATTTGTCAGATTAAAAGTCCCTTTTTGAAGTTTGACAACCTTTAAGCAGATATTAACCATGCTTTTCAATAAGGCTACATTTATGTATAAAAAAAGTTTTTTTTTTTTTATTGGTCTGATGTAACCTTCCAAATTAAAGTCATGTTTTCATTAACTGTAAGCAGAAAATCATCATATTTAACAGAAATAAATGCTTTCAAACATCCATCTGTGTATTGAATTTATATAACGTGTTTCACTTAGCGATACAGTTCCTGGAATAATTGGACTTTTCAATAATATTCTAATTTATTGAATGGGTCAGGATATAAATTCTCTATGAAGGCTCATTTTTGGAGAATACAGCACTAACATACTTCTAAAAGCACAAGTCAGATACACAACATCAATTGTGGTCAATAACAAGTCAGCGGCTGTCTTCATTACCCTCAAATAGACTGACAAACACAGAATCATCTGCATATTTTCGGATAAAACCCTTATTAAAAGTGCTTCAACACATATTTATATAGATATTAAAACACAATGGTGATAGCACACGCCCTTGCAGTGCCCCAATAGAGAAACACAGTTTGTTAGAGTTTAAAATCCATCCCCTAATATTAATGCGTGAGTCAAATTGGTCTAAAAGCCTCTAGATTAATATGTGTGGTTGAACTGTATTAAAAGAAGATAAAACGTCAACATATCGGTCCCTCCATTTTTTCGTGGTTCCACAATGGTGGAAATTCACACAAAATAAATTGATCCCCGCATTTTTTATTTATTTATTTATTTATTTATTTATTTATTTTTGCGTTATTGCATAATTGTGAGTTTATTGCAAATTTTCCGCAAAAAAGGTTAAAAAAACATTGGGTTTAAGTCACTCCTAACTCCCACCTGCAGGTGGCGGTATTTTTTGTTTCGACTACACTGCTGCCTCAGCCTTACTTGATGTCAAGTTATATCAATATGGCGAGTAACAACAAATCACATTTATCGTCATAAATCCATCAAGGATCCATCAAAGCAGTTTCCCACTGTTCTCCATGCGAGTCGGGGAAAATTATTTTGCACACCTTGCAATAAGGTACTAAATATTGGAAAATTTCTTACAAATATTTCTAAAGTAGCACCACAAAATCAGTTATTTGGATTGCAAAAAATCACAAAAACAATCGCGAAATTCTGGAGAGGCAGCTATATTCATATTGAGCAGATGTTTAGGTTATGAAGTCTGAGTTAGAATCAGTTGTGCGGTTAATTAGCTAATACATTTTTGTACAGTGATAAAATAGATCGGGTCTGGTATGATTTCATTTGCAGTTTAATTTCTGTATTTTGTTAATTTAGCATCATGTTTTCTTTGGAGGAGAGGTACCCGTAGAAGTAGTAAGATTTATTTTATGTTGATTTAATCAAAGTATTAATTATTCTGACAACACTAGCCACTAGTATGTTTCACATTGCAGATATTTTCCGCCATACATGACATATTGGATGAAGGATAAACAGTAGAATTTTGGTCTCAGCATTTTCTTTCTACTTTGCAAATTTGGACAAGTTTTCTATTGGTCTAAGGCCTTGTACACATGTCGCCGAGTCTTTAATAAAAACGAATATCTCTGCCACATTGTTTGAAAAAAATAAAATCATAGACATTGGATTTTTTTCAGAAAAGTTGTCATCCACACAAACCTGCATAAATACGCCACTGTGCGTTGTTTTAAACATGCCAAACCCATAGGGGCAGTGTAGCGCAAAGTTAAAGCCTATGTCAGCCAATCAGATTGCTTCAAAACAACCACGACTTCCTGTTAGGAATTAAACATGGCGCCACAAAAACAACAACAACAACAACAAAAAAAAAAAACCCGAGAGCAGTCGTACTCGATGGTTTTCTTGAGGTAACAAGATATTTATGTCATCACAAAATAACCATTACCTTTTTCTCGAGCTAACGAGATATATATGCTGTTATCACGAAACGATTACCGTTTTCTCGAGACGAGTTAATTTTCCGATGTTTTAATCATCAGATGAACAATGTGTTGTCATTATGGTTTACGCTATCCTATCTCTTATTCACAGAATTACATATCCAAGACTTCCACTTATAAGTCCTCTCCTGCTGTTGTGTCATGCATGTGAATGATGGAATCAGGTTTAACACACACATCAATCATCTGGAGAAAACAACGTTTGCTTTCTGGAGATTAACTTGTTAGCTCGAGAAAACCATTGTGAAAAAAAACATGCGAGTATGACCGCTCTCGGTTTCTGTACAATGGGGTGGACAGATATATAGGTTGAACTAATTTTAAATAGCGTATTAGAATATAAAGTCATTAAAACACAAGACGATGTTGATTGGGAATCATGTCAAAGCAAGGATGTGGATATATTGCCGCATTATTTGACGCAGACTGTGATGCGCAGGACCCTAAATCTCTGTTTTCCCTTCTACACACGCAAACACACATATGGAGTTTTCTCAAGTCTCCACTTTGGTCGGAGTTCTTCTAAATAATCATTTTGGCTGATATTAAACAGAGTTTTCGTGTGGATGAAAGGCCAAAACGCATAAAAATGTATTTATTTTCCCAGATATCCGACTGTGTGTGGAAAACCCAGTAGAATACATCAAAGTTTGTTGTTGTTATGATCCGAATGTGAGAAGAAGTGGAAGAAGTTGCTGGGCGCCAGTGGTTGGTTGGGGCTGCAGCCACTCAACACCCACACACGCCTGATGGGTTTGTGACTGAGCATCACCACATGCAGGAGCTGCAAAGGCTACTGGGTTTGTTTGCAGGATGCATCATCGCTCCCACTCTAAGCTCTTCTCATCATCGAGAAAATGTTGACCAAAAGATGATTCTGTCTCTTGCACCGTGCAAAAGTTTTAAACCACAGCTTATGTTTTCCGTGTTTTCCATCCGAGCAGCCAGACCTTGTTTGAACCTTCTAAGGCAGTCTCGATCAGGCCTTCTCCAGCCGTTCTGAAGCTCTCCGTTTTGGTTTGATGCCCTGTGGGTAGGTATTACTGCACAGTGATCAAATCTGCAGCTGTTGGGGAATAACAAACAGTTTTGCAGGATGAAGCGCATCTTTTCCATCTGGTCTTGCTAAAGAGGAGGAGACACTCAAGTTCTGGTCTGTTCCGACTCGTTCTTCACACTCAATTCCATTCATAATTTACTGCCTTGGTGTTTCAGTAAGTTTACAGAGAAGAGACGAGCAAAGGCTCCCTCCTGCTTGTTTTCATCATGTAACGCACATCCCGGGACTCCCCCCTCCTCCCCCGCTCCCCTCTGGTTGCCCTACTTTCTCGCTGTGGAGAGGCCATAATCAGCCTCCTCATCTCTGCTGCTGCAGATTTTTATGGCCCTGCCTGCAACGCCTGCAATCTGAACCATCTGCACCCCACAGCGTGCCGTTTATTTACAAGGCTGTTTATTTATGAGAGGTGCACCGGTATCTTTTGGACTATATTTGCCTTTATAGCCTGGTATCAAGATACAGAACAGCAGCTTTCAAGCACTTTGTGATATTTAAGACAGGACATATTGTGAAGCATCTGCATCAGGCATGTTTATTCGAAAAGAAAATATGGGTCAACATGTTCTTTTTTATGAAATACAGTGAGATTAAAATACAGGACGATACACGTGCTGGAAGCCCTACAGACATAAGTAGTCCATTTTTTTTTAAATATCAACATTATTAAAACCTAATAATAACAGGATGCTGGAGAATGAAAATGCCATTTTTGTCAGACGGGCCCACAGCACCACAACTTCTGCTGTACCTAACAATGGCCAAAAGGTGCTTCTTCATAAACATATAGTTCCCCCCAAACCCGCCTGGAGTGTTTATTACTCAGTCTTATTTTCTTCAGACATCCAGGTCTGCTGGACAGACTTTGGTTGCCTCCTGTCATTCCTGGCCTGCTGGAGGAACGACGGGCCCAGACAGTGAAAAGCTGGACTGCTGCAGTGTCTGCTCGCCAAGAGCCTCAGATCCAGAAATCAAATGGCATTTCTGTGGATATGGGCTGTGAACATTTTTACCCTGTTAAACTTCAGCTGCATAAAGCGGATGTGAAAGAGAGACTTTAAAACCCTTTAGATGACTATGATACCAGCAACATCTTTTCTAACAAGGCTTTACGGAAATCTGACAAGTCATAAAAAACCATTTGAACTTTGTTGAATAATGAGATGAATGGAAGTTTCTCTGTTCGTCCAGACATACTTTTATCCTTTTGAGTAGATTTATGTTGGTTCTTGTCTTGATCTTTGTTCATGGTGATTTTTCTCAAATTCCTTATCTCTGACAATAAATTATTGCTCTGAGAAATTAAAAAAAAAACTCCCTGTCCTTGAAAGATTTCATAATTAAATATAGAAGATGAAAAGAATATAGTTCAAGTCTGAATTCAAGTTTGATAAATAGATTAATATATTAGACTGACTGAATGGTTAATTATACAACGTTAGCATTTTATTTAGTGCTAATATAGGCCACAGGTGATTCCTAAAGACAGTTGGTCACACAAGATTGTACTCGGGAATCAGAGAATGCCGTCATTCGTTTTTATTTGTAAAAAATGTATGGTCTACTTTGTGTTGGTCACATAAAATCCCATTAAAATGAGCCATTTATGAAATATAATCATTTAATGTCCAATTTTATAGGTTATTTAAATGTTTTTCTGAACAGATGGGTGAGAAGTTGCTCTTTTTAGAAAAGCCAGCTCAGAGTTAAACGTCAAGATAAAAGGGAATGTGTAGCTCTAACGCTGATCCTGAAATCGTTTGACTCAGTGTTGTGTGGGTGGCTGTGAAGCGCCGACTAAACACCACAAGAAGCGCATTTAGAGATCATAAAATAACATTTATATCCTGAAAATACATTTATCTTGATCTCAACACGCAGCCCACCCAGTTTAGTTTACGAAACATGCTGGAAAGGATGTGCTTTTGCTGGTAAATGAGACGGTGTGATTGCGCAACCCAGGTGGAACAGGGTGCAGCTCCGTCACGAGCTGGCAGGGTTAAAGGTTTCCTTTATTACACCTGGAAAACTTGATCCACGTCATAACTTTAATCCTTTCATCCCACGTTCTTGAAACATAGTCATAGTCAACATATCTTCTCCGTGCAAATAAATGCACCTGAACCACACCCTGGAGAACACCTTCATCGGGTTTCTCTGTAACTCGGATCCCAAGAACAAGGCTCGGCTCAGCTCCAAGGAACAGAAAATCTTCACCCAGTGGGCTCGACTTAATGTTTAGTCACCTGCTGATTGCTCATTCTTAACATCTGACCCCAGAACACCAAAATGTGCAGACAGGATGTTTAAAGTTGGTCCGAAAGAGCGTTCAAACGTTGTTTCGTCTAACAAGGTCCATCGGGAGCAATTAGAGGCCTGCAGAGTCACAGAGGTCATACAGGTTTCTCTTTCTAATTTCCCTACCCTGGCAAAAATGCTACGCAGATACTTCTCTCTGGTTCAGAGAACAGCAGTCCTGCTTTCTGAACCAGTAATAATTACTTCGCCAAACAGAGGATGGTAAATAAGCTCTTTGCTCCCAGGGGGTAAATCCACACTCACACTGACTGTCAGGTGTTGCCTGGATGTTAAAGCCTTTAAAACCACAGCGGAGCAGTTAAGGTCAGAGGGGAAATAGAGATTTCTGTGGAAATTGCGACCTATTCAGCTGAAACTATTAATTTTTCCGTGAAGAGTAAACAATCCAGGAATCATATGCAGGCTGCTGCAATGTTAAACTCATCTGGTGCTTATTTCAAGAGGTTCTTATTCATGGAAGTTTGGAGTGGTGTGTATGTAACAGCTCAGGTGAGGATAGAGCCACCACTTCCTAGCTCCTGTCTAGGAAATGGACAATACCATTTATCCAGTGTCCTACCTTTATCGTAAATCAAGCCGCAGGGGTATGTCGGTTCCTCCAGGGGTTCTGGGTTTCCGTTGGGGTCTCTTCCCAGTGGGATGTGCCAGGATCCATGAGGCGTCCTGATCCCAAAGATGCCTGAACTATCTTGACTTCGGCCTCGTTTACGCGGAGCCAGCTGCTTGTTTGCACAGCTCCAGTGATCGGAGTCTCTGACACCGGCACTTTCTGAAACCAGGTCTCAACAAGATCCGACTTTTTTGTGTTGGGAAACCCTTCCAGAATGAACGGTCAGAATGAAACCAGGACAAAGCCATTTGACTCTCTTGTTCGTGAACATGGTGTCTGGATGTTTTGTTCTGATGACACTTTCATTAAGCTGTCATTTTTTTCAGTCTTTTGTCAGTTTTTTAGTTGCAGCCTGCATGGTTCCTCCCCTGTTCAGCTAGATTCTCCAGTTTAAGTTAATGAGTTCTCACTGTTCAAGACATCAAGCGTAAAAAAAACCCACTTTTTTTTTGACAAGTTGCTATATTAACTTATAGCTTTAAAGGAACACCAAAGATACTTTTCATAAAACCTCTGTTACAACAACATTACAACACCAGTTCATGGAATGGAAGATAATATAGAGCAACATTTATGATGGTGCCCATCCTTTTCCAGGAGGGAGGCTGCAGGGATTGTGTGGGTTGCTTGTTGGAATAAAACCTAGAAGGCTGCAGGATATGGAATTCTGGGAAGAATCATAGACTTTAAGGAGTGAAAACCAGTCTGAACAAGTAAATGCTGTGAAAGAAAGGCCAGGATTCTGGGTAAAGATTAAATTTATCTTTAAAATGAAATCAGAAACCAAACTGACATCCTTCGATGCAAACAGCAAATTAAAACACCCTCTTACTGTTTTCTTTAACTGTTGTCAGCTGGAAAGATACTTCATCTCACAAATTCAAGGAATTTATTCCTAGAAAACCAGAGCTGGAGGCTTTGCTTTTACTCAGCCTCAGTGTAACAAGCACTGGACAGCTCGCCAGCGGATATCCAACCAGCTATAAAGATACCACTCACACACACCCAAACATACACGAAATATAGCAGAGCCAAATAGAGCACAGACAATCTGCCACTGTTCAGCATAAAAATGGAATATTGAACGTCATCATTGTTTTTTTTTTTTGTTTTTTTTTTCTTGCCTCTGTGACTAATTTATAGGTTACCTACTTTCTCACAGGATTTTCTACATTTCCACATGGGAACATTTTTAACAGTTTGTGCCCCAAGTCAACACGAGAACGCCGTTTTAGGGGACCTTAAAGGATGTTTCTTTTCAAACAGGTTCCAGAGTGAAATTTCACCCTCGTATATTCACCTGGACAAGGAAAATGCCTATTTTTTGTGAAAATGCTGATGTATTAGCTCAACCTGTAGCCTGATCTATAACCCTATACATGTCATACATAACAACAACGGCGTATTAGAGCAGAGAACAAGCTCGGTTGAGTCGTCATCACTCCACACAAACGACTTCACTCGTGCGTTGTTGTGTGGAGGCTTGATGCATGTTCCGTACTCCATGTTTATCGGCGGGGGACTAAAAATAGTATTTTGCGTCATTCTGTGTTTCTTTCTGGAAACGATCCCGTGTGAACGCGGGTGTTTTTGAAACCGACAACCTGTTTTAGAAAAAAAACGTTCCCGTGTGGATGGGGGCCTAAAAAATTATGATTCTTAGGCCTTGTCCACACGGAGACAATTTTAGATGAATCCGCAAAAGTTCTTTGTCGTTTAGGCTGTGCGTCCAGTCGGATCCGGCGTTTTGGGAGACCAGAAACGATCATTTCTTAAAACCAGGTCACACAGTGGATACATTTCAAAACAGCGGTTTCATGTTTCCATGCGGACATGTGAGCCACCTCTTTATTAAACAAAGATGTCTTGGCGCCATCTCTCTCACTATCCCGCATGCGCCTCACTCTCACAAATAAAGAATATGAGGCCGTTTTGTGGCAGTGTTACAGCGCCACCGATTGGTCCGGCATACAGTGTTCACAGTGTTTTTTGTGGCGCTGCATCATGTCATTTTTTCTTAACCATTTACAAAAATGTACCGTACTCGTCTCCATGTGTACAAGGCCTTAATTTCTCTGCAATGTCTTCAGTTGTCGCACAAATCAAAATGTATTATGACAAATCTTTCACGTATATTGAGTCAAGGAACTCCCTGCTCCTCATCGCATGGAAACATTTAACATCTCACTTATTTTTGTCAGCATGTTCATTTAATTTGTGTCAATGAGGAGGGAAAAAAACAGTACTGCATGGTGAAGGTGTGCAGGCATGTGCTTGTACTATTCAAAGAGAGCACGAAGTTAATTCAATTGCAGTTTGTTTCTGTTTATACGAGACAGTTCTTCTGTGAGAGGATGTTTAGGCAGTTTGAGGAGAGGCCCATGGCAGAGCAGCGTCAGCAGTGCAAAGCCAGGGACTGTCAGGCTGAGCGTAAAAAGGAGGTCAGTCAGAGGTTGGCACTGTGGTAATGCAGACACAACAGACTGGCTGGCAGAATACCACTTCACTTTAAAGGAAGTGATTAAGTTAGGAGTACCAAAATGACTCCTGTTTGCTAAATACCAGAATGATGAATGGGATATCTTTTTGAGACAACTATTTATTACTGTTTACTTAATTTGGTAGAATTGCTTTCATCCTGTGAGACTTGGATTGGGTATTCTACCATAAGCTTCTCTCAATAGTTTGCTGGAAATTTGGCCCGGTCCTCCTGACAGAAGTGGTGTATCCAAGTTACTGTGGGTTGACGCCGCCATGCTCGCACACACATGCTTTTAGTTTACCTCTGCAACTGAGACCAGGGTTTTGTGATGCCACTCCAAAACATTGGCTTTGCTGTTCTGAAGGGATTTTGTAACAACGTTGGTAAGTTGGTCCATTTTTAAGACCCCTTTGTGCTTTTACCTATCAGGTTGTCTTTAGATGTTGCTTCAATATTTCAACATAATGTTCTTTCTTTGTGATATCATCTATTTTGTGAAGTGCACCAGACCGTTCTGCAAAAACCAAACAAAGAAACAAAAAACCCCCCACTCACACTTGATGCTGCCACCCGTCTGGATAGAATTTTCTGGCTTATGAGCGTTCACCCTTTTTCCTTCAAATGTGATGATGGTCCTCAATTTTATTTTCAGACCACAGAACATGTCTCCAAAAATGAAGGTCCTTGCCCTTGACTGCATTTTAAACTGTATTTGGCTCTTATGTTGCTTTGGAAGTAATGGCTTCTTCATCTTTAAGTGGCCTTTCAGCTCATGGTCAGCTCACTCCCCCACCAGCTTCATCCAGTATCTTCACAAGGTCTTCTGTTTTTGCTCTGGGGTTGATAAGCGCTGACAAATAAGTGCAAAATCAGTTTTTCAGAGGACACAGCTTAATGCTACCTTGCATTTAAAGAACTAGCTTAAATGTAAAATTGTAAAAGAAAAGGAAAAAATACAAAACAAAACAAAACAAATAAAAACCCCAACAGCAAATCAAAATGCTAAAGGCAAACTAAAAAAGGGTTCATTTATTTTTTAAAAGTAGCCTTTAAATGGCTCGATTTTTAGATACTCTTAAATGGTAAATACTTACCCTTTTTATTTTTTTTTTAATGCGAACTTAAACACAAAAACCTATCTTGCTTTTTTTTGAATGCTTACTTAAAAGCTGTATGGTAACTTGATTTTTCAATGCTAACTTAAATTTACAATACTATTTTTAAAATGCTAACTAAAATGCTAATTATTTATTTCTGAAATGCCAGCTCATCTTGAAATGCCAGCTAAAATGCCAAATTATTGCTTGTTTGTTTTTAATGCCTAAGTAAATGCTAAATAGTCACTTATTTTTTTTTAAACCTAAATACAAAGTGCTAACTTGTTTTTATTGCTAATTAAAATCCTAATTTCTTTTCAAGAGGTTAAATAAAATGATAGATATCTTATTTTTTTGTTCTTACTTAAGCACAAAATGCTAATGCTAAGATGTTTTAAAATACCAAACGCTAGCTCACTGTTTTAAATCCAAACAATTCCGCTAAATAATTTGTTTCTGAGATGCTAACTAAATTGCTATAGCTATGCCAAACTTAGTTAGCGAAATGCTAACTTGGTTATTAGATTTGAACCTTAATGCTAACTACCAACATTTATGCTAACTTTGGTTTTTTAAATTCAAACTTAAATGCCAACTCCTTTTAAATATACTAACTAAAATGCTAAAGGATAACTTTGACTACTTAAACAATTACATGTTTTTAAATGCTAAACAAATGCAGACATTAAAACATGTTTATAAAAATGCTAAGAACGATGTGTTTTATGAGTGAAGCATACAACTAAAACAAACTCTACTGACAACATGACTTTTTAAGACTAAATATCAGTCTGGTTCAATATGTGCTTATGGACAAAGACAGAATTTAAAGTGTTTAATTTGGAAAAATACAGAGCATTAGCATTAAACAGCTGACAGAGATTCTATTTATTTTACCGTTTTTCTCCATGGATGTAAACTGTCTCACTGAAAAGGTATAATTAAGGTGAAGCAACTTTTATGAGTTGAGTTGGAACAAACTTTGAGGCGAATGAGGGTGGAACAAAAAATTAGCTTTTGTTTCTAATATTTATTTCTTGTTTGCCAGTTAAAAAAATACAATTAGAGTTAACAGAGTCATTGTAAATTTGTCAGACTGCCCCCCCACTGTTAAAAATAGGGGAGCAGCTGCCCCACTTGGCACATTTTGGCAACTACAGTATATTCGCTTTCCAAAATGATCAAATTTATTTTAAACATCTCAGTCCATGTTTGGTTTCCTTTTTTTCAGCCTGGCTGATGGAACTCAACATGACATGGACTCAGTTTTTGAAAACGCCATGCGATTGTTGAATTGCTGTGCTGAAGAAGTACCACCTACCCTCGTTAGAGGGACAGCGGAAGTGTCACTTTGCAGCCATCAAGCCACTCAGTGGAGCAGAAGCTGGAGCAGAAGCTGGAACAGAAGCTGGAACAGCGTGTTCCAAAACCAGCCTCCTCTTTGCCTCGTCAGCTACAGTGGAGACACGGCTTTTGTTGTGCATTAAACTCTGTTCTGCGTGGACTGGTTTTCTGTCATCACTTGAGCTGAAACCCCATCCCACACTCTGCTCATGTTGACACTAATCCACAAAGAAAATGAAAGCATCTTTATTGAAGAAGTTCTCAGTGAATTAGGGTTTGGATTCAGCAAAACTTTAATTGAGGTCATTCATCTCTTGCATAAACATAGAATATGACAGTGAAAAACAGAAGAAGCCATAGCCAGATTTACTGGAGGGTGCTGCCCCCACCTGTTCAACAGTGGTAACAAAAACAAACTTTCCCAAGCAGCAAGTATTTTTAATGTCCACATTTTTTCTCCAACAGAACAAATAACCCTGATTAGACAGGCATAATGTTCCACTTTAATTATCACCAATCCTGTGAGGAATGCTGCTGCCCCTTGAGCTCAGCTAGCTGCCTCTGCAGGTGGACAGTTTCATTCACTGTTTGCCTGAGAAAAGAGAGAATTTTTTTTGGCATTTTAGAAATTCCTTGTCATATAAATCAGAAGTATATGAGTTCGGGGAAACGTTGGGATTCGCTTCACCTGTGGATAGCCTGAGCTCTGCTGAGCTGGCAGCGGAGCCGCTTGACGATGGCTTCATAGCGCCGGTTTTGGATCTGAAGGAGAAAATCAACAAATTTCCGAATTTCAAGTCAAACTATATTCATGTAGAACATTTCCAACAAGGCCTAGGGGAATAGCTCATCCCTCTGCTCTACCTCTACGTCTTTCTTTAACTTTGCCTGAGTCTCAAACTCTTTCTTCAGTTGTTCTCTCCCTTCAGCGATGGCCGCCTTCCTCTCACAGATCTCCCTCTTCAGGGCATCAGTTTCATCCTGCGAAGAAGAAAATTTAGAAAAACCAAATTCCCAAATACTTTGAAATCACGTCGTGTATTTTTCAACCTTAGCCGTGAGCAGCGTATTCCCATTTGGGTTTTGCAAATCCTCCCTCAGGTGTTCCTTCTCCTGCCTCAGCTTCCAGACCAGCATCCTGTTCTCCTCCAGCTCCCCGTTGGCCTCCGTCTGGCTCACAGCCTGCAAGACGGCGTCTCTGTGAGCTTCCATCTTGTTCCTGTACACGCTGAATTTTCCCAGTGTTGATCGGGCGCTCTCCTCCTCCTCCTGAATGAGCATCTGCAGCTCTATGTTTTCCTTGTTGACGGCAGCACAGCGTTCCTGCAGGACCCTTCTTTGCCTCTCCAGATGCTCCAGCTCGCCTTCCAGCAGCTGGATTTCTCTCCATTTAGACCTTAGCTCCTGCTCTGCAGGTGGACTTTTCTTCTCAACGTCTGCCAGAGTTGCCTTGAACAGAAATGCACCGTATCATAATGGCGTGATATTACAGATACTACAGAAATAAGTGAAGTTTTCTCAGAAAATGATCAGGACTTCTTTGTAAAGATGTGAAGTTAAAGATGCACCTGCAGGGTTTTCAGAGCCTCCAGTTTCTCTTTAAGGGTCTCAGTCTGGGTGTGGTTATGCTGACTCACATCTTCCACTGCCTTAGTTAATGAAAACTCACAGGATCCCTGAAAACCTCAACACGTCATAATAAAAGACATTAAATAATGTTTTAAACTGGCCTTCTTTTTCTGTTCCAGCTGGAATAGAAATGAATTAAAATACTTTACACATTAATATATACATATTTGTTTATGTATCAAACACCTCACTGTCATACTAATGTTCTTGATTTCTGCTGTAATAATGGAGATGTAGCTCAGTTCTGATCATTCAGTTATCAAAAAGATTTATGTATTTGTATACTCAACCATATTAAAATGTCCCCCCCCCCTAAAAAGAAATCTACAATTTTAAATTATTCTTTCACGTTTTTAAAATTTAGATGTGTGTTTTTGCAAAAAAAAACCTGAAACCAAATGGCAGTTCAATGAGACACTTAATATTTAAAAGGAAATTTAATGACGGATGGATGAATAAATTAATCAATGCATGGTTGACGGATGGATGGATGAATACATAAAAGGGATGTGCTTTTATGGGTGCACTTATATTTATTGTTCAAAATGTTCTTCAATGGATACGGTCTCTGTTGAGCAAATACGAATAAATTATTATATCGATGGTGAGATTGATGGATGGATGGGCAGACGGCTTGATGATAGATAGATAGATAGATAGATAGATAGATAGATAGATAGATAGATAGATAGATAGATAGATAGATAGATAGATTGCCTGAGTTGTACCACAAATTTGAACTGCAAAACAGACATTTACTTATTAGTTATGAAGCTAACAGGCTAGTCAGCTAACAAATACTATGCGAACATTTAAACCTTCTTGATAAAACATATATTTTAAAAAAAATTCCAGTAAGCTTTACTTTTGTATTTTGCAATAAAATTTCCTCACCTTTGTTATCCGTGAATTCTGACATTTTGCTGGGAATTAATGGCTAACATTTAGCCCTACGAGGCCTTTAGCTTGTTTATCACAATTTTATGAAACCAATGAAATATGTATCGACTGTAGAGTTAGGAAAACACAGACAAGCCGTTGTTATCGTCCAAAGGTGAAACTACATTTCCCAGAGGTCCTCACTCTTAGAGTTGAAACTACTTCCGGTTGCGCTCGCGTCAGCTGCCCTCGTCAGAAACAACATTTCTTCCTCACCGGCTCCTGAAAATGAGCTGAAATGCTTTCCTCTCGCCTGTTTGGACTGTGCTCTCAGTGCAGCCGTGCAGTTTCCTGCCGTGGGTTTCCGTGGAGGACCCTGAAGGGACACAGCAGGCTACAATATGCTAACTTTACAGAGGTGCAGCGCTGGGGTACCAATGTAGTCCCAAAACGCCTCTCACATTGTGATCTAGGGGATTTATACGATAACATCTCAGTTCAGAGGTATGTGCAGAAACTGATGGAGGAACACAGAATCATCAGCAGGAAGTTACAACACGATCACCTCAGTGATTCAGACAGGAAAGCCCTTCTGAAGAAGCACACAGAGCTGCTGCCTGTTGCTGATGTGTTTGGTAGGTTAGAACAAGCCCAAAAAGACTTGGAAGAAATCCATTCGCTTCTGCACAGTGAGTAGGGATTTTAACCTTCCGTATTCCTAACCTTAGTGTGGAGTATGCATGTCTTTGATTCACTTTAAACCTGTGATTACTCAGCTGGTGCTGAGGATGAAGATCAACATCTGACCCAGCTGCTCAAAGAGGAGGAGGATCAGATCTGCAGCAACATTCTGGCCTTGAGAAAACATGTGAGTCCTGTACAAACATCTATAGAGCTTTAATGTCAAAAAGCAGAAAACAGATCTATTGTTCCAATCTAAAAGACCTTTACTTGCGTTTTACCCAATACTGTGTGATTTCAGGTATATCTGACTTTCATTATCCAGCAAATGGAAGGCATATTGTGTTTTCTAAAGATGGAAATCAAAGCCAACATATAATAAATAAGTCGTAGCCCAGAATGGATCCTTGAGGTACTCCTTGAGTAAGGGGCACAGATGTGTCTTCTGTTAGACGCAACAGTCAGTATGTCTAACAGAAGACACGTATTAGCCGAAACTCTTTTGTTCATCGTATATGATTTAAAACTGGACCTTTTGACACCAACCAGCTCTTCCAGCCATCATACTTACTCCTGTTTTTCCTCTCCAGCTGATCAAAGCTCTCGTGCCCGTTGACCGTCTCGACCCAAGCGATGTTGTGCTGGAGGTCGTCTCAGGACGAACAACGGGAGGTAGGAAAGAAAACACAACTATTTTCCTTGGCTGCCAAGCGTCAGATCCTGGTTCCTTCATTTCATTTTCCACATTTTCTTTGGCAACAAGACGGGGGATCCATCGCAACCATAATATTTAAAAATCCATGTATGAAAATGAAAAGGGGTTAACCTTTAGGGTGTTCTCAAGAGATGAATGGTGACTGTTTCAGGTGACATCTGCCAGCAGTTCACCAGGGAAATGTTTGACATGTACCAAGGCTTTGCTTGTTACAAGAACTGGGACTTTGAGGTTCTGAACTACTCACCTGCAGACTACGGTAAGACAAAAGAGTTTAATAATAGCACCAGTGATAACAGTTTGATTTTCCTTAGTCCTAAAGTTGTGTGGCCAAGATTAGCTAACTAGGCTTGAAAATTGACTCCAAATGCAACAATCTGTCTTCCGATTGGGAAGTTTGATTGATCACTGTCAGTCTTCACAGTTCTCAGCTACACAGAGCAATGACAGCTAGTTGCCTTTAGGTGGGCTGCACCATGCAGCAGTCAGGATAGCCGGGGAGAACGTGTACAGACACCTGAAGCATGAAGGTGGAACGCACCGGGTGCAGAGGATCCCCGAGGTAGGCCTCTCATCCAGGATGCAGCGGATCCACACAGGAACTATGACGGTTATCATCCTGCCACAGCCATTGGAGGTACGCTCCTAAGTTTTCAGTATCTTGTTTTTCTCCTTGAGGCTAACCTCATGCTCTCTCTGTAGTTCGACGTCCACATCGACCCAAAGGATCTGCGAGTTGACACATTCAGATCACGAGGTGCTGGCGGCCAGAGCGTCAACACGACGGAGAGCGCCGTGCGGATAGTCCACCTTCCTACAGGTCGGGCCTGCCAGAGCTGTTCCTGAATGTTATTCAGGATCCATTCCAGCTTTAAACATGTCGGTCCTAACAGGAATAACGGCCGAGTGCCAGCAGACCCGCTCACAGCTGCAGAACAGAGACACGGCCATGCGCGTGTTGAGGGCCAGACTCTACCAGAGCGTGATGGGCAAGGAGACTGAGCAGAGGCACACGGCACGAAAGCAGCAGGTGAGGACGCTAGTGGGAATCTGTCTCAGATGATGTTCTTTTGACTTTCATGGAAGGTGTAGAAGAAGGAAAACACAAAGACCAGACGAAAGTTTTCCAGAGAGAAAGTAGACCTTGGGGAGACTGTTCCTTGGACGGATGAACCTAAAACTGAATTATTTGGGCACCAGAACATGTGGCAGGAATCAAATACATCATTCCAGAAAAGAACTTAACGCCAACTGTGAGGCACGGAAGTGGAGGTGTCATGGACCTTGCCAGCTCACCATTATAAAATCCACTTTGAACTAAATGTATCCGAATTTTAAAAAAAATGAAAGCTGGAGCCTGCGACATGACGATGATACGAAAAGGATATTTATACACATTGATGTGCCCTTTGGCAAGGCACTTGACCACAAGGTGTTGGTGTAAGAATGTGTTAGTGGGTGCGAGTGAATGTGGATCTAGTGTTTATGCACTTTAAGTGGTTGGTATGACTTTTAAAGCAAGATATGAGCTCATTTACCATTTAGTTGTAGTTTACAAAACTGACACTAGATGTCCTTCCACTAAAAGATTGATCAGTCTCTCCATTGCTTCTTCTAAATTGTGAAGGTCCCTGTACATTATGTTTATTAAAGTTCAAGCAAAGTACTTGCAGCACTCAGGTGACAATAAGAAAGACTCCCGTGTGTTGCCTGAATAAAATCCCAGGAAGTCTACGAAGGACTGGCTGAGAATGAAGAAATGGAAAGTTCTGGGCCTAGTCAAAGCCCAGATCTTCAACTCATATCCTCAAACATCTCCCAGCTGAAAGTGAGGAGTGGGTTAAATACTGTATAAAATAGTATATGGGATGTTCTAATGTTTTTCATGACTATCTCTGTATGAACAAGGTGGGCACGCGCAGCCAGGCAGAGAGGATTCGCACCTACAACTTCAGTCAGGATCGGGTCACGGACCACCGGACAGGATACACCACCAGAGACATTAAGGTCAGAGACGCTAATGTTTATATGCCATATATGCCTCTATGTCTGCATGTAGCTCATTCTGATGGACGTTAAGGAAGTGAGGTTTTCCTAACATTAACAGTCCTTCTCACAGCTCTTGAACATTATTCGACATTCATGCCTTTTGGGTGCCAAGCGATGGAGTATTTTACTATTTTGTCAGGGTTTTTTTTTCCCCTGAAAAATTCTGATTCTTTGCGGATGACAGTTTGGGTTACTAGACGGGGGCAGTTCATGACAATCTCTCTACCGTTGACTACGTCTTTGTCAAGTGTGCGAAAAATCGTGGCACAGATGTCGGTTTGATCACATCAAATGTCAGTTTAGGGTAAACGTTTGCACTACTTCTCAATGACAGCCTGAATGGGACACTGTGGCCAGATCTCTACCCTCACAGAGCTACTAAAGGGGTCACTGAGGTTGTCTTGACCTTGTTTTGTGGATCTAGACAGAGTCCAATGAAAAGCCAAAGCTGCTTCCAGCACCCTCAGTACCATCAGTGTCTCGATGAGATCTCGAGCTTTGGAGAGGAGGGCGTCTGGTTTGGGAACATTTGTCCATCTTTGCTTTTTGCAGATGACGTTGTGATGTTGGCGTTTTGAAGCCAGGACCTGGAGCAGTTCTTAGATGGGCGTAGGGCAGGTTTAGGTTTGTGTTTTTGATTCAGAACCAGAAAAGGGTAGACTTTCCCTCCAGATCAGGAGTCAGTCTTCGCCTGAAGGAGAGGAGTTTAGGTGTCTTGTGCAGAAAAGTGACGGTAGGGTGGAGTAGGAGATGGTCTGACCTGTACTATCTATGGTCCTGTGTTATGGATCATGAACAAAAGACAGAGATCTTGGGTGTAAGCTTCTGAAATATCCTTCCCTTCCTTAATAGGGTGGCAGAACTTAACCAAAGAGATGCAATGAGGAGCTCAAATCAACATCTCATCTCCAGCGAGAGCTAAGCTGTAGCACGCTGGAATAGCAGGAGTTCGTATGAATAAAAGAAAGAAATAATGTTTCCTTCCTCCATATGTTCAACTCTTGTTTGTATTTTGTTCTCAGGAGTTCATGAGAGGAGGTGAGGAGCTGGAGGAGCTGATCTCAGACCTGCTGGAACACTCGGAGCGGGAGGCTGTCCTGGAGGCGGTGGAGATCAGCGGCTGGGTGAAAGGACAGCCTGCAGACTGATGGATGGATTGATAAAAAGATGAATGGGGAGACAAGTAGAAGGATGGCTGGACTGATCTTCACTATCTTTTAAAAGATAGTGAACAAATGACTAGGGGTGCGTCAATAAATCGGCCCCGATTTGCTTAATTTTGCGAGATCAGCCGATACTTACATGTGAAACCCACCTCATCTACCTCCACAAAGCTCTGAAAATCAGAGCGGGTCGGCATGTGTACGGTTGACAACAGTCACCCCAGTGTTCCTAACTTAGCGACATTTTAGAAAAAAAAAAAAAAAAAAATCAGAATCGGCAGGTCAGGCTTTTTAAAGATCGGTGATCGGCCAGAAAACTGCAATCGGTGCACCCCCACAAACGAGTGAATGCAGGGTTTCCTCTACATTTAACTGATTGTGGCGCATCGCCACGGCAACATAAGAGCTGCACCACCGCCAGAATGAAGTTTTTAAATAAATAAATAAAATTTTAAATATCATGAAACGTTAAAAGGTACTTTATTTTGAAAAACCAACACCACCGGCTCCTGCCTGTCTGGCTGTGAAGCTGGCTACAGGGCGGTGCGCTGCTCTCAGGAATAAAGGACATTTTTAAAAATCCACGAGGAAACCTTGGAAGATGACTGGAAAGATGGATTGATACAACTTTTAAACAAAACCTTTAAAAACTTGGAAAAAAAAAAACAAACAAAAAAAACAAATACAAGAGAATTCCAGCCTTTTTTCTGTTTTTCTCTATACTTATCCCAAACTGGAAAACCGTTCAGTGAAATTGCAGACGGAATGGGAACTTCTCTCCATCGCGTCTGGAACGTCAGGACATGCGTATCCATGCTGCCGTTTGAGGAGCTTTTATTTCAGAAAGAAAGCGGGTGTTTGTGAAGCAGCAACTGGAGCGTCTCAGTTTCTGGTTGTTTGCCAGTCAGGGTGCGGTGAAGACACCTATCAGCTCCACACACACACACTTCCCACGTCACACCCTGTGTTTATGTGCCAAGATTCCAGCAGCCCTGCGGTGCCTGGGCGGCTTTTTATTCCCCTCGACTTGCAAGAAAATGGTCACGTTTAAATTTCTCCATGTAATAAGATCCCAAACTTCATGTAAAGTTTTCACTCACCTCTCCTCAAAATCATGACTTCAGCGCATAAAAAAAGGACATTAAATTTTTATTTCGGCCAAATCCTGCTTATCATATATTTAGGAAAAATAAAAATACTTCTGCAAAGTTCACGACCATCCGTCAAGACGTTCCCGAAGACTTTGACTTCGCGGATCGGCTCAGTCGTCGGCGTCCCTCTGCCGGAGGCTCCTGGATTTCCCGTTCTGGGTCTTGTTTCTCCTGAACGAAGCGGGTCCACCCTCCTCTCCGAGCGAAGTGATGACGCGTTCCCTGAACCTGGGCTTGGGCTCCGGCGGGAGTTCGGCGGGAGCGCCGGCCGTGCCGTCCTCCGTCTGGGGCAGCTGTAAGTCCACGCTGGCGCTGGGAAGGAGACGGGACAACACCAGCTGATTATCCGTGCGCCACTTCTCTGCGTGTTTGGGGTTTGGGATACTTACAGTGGATCCTGTTCCTGCTGGATCCGCTCCCAGGCTCCATAGGGATTGGCCACTCTTGGCCTTTTTACTTGAGTTCCTCTCGTAGTCGCCGCCTCCTCCGCTTTCTCTGGTTTGGCTTCAGACTTCGGCGCCTCTTCCTCCGTTTTTGTCTCTTTCTCTTCCTCTTCCGGAGCATCTTCTGTCACTTTATCCTCACCTTCTCTTTCCGAGGATTCAGCCTCTGTTTTTCTTTTCTAAAAACAAGAAATAAACTCTCAGGTCTCACTTTTTAAATGCACTGGCGTGTCGTTTTTATTTAGTCTCACCCTGAAGTTGATCTTTGGGATTTTGGGCTTCGGCTCAGCTTCTTCAGCAGGTGGCGCCTCCTGCGACGGTGCGTCGGCGCTCTCCTCCCCTCCGGACGGCGTCTCCGGACCCTCGCCTGCGTTCTCCTCCTCCCGGTTGGTCTCGGGGTCCTCGCTGGAAGGAAAGTCTGCCGGCTTCTCCCAGCTGGATTCTAAAGGGACGACGCACGGAACGGACACGGTTGACATCCGGAACACAATCCTGAAACGGACCGGGCTCGATGGGGAATCCCTCACCTCCTGTTTTTGTGTTGTAGAAGTACGTGTAGCCATCCGGACTCACAGCTTCCATCCAAGGAGAACCGCTGGAACTCTGAGGAGAAACAGGATCAGAACGTACAGCTCAACAGGAACCAGAGCATGAGGACGGGATTTACCTCCGACTGCTGGAGCTGAGCAGAAGCTGAACTTCCGCCCTGAAGACCTTCCGGTTTTTCCCACTGAGACTCTGCAAAACAGCAAAACCACACAGAAATAAGCAGGAAAACTCGGATTACAGCAGGAGGTTCTGTTCATCAGATCACCTCACCTCCTGTCACCGTGTTGTAGTAGTAAGTGTGTCCCTCATCGCTCCGGCCTTCCACCCACACCTGCGACTCAGTCGGCTCTCTCGGCTCTCTGGACTTCCTGCTCGCCTTCCCTCCTTTCTTCTTCTGCTGCTGCTTTTTGGGCTGAATTCTCACCTGAGGTAGAGGCTGAGGTTGAGGGGCTGCTCGGACTGGAGAACTTGATCCTACAAAATATCCTTAATTTAAATCCAATTAAAAATCCAAAACACTTTTAATGAAGTGTCGCTGAATTACCATCTGATTCCCTTTGCATCCTCTTCAGATCTTCCTCATATGCCTTCAGCGCTGCTTCCTCCATCGCTGCAAAGTCCTTGGACATCCGCTCCTCCTTCTTCGCCTTTTCAATACTCTTTTTCTTAATCTGCACAGAGAGCGGCGGCGACAGATGAGCGGTAGCTGGTGGTCAGCCAATAGCAGGAGAGCATCAGAGTCACGATGTGGAAGCCTAGAGCTTATCTCTCCTGCCAGTCCTGAGAATGATGCCAAATGAGGCACTTTCTCTCTGTAATGTGTATTTATGTTGTTTGAATCTAATTCTAAACAGCAGCATATAAGCTAAATATTTTCTTCATTCATTTATGCATTAATGGTAATTGTGGCAATTACCTATATTCCCTTGCTGTCTCTTTCCTGTCAGTAGAAGGTATACCTGGCTCAATGCTTCAGTTTAACTTAGTTCTAAATCTAGAACTGCTTCTGTTGCAGTTTACTTCTAGTTAAAAGGAAGGATTTTCTCTCCACTGTCACCAAATTCTTTGCTCAGGATATGGTTCAAACTGAATTCTGTATAACTGGATACAAATTTAGTATGTTTATAATGTGAAGAGAGGTTAAATTGGTAAGAAAGAAAAATGTTTTCAATATAAATCTGTATAAAATTAGTAAAGCAGCTACTAAATAGCTTTCATAAACTACAAATATTTTTTTTTTACCCCAAATCTAGCCATGTTGGTCATTAATAAGTGTTTTATTTGTGTTAAATATGGATTAATTAGCCCTTTACCACATAAACAAATATAAAATCAATATTCTTACCTCTGAAATTTTAGCAGCCACATTTTCTTTGTGATTCTTCCCTCTTTCATGGAACTCGATGCTCTGCAGATCAAACATTAAGAATATTAGCTTGCATTATCTTCACATGTGGATAATGACGTACGTTTCTGTAATACTCACAGGCTTGTTGTCAGCAATCCAACACTTGCAGTACTGGCAGAATTTCCTCGGTTGTGACTTCCAATAATCCGCCCTGGAAAATGCATAAAATTCTTGAATTAAAGAAGACATTTAGCTTTAGCCTCCGTTGCTAACGTGACACTGAATATATTGCTGAATATTTAACCTCTCTGATGACACAAACACATACAGATCAAAACTCACGAGAGCTTTCATTACGTACATTTTAGTTCTGTGTGGTTTCAGTCAAAAGAAATGGGTCAAAACAAGCCGAATATAAAGACAACTGCCTCAAACATTTCGACAATCACAACACTGTCCTTTAGTGATTACGTCATCATGCGTCATCAAACTAAACAGCGTTCAAGTAAGAAAATAATGTATGAAATTTAAATAATTATTTAAAGTATAAATAACATAATTATAGAAAGGAAATAACTTTTTCTGAAAGTGTTCGTAGGTTTTTAATATTCGGCTCGTTTAACACTCGGTAACATTACCACTGAGATTCTTCCCCCTGGTGGAACATATGAAAGCAACTACTCTATACTGGGGTAGTGTAGTTGACAGTTCTGTGAAATAAATCATTAAACCAACACAAAAACAAGATAAAGCCATCTCATTCGGCCTTTCAAGAGATGTGTTTATGTGGTTGTAGGGCGACTCACTGTCGGTTCCCATATGGTCTAGCGGTTAGGATTCCTGGTTTTCACCCAGGCGGCCCGGGTTCGACTCCCGGTATGGGAAAGGTATTTTTGCAAGTTCAGGGTTTTTTTTCACCGATTCCAACCCCAATTGGTGTACTTATTTTGTCATTTATTTTTTTCCTGTTCTTCTCGTTTTGTACAAATGTCACACTTATTTTTCTTCTTTCTTAATTATATTTCTTAAGTATTTTCAGGCAATATGCTATAGAAATTACCTATGCCTGATTTAATTTTATTTGTATATTTTCTAAAAAAAAAAGAAAAAAAAAAACCTGTAATACACATTATTTTTGTTTATTGTAGATTGTATTGATTGTAGTTCTGAATACAATTGTGATACCTGAGTAAATTTACTTTTAACTATAAAGGAATTGCTGATAGGAAATATTTATAGGTGTCATAGAATCACATATACTCTATGTTTTTCTCTCTGTAGAAAGCAATCCTGGCTCAGTATTTAGCTGTATTTCTGTCGTTGAAGTAGCCACTGACCTATTACTGACTTTTCCTCTGTGGCCATCCATCAATTCCATTAAAAGTACCAGTGGTTTTTTTTTTTTTGGTTTTTTTTTTTTTTTTTTTTGGTTTTTTTTTTTTTTGTAAAGTTAGGCATCTTTTATGGAAAGAAACTCATAGCTATTGCTGACATTAATTTTGTACATTTATTTTCTTTCCTACAGTAAGCGCCCCTGCATTTGTTCTTCCTTCGTAAGCAATTTTGACCAAAACTAAAATACTTCAAATCATCAATTGTCAAAGTGGATTTGAAATATCCCCCTGGTGGATACAAATTGAGGCATGGTTAATTTGAAAATCATTTAATGAATTAATCATTTAATTAAAAATCCAACTCCCATGATGGTTTGGTGACATGCTGAAAGTGTGCCCTGGATGGATGAATTTCACACTGACTGATATATTTTAAGTGTTTATTTCTGTCAATTTTGATGATCAAGCCCCACAGTTAATGGTTTCTCTGAAAAATGTACATTTTTCATAAGACTGATTAAAAAAAAGGGATCAATGATCAGCCTGTGGCTCTCCCCAAACTATTGAAACCATGTTCAGAATCATTGTGCATATGTCTATTTCTGTTGTGTATGTGCTTTCATTTAGCTAATTTATTTATTTTAGTAACACCTTTTGGCTGGGGTGGGGGGGACGGTACCGAAGGTGAATGTCACTCTGTATCTGTCCCATCTGTACACTCTGTACACTGATAATTTTTCGGAATTAAGTCTTGATTTTACACTTAACCACTGCTCATTATTTCACAAGGTAAATACTTTTCTAGTTTTATTGGTTGGGTCTCGGAAGTGGAGAGAAACAACCCGGTGGTGCACGGACAGAAAAAGAGGGTGCACATCTTAATACAACAATATCATGTAAAAAAATTTATTTTATAGAAAACCGAATGTTGGCTTTTTATTATCTGTAAACCATAGGTTAACAGAAACATGTCTGTATCTGTTTCATAAATGTATATAATATGAATTTAACTTTTTGAAGTGAATAACTGAAATAATAAGGTACTACAATTATATTATCATTTACAATGAAAGCATGTTCGCTGTTTTAAGATTACTAAAAAATATATAAGAGAAAGGGAACCCAAAAGTAAGCACTTTCAGTTTATTTTTGTAAAGGTTTGCGTGCATTTTTTTTTTTTTTTTTTGTAAACGACGCCATGGTTACGTCATTTCTAAGAGCGAGTAAGACCGTTACCTCATAAAATCGCGGCGGCCCGCGCGCAGACACGCCCCATCTTCAGGCCGTAACAACCGCGCTGCACCGGTGCAGGTAATCGGGTTTTCAGCTCCCGGGACGGCCTATGACCAGCTCCATGGTGGCGTCCTCTCACCGGATAACGCTGGGCCCGCTGGTTGCTGCCATCGACCAGGGGACGAGCTCCACTCGGTTTCTGGTAAGCGTGACAGTTGGAGCTCCTCAGGGAGAAGCGTGGGGGTTACTATTAATGTGTCACAGCTGGCGGTGCCCTTGACCGAACTAATATATTTAGCTTTCATGTTGGCTTTCTTTGCTCATGAATTGCTGAAGTATGCGCGTTAAAGGGGAAATGAACGTTGGTGAGCTCATTCTGTTGTACTGTTTCATTCAGAGAGCTGTGTATATATATGCTAAAACAGTTTTTAACGGGCGCCTGTGCTAAAGGCATTGAAGGAACACAGATTACTATTATTATTTTTTTTTTATATCAGACAGATATAAATAGTCATGAGCACAATTCAAGAACCTCGCTGCTCAGGGTGGCAGCACGTTGGAGGAGCTCTGCTGCTTTCATTGAGATTTTTTTTTCTTTTTTCAAAATTTCATTCCTGCTTTTCTTGGAAAAGATTGCTTTTTTAATGTTTTTTTTTTTTTTTAAAATTATTATTATTATTATTATTCATTTTTTGAACAACCATTCTTTCTTGTCTTGTATACTGTGCATCTTGATTGATTTTTTTTTTTTCCCCAATCCTTTTTTTTTTTCTATTTTGCTCTTTTGTTATGATGCGTAACCATAGCAACAGGGTGGTTTACAACAGGGAGCAGCTGATTAACATTGCAAAAGCAGAAATAATATCACAACTGAAGCCACAAATCCCACAGGAGTTGAACAGAAGGCATTATGGATGCAGGGCAGGAGCAAAGAGGAGCGAGAGAAGGAGGAAGTTCAAACCATCTCTGCCATCCATATAATGGGCAACGTGAGATCGTTGGCTAATAAGTTGGATGAACTTCAAGCCCTGACAAGGACTCAGCAAGAGTATCGGGAATGCAGTATCATGTTTTATTGCGACATGGCTGCAGGATCATAACCCCGACTCCAGCGTCTCTCTGCTGGGCTTCCTGACGATACGAGCAGATCGAGGTTTAAAGAGTAGCAGGAAAAGGAAAGGAGGTGGACTGGCAGTGCTTGTCAACAACAGATGGTGTCACCCAGGACACGTTACTGTGAAGTGTTGTCTCTGCAGTCCAGACATTGAACTATTGGCAGAAGAGAGTTCACCAGTGTTGTTTTGGTGGCTGTTTACATTCCACCCTCAGCTGTTGCTGACAATGCATGTGATGTCATCAGTTCTGCTGTTGCTAAGATACAGACACAACACCCCAATTCTTTTTGTGGTAATATCTGGTGATCTTAATCATTCCTCTCTCTCTGCTGCACTGCCAACGTTTCAACAGTTTGTCAGCTGCTCTACCAGAGAAAACAAGACACTGGATTTTTTTTTATTTTTTATTTATTTTTTTTTTTAAACACAAATGTCAAGGATTCATATATTTCCAAAGCAAGACCTCCTTTGGGTAAATCAGATCACAACCTTGTTTTTCTCTGCTCAGAATATAAACCCCTTATCCAGAGACTACCTGGAGCAAAGATGACTGTGAGAAAGTGGCCACAGGAAGCAGAAGAAGCCCTACAGGGTTGTTTTGATGCTACCGATTGGATTTCTCTTTGCAAGCCACATGGAGAGGACATTAATGCCATGACTGAGTGTGTGACTGATTATATAAACTTCTGTGTGGACAACACCATTCCCACCAGAACAGTGAGAGGCTTCCCGAATAACAAACCCTGGATCACCAGTGACCTGAAGGAACTGTTAAACAGGGGGGAAAAAAGCCTTTAGGGAGCGAGACAGAGAGTTATTGAGGAGTATACAGAAGCAGCTCAAAGTCAAGATTAGAGACAGCAAGGAGGTGTTCAGGAAGAAGCTGGAGAGTAAACTGCTGAGGAACAATATCAGAGATGTGTGGTCAGGGAGGAAGAAGATCACAGGCTTCAAGCAGAAGGAGGACCAGACAGATGGAAGTCTGGACTTAGCAAATGAGCTGAACACATTCTTCAACAGGTTCAGTTCAGGAACAAGCTCACCATCCTCCCCTCCTGCCCCCAGCCAAACAGACATCCCACCCTCCTTTGACCCACAGCTTTCCTGTCACACCTCAGATGTTCTATCCTCTACCTCAGTCATGGACTCTTCTGCTTCCACTAGTCTGCCTTCAACCACATCAGGAGATGCTGCTGCCCCCCTTCCCCCTCTCACTTCTCTGTGTCTAGAAGTCAGGTGAAGAGGCAGCAGGAGAGACTGAACCGGAACAAGGCTGCAGGTCCAGGTGGTGTCAGCTCCAGAGTCCTTAAGGTCTGTGCAGAGCAGCTCTGTGGGATTCTGCAACAGCTCTTCAGCCTTAGCCTGACCCAAGAGAAGGTTCCACTGTTGTGGAAGACATCCTGTCTGGTTCTGGTACCAAAGGAAACTCACCCATCAGTCATCAACGACTACAGACACGTTGCCCTGACATCTGATGTCATGAAGGTCCTGGAGAGACTCCTGTTGGCCCACCTGAGTAAGCAAACCAGCACATATCAGGACCCAATGCAGTTTGCTTATCGCCGTGGAGACGGAGTTGAAGACGCCATCATACACCTGCTTCAACAAACCCACTGTCACCTGGACAAACAGGCAGCACTGTGAGGATCATGTTCTTTGATTTCTCCAGTGAATTTAACACAATTCAGCCTGATCTGCTTCGTCTGAAACTCCAGAAGACTCAGGTGGAGGTTTCAACAATCGCCTGGATCCATGACCACATGACAAACAGACAGCAGAAAACTCCCACTGCAATTCACCCTCAGCACCCCTCCATCGTGTAGCATGGTGGTGGCAGCATCATGGTGTGGTGATTCCTTTTTCTTCTGCATGAACCAGGAAGCTGGTCAGAAGAGTTTACACAATGATTCCAAACCCAGATCTGCTCTAGAATGATTTTGCTAATAGTCCATTTGACAAGTTATGTTGTCAAATTCCAATAACAGACAAAACACTTTCTTTACAGTTTCATATTTGCACAATGCTGATGATGTACTTTTTGAAATTACGCCTTGGGTATTCTTTTGATTATAGCTTAATTCACAAAGTTTTATTTAAAAAAAAATGTAGGTTTATGATTTATTTTTGTATTAAGAGGGTTTCATTGATAACTATAATATTATCACTTGGAGCATTTTGACTGAAACCATCCAGAGTTCTGGAAATTTGAGGGGTCTGTTTTTGAGATGGAATATTCATAAAAATTCAAACAAACAAATAAAAAAGAATCATAAGTGTCTTGTTGAGAAGCGTTGCTCCTCGGGCTCTCGTGTGAAAGTTGTGTGTTTTCCAGGTGTGGCTCAACACTTTGAGCCAGATTGTCTGGAACGTTGTCACATCAGCGTGACTCAGCTGCTCCACCTGCTCTTTCAAACACACCTCAGCGAGTTCTTACCTCCAGCGTGAAATGAAAGGCCGGGTTTTGACGTCGCACTGTGACGTGTCGGCGATAAATGGGGGCCAGTTGAAGTCAGACAGGCTGTTGTTTGCAAATGCCAGTTATTAATGTTTTCCTTTTGGGAATAAAATAAAACTTAAAAAATCATCGTGACGATTCCGAGCAGTACGCATAAAACAACCATAAATTGCATCTTTTTTCTCCGTTTTTCAGGTGTTTAACTCAAAAACAGCAGAGCTGCTGAGCCATCATCAAGTGGAAATCAAACAGAGCTTCCCTAAGGAAGGGTAAGGACTTTCTCTCCCCTCTCTCTCATGGCATCTCGTCCAGCAAACGCGCGCTAACCTTTGACCCTCATGTCCAGATGGGTGGAGGAG
This sequence comes from Anableps anableps, assembly GCA_014839685.1. Taxonomy (NCBI): domain Eukaryota; kingdom Metazoa; phylum Chordata; class Actinopteri; order Cyprinodontiformes; family Anablepidae; genus Anableps; species Anableps anableps. The sequence continues at coordinate 15,847,088 of CM026088.1, forward strand.
GATCCCAAAGAAATCCTGCAGTCGGTGTACGAGTGCATGGAGCGCACCTGTGAGAAACTCACGCAGCTCAACATCGACATCTCGAACATCAAAGGTGCGCCGCAGCGTTAGCGCCGGGGCTGGGGGGCTGGGGGGGCAGATTTAGAGAACTCCTCCACGAGGGATGCTGAGCGTCTCATGGAGTTCTGCTCTGTGCTCTTCATGCTGTCGCGCGTCAGCAGCGTGTTATCCTTGGGACAGGACTTTGTGTGTGTGTGTGTGTGTGTGTGTGTGTGTGTGTGTGTGTGTGTGTGTGTGTGTGTGTGTGTCGACTTCAGAACCACACGGACTCAGCCGAAGCTTTGCTCCCATTAAAACGGCTTTTTTTTCCTCGTAATTTGACCACTTTCTGGTAATGTTCCATCTTTATTCTGCTAATATGATTTTATTCTGGTAATTCAAGTCTGAGCCTAATACTCTACCGTGCTTCTCCTGACTCTGACTCCTTTTACCCTGGCTGGCTCAGAAACATCACCGTTTTGGGAAAGTGGTGTGATTTTTTGCTCAGATTATTTGTGTTTTTGCTCAGGTTATTTGTTTTTTTACTCAGGTTATTTGTGTTTTTGCTCAGGTTATTTGTTTTTTTACTCAGGTTATTTGTGTTTTTGCTCAGGTTATTTGTGTTTTTACTCAGGTTATTTGTGTTTTTACTCAGGTTATTTGTGTTTTTTGCTCAGGTTATTTGTTTTTTTACTCAGGTTATTTGTGTTTTTGCTCAGGTTATTTGTGTTTTTGCTCAGGTTATTTGTGTTTTTACTCAGGTTATTTGTGTTTTTTGCTCAGGTTATTTGTTTTTTTCACTCAGATTATTTGTGTTTTGCTCTTGCTTGTGTTGAACCTGACGCAGCTGTCGGAGTGTCCAACCAAAGGGAGACCACGCTTGTTTGGGACAAGGAGACCGGGGAGCCCCTCTACAACGCCATTGGTGCTGATCTCTATGGCAACAGTTTGTTGAATATTCTGTTTTACTGCTCTTGGGAGACAGTAAAGTTGATGTTGCTCGATGTGTAAGTGGTCATAATAACCGTGCTGAGAGCGACCCGTTCTGTTCCAGATGATAACCTGCATATATTCTTGTTTAGTGTGGCTGGACCTGCGAACTCAGTCAACGGTTGAGCATCTCATTAATAAAACTCCCGGGAGGAATAAGAACCATTTACGAGTAAGACTGAGACTTTCCCCTCCTACTTCTTAGTTTGTGTGTGAGTCTGATGGGATTTGGTCTCCCTGCAGCATAAAACGGGTCTCCCGATCAGCACCTACTTCAGCGCTGTGAAGCTGCGCTGGCTGATGGACAACGTGGACGAGGTCCACAAAGCCATTGTGTCTCGCCGCGCCATGTTCGGCACCGTCGACTCCTGGCTCATTTGGGTGCTCACAGATTTCCTGCAGTCCTTCTTTTCTGGATGTCAGTGAAAATTTGAACGAGCGAATAAATAATAATAAACCCGAATGTTTTGGTCTTCCTGACAGAGCTTGACGGGGGGGAAATCAGGAGGAATCCACTGCACAGATGTGACCAATGCTAGCAGAACCATGCTCTTCAATATTCACACAATGGACTGGGATCCAGAACTTTGCAAGTATGGCTTCTGGACTTCATTTTTCTTTATTTAAGGTTTATTTTGTGTGCATTTTCAGTTTGAATTCATGCAGGGCCTCTCTGTGACGGCTGCTGATGTCCTTCTTGCTTCCTTTTATAGATATTTTGGTATTCCGATGGAAATCCTGCCTCGAGTCAGGAGCTCCTCAGAGATATATGGTCTCATGGTGAGCTTAAACCACTCTTTTTGTGGCTCTTAATTCTAAAAATGATCCTACTAATTTCATTGATGCTAGGGTGAAATAATACATAACGAAGGTTTGACTGTGTTCTTTCTTTGTGTTACTTGAAGAAAAGTTTGTCAGAATGTTTTCAGGCTGTTTTTAAGTGCATGAAGGCTGATTGAGACATTCTTTTAGGCATTTTTGTGTGCCATTGTCTCTCTTTTCTCACTGGTAGAAAATAAGTTCTTGCTGGGTAAGTGAAAACTCATCATCACTATTCTCCGCATCATGTAAAGTAACCCGTTTTGCTTTTCCATCACTGCCCAGTAAGTGCGCCATTCCAAAGCTCCATGCATCGCCAAGCTTCAAGTGGCCCCGTATGTTGGACGCCATTTTTGTTCCTGGTAGAAACGTGGGATCAGGGGTTCAACACCGTCCTGAAAGCTATGAAAGGAATTCGTGTTTCCAAACCTTATTTAAACAACAAACAAACAAACAAAAAAAAAAACCTTTAAAACAAATCTACAAAATATAAAATTGCATCTTCCTGTATCTTCCTGGCAGCAGCCAGTCACTGCATGTTGGCATTTTGGATAATTTCACTCGGTTTGTTTCGCTACATTTAGTGCATCATCCTGAAAGATAAAAAACAGAATTTGTAGAAATAAGTAATAATTCATATTAATGTCAAAGTTATTTATTGAACTTAGTTTCGGTATTTGATTATGCAGACTCTCAGTCTGTACTGATACTGTACTTTGTGGGAGTGTCTAAATTAAATTAGCAAAAAATCCAATTAATTAATACAAACATTTATTAGTATTTTAAACAATTTTTTTTAGATACAAAATCTTAAATTCTAAAACTAATATTAAATAATAAAGAGATTAATTATATATTCCAATTATGAGTAAGCATTAGTTGGTTTTAATCTTTGACTAGAAAAATGTTAGATTTTAAAAGTGTAGGTAGGATATAGAAGTTTCACATTTTGCTGAATTTAAACATCCTGTTTTTTTTGAACACTTACTTTTTTTTTTTTTTTTTGCCTCATTTAATTTCTCTTTCGGATCAATAAAGTATTCTTGAATTTGAATGGAACTGAATTAAGGCTTCAGGACAAAACTCAAATTTTCAGAATTTTAAAGGATCAGGAACGGAACCCAGGCTAAACGCTGTTTCAGCTTGATGATGACTGTGTATTCGTTAAAACTAGACGATTACGTTTCCTTTGTAGCCACATTTTATAAAAGGAATGTTGATTAGAAATGTTTTGGATGGGGGCTGTTGCCCGTGTGCTTCTGTGGTGGCATGCTGCTCGGCTGGTTGACTCTCACCGCTCAGCCAACGCGACTCCTTCACCTCTTCACTCTTTTTGGCAGTTTTCCTTTCATTCATCATATTTCATCTCTAAATTAATAACCCTAAATTGCATGTGGAGTGAAGACTTTAGTTCCTGCAGATTCACCCCTTCTATCTGCTGGTAGAAATCGACCGTTTTCCTGTTATTTGACATCGCTGAGTCAAATATTCATTTTTTTCCCTATGCCTGTGTTACCTGAGCTGTGTTGTTGTTCATAGTGTTTAGACTTGTTTTTGCACTGATTTGTCAAATTAGAACAAAATTTCAAATGTGTTTTAAGATGCATCATTGTCAGCTTGCAGCATTTTAAACCACATTAAAATTGGATTGAAGTTTTGATTTAAAAAATGAAGTTGGATTTGAATCTTATGGATTTGAATTTTCCGTGACAGAAATCTGGGACCCTGACAGGTATTCCCATCTCAGGGGTAAGTCTGACATTTCTTTATCATAAATTGTTATTCATGAATACCTACATTTATTTAAAAGATAACGCAAACTCTGTTTTTTGGGGTTTTTTTGAGCTAGTGCCTTGGAGACCAGTCTGCAGCTCTGGTTGGCCAGATGTGTTTTCAAGATGGACAAACCAAAAACACGTAGGAGCTTTCTTTAGCCCTCCTGTTTTTTTTTTTTTTTTTTTTTTTTTGTTTTTTTTGTTTTTTTTTAAACGAATGGCTATCTTGTCTTTTGAAATCCAGCAACACATTTAGTCTGGAATTTCTTCCAGGTACGGCACTGGCTGCTTTCTCTTGCGAAACACTGGATCAAAGGTATTTCAGTTTATATTTCAAACAAACAAAAAAAAAAGAAAACTCCAGAAACTACAGTGACGTGTATCATTCTGCAGCCGGTTATGTCCGATCATGGGCTGCTGACAACTGTCGCCTACAAACTCGGCCGGGACAAACCCGCCTGTTACGCACTGGAGGTACAGTACTTTTGGGGCCACTTCAACATTTATTATAGTCTCAACTCTCTTTTCCTCCTTTTTTATCTGCATTTAGACCCCATGTATTTCACTTGTATACAGATTTGTGTAAACACAATGCCAAGACAGAAAGACAGATTACCTTAGGGAACCAACAACGGCGCACCGATTGCTATTTTCTGGCCGATCACCGATCTTTACAAAGCCTGACCTGCCGATTCTGATTTTGGTTTATACCGTTTTTTGTTTGTTTATTTGTTTTTTGTTTTGTTTTTTGTTTTTTTTTGTCTGAAAAGTCGCTTGCACAGAAAAAGAACCTATAGGTCACACAGCAGTGAACTGTTTACGGAAGTAATAATGGACGCCCCTGTCTATGGATTGAGTTTAAAGTTATTCAGCAATGGGAGCCGACAGTATCGTCACAAGATCATAACGACACAAAGTAAGCTAATAAAAAAAAATTTAAAAAAGCATAACTAATATTGATGGTCTTTTGAGGAGCATTGACTGCAACTTATGTAGAGACGTCTGTTTGACTGACAGACTTCTTTCATGAATTCAGAATTTTCATATTTATAGTTTTCAGCCTTTAATTACATGCAGATTTATTGTGTCTGGCTTCTGGTGCAAAATGATGACAATGTCTCACATCAATGACATAAACAGGAAAAAATGATCTGATATGTATCCAACTTAGTCAAGTCTATTTGTATCACACATTTCAGCAGCGAGGCAGTTCAAAGTGCTTTACATCGTAAAAACTTCAATCAAGTATACAGCAGAATCATCGAGCAAATATCGATGCATCAAAATCATAAAGATCATCAAGCAAATATAATTTGAAAAATATTGATCAATCTTCTACTTACTACTAATCTAAGGCAGCTCTAAACAGGTGGGTTTCTTGCCTTGATTTAAAGGAACTCAATGTTTCAGCTGTTTTGCAGTTTTCTGGAAGTTTGTTCCAGATTTGTGGAGCATAGAAGCTGAAAGCAGCTTTTCCATGTTTGGTTCTGGTTCTGGGGAAGCAGAGCAGACCAGAACCAGAAGACCTGAGTGGTCTGGAAGGTTGATACAATGACAACAGGTCTTTAATGTATTTTGGTGCTAAGCCGTTCAGTGATTTTTAAACTAACAGAAGTATTTTAAAGTCTATTCTCTGAGCTACAGGGAGCCAGTGGAAGGACTTAGAACTGGGGTGATGTGCTCTATCTTCCTGGTTCTGGATCAGCTGCAGCTGTCTGACTCTTTAAGCAGACCTGTGAAGACACTGTTGCAGTAATCAATGCGACTAAAGATAAACGCATGGATGAGTTTCTCTAAATCTTGTTGAGACATTAGTTGTTTGATCCTGGAAATGTTCTTCAGGTGATAGAAGGCTGACTTTGTAATTATCTTTATGTGTCTCTGAAGGTTCAGGTCTGAGTCCATCACTACACCCAGATTTCAGACCTGATCACCAGTTTCTAGCTGGAATAACTGAAGCTGGGCGCTGGCTCTAGATCGCTCCTTTGACGTTCTTTGACGAGGGCAGTCTCAGTGCTGTGGTGGGCACGGAAACTGGACTGAAACACATCCAAGCGGTTTGTCATTGTTAAGAAGCTGTTTAACTGTTGAAACAACTTTTTCAGTAAGTTTGCTGATGAATGGAAGGTTAGAGATTGTACCACATATGGAAGTGGCACAAATCAGATTTTTTTGGAAGGGGGGAGCAGTTGGGCTGTTCAGGCTGCCGTGAAAAAGTCGAATATGGGAATAAAAAAATCGGATTAGGGTCGCATTTGCCTGCTATGTGAACACAGCTTTGTCCAACATATTCAGTTCTACACAAAATAGGGTCTTGGGTGTGGGATGATGGGTGTACTGTTGTGTACGGTGATGAAGGATGATAATGTGGGGTTCTTTATTCTACTTTTTTAAAATATAGATATAAAAACAATAACATGCTGGTTTTATTTCATTGATTCAATTTTTTCTTATTACGTTTTAAACTGTGCTTCGTTTTTTAAAATTTTTTTTAAAATATTGTTTTCTACAAATATTAACATCCGATGTATTTTGCAAATGTTTCATGTTTTTACTTATTTTAAAACCTAAAAATATCAATAAAACTGTGGTTCTTTTAAAAATTATGACAAATTTCCTGCAGCAGATATTCAGCAAAAATGAGAAAGATGTTTTAAAGTTCATGTAACATTTTTGGCTCCAAATTAGTTTTTCAGCTGGATGGGGGGTGAAAACGGCTCCTGTTCTGGAGCCTAAAGCGAGGCCATTTTCCTGAGATTTGTGGGTTTTTTTAAAGGCACTTACGAACCTATTCAAATCTTCGCTCCTCACTGAGACTTTATGGATGTCGCTCTGTTGTCCGGCAGGGATCCGTGGCCATCGCTGGAGCTGTGGTTCGCTGGCTGCAGGACAATCTTGGAATCATCAGCTCATCCAAAGAGATCGGTACGTCCTCCATCGATCTTTACGTTGTTGTCGTTTTTGATCTTTTCGCTTGACGTTTGCTGCTTTCATTTGCTCATATCTGCAGAGAAGCTGGCCGCATCCGTCGGCTCCTCATACGGTTGTTATTTTGTCCCTGCGTTTTCTGGTCTCTATGCGCCGTACTGGGAGCCCAGTGCAAGAGGGTACGAGCAACAGCTTCTTTAAGGCGTAGTAGTATGATGACGCAGCAGTTCTTATGACTTGCTCTATCTGTGCCACAGGATCATCTGTGGGTTAACTCAGTTTACGAACAAGAGCCACCTGGCATTTGCTGCGCTGGAAGCCGTCTGTTTCCAAACACAAGAGGTAAAGCTTCATTTCAAAAACTGTCTCTCGAAGTAAAGAAAAAGTGTAAATTTGTGTCCTTATTTGTAGATCCTGGAAGCCATGAATCAGGACAGCGGCATCCCTCTAACCCAGCTGCAGGTTGACGGAGGAATGACGTCCAACAGGCTGCTGATGCAGCTGCAGGCCGACATCCTCTGCATCCCCGTAGGTGAGAGAAACGGCCACAAGTTGGGGAAATATTAGACTCGAGCTGCTTCCTCGGCGGCGAGTTTGATGTGACTCTCCACGTTTTTCCAACGCACGGAGCGCTGGAGAAAATGCGGGTTGCTCAGGTCGATGTGCTTTTGGAATTCTTCCCATTGAGATCCTGGCAGAAAGAGCTCAAGTGTAACGTTGGAGGGAAGATTACAGCTGCCAACTGTAATGTATTCCTTTCGGATTTAACAGAATAAACCAGCATAGACCGTGAAATTCTGAATTGAAACTTTGGTTTTCAAGATGTCTTTCCAAACAAGAAGCTGGGAAATGTAGCTTTCCCAACCGAGGCAATGCTTTGTAGAACCACCCCTGCACATCTAGCCATCATTTACCAAAAATCGGGCCAATTTATTAGCATCCCTTCCGTTTAGAGTGGCTGTGTCTGAGATGCTGCGGCTTCTAGAACTTCCTGGACCATCGCGTATAAAACACTCAAACTGAACTACTTGGACAGCAGTTTTATCTGTAGGTTCTGCAAACCATGACGCAACACTGAGTTCTAGACATCTGGACTAGCTTCGACCCATTGTGTTGTGTAAAACGCTAAATGAGGGTGTGATATAAAAAACTCAAACAGTCATTTCAATATAAATCCATGCGTTTATGGAGCATTTTTAGGGTTTTGTCTTGTAGAAAATACAAAGCAAGAAACAATCTAGAAAATCAAACATTTTTAGAATACTTGGTTTTTCTGCATTGGAACACAGTCGCAGTTTTCCGTAGAGAGCTCTTCTTAGTTAGTAATGAATGAACAGCCATGTTCAGCAGTTTCAAGTGTTTTATCAACACTTGAAAATGAGGAAAAACTAGAAAACATGTCTTTTTTTTTGTTTGTTTTTTGTACGAAATATTTCCTGTCGTCTGTGTGAAGATAACCGTCCGGCCTGTCGTGTTGTTCGCAGTGAAGCCGTCCATGCCCGAGACCACGGCTCTCGGCGCGGCGATGGCGGCGGGCGCGGCAGAGGGGGTGAGCGTGTGGAGCCTGAACCCAGAGGACCTGAGCGAAGTTACGTCGGAGAAGTTCGACCCTCAGATCAACCCCGAAGGTAAAAACCAGAAAGCCTCCATTTCTGTGGCTGAAGATAGTGAGCTGAAGACTGATGGAGCTGGGTTTGTGCCGCGCAGAGAGCGAGTTGCGGTACGCCAGGTGGAAAAAAGCCGTGGAGAAATCCAAGAACTGGGAAACGACCCAGCCTGTCGCTGATGGTAACGGTGAGTAAAGTTCCTTGTATGGTTTTAACCAATAACTCATCCAGCCAAAGTATGCTCCGGTGTTTCGGCTTACGACATCAAAGTTCCCTTCCTGTGTTTCCAAATAATCCGCTCGGATCATTAATTCCAGCTCTGGTTCTGTTCCAACATGGCTTCCTTCCAGTGATGAGTTATTAACATGCTTCTGCATGAGCTGAAGATGAGCTGAGGAGAAGCTGAAGAGCTCTTTTATTGCTCACTGTACTTGTCAGAAACCTGCAGGATGCTTTGGGCTCGGTGTGTGCAGGTTACCCAGATGCTAAAGCTAAGATGCTAATGTGTTTGTTTACCAATAGAAAAGCATTTAGTCCACTCAGAACATTTTACAAGGTTGGAGGAAACATGAAGATCATCTTTACTAAAATCTTGTGCCCTGCCAAGGTTCTCTGGGCGTTTCCAAGTCGCCCCTCAGCATCATAGATCCTCCACCGTGCCGAGCAGTGGCCATTAGAGAATTCCCGCCAGATTTTTCCGCTTTGGCCTCAAATCAAACACAGTGTTGAGTCTTTCGATGAGACACTAATCCGTCAAACCAGGCTAACATTTGGCTTCAGTAATGGCTCCGACCCACTCGACTCTGTTCAACTTAAGCCTGGTCTTGGCTTCTAACTCTGGGTTTGATGGAGGGTTGTTTCTTGCTGTACCTGGAATCACTGTTGCCTCATGTTCTGATCACCAACAGGTGAACAAAGCATCTTCAGCAGCGTCCCTCTGGGATTCTACATCATTGGCAGCATGTTGATGTTGATCGGTGCGAAATACATCACAGGTCAGTATCTTCTTTGAGACGCACAGTAATGTTGAGACAAAGATGAGGAAAATGTACCCTTCTGTTTACATTTGAATTAAATCTAATGTTTAGTGCAGCAAAGAAAAAAAAGTCACTTGCTTGACTTTTATATTTAAAATGTCTAAATTTGTGGTTACTTCTTTTGTTAAACAGTTTAAAAAAAGATGAAATAAAAATTGTCACTTGCAATTTTTTTTTTTTTTTTTTTTTTAAATTTTCAAACCAATTATTTTATTTATGAAACAGAACGAGTTGTTTGGTTTTCAAAAAGAAAACCATCACGACCCACCCCGAGTATCCCTTCATGACTGACTTCATGTAAGAACAGTGGCTGCCTTTCCGTTGCAAAGCTGCGCTAATCTTTGTCGATTTTCTGCTAATGTCGAAAAAAAAACATAATTTCGCAGCTGCGGCGCTTCCATGACAATAAGAGTGAAATTAAAATCACACGTGAATAAGCGCACCGTGATCCTCCAACTACTTCCTGTCGCCCTCTTCTTCAAAAATGCCGTGTTTCCATCAAGTGAATTTGTTTTCATAATTTCAGTTAGCGCAGTTTCAAGGTTAATGGAAACATAGCTCGTGTCTTCAGTCAGAGGCTTACTCAGAATCATTGTAATACAGACTGCTACAGGAAGAGGCTTGGATAATATGAGTTACAACATTTAAGTTCCCATTCGGATTAATAAAGTAATTATTAATTAAATTGAATTGTTCTTTACTTCATTCTTTTTTTTTAGGTTTTCTTTTAAAAAAAAAAAAAGTGAATTAAATGAAGAAAAGCCACAAAAATGTCTCTTATTTCAAAAATGACTTTTAAAAAGCACAAAATGACCAACCTAATGACAAATATCAGTCTTAACCAGGAAGTAAAGTCATATTTTAAGATCAAGTCACCGGTTTTGTTTTTCTTCGTGAGCCGACGTTACAGTCATGCTTGACGCCGTTTGGTTTTGTGGATGAATTTGGAAAAAATATGAAACATTTGTTTTTCCATGTAAGATATCTTTTGATCACATAAAAACAGCCACTGGCCCAAAGCCAACTGTATTTAAACTGTAACACAATCCTCTGTTGACTCTGAAACCTGTTCTGTGGTTCCTCAACTTGATTTCAGGTCACTACTAGTTTTCCGAGTCCCTGAGGAGGTGAAGCGGAGGGCAGAATGGAAACCAACGCCCGGCCGCCACTTGTCTTCTTCTTGCACTCTTTGCTCTGAAGCCATTCCAGAAGAATAAAGAATCCAGTCAGCTCTGAACAGAAAACAGTTTTTTTTATTCTACTTTGTATATCTGTAGCAGATTAGACCATATTGGCATGCAGAAAACTAACCTAACTGTTTTTTTTACAGTGTAGATATGAATTTTCAGCTTATTTATGTGGAAACTAATTAAGGCTGAAGTTCTTGAAGTATGTGGTCTAATTTGGATTATGTGTCACGTCACTGTTCATCTGGATTTCTGATGTTTGGCTGTTCTGGAAGCTCACAAATGAGGTTTTTTTTTAAAGCACTGCTTTAGTGTGTTAATACGGTTTGGAATAAGATGAGGAAGATTAACTAGAGGGCTTTAGTCAAAAAAAAAAAAAAAAACAACCCATAACTGAAAAAACAGTCAAATAAAATCCCACATAATAATAATAATAATAATAATAATAATAATAAAAAACAAGATGAAATGTTTCATTAGTTTGAAACCCTGATGATTCATATCAGATGTTGCAAAAACAAGCAATATGCAAACCCCTCCCACACATCTGAAATGATCCCCAAAGCAGCTGGATTGTGTCTGACGGTACTGATTTGTTCAATCGTTGCATAAAAACCTACGCTGAGGAAATATTTCACCATTAAAAACCTGGAAACTTCCTTTCTCTTCGGTTCCGGTTGAAGGAGTCGAACTCGCCAGTATTTATGTCGCCCATCCGCGTCATCATCTGTTCAGACCTGCGACAATATGAAGGGCCGGTGTTTCTGTTTGGCGTCAGAACAAAGGGGTTTTGTGTAATGTGTTTAAGTCATGTTTTTGTAAATTAATGCTGTAATTTATTAAAACTGTAAAGTCCTTTTAAAGCATGAGATTGTGGTGTCTCTTGTGATATAGAAACTGAAAATGTTTTTTTTGTGACAACTCCACATCCTTTTTCCTTCATAGTAAAAAACAAATTTAGCCCAGGATTTTGTCTGAGGCCACTTTTCAAAATGGAAAAGAGAAGCAAACATACCATTCAAATAAGACGCATCATCTCCACAGATGACTTGACTTCTCCATCGCTGAGTCAGCACTATTATATTAGACACTCAAAATGGCAAAGGCAGGTGTGTCTTTGTCTTCAGAAGGCAAGAAATGACCACAAAACAGTAGCTACTTGCCCAAAGGTGCCCAGATTTACAGTCAGAACAATGTGGTCCATTCATAACAATGGGAAAAACAAGAAAACATACCAGCTTAAATAAGACGAGTTTGAGTCTCTACAGTGAATGGCATCAGCCGCTGTTCAAAATGGGAAAGACGAGAAAGCATGTTGCTGCAGATAACGTAGATGTTTGTGGATCTCTACACGGTTGAGCCGTTCGCGACCACAGCTAATATCCATGAATACTTGACTCCCTCTGAAAACGCTTATAACTGCCTATTTTAATAGTTCAAACACCAAATATACCTTTAATATGCATTCTTACTCACATTGGAAACCATGTTAGCACCACCACCAGAGGTGGGTGGAGCGAGCCAATATATCTGTAATATCAATACCAAGTTGGCATTGGCATCAGATTAATTTCACATTCCCTCTTGAAATGTTATTTTTATATTGTAGTTTCTCAGCTTTACCTCCAAAAAGATTTTGTTTTGATTTGGTCTCAAATGCTGATTTTTTTTTTTTTTTTTTTTTTTTTTTTTTTTTTTTTTTTTTTCAGCTTTATTATGGAAAAAAAAATCCACATTTGTGTTTCTATTGTTTCAGTTTCTCATGTTTACATGTTTATTATTTTTTTTTAAACACCTATAAACTTCTATTCTAGATTTTGATAAAAGAAAAGCAACAAAACACCTTCAATAATATATCAAGCAGAAATTTCTGCAGAAAGTTGAATCTGCAAACAAGCCCCTGTTCAAAATGGGAAAGACGAGACAAGCTTACCCATATCAAAAGAAAGCAATAAGGGAGGTAAAAAAAAAAAAAAAAAAAAAAAAAAGAAATCTGTGGAAAGTTGTAATGTTTGTTTTTCTTAAAATGGCATTTTTAACCCATGAGCACAACTTTGAATCTCCACATTCTCCAAACATCGTAAAAACACGGAAGGAGGAGGGGGATCCCAGCCACTGGAGCTGCTGGGAGGAGGAGGGGCTTGTTCCAACAGCTCATTTAAGTTCTCCACTTCTCACTCCGTCATGATTGAACCGGTTGGCTGTTTGTGCGGCTGCGGTTTCAGTGGGAGGTTGCGTCACACAGGTAGGCTCATAACACTGTCTTTACAAACTAATACACAACAGTTATTTAGTTCAGAAACCATTTTCTCAGAGATAAGAAAAACCATTTACTCATAAAGTCATTTCATTTGTATGCTTTTGAATAACCTTGTGTGCCAACAAATTGGCCTTTTTGCATACGAACTGATCTTGAGCACCTTTTTTGACTATCAGGAAAACATTTGAAACAGTTTCTATACTTCATATAATTTATTGCTTCATTTTAGGTAAATACAATTTTATGTCTCTGCATTTGCAGTACTGAGTTTCATTTACAAGCTTGATTTTGTTTTAAATGCACATCTGAGCAGCTTGATCCATCTGCCAACCAGGAAGTTGGTCCAGGTGTGTTTGTGTGTGTGTGTGTGTGTGTGTGTGTGGCTGGGGCTGCGTGACAGTTGTTCCTCATTTTTAATCTTGCAGTGGACGGGTGAGTTCGTTGCTTTATCACCTCAGACAGTTAACATCCAGGCTTGGACAAGTGGAGCTAGTTTTGTGACAGCATCAGTAAAACAATCTGTCAGCATGTTGGATCATGGAGGAAGTGATTTGAGGGCAGGCCAGGCTCTGTCAGCCACCTTCAACTTCAGCCCCAGCAGTGAAGGTGAGTTTTTAAAAGCTCAAATAGGAACTTTTTGTGAAGTTGCTGAAAAGAGAAATGAACAATTAGTTGGCATATGTACTTTTTAATGGGTGTTTAAAATTAGCATTCTATGACTTGCTGTTTCCCCGGGGTAAACATGACAAAATGAGGCCAGTTTCACTTAGCTACTCTTCAAAATGGGTAAAACAAGATTTTTTTTTACCCAATCGCTAATCATTTCTGAAAGGAAATTAAATGAAAAAAGAAATCGAACACCTATGTGTTTTGTTTTATGTTCTTATCTCTTTCCCTTTTGCACACCCTTACAGATTTATATTTAAAATAATACTGTATTCAAAATATTTATTTCCATACCTGTAGTCCTTTTAGTCCTCACTTTTTATATAAATATTCCTCTAACAGTGAAATATTTTATTTCTGCTGATATTTAGATTTTTGCGGGTTAATTTTCTTTAAAAAACAAAAAACAAACAACTAACTAAAGCTAAGTTTTTGTGCATTTGAAAGGGTTTTGCTTAATTTCCAACATCAGGGGTGTCCAAAGTGCGTTTGTGGCCCCTGGGCTGGTTTTGGCCTCCAGCACTCTGGTTGATGCAGATGGAGACTTTTTAAAAAATTTTAATTAGGTCAAAATTCTGGTAGACGTTTTAAAATCTTTTTCAAACAGAAAATTTAGGTCCAAACAAAAAATCTTGCATTTTCTTTAATGTTATAATCGATAGGACTACGTCTGTCCAGTGGTTTTTACTCTTATTGCTTAGAACAGAACAAACTTGACTTGAGGCCAAAAATAATGAGCAAACTCGATGAGTTAAGCTGTCAATCAACAATGATTTTTGCTATAAAAAAAACTACTTTATTTCTCAAGTTAAAATAATCAATGTTGAAAAAACGAATGCTTATTTTATTAATGAGCAGTTAAAAAGTTTTAGTTTACCCCCCAAAAAAGTCTAAAAGAACAACACATAATTTATAATCTTGAGATAATCCATGTTTTCATACATTATTATGACGTCCTTTTCATATTTGATTTATCAATTTTCTGGAACAAAGTTTGCCATCTGTAATTACTCTAAAAAATTGATTTTTAGAATTTCTTTCTGTGCTTAATTATATATCAAAACTTTAGTAGTTAGTTAAGCAACAAGAGGAAAAAAAAATATTAAAATATGTTCAGGTATAAGATCTTGTTTAAACCTTGTTACCGGAGCAAATAAAACAAAACACTGGAAACCTCAGTGGCTCTTGACAGCTACCTTGGGAACACCAAGCACAGTATTTGTCCAGTTAAATCTATATCAAACACATCACTAAAAAGGACAGAATAAAAGTTGCTAAATCAATGTCAGCTGCAGAAGCCTAGTATCTTGTGTGCAAGTGTTGCTCATTAAAATCAGTCAAGTAATCAGTTGGTCAAAGTAACCAAAGGGCCGAGTTAGGCTGGAAATAAACAGCTAGGAGCCTTAGAAGTCAGTAATTAACTCATATAATCATTCATGAAACTATCTGGGATCAAAAGTTCACAGAAATGGGAGTATATGCTGTTGATTGCATGATAATCACTTGGGACTAGACACAACTAGTAAAACTGGCAAAAACAGGAATTAATTAAAAGAAGACCTGACCTTGGTTAAAGGCTGGAAAAAATAGAACGAAAGGACAGTATCCTCTGCTTTACATGAATAATACTTTCATCTTCCTTACCAACTGTACCAATGAGAACAAATAAAAAGTCGAGTCAGTGACCTTACTCAGGATGAGAAAAGTTGTAACATTTTAAAGGCAAAGCAAAACTTTGGACCTAAATACAAGCGTCATGTGTTGAACTATAAACTTAGGAATCCTGTTTCTTCAAGGTTAAGCCATTGAGAATGTAGAATAATAGTTACCCAAGTATAGAACCCTGGGAAACGCCATAAGAAAGTGGGCCAGAGGCAGAATGGGTAGAAAGGAAGTATGTGGCTTATTATGAAAAGTCAAAAACTTGTAGTATGGTTTTATTTTAATATACAGCTGTAAAAAAAAAAAAAAAAAAAGCAGAGTAGACCACTTCCCAGATGTTGTTTCTGAAAAGAATCTCTATTTTTCTCACATTCTCTTATTTGACTTATGATGCAAAATTGTATTCTGTAAAAACACAAAAGTGTAAAATGAAATATCTCCATTACTGCAAGCAGTGTTTAACTGGTACTCTTTATGTTTTTAGGTTGCATGATTTTTGACGCCAAACCACAAGCATCCATCCCACCTCTGCAACGGAAGACCACAGTGAAAGAACTGCTAATGATGAGACGCCAGGTTAGTTGCATGACTTCATAATGTGGCCATCTAATCTTACTTTACTTTAGCTATAAGGAAACATTTGAGTTGCTAATATATGAGGAAGAGTAACTGAAGGAACTAAGAGCAGGGTAAAACTTTTCCAGATAGTTATGAAGATTTAAAGGCTGTGTTTTTAACCGCATGCTTATCACATTCCTTCATCTATTGTGAGCTTTTGACAGCTTAGAACTGGTTCTCTTTTAGAAATGGAATTCGGAGCAGAAATGGAACTCGGAGCCTAAATTAAAGTCTCCCAAATACGAACCTGTCGGCGCAGACATGAGTCCTCAAACAGCAACCTCTCCGACATCTCTACACCTGAACCCCACTACCAACTTTATCCCAGCTCTTCCAGAGAACGCTGTCATGGCGCCGCATGAAATGCAAACAGGCCTATGCGAGCTTCCCCCTCAAGAACAGGAGGTCCCAGCCTCAGAAGGGAAGATGACTCTGTTTCACTGGCAGATACAGCAAGAGGCCAAGAAAGCTGAAGGCCTGTCTCCAGAGCAGCTCTGCATGCAGGACTCAGATGGTGACACGTATGTGTAAAATAACACCAAAACAATTTAGGTGCTACACAGTCCACAACAAATTAATGCAACAATCTTTTGCTAAAGATTTTTGTGTAGTTTGTACCTAAAGTTATTGTAGCATGTATTAAATATGTTGATTTGTAAGCTTAGTTACGTGCAAAGATTGCGTTTTGCAACACTTTTTATTGAATTAGGAAATAAGTTTTGTAGAAGCTTGTTTTGGCAACCATCATTGGTAACCAGGAGCAACATAACAAAGGCTCGATGACGTGGATCTTGTCCCAGCCCTTAGCAGCTTATTACTTTCAAGGACACAGTACTCTAAATTTGTTTCCAGACAAATAAAAAACAAATAAAAACAAATAAAACAAAAAAGAAAGACTGACAAGATCAGTGGGCCTTGACAGCTACCTTGGGGAACGTCAAACCTAACTTCTGTGAAGCTGGGATTACCCCCTCAAATTTTTCAGATTCTTTAATGTAAGTAGCCAAAACTAGCCCTTCCTACGTGATTCCGCTTGATCCTGATCTCTCTTCAGTGCTCCGTCTGGGATTTGGCTCATTGAGCTCAATTTCTCGGGATTCATTTTATCCGGGCCAATCAACGAACAGAAGGAAGAGTTGTGATGTCGATTTTCTGCGCTGTTGTAGAATTGTAATCTGCCTGTGGTTGTAGTTTGGCAATGACAGCGGAGGAAATGAACAAAGCCATTCAATCTGTGTTGGCCATGCTTCCAAAATTGAGCAGTGGACATTTTATTGCTGGCAACGATGACGTGGCCCTACTCCTCATGGGGTTGTTTACAACTGACGCTATTCCCACTAAGCTTCATAACATAGCTTTCTTCACCAAAGAACTGTCACATTGCATATGTCACGACCGAACATTAGTGATTGGGTAAAATCAGTTCCAATTGTTTAAAACTTCAACAGACTCCACGCCTCCAGCAAGCAATCATTTCTCGACAGTCTGGACAGTCGAGGGTCCAGACCCTCTGGACGAAGCAAAGCGTAGAACAAGGGGCTGGTTTTTACCAGGCTAAGCCAAAACGGCATTAGTACAAACAAAAACATGAAGACCTTTTTCACCTTTTTCAGATGTAAAAAAAAAAAAAAAAAAAAAAACAACCAACACATTTAGGTTGATAATCCAATCATCCCAAGTGTCGTTTTTGGGATGATTATAGACTGTTATCTGTCCCTGTTTGTTTTGCAGGTTCCTTCACATTGCAGTAGCTCAAGGCAGGCGAGCTGTCTCGTATGTACTTGCTGCAAAAATGGCAAGGTGTGGCTCCCTGGATATGAAGGAACACAATGGTCAGGTATGACTGCCGTCACAAGGTCTCATTATGCATGTTCATATCTCACCCAGTAGCAATAAACCCATGTTTTTGATGCACAGACGCCTCTCCAGATTGCAGCGGCCACCAATCAACACTTGATAGTCTCTGATCTTCTGACTCACGGAGCGCAGATCAACATCAGGGACCTGTGGGGGCGCTCTCCTCTACATGTATGCGCAGAGAAAGGCCACTACCTCAGTCTTCAGGTACAACATTTCTTCTTTCGTATTGTAATCAGTGAAGATCCAAGCATGGAATTCATTTTAGGAATCATTGTACAAAATTTTACCAGAGAATTTCCTAAAGTTAACCTTAAACAGACCAAATTAGACCTTATGTGTTTGTTTTTGGCTAGTTCCATGAAGTAAAAAGTACCAGAAGTGAACTTGGAGATTTTATGTAAAATGCAGAAGGAATCCGGTTATATAACACACTCCACCTACATCTGAATTTTTGTTTTCTCTTGACTGAGCCACACTGGAACTTTCATGCAAACACGAAGCCAATGGCTGTTGGATCATATAAATCAGGAAATAAGAGCACAATAGACAGAGGCCTGCTTGTTTTGGCTGCAGTCTCATCATGCAAATATGAGCTGTTTACCTCTGGTGACACCTGACGCTACATGAGCTATCACCATGACAGCGGAGGTGGGGAAATATGTTAAGATAAGTCTTTTGGCTGATATCTCTTCTTGATTATTTTTTTCTCAACCTAAATGACAAAAGGCTTTATTTATAAATTGAATTTGAGAAAATATTTTTAACTGAAGGTTTTACAGTGTACACACACGTGTTTGAGCTAGTTAGATAAACATCAGTTCAGGTTTTGAGATATTGCAGTGCAAAGTTCGTGTAAGCAGGTATAACTATCCATGCCTTGAAAGTTAATAAACGCTGGACTGAAACACATTTTAGGAAGTTTAACACTGAACATCCAATGTGATTTATATCCTGTTTAATTCAGCTGAGAAAGAAATCTATTGAACAAAATCATAATAAAAATACAAAAAATTCCCAAAACTAATTTTTTAAATCAATTTAAAAGAGAAGAAGAGAGAAATGAACTCAACAACATCAACTTTTTCCTGAAGCAGTTTCATCTTTTACATCCTTTCTAAAGCGTCTTCGTGGATTTAATGGTGAAATTTTAACTCTTTTTAATCCAGAGTGTCCGCGCATCCTTAAAAAGTCTGAAATTCGTTAAAAAAAAAAAAAAGTCGGTCTTAAATACGTTAATCTTAAATTTTGTCGTGGCAGGACTATTTACTTTTGTATATTCTGTGTAGTTTCTTTTTCTCATGAGACTCTTCTGTCTGGCAAAGGTTTGAGTCACACACAGACATCTTCACTACGTTCTGTGACTCCAGGCGGTTGAGGCTACCGCTAACTAGATGCTAATAACCCCTTGCTAGCTAGCTTTTTTGTGTCTATCATTGGTAAGTGTAAATTATTGGCAGTTGGCTGGATGTTGCTCGTCTTTGGATCGATGTTATGTGCATTCTCAGCCAAAAAGCTTGGCACTACTATATAAAATATGCGGTTTTCTTTTGTACATTTCCGTCGTAATACAGGTCTTAAATTTCATTCATATGATCTTATAAAAGTCCTTAAATTTGAGTTTGGTGAGAACCTGCAGAAACCAGTGAGTTTTTGCTCTCAATTCCATGTTCTATTGTCTTCCCATTTTGAGGAGTAAATAAAAGAAAATTGGCCTCTGTCACATCATATTTATACCCAAAGAAATCAGTTGATGATTAGAAATAAACTTTAAAAACTAATTTACTAACTCCTAACGGTTAAAAATATAAAGCAAGCAACCAGCTGCTACTTTCCGAGCGGGATCGACCTTCATTTTCAGGATGTTTAAACAAATTTCCAGCTGACATCAGACTCGAACATGTTTTGGGACACGTCCGTCAGCAGATGACGGGGTTTATAAAGGCCTAAACAAAGCAACCTTAGATGATCTGCAGTCAGATCCGTTTGTGCAACACCTGGATTAGTTTTGCATGAAAACCGATGCCAAGCTGCTACGAGAAACCCGATTTGAGTGGAAAAACGCAAAACACAGCACCTGTGGCGTGGAGCTAACTGTCAGTTAATTTGTAACTTTAAACGCTGTTAATCGAAAGACCTTTGACTGCTGGTGTGAAAAAGTCCTTCTGAACTTCCTTCCCACAGAGCATCTGCAAGACTCTGGCAGGGTGTGGCCGATCCGTCGATGTTGAAATGTTCAACTATGACGGTAAGCATATTAACCCATCGGACATTTGTTAGGGCTGTGGTTGTAATTCTAACATGTGACTGAATCTGTTGTGTCTTGAAGGCTTGACTCCACTCCATGCCGCTGTCTTGTCTCACAACGCCATCGTTAAGGAAGCGAGACACCTGGAAAACCCTTGTCCTTATATGATCTCGGAGCTGACGCACAGGAGGCGCAGGTATGTGGAGTGCGTCAGGACTCTAATGCACATGGGCGCCTCCTACGGGACAAAAGTAAGTATTACAGCTGTAGGATATTTATATGACCCATCACAGATTTCTCGGTTTTGTTTTGTCACACTTAAATTTTAATATCTAGAGACACCCTTGGAGGTAACACCTGCCGATGAGGCGTAAACATCTTCTTTGCAGAGCTGTTCAAATCCAGCCACATTGGAGGATTTTTGAGCTGTTTAGTCATCTTAGTTGGATTTAAATTGGGACTTTGACTAGACTGCTTCAAAACTCATTTATTGTTGTTGGTTTTTTTTTGAACTCATTCAGCAGTGGACTTCCTGGTGTATGGTCCTTCTCCATAACCAAGTGCACTGAAAACTGTATGGTCGGATCTGTCCTTCAGGATTTTGTGGTAGAAAGTAGAATTCATGGTTCCATCAATTAAAGCAGCTGTTTCACAGGTCCTAAACCAGCCCGTCCACCATACCACCACCACCACTGTAATTGACTATGACTACACTGTTTCTGAAATTCTGTCAGTTTTACGCCAGATGCAAGACGATGCACTCCTTCCAAGATGTTTTCTTGGCATCAACAGAAGCAAAGGAGGCCAGCAGGGATTAGATATTGTTCTGGGTTCTATTGGGACCTCTTGGATGAGTCAACGATGCGTTCCTGGAGTAATTTTGGTCAGCCGGCCTCTCCTGGAAAGGTTTCCCACTGTTCCATGTTGAATAATGGTTCTCACTTTGGTTCAGTTGAGTCCCAAACCCTTAGAAATGACATTGTAAACTTTCACAGACTGAAAGTTTGATGATTCCCCATCTGTTCTTTACATTCTTTAGTGATATGTTGCTTTTTACAAATCTTTCAGCCTACTTCATGTTGTGAGACAGGTTCTATTTAAAATGATTTCTGGATCATACTGGTCTGGAAGTAAACAGGTGATGTGGCTAGTAAAACTGAACTCAGTTCAGGGTTGGGGTGGAGTTCCACACGGGTAGCTTTGGTACCTTTATTCGCTTCATCATGAAATCATTTGAAATAAGAATGTTGGATTTACTCAGGTTATGTTTGTCTGATGCGTAACAGTCGTTATGGTCTGAAACATGCATGTGTGATGAGAAAAACAAAAACAGAAGAGATCTGTGAGGAGACAAAAATTTTTTCACAGCACTGAAATGACTTGGAAACATTTTAGTGGCTGCTAAACTTCCTTTTTTATGCCTGAAGGATCTGAAAAGTGGACGAACTTGCCTTCACATGGCCGCTGAGGTGGCAAACATTGAGTTGCTTCACCTTTTTCTTGAACAGCCAACGTTTCTTGCCGCTGTAAATGTAAAGGTAAGCATAAAATGAAGGAATGTATGCAAATGTATGATTATAGGTTATATAAATACTAATCATAAAATGAGTTATTTTCTTCGTGTTCACTGGTGAGGTTTCATTCTCTTTCAGACGTTCAGCGGAAACACGGCCCTGCACATCACCAGCGCCTCGCAAAACTACAAAAATCAGGTGGAGGCCGTGAAGCTGCTGATGAGGAAAGGCGCTGATCCCGGAATGAGGAATTTCGAAAACGAGCTGCCGTGTCATCTGGTGCCTGAAGGACCCGTTGGTGAAAAGGTAAACGTTTGAGAGGAAGTCCAGATCTTTTCAGGGACGTAACACAACCACTATTCCTTACATGTGGGAGATCTTTGCATTGAATAAAAGATCAGGCTTCCCTGAGAAATGTCAAGCACAGATAAAAACGAGATCTTAAAGGCGTGGCTTTGTCTTTGTAAATTGTGTGGTACGGTTGCCTCTGCACAACTAAAACAATAACATGCCGCTTGTCTTGTGTTTTGCAGATACGGCAGATCCTGAAGGGGAAATACGGTCAGGTTTAAGGAAAACTCCAGAACACTGTCAGTCAGACAGTCAGGTTATTGATATTGGAAATTTGCCCAAACAAGGCAGATGATTGTTGTTTCAGTGAAACATTCCCATGTGTTCGTTACTATGTAATGTGTACATTTTTGGGGTCTGTACTACAAAGTGGGTAACCTAACGTTCATCTCTGTGTGTTCAAACGTTGGCTCAATTTATAGCCATGAAACTTCTGCTGGAAAACACAACCTGGATCCTTTGCTCTGTTTAGTTCTAAGCTATTGTCACGAACATCTAATCGTTTCATGTTTTATGCCCAAACTTTAATCTTTCCTTTTTATGGATTGGTTTTTTATTTAGGCCAAGTCCAAACAGCAGGTATTTTTATAGGACATTGTTCAGTTCTTATGCAAAGATTTTGACCACTCTGAATAAATATCTGAAATGGTAGTTTCTCTCAAATTTTATGTCTTAACTCTACAATCCAGAACAGGACCAACAGTGGACGGAGAAACGACTGGTTTTAATGGCTCTTCTCCAGTTCGCATTCCTCGCTTCACGTTGCCTTTTGTCCCAACCCAACTCTATTTCATACCTACAGTTTTTTTTATGGATTAGTTATTAGATTGTCATATAATTGCTAATCCCACTTTGTAGAACAGACCTTGTTTTCTTTTTTTTTTTTTCCAGTATTGTATTGGCTGTTGGGATTTTGCAGAGACGTTTGAGAATTAGGGCCAAAGAGAGAAAAATATGTAATGATGAGAATGAAGACATAATGAGAATGAAGTCATAATACCAGAATAAAGTCGAAATAATACAAGAACAAAGTCGTACAAGGTAGAAAAATACAAGAACAAAATCATATTAGGAGAATGAATTTGTAATTTTGAGAACTCCATGAAAAATAATCAAAAATTAAAATGAGGAATGCTGAGCATCTTGTGAAGTATTGGCGGTCCAGGTAAGAAAATACTTCATCTTTAGACACGTCAGCATCAAATTATCAGCAGCAGCACTTTGAAACATCAGATCTTAACTCTATCAAAGCTTTTTTTCTTATTAAAAACATTTTCTTGCAATTTTATGACTTTTTTCTGGTAATAAAACTTTATTCTTGCAATTTAAAAAAAAAAAAAAAAAAAAAAAAAAAAAAAATCATCTTGGTAAGGCCCTAATAGTCTGTCAGATTTTCTGTGCTGGGGAACTTTGTGTGATTTAGGTGTTTTTATTATGAACTTTAGAATATTACCAGTGCTTAACTTTTGTGGATTTTGACGAGTGATTTTTTTTTTTTTTCCCTTTGCATGCCAACACAAATATAGTTGATTTAGATTTTTTTAAAAAAAGAAGTTTTAATCAGTTATGGGGGCATCATTGCAGTTTTATAGTTTCATTTTATAGTGAAATATGTATTGATGTTTCGCTGTACTTGCAAGGTAATGTAAAATTCAAATAAAAAAAAATTCTTGCGTGATTTTAATTTTTTGTTGCTCTCCAGTTTTACCCAAAATAACGAGACTTAAACAAAAAACACTTGTACTTAACCTTTTAACGTTGAAATGACAGGAAAACCCATTCAGTGAAGGAAAAGCAGTAATCACAAACCATCCAATGACTGACTTTATAAGCACTATGAAATCATCACTGTCAAATATAAATATAGAAAATGATGCTAAACAAGAGCATCTCAAAGTCTCTTGAACCAGCGAAGCTGAAGTTATTTCTTCTTCTTGTCCTGTGTGGTGGTAAACCACTGGTCTAGTAGCTTCTTGCTGTAGTAGATCTGCCAGGCGTGCACCTGAACAGAAATAATGATGACGAGGTACATCACGGACACGGCCGAGAAGCCAAAAATGAAGCGGTACGCCTTGCCGTGCCGATACAGCTGCTGCGCCACGGGGAACATCTCCATGCCGCCGTAGATCAGCGGGGCCACGCAGAAGAGCCCCGCGCTGATCATGGAGATCACCAGGTAGCTGATGTTGTTACGCGGCAATGCCAGGAAGCTGAAGACGGTGGGGACTATGCTCAGGAGGTAGGGGTACTCCCACTGGTACGGAGTGGCGACCACCTTGTGAGACACCAGACTCAGCTGGCTTACGATTACCTGGACGCGTCAGAAAACACAGTGAGACTCCACGCTTTCTGTCAAATATAATCCTTCAATGTTTGTTCTCACCTGAGCAGCCATCAGCACCCAGATCAGCAAATGGACAATGTTGAGTTTACGGATTTCAGACTTCAAGGCAACACTGAATCAAACAACAACAAAAAAAATTAAGTGAAGTAGATTTTGTTTGGTGATATTAGGGAAAAGGGCGTTAAATACTGACGCACATGACATTTATTATGTATCTTTACAGAAAGAGTGCAGGGAATGCAGTACATGAGATTGAGGGGGAAAAAGAACAATCCGTGACTAACCTCATCTGGTAGTGGGAAGCAACACGCTCCCTGTGCTGGAAGTCACTGCCGTCTGTCCCTGACGCCCGGGGCCCTGCTCGAGAAGCCATGGTGGATGTCTGCAGGCAAAGCAAAAAGTTCATGTACAACACACCAAACCCTCGAACTGCTGCAGCAATTTCTGAGAAATAACGTCGAAATTAATGAGATTTACTAAATCTGTGTTTGTCAAAACAAGTGAAAACGAAGCTTCCAGCAGCAAAGTGAGCCTGTAGTTCCGAGGAATGAGGATAAAATACACAGAAGCAGCAGCAGTGTGTAATTTCTCCCCCACATTCTCACTTCCAATTTGTAATTTAAGTCACTTTCGCTTGTTGTAAAATGCTCACATCTTTTCAACCCAGGCGTTCAACACTATACTGTCAATTTAACTTACGTAGATAGTTGTAAAAAGCTTCTATATTCGCATATTAATGACGTTTGTGTCTGAGCTGCGTTAGCCGAGCAGCTGTTTCATTCACCTTTCGGTGTTAGCATGCTAAGCTAGCATGTGTATCTTTTCGACGTTGCTTCTGAAATATTAATTTTATTGCCTCAAAAATGTTAAAAAGCGTTTCATTCAAACTTTTTCCAAAATATTACTAAACTGTTGGTTTTAAATTAAGCACTCGTAAAATGAATGACAGTCTCAGAGGTAAGCTAACGAATCTTTAGCTAGCCGTTAGCCAATGCAGGTCAAACACCTGCAACGTTTTAGCGTCGCAGGTGTTTGACATACATATTAAACCTATACATATACAGTCAAGGCCTACTGTTACTGGCTCTTACCTTTTGGTGTTTATATAAAGCATATAAAATTGTATGAATCAGACTCAAAAGCAAAGGTGTAACTAACTGACCGCAAGGTTACATGGGAAGTATGACGTTTCAAACTACGACTGGTTCCTTTCTCAGTTTATTTATTCAGTTTATGTTTCCCCTTTAAAGCTCAATAACTATTCATTATTTTGATTGCATAATAATCAGCCTTGTTAAGAACCGACGCATGCTTTGTTAATGCACACGTCTTGGTTAACTCTGAGGAGAAACAGTGAAACAGAGGCGGTCTGTAATGATAACAGCTGTTTAACAGACAGTGCTGTGGTTTCTCTCTCTTTCTGTAGGATAATAAAGTTAAATATTGGACAAAACATACAACTGGATGTACACCTTCATTCAAAGAGTGAAAAATCAACCGGTGGAGCCATGCAAGTATGAGTCTTGATCAAAAAACTTTGTGTGACTTTAGGTTCAGCCTGCCTTTCATTTATACAAATATATCAGTTATGTTTTTGTACCATAATTGGTACAAAATTTTGTACCATATTTAGTTAAGTACTCTGTTATAAAAAGGTCAGTATTTGTCCTCGTTAAAACGTGGCAGTGCTGATTTTCTATCGGATTCAAATCAGAGCTCAGACTGGACTGTTCCAAAACGCAGTAGTGGACCCTCTGGCCTAAACACTATCAGAATCGCTAACATATATCTCTTGTTTTACTTTAAATAGTCTATTCTCTTTTTTGTAAAGTTTTTCTTGGCTGCGCCGCTTCCCGTACATGTCTATGTGGATTATCGATGTTTCGTCCAATCAAATTTCAGTTTCCATGTGTTGTCAGGGGCAGCCTAATCTGCCCAGGGCCAATCAGCTTTCAGATTGGCCTCACAGTGCCTGTGAGAAGGCTCACAATGACGTCAGACGTTTTCCGCCCTCTTATTGGATGGTCAGAGCGAATCTATCGTCCGAAGTTTTGTTAGGAAAGCATGTCCGGGGCAGAATAATTCTTGTAAAGTAGCTTTTATTTTGTGCCAAGAATGCGTGACGAAAAAGCAGAAATTGATTTGGTCTTAGGAATGATTAAATATCCATTTTAAGGCGGACTTTTTCCGAAGAACTGGACATCGTAAAGAGAGAGCGTTCCCAACCGCTGTTTCAGACCGGCAGCGGTCCCACTGGTTTACCACCTCTGAGGAGCAATGCAAATGATCTTGACGGGAATCCCTGCCAGGAATACAACAGGACAGAACAGGCCACAGAAATGGACAAGTTGATCGAACTAAAACGAGGAGATCAGCTCCGTGACAGAGTCATTGAAGTCTTGAGGAGGATGGACTCTATAAAGAAATAATCAGCAACTGAGTGAGTATTATGTATTTTATTTATATACGCGGCACAGTTCTGGATGTAGTGTAGAGGTTTGGAGTTTTATTGACTGAATTTCTTGTTTTAATTGCAGCAGTAATCACTCAATATGCAAAATGTTCCTCATAATTAATTATTAGTGGGCTAATTGATGAATAAACAGTGCTGCCTCACTCACTCCCCACCTCGTCGGAAGTCGGAATTTCAACATGGCGACGCCCATAGACATCGGATAGTCCAGTACGCAAGTACGTTCTTGTGTTCTTGGCAAGTACGGCCGGAAGCACGTACTACCAAGTACGGTGTACGAGAAAGGCAATTGGAACAAAACCGTCACGGCACGAGCAGTTCTTTATGCCTGAACTAAAAATAAAACAACAACAAAAATATACTTTCCCCGCTAATAATTATATATCGTTTCATATTTAATATTTTTCTTATTAATTAAATGTGTAAAACGGTTGACACGGCTTACAACTATAAGTTAAGGGATAAATACACCCCTTGATAAACACATAAAATGGAGCGAGTAAATTTAGCTACAGTGGCTGGAATAATTTTTCATGAGGCTGAACAGAGAACAGCGGAGTTAAGGCGGCGGATACGAGCAAGGGAAACCAAAATACAGAGCAGACGGGAGCGTTATCTGTTAGCTTGCCTGTCTGTGTTGGTACGCCCTACCCTGTATCCTATATCCTATACCTATACTTGAATTATTTAACTTATAACACAAACCAAACAGTACAAAAGTAGGATTTGTTAGAAACACTGAAACAGAAATGTATTGGTTCACCGGCTTCTAAGCTATAAAGCTGGTTAGTTAAGGAGTAAGCATATATATGTCATTCAGTAAATTAGAATGTGTTCAGATGAGTCCCATTTGTCAGATCTTAAGTATCTTTTGAAAATAACCTTTAAGTAGCTATTAAACGTACTTTTCATTAAGCCCACATTTCTGTATTAAATTATTTTATTGGTCTGATGAAATATTATAATTTTAAATGTCATGTTTTCATTTTGCTGTGAGCTTTCAAACATCCATCTGTGTGTAATTATTTGTGTGTCACTTTGTGATAAAGTTCTTTAAATAAATTGACTTGTCAGTAATATTCTAATTTATTGAATGGCTGTGTATATACTGTTGATGACTATGCTTGATATGAAATGTAGGCCAAGATGTTCAATTTCCCAGAGTGGGGGGGGGGTATCTTGGTGACAAAAAGAGAGAAAGAGGAAATCTATCAATATTAAAAAATAAAATCTTAACTGTATGTCTTTCTAATCTTGTGCAGCTTCGACTGCCTTTTAGGTAAAAGAAGAAGTGTGAAATTACGAAAACATTTTTTTGAAATGTCCAAAATCTGGATATTCAAAGGTTTTAAATTTGCGAGAAAAACATAAAAATGTAAATGATATCCAGAAATTGTATATATTCATACAGCCCATTTATGTCGTAAATATGAGCTGTTTCTGTTGGAGAATGGGGGCAAT
This sequence comes from Anableps anableps, assembly GCA_014839685.1. Lineage (NCBI taxonomy): Eukaryota > Metazoa > Chordata > Actinopteri > Cyprinodontiformes > Anablepidae > Anableps > Anableps anableps. Next base: position 15,874,924 of record CM026088.1, read on the forward strand.
GGTGTTCAGTTGAGCGCGGAGACAACTGAAACATCAGGAGATGCTGTTTTCCCTCTGTTGTTCCTCTCTGATCTAATTTTTGCTTTAATTAACTATCTAGTGCCACCGATGAGGTTTTCATTTAAAACCTCAATACATATCAAGTAGAATAAAACATAAGGTAAAATTCAAATTCAGTTCAATTTGAAAATATTTATTTATCCCAAAGGAAAATTAAATGTTGTCGGAACTCGTATCTTCAAAGAGTCGTTGTGGATGGTGATGCTGTGGGCAGCAAGGATCTCCAGTAGCTCCCTCTTCACAGTCTTGCAGCAACTCTGAAGAAGCTTCTGACTGAAGACTGTTGCTGTATGACGGTCTCATGACTGTAACAGAGCACCTCCAACATCCTGCCGCCATGAGCGGCACAATTCCAGAGACAAAACAAAATTTTATTTCGTTGACACACAGTTTAGTAAAAAACATGAAAATTCACATATTTTGGTCACACACTTTCAGTATACTGAAATATACAAAGAATTTTACTCCAAAATGACTCACATTTGAAGACAGGAAGGAAAACTGGCAGATTTTGCTTGTTGTACGATCATCTTTGAATGAATTTTTTTAGCCTTACATATTGTTTGTTTATGCCAACATTTTGAAGTGAATTAATCATTTTTTCCACTCAACAAATAAAACAAATTCAAGTAATCAGTAGTTGAAAAAAATAAATTAAAGAAAATTCATAATCATCATTGTGATAACAAGAAAAAAAAGAAAAAGTGTAACAAGTAGGAAGGTTTGACAAATTGTGGAGGGATATGCTGATATAATACTGAACCAAACTCATATTTTACCAGCTGCATGTGCCGAGTAATACACAAAAACACAGAAATGATAAACGACCCAAAATACATGTGCCAACAGTATAATTGTGAATAAATGAATGGCTTAATGAATCTGCTATGTTCTTAATGTGCAAAGAATACAGTAAAAAGAATAAAGCAATGCTAACCGGTTATTTAGGTGAACATGTTTACAGCGACTGATGTGTAAATGGCAAACTAATAACTGAGAATCATGTTGCTATCACCTCTTGGTTAAAAGATGTTAAAGTGAAATTGATACAACAAATTATTTTTAATTATTAATTATATTGACCCTTTGCGACTACATCACCTAATCACGTTGAGGCGCCATGAAGAACGTTGCAAGTGAGGAACAGCAGTATTGACTGGAGCGACTGAGATGTTTTCCCAAGTCATTTTTTTGCAATAAAAGCCATGGCTTGTACTTGTTCAAGTCGAGCTAAATTGTCTGTGGCAGTTGCACACCTAGTTGGGGCTCGGTATTTACAAAAGTTGGAAATAGTGAGCTTAGAAACCGACCCATACCTCCTGCCTCATGACGTGTTTGTTGGTTTGATCAAATCACTGACTTTGCCTAAATTCCCGTCACATGATTTACACCACTGTGTCATAGACGCATTTTCCCTTACACTGGAGCCAACTTAAAAGTGTCCAAAAGTCTTTATGATCACTAGTTTTTTCGATAGGCAACATGATGGTAGGGTAATTTTCTCTATGGTTACTAATGATTAAACACATACCTTCTCCATAATACAATATTTGATTGCATCTTACTAAGCTAACTTATGAAGTGTATGAATGTTAACCTGCTAACCTTGTAAAAAGTGTTTGCTGCAAATCCCTGAAAACACAGAGGACTGCCAGTGCTTACGATTGATGGGTACTATCCATGCCATCTTCTTCCTCATTAAAAGGTTAATGATAAACTGGACAAGTTTGGTTTGCATCCTTGTCTGTTTATGCAGCCAACAGCGCAGCACCCTATGAGCATTTTTACACTGAAATCAACTAAATTAAAGCAATGTTAGGCTACCAACTCTGCTTTTTTGACAAGCTTTACAGGAGTTAACACATGCATAGGTTTTTTTGACGTCTATCATGGGCCGCTTTCTGAAGAGAGTGACGTCACGAGTAAAGGGTCAATATTTTCAACTCTAGGCAACTGCAAAAAGAAAGGTTGAGATTTGTAATTGACAACCCAAAAGCCACTTAAAAGTTTTTCCTTCATATGTTCACTTAACTTGGCCAACAAACACGATGAGTGCTGGAATAACCTTTCCATTTCAATGTATGACAATGATCTCCATTTACATCAAGTACAGTAAGTATCCAGAAAATATGGAATGGACATACTGACCAGCATAAAGTCCTGCTGCTTGGTCTGATGGCAGCTCTACATGAACAGTGTCTCCTTTTCGCAATGGGAGTACGGCGCTTCCAGAAGCCTGATCAAGCAAACCCTTTTTGTACTCGTCGTAAGTGTACATTATTGGCTCATTGTTCTTCATTAGCGCCACCCAAACGTTGCTTCCCTTGCAGTGGACATGATAAGCAAATAATAGATTCCTGGTATACTACATGTAAAATACCATTTGTGGGTTGTAGTCCTGGTTTTCCGTTATGCAGAAGTTTGTCAAATGTGATTGGTGAAACCTACTAGAGGAAATGGATTTGTGAGCTTTGCGGTGAATGCAGGAATCTCTTGGCTGGTTCCGCTAATCTCAGCTCCATTGCCTGGCTTTTTGTGACCTTGTCCATTGTAGGGGCCTGTGTGAGGGAGGAATTGTATGTCAGGAGATGCAGCAGGTAGTCCTGGAGGGCCGGGGGGACCTGGAGGGCCAGGCTGTCCAGGAAGTCCAGGAGGGCCACTGGGTCCAGGGTTTCCTTGAGGACCAATTTGACCAGTGGGTCCAGGGTTTCCGTTACCAGGATAACCAGGGTTACCTGTTGGTCCTGTTTCACCTTTTTGTCCTGGAAGACCAGGAGGTCCAATTGGTCCCCCTGGTCCTGTAAGTCCAGGGATCCCCTGTGGACCCGGTTGGCCCTTGTTTCCAGGCTCTCCCACCTCTCCTCTTGGTCCTTGTAATCCTGCAGCACCTGGGGCACCAGGTGAACCTCTAACCCCAGCTTCTCCTTTTGGCCCTACTGGACCTTGGAATCCTCTTGGTCCTGGTTGTCCACCCTCTCCTGGCCTACCAGGCTGTCCTGAGAGACCAGGAGGCCCAGTTTCACCCTTTATTCCAGGATTTCCTCTAGGGCCAAATGTGCCATCTTCTCCCTTCTGTCCTGGGAAGCCAAGACTACCAGGAGGTCCTGTTGGGCCTGGTGCACCAGGTATTCCAGTCAAACCAGTTAGACCAATAACTCCAGGTTGACCTACTTGACCTTTGTCACCTTTTGGGCCTGGTTGTCCTGGAAGACCAGCATGTCCCTTGTGACCCTTTGGCCCTGGAAATCCTGTTTTACCATAACCTGGCAAGCCTGGTGGTCCAATTAAACCAGGAGGGCCTGGTTCCCCTTTTCCTCCAGAGAACCCTGGTAGCCCTCGAACACCATCTTTACCTGGTTTTCCTATTCCTGGTATGCCTGGAAGGCCTGGTTGCCCTCTTTCACCTGGTGCTCCTACCAGCCCTGCTTCTCCAGGAGGACCTGGTTTGCCTGGAAATCCTGGTTGTCCAGGTGCACCATTCAGACCAGGTTTGCCATTGCCAGGGAGGCCCACTTGTCCAGGTGGACCAGGTGGTCCACCAGGTCCATTCAGACCTGGAAAGCCAGGCAGACCAAGCCCCTTGTCTCCTTTTGGACCTTGAGGACCAGGAAACCCAGGTGGACCATTTTGGCCAGGTTCTCCTGGTTGCCCTGGCAGTCCTGGTAACCCCTGACCTCCAGATTTTGAAATTCCAGGTAGTCCAGTGGGACCTGGGAGTCCTGGAGGCCCAGGAAGTCCTGTTGGCCCTTGACCACCAATTGGTCCAAGTTCCCCTTTTGCTCCTGGTAATCCAGGGCCCCCAGGTTTTCCAGGTAATCCTGGCATTCCGGGTTTTCCATTTCCCCTATATCCCTGAGGACCCGGGGGCCCTGGCTTTCCTGGTGATCCAGGCAAACCCTGTCCTGGAAGCCCAGGGGGACCTTGTGGACCTGGTGGGCCTGTTGGTCCAGGGGGGCCTTCAATGCCTTGAGGTCCTTCTCTGAAACCTTTTCCATCAGGAACAGGAATAGGACCTTTAGAACCCCTTGGGAAGGTTTGTCCTGTGAACAGACATAAATGATCATGAATGAATAAATTATTTTTGTTAAATATGAATAAACTACTATAGTTTGTGTAAAAAAATTGTAATACAAGTATTTCTTGATTTTAGTGTGAATTAAATTTAAAAAGTAAACCCAAAACCCAGCAAAAACCCCACATTGCACTTGTTAAAAATATCTTATACAATCCATTGTCTATGCCAGCTGATCCTTGAAGGGTCACAGGAATAACCGAAAGGAAAATTATATTCTTTTATTAGTTGATATTTTAAAGCTATTTTGAAAACAAAACACATTGTATCTTACAACTAGAAAATTTCTGAAAAAATTTAAAAGGGGCCTGCCAAAGTGTGCGTGTCGGTGGGAGCCGAAAGAGGTGTTTCGATGCAAAAGATGATCAACAATGCAAAGGTGATCTACAAGGAAGTTTGTAGTATGGGGAATATCACTGACATGTTGAGTAACCGTGACTTAGTCCACTCAGTATGCAAACTGTGGTGTATGAGCTGAAATTAGCCAAAATGCTAATGCTATCTTAAATGATGTCAGTAGCATGTGGGGTATCACTAGCATGTGGACTTACATTGACTTACTTCATTCAGTATGCTAAACGTAGCTAATATATCAAAACAAGGATAAAATGCTTATTTTACCTATAAGGCTAACATTAGTATGAGCGGTATCACTAGCATCTTGACACCACCAGTAGGATCTAGATTATCTCTATAATGCTTACTCACATGGACTTATTCCATTTAATGTGCAAATATGGGTGTATGAGGTAAAATTAACTAAAATGCTAATGCTAGCTTAAATGCTATCAGTAGCATGTGGGGTGTCACTGGCATGTGGACGTACATTGACTTTATTCAGTATGCTAAATGTAGCAAATTCATCAGTAATGAGTTGCAATGCTTATTTTAGCTGTAAGGCTAATGTTAGCATGAGGGCTATTACTAGCATGTGGAGCAACTAACATACTGACACTACCAGTAGGATCTAGGTTATCACTATAATGCTGATTAACATGGTTTTATTCCATTTAATATGGGTGTATAAGCTAAAATTAGCTAAAATGCTGATGCTAGCTAAAATGCTATGAGTAGCATGTGGAGTGTCACCATCCTGTTGACTAACATAGACTCACTCCATTTAGTGTGTTAAACCTAATTATTTATTCAGAATAAGGCTAAAATGCTCATTTTCGATATATGCTAATGTTAGCATGACAGCTATCACTATCACGTAGAGCATGTATGTGAACATTTTTTACAACATTCACTTTGAATGTTGTAAAAAATGTGCATCTTCAGTTATATTTTTCTTCTTTAAAGAAATGTTAAATTCTATTAGGGAGGCTTTTATTCTTAACTCAAAAGTATTTCCATTGTTTCTGAGTACATTGTCTTTACAAATAATTGAGTCTGTAGTTGTTTTATAAATATTTCCCCAAGTCTCAATGCAGTGTTGGAGGAGAACAGTCTAACACACACAAACATTTCGTATTAAACATATTAAATCATATTCCTGGCGCATTTTGTCCAAGGCAAAGAACATCATTAGAGATGTCACCCACCCTGGTTATCATCTGTTTGAACTGCTGCCTTCTTGTAGGCGATACAGGTCTATCAAACCAGAACTTCTAGATTTTTAAGGAGTTTCTTTCCATATGCTATGAAAGTTTTAAGTGGCTATTGATTGGGGTTTTAAACTAGGTAGATGTTTAATTAGATTGGTGTATGATAGGATTTTTTTTCCCTTTTTATCTTGTTTTTATGCTTATTTAACACATGTACCCATTGTGATGCATTCTGAATCTCATGGTGTAGGCTCAATGACAATAAAAGGCTTTTGACTTTGACTTTAAACATATTCCTATTTTTATACAGAATTCCAACAGATGTAATGGCAACAGAGTTTTGGTTTACCATATTTTTTGTGGTTTCACTCCGAAGGATTTCATTTCATGGACTTTTTAAATTTGAAGTCTCTTTAAAAGCTGAAGTCTCTTTAAAAGCCATTACACCACCATACATATAGTTTTACTTTTATTTAATAAGTTATTGATATCAAACCATGTTTTTTAACTTTGTAAATTTTCTTTATATAATTTTCAGTAATATTTTTATGTCCTCTCCTGGGGAAAATAAATGAATGTCATCACCAAAAGTAACACATTTGAACCTGTTGAACACTGAATATCATTTAGTGTAAATAACATGGTGTTAGCACTGTTGCTTTGCACCAAGAAGTTTTGAAGGTTTGAATCCTGGCTTACAGTGTCTTTCTGCTTGGAGTTAGCATGTTCTTATCCATGGGTTCTCTCCAGGTTCTCCAGTCTTTTCTCAAAGTTAGGTTGATTATGCCAAATAATCCTGGAGGTATAAGTGTGTGTGAAGTGTGTGTATATATATATATATATATATATATATATATATATATATATATATATATATATATATATATATATATATATATTGACAATAGAAAGAGGAATTAATAAATAACTGAGATCCTAATACCGAACCTTGTGCAACACCACTTGGCACAGGTTCTATTTAGTACTAACCTTTACATACTGAAAACTATTATTTCATGTACTTGCTAGTTTGTGACACTTTTCATTTCATTACATTACAAATTCTGCAGCAGTAAAGAATGATCAACTGTAATTAATGCTGATTAAAAGTCAATAAATATACCAGTTACGTGTTTCTCTCACAGCTTTTGCTTGATTTTCCAGAAATTCCATCACTGCTAAGACGATGAGTGTTTGCTTCTGAACCCATATCATTGATCATTTGGTGATTCATATTTCTTAATAAAGTGATCAATTCTGTTTTATAAGTTATTTTAGAAATTGAGGTATATAAGAAACTGGTCTGTAATTTGATAATATCAAAAATGTGTTTTTCTGTTGGAAACATGTAGATTAATTTTACAGGGTAACAAAGTGTGATTTTTGTTTTTATTTTTTGACTTCTATCTTTAACCTTAGTAACTGGCTTCAACCAAAATGCTTACATTTTGTGTATGTGCTCTTAAATCTCGATTGTTAAGAGTGGTAGTTATTGATTACCCTAGAGGTTTTTGGTAACTGGTCATAATGTAGGGTTTCTGGAGGTTTCACCAACTCAAATATAAGACTTTTTAAAACCATTATGAATAAAATGTAAAATTGGCTGTGGCTTTGTCCTTCTCTCATGGCAGATCGCTGTCTCCAGCCTTAATCCCTGTAGTGCCAAGCTTTTTTGTTCAGAATGCATGTTGCCTTGCATGGGTTGGCAACAGAAGCAAGCCAGTGGCAAAGATGAAGGTGGTTTAGCCAACTGCCGATAAAGTTACACTTACCTATGATAGACGCAAGAATTCTAGCATCTTTTTTGCGAACGTTGTCCAGCCAACTGCAATACATTTACACTTACCCTTGATAGGGAAAAAAAGCTAGCTAGCTAGCAAGTATTAGCAGTTTGTTACCAGTAGCCTTAACTGCCTCGAGACACAGAATGCAATGAGTGATGATGTCTGCGTGCAACTCAGACTTTTGCCTGATACAAAAGTCCTGTTAGAAAAAAAACTCTACAAACCCGTGACAAAATTTAAGACCTGTGATTAACATATTTAAGGCCAAATTACATTTTCTTTAATGAATTTAAGACATTTTAAGGACTTAATTTTAGATTTATGAATTTAAGACTTTTTAAGCATTTTTAAGGATATGCGGGCCTCCTTCTATAGTCTAAAAATGTATCTATAATTTGGTAATAATAGACTTATTATAGACACACTTTATGGTACACTGGACGCAACTTGTAGTATTTCTAAACCTGAAAGAAATACATATTCACAAAAGCTTCTCATCTTAATTAATAATGCAGTAGGTAAAAACAGTGTCACACAGATCAGATTGCTGATAAAAAGTACACCAAAAATGTTGTCATACTATTTATTTTAGATTTTCCTACCAAATCAGTCATCCGAAAAAGGGGGAAAGCTTTAATCTCAATAGGGTTGTCATAATATAAGTTGATTTAACGTAAAACATCACCTTTGCCGTTTGTCAGCGGTCTCATTTTTCCGATTTGCAACGGCAGCTGTGGAGCCTCTTTCCCATACTGGGGCAGTGATGGGATCCCTTTGCTGAAGGGTGAATGTGGCATCTCGTTCCCCAGGAACTGCTGCTGGGGGAAGTCATCGCCGTACTGCGGGATGGGCTGAGGCTGCTGCTGAGGCGGCTGCTTTGGTCCATAATATGCTCCACCTTGAGCCGTGTTGATTACATACGGCTGGAATAGAAAGATGACATAGCAGAAGAAATGAAGAGGTACAGCCACCATTTTCTGTGGAGAAAGAGAAAAAATACAGTTTTAGATGTTCTTTTTGCTTCAAATAAAAAAATAAAAATCAATTTTGTTCAAAAATGTACTATAACATAGCAGATATTAATAGGACCACAGGCATCAAACAAAAAGAAAGTCTCTATTCAAGCAAGATGTGAATCCTCCTTTGGCCTTGTGTACCTCAAGAGGATTTAGACAATGTAAACACGCACAAAATATTCTAATTAGGAGGCCCTGCTGTGAAATCATGAACACAATCTTTAATCATTTGAACATGTTCATGTTTGAGGGCTCCGCTAAGCGATACCAGGAGGGCTCTGTGAAATAAACACGAAGCTTTCGCATGTATTTAGAATGAAGCTGAACTATGGAGATCAAAGCATTTGGATCGCTGCAGTAATTTTAGTAAGACTTGCTTACATTTCTGGGGAGCAATTATTTAAAATACACAATCATCAAAGAACAAGTAACCAGCACTGAGGACATGGTGATCCTATGTGAGGTCCTATCCATGGACGTTTCTGAATAGTAGATGAATGAGGACTTTATTTTTTTGTGATTATTCATGTTTAGATTCAGCAAATATTATAGAGGCCTATTAGATGAAGGTAATTCTGATTAGTATTTTCTATTTATTTTCCTCATAAAGAAATTTATATGATTGGTATAATTTTAACAATAGTCATACATTTGTTGTCCATACTGTATGCATATTTATTGTATATATTTGTGTATACGTGTATGTATATATATTACCTTGGTTAGTTCCTTTAATACCCAGTAATGTATTACTGGGTATTAAAGGTATTATATATTATATAAAAAACTGACACTGCTGACGTGTGTTGTGTCCATAAATGACTGCAAGAAAAACACTTGTTGTAAACTTGTCCATATCTAGAGTCAGAGCAACAATTAAAAAGTTTAAAACAACTGGAAATGTGACAGACCAGGAAGGATGAGACCCAAGGTTATTTTGCCCCTGTGTACAGTGAGGAGACTGTTAAGGGAAGTAAAAATGTTGTCTTTAAAGTTCACTGTTAGAGAACTACAGAAAAGAGTACCATCTTGGGTTCAGGAAGTCTACCATTTATTTTAAGGCTTTTATATACATCATTACATAGGGTGTCAATAAATGTTTGGTGTCGTAGTTTTCCCAATGAAAGAATTTATTTTCAGACATCTTCCTTGTGTCATTGTGCACTGTCAGGCTAAATCTAATTCAACAACAATAACAGGAATGATTACTTTTCTCACATAATATATTTAACTTATTGTGTATTTGGTCATATTTCACTGTAAGTCCTACTGTATCCCTATTCTGCAAACACTAGTTTGTGAAAACTTTTGAGTGGGTTAAAATAAATGCAGCCAATAAAAAGCTCCCCCAACAAATATTCACGTTTCCTGAAATGTCGATTTGATGTCCATATGCTGAAGTTGGTGTCATATTTGATCATGTCTGAAGAGCTTGTAAATGTTGGCATAGTTTATCATATCCCTCACTGCTGAATGCAAACTGACATTTAAAATGAGCCAACCAGTAGAACAACACAGTTAGAGATGTTAGATAAAATGACAAAAACATGCTAAGTTTAATATAAATGTATTCCCGCATATCATATAAAATAAAGCATACCATATTATTATTATTTATTAACAACGTTGACTATACGTTTTAGTATCACAATGAACTGATGCCAGACACAAAGATTTTGACAATTTGTATTCCATGTTGCCAAAAACCGCAGAGTTGCAGGAAATATTTAGCTATATATCTTTTTCAGTTGCAAACCAGAGAGTGATCCATAAGCTCTGAGCTTTTAAATTCAAGAGGATGTTACACAATGAGACACTAAACTGATCACAGCTGTAGTCCAAAGCTCTTAGAATCATTCAAACAAGCTGTTTTTTTTCTCCTGTGGTTGACTGAGGAACACATGTTTCATGAGGCAATAATAAGCACATGCTAGTCTTCATGATCGACAGGCAACACGCATGAAAAAAAAAACATACTAGCATTTACAGAACAAGTCAATCCAATCCAAGTGTCTTAAAACACAAGTGGGTATAGCAGTTTCTGTTTAAGAACAACAAATAAGATGACTGTTGACATGTTGAAGAAACCAGATTGAGATGATTTAGGGTGTTTTCACACCTGATAGTCTGGTAGACTTTTCAGTTGGGGACCAAAATTGCAACATTTGTCACATTTTCGGCTGATGAAGTTCACTTTCACACTGCACTGTCTCTTTGAACTGTTAGCTTCAGGACTGCTAGCTTCTTAGACTAAAACCTTCTAAGACACAAGACACTTAAATGATAAGTTCTGAATTTTTCTGTTGTTTTTTTTTTTTTTTTTTTTTTTAAGAAGTGAAGTAATATTCCTCTTACCCTGTTGTACATTCATTAACTTGGCAGAGGTCACATCACTGTCAAATGAAAATAGATTTAAGTAGTTGAAACTAGTAGCTTGTCAGATAAATGCTATCTTTTTCTTCTCTTTGGGGTTTTCACTTAAGAGGTCACTATAGCGAATTATCTGTCCCCATTTAGTCCTATCCTCTGCATCTTCTATTCTCACAAGAAGTAACTTCATGTCCTCTTTCACTACATCCACAAATCTTCTTTTAGGTCTTCCTCTCAGCCTCCTGCCCTGTGGCTTCAACCTCAGCATGCTTCTACCAATACAGTCATTGTTTCTTCTCTGGACATCTCAGTCTGGCCTCTGACTTTATCGCTGAAACATTTAACATGATGTACTCATTCCTGATCCCATCCATCCTCATCACTCCCAAAGAGAACCTCAACATCTTGAGCTCTGCAACCTCCAGTTCTTTCCCTCATTGGCGCTGTCTCTAAACCATACAACATTGCTGGTCTCACTAGTGTCTTGTCCCTCTATCCTTTCATTCTTGCTGATACCCTTTAGACAACGTACTTGACACTTTTCTACGCCCATTCCAACCTGCTAGCACAGGACCGTTGAAACTAAGTATTAAATTCTTCTACCTTCTTTACTTCTGCTCCCTGTAACATCACCATTCCACTTGTACCCCTCTCATTTACAGAGATGTATTCCATCTGGCTGCAACTAATCTTCATTCAGCTCTTTTCTAATACATGCCTCCATCTCTCTAGCTTTTACTCTACTTGCGTCCTGCTCTCACTGTAGATCACAATGTCATCTGCAAACATCACAGTCCTTGGAGACTCCTGTCTGACTTCATCTGTCAGCCTATCCATCCATCACCAAAGCAAACATGAAGGGGAGAAGAGCTGATCCTTGATGCAGTCCCACCTCCGCCTTGAACTCCTCCATCACTCTTACAGCACACCTCACTGCTGTCTCACAACGCTCATACATGTCCTTCACCTCTTTCTGATCATCTCTGTACTTCTCCAACTCCACAACACTCTTCTTTTTGTTCAGTTTCCACCACCTGGTACTCTGCTCTGCCCTTTTTCCCCTCCATCTTCCTCGCCATCAGTATCGTCCTTCAGATCACTATCCTATGCTGTCCAGCTACACTCTTACCTACCACTACCTTGCAGTAACTAATCTTCAGAGATGTAGTCCATCAGTGTGCTCCCTCTTCCGCTCTTATAAGTCACCCTATGTTCCTGCCCCTTCTTGGAGAAAGTATTTATCCTTTTCGCAAAGTCTACCATGATCTATCCCTCTTTGTTCCTATACTGGATACCAAACTTGACCATCACTTCCTCATCCCTTCACCAACATCCATTTCTTCTGATTCAAGCAATTCTCAAACTGAAAATGTTCCTATCGGTAGGCTATGTTACCATATATGAAAACACACAGGTTGTTGTTCTGTTTGGTTATGATTTTTTTCAGCTGAACAACATCCGTATTTCAGTGTGGATCTATGTCGGTTGACCATGCTAGCTGTAGATCCAGTGCAACTTGTCAATCCGCTCTAGCTTTGTCAGTAAATGGAGTAAACTTTTAGTTTTTGCTTTACCTGTGCAACAGCATTGAAGGCGGTATGTTCTTGTACTTTTCAAGTCTCGCATTTGTTATTAAATTGTCAAAACTGACTCATGATCAGCTGACCTACCAATTCAGATGATATTCAAATTCAAAAATACTTTATTTATTCCAAAGGGAAATTAAATACTAATAATAATATGACGGTGAATCTAACTTCACATCAAGATATAAATTTTGTTTGGTTGAAAAAAAAAAGGCAAATGTAAAACATTCTATTATGAATTTCTAGACTCTTAATATCTACTTAAATAACAATCATCCCACTGATATGAGCATTTTCATTTTGAGAAGTTTTACTCTGCTGAAGTCAGCTAAAGCTGATCGTCTATGTCTGACTAGCTATTAGCCTCCACTACTCTAAATATGTAATTTCATTTCCAACAAGCTTAGTTCAAAAATCTGAACTAACCCATCAAGGTTGGAGGACCACCACCAGAAAATAAAAAATCCTGCATTTTGTTCCCATATCTTCTCAACCAGATATAAAGAATTATTCATTTAGGTCTTTTTTTCTTCAAAACCACACTTGTGTTGCACAGAAGGTCTCAAGTCCCATTTTGAAATCTGACACTATATCTGGCTGTCATCAGAGAATGCTGTCATTAGTGTCAATAAAACCTTCCTCCTTCATCAATATTGTACTAATAACAAGGCTGCATAAAAACCAGGCAATGCAGTGTCAAATTAAAGTGAGTTCTCTTTGAATAACCTATGGTAATCCACATACACATGTTTTTTGCCTTTAAGAAACAGCTTAAAAGTTTCATACTTCAAGTTAATATTTCTACTGGAACTTTTCCACTCTAGCCACTTGAAGGCAAATATGCAATTTACTCCACTGTAGCTAATAATTACCTATAATAAAAGTGGTTGGATACAGAAAGTTCATATCATTATCTTTTGCTTCCCAGCACCACAGAATGTATCTTTGATAAGCTCCAAATTATAAGAGGATTAAATGTTGATGCTTGATTATGCTGTATGGAAAATAATGAAGCCCCCTGAATCGTGTAGCTGAGCTTTATTTCTGGTTTCCATCACACAGGCAAAGGTTAAAGATATTCACCACTCCTTTCAACGCAAGCTTTGTGAGTAACTTAGGACCCCCCGTTTTTATGTAGACAATCTCAGTTGACTTCAAACTCAAAAGTGCAGAACTTTTTTGCACACAAGGCAGGTATAGTAACATAAACCATACAATAGGAGTAACCCAAAGACTTCAGAGACATCAAACAACAAGAAATTGACCGTTTGCTCACTTCATGACTTGTCTGTACCACAGATATGTCTCTGCTTAAGGAAATTTATTTGGTCGAAGACTTCCATTACCGTAGCAGTTCTTCTCTGCCACAAAGCCTGTTTTTTCCCCTTTAAATGGTGCCAAATTTGTAAGGTGAATGCGTTTTAGGTTTAACAACAGAGTTCAGAATGTGAGTTTGACCCATGAAAAACTTGCCGAATCCCCTTTACCAATGCTAAAGATCTTATTCCGCTATTGACTCTTGTCTTCTCTTTTCTCGGATTTGATTCATGTCATCTATACAGCCCAGACTAAAGACCAACTGATGAGGCCTGTATGATTAAAGTTTAGAGAAACAAGGAATATTTGTAATTTAACAAATTATCCATTCATTCATCTGAGATCGTGTCGAGGGGACAACAGGTCCAGGAGGGAACCCCAGACATCCATTTCTTCTGCAACATTCTCCATTTCATTCTGGGGTATACCAAGGCATTCCCAGACCAGACAGGACATATGTTCCCTCCAGCGAGCTCTGGGTCGTCCCCGGGGTCTCTTCCTACTAGGGAGACACCCAGGGTGCATTCTGATCAGATGGCCGAACCCGTCTATATATATATTACTGGATTGGACAGCACCTATTAGCTGCTATAGCTAGTAATGCGCCATTAGTATGCACTGAGTCATGTCCACAAAACCACACTGTTCCAATGTGGGATGAGCATGAATCTGTCACAAAAATAGTTTTAGCGCCCTTATATCGTGTCCGATTTCTATAAAATGTGGCTTAAATTAAAGCTGAGAATATTTGAAATGTTTTGAGACACAAAATATATATTCTCCCTCCATCTAAATCTATAAACAGTTTGGTTTCTGTCAGTTCTGTCAAGATGCAAGAGAGGACTTTTTTTTTTAAATGTGTCTGGTCTGGCAGTGTGGCACTCAGAATTGTCGTCTGAATGTCAAGGTAAGGCCCAACAGATTTACTTTCACAAGTGGAGCATTACGGCTTTCACCATGTTTCTCTTGGTATATATATGAAACTTTATTAAAAATTGCTTTGGGTTTATTTCAAATGTAATGAGCAAGAGAGGACTTCACGAATTTCTCTTTTATACTGGACAATAATTTATTTTACCCAACTGCCGTTGTAGGAAACATAGTTTGTTCAAATTTAACAGACTATAACTGCTACACTTTATGAAATATTTCATCCTATTTAATGATAGTTATAAATATTGCCAAGTTCAACAAACAAACGAACGAGGCAGTTAGTCCAGTTTTTGTCGTTTATTAAACTTTTTGAAATGACAGCGGCTGCAGTGCGCCACAACAAAGGGAAAATAATGGCGAAAAGTAGGTGAAGAGCAACTCAAAACCACTGGTATTCTTCTTTTTACCCACTCTGTCTGGTTTAGAGACTCTCTGTCAGAGTAGAGATTACCTTCAAGTATATCAGAATTCAACACCAAAAAACACGCAAGCATTTCCCACACAAAAAAGTGAATAAAAACACCAACTTATAGTCTGTTACAGTTTTATGCTTTCAGGCTTGATGTGTATTTTGTGATGATTAAGTGGCTGTGTGAACACCAGCAGTGGCTGATTCGCTGCTAACACCTGCTCTACTGATGATCTGTCAGAGAGACGGTGTGTTGGTCGCCTTATTTTAGTGTTAACTGAACTGAAACATACTGAATTGTGCAGCACATGGACATGTTAAGTTCTCAAAGTGAAGCTACTTCCCACATTTTCGATTTTTTTTTTTTTTTTATATATATCTATGGTAGCTGAGAGCGGTCATACTCGCTCATGGTCTTTTTCCCTGATGGTTTTCTCAAGATAACGAGTTAATTTTCTGATGGTTTTCTCGAGTTATGGTGGTTATGGTCGTGGTGGTTTTATGGTGGTTTTCTTGATATAATGAGTTAGTCTTGAGAAAACAAACTTTGCTTTCCCGAGATCACAAGATGATTGGTGTGTGTGCTAAACCTGATTCCATCCTTCCAATGCATTCCACAACAGCAGGAGAGGATTTATACGTGTAAGTCATGGCATGGATGTGTAGTTCTGTGAATAATTCTCTCAATAAGTGATAGGATAGGGTAAACCATAAAGACACCACCTCGTTGGTCTGATGATTAAACCATTGGGAAATTAACTCATTATCTCAAGCTATTTCATGGTAACGATGTCATCATCTCATTATCTTGAGACAACGGTCATCATTATTTCATAATGACGTAAATATCTCATTATCTCCAGAAAGCAGTCATTGTTATTTCGTGATAACGACATAAATATCTAATTATTTGGAGAAAATCCATCGGGGGGAAAACACGCAAGTGTGACCAGTCTCGGCTTCCGTATATATCCTACAGTGAACATGTGTACAAACCTCCGTGTAGCTTCAAAATGAAACCAACAGCTCAGAAAATGGCTAAAAAAAGAATCCTCTGTACTTCTGAATGTAGCCAGTTGATACATGACAGAAAATATTATTAGACTTAAGATTAACGAGATGAACTACAAGCCCTGGGAACTGATAAGTGGAAAAAGGGCAGGCGCTGTAACACCACCTCGTGTCCATCTGTGCACGTCCCTACAGAACACCCAAACTGATCTCCAGGTTTTCATCGGGGTAACGTCTGGACTGGCAATCAGCATTTACCTCTTGAAGGAACAGGGTTTGGTCCCTTGGAATGGAGATATGGGATTGGTGGCAGGATCTGATCTTAATATTTCTCTTTTAACATTAGTCATTTCTCTAAGAATCTATTTATGGAAATTTGACACCACCTCCCCATCTCTCGCTTGATGACAATCCCATGCAACAAGAAGTGCCTGGCCCGAAGTGGTCTCTGTATCCTGTGAACGTCTTTGCCAACACTTACAACTGCAGCCGGCTGGGCTTGGTGACGAGCCAAGAGTCTTTTATCACCTCTTACTCGGATTTGAGAAAAATCAGATTTCCATTCCCCTTTGTGTTCTCCTCCTGACTGATTCCAGATGGATGGCTTCAATAAACAAACGATAAGAAACAGGGGTATGTCGTCACTTTACAGGACTGGGTACAGATTGCACATCATTTTCCAACAGGAAAAAAAACCCTGTTGTTGCAGCTTTTTATATTTAGAAATCCTAAGTGTTTGTCAAGGAAAACACCAATCAGGTGAGAGTAGTGTGCTTGAAGTGCCAAGACCACATCTGGGGAATGCACGTGTTCAAACTTTTTTTTTTTTTTTTTTTGCATGAATGTTTGTCAGTTAATGTCGATTATTTCTTCTGCCTTTTTAGGTTCTGCAGGCAAAATGTCAATAGATTCTTAAAGCCAAAATGCAATCAGTGCATGTAAAACTGAGATATCAAGTATATTCATCAGTGAACAGGAAAATAATTCCTAACATATGGTTAATTTTTTCTCTTCAACTATCAAAATCTGTATACGTGTTTCTCAATATATTAGAATTTAATCTGAAAATCTACATTGATTTCAGTCATTTTTAAAAAAATCCAACCTTTCAACTTTTTTTCTTTTGCAAATATCTTTTGTGGTGTACATGAAGGGAGTCAATAACTGGCTTAGATTTATGGAATAATAATTTTCAACCACATTTTTCCCCTCCACTCAACCTTCCATTCATATTCTTTTTTTATTTGTCCTATATAATATTCTTATTTTCTGAGAAAACTAATTTTGTTTTGTAGAAGCTGTAAGCCATATTAATCAAAATGAAAAGAAATATTGAAATATTTCAGTGTGTGTGTAATGATCACATAAATAGGCATCAATCAGATATGATATTCTCGTTTGAAATTCTATTGCACTTGTAAATGAAAGGTAGATCTGATGAGACAGCAGAGGGCGCCAAAGTCCCTTTTAGAAATTGATA
The DNA here is from genome assembly GCA_014839685.1 of Anableps anableps. Lineage (NCBI taxonomy): Eukaryota > Metazoa > Chordata > Actinopteri > Cyprinodontiformes > Anablepidae > Anableps > Anableps anableps. The sequence goes on from CM026088.1 coordinate 15,892,509, forward strand.
TTTTTTCTTTGAAATCCAATGTTTGTTTTTTTCCCAACTATTTCTAACAGGCCAGAAGAACAACAGTAAAAATACTCAATTATTCCAATAAGCTACAGTCATGTTCATGTGTTTTTTTCCCCTCCCTTTTCTGTCTCTCAGTCATCAAGTACTTCTTTTTTCTTTAATGTCCCAGTTTCTTTGCATCAATAAAGCTGAGCCTCCTGGACTAAAGATTAGCTTCAAGGGAATAACAAATCAAAGGAAGTAAAATGCAGCTTCTCTGCCTCTTCACCTGACAGTTTATCGTCTGTTCTTGGAGTTCTGGGAACCACCAAATGTCTGGCCACAACTTTCATCTCAGGCTCCCAAAAAAAAGAATCTTTAATCATTTGGAAAATTATTTTCCTGTTAGCTCTTGAATTCTGTCAAAACAGAGTATCTAATGTCCGTGGATAGCAGTTAATAGCAGCTTTGAGTTTTGCACACTCCATTTTGAACTTTCGAGCTGATTTCTCATGACATGTTCCACTTTCTCACACAGCAGGAAGGAAAAGCCATCCGAGGCGCGTCTGCATTTCTAAGCTTTCAGTTTGACCAGCGGATTTTTTTTGGGTGGTTTTGCCACATTCCTCGTTTTCAGCTCTTTTTCAGATTTGCACTGACTCATACGTGGAAAAACCCTCTGAGTGAATGAATATTTTCGTAAGCAATGAAAGTGTTTTGGCCAATAACCAGATCTTATAATGTATCCTATGCTAAAACCACAGACTCCACTGGGGAATTTGGCCCTTTAAACGGCAGAAATCTGTTTCCTGAACTGTATGAGTATGAGACAAACTAACTAATGCTGTTCCAGAAGTCATATCTCCCTAATTCTGATCTCTTCTCATCATATATCTGTTAAACAGTTGTGAGATGTTGATCTAGAAAAATAACCTCTATCATACATGTTAAGTATGTACAGCATGTGTACGATTTTAAATTTCAAGTCAAATGCAGACCAGATTTGCTCTTTCATCTACCGCCGACTCTAAATCATGCAGGGTTGTGAAAAGTATTGGCGTCCTGATAGATTTTGTTCTCTTTCCCTCACTTAAACGGCTTGTACGAGACAGATTAAGGTCCACACTTTGACTAGGCCACTCCAGAATCTTCATGTTGCTTTTTTGTTTTGTTCTTTTGAGTCATGTTTTCTCCATATATGGATAATGGCTCCCAATGTGGCTTGCTGGAGTCCCGAACCCCGAGAAATGGCTTTTTAACCTTCTCCAGAGACTTTGTTTCTCTTCTGTTCTTGATTTGTTCTGGGGTGTTTTTTTAGATCCCAGTCTTGCGGTTTGAGATATTTTTGTGTACTTCATGTTGTCAGACATGTTGTGGGAAGAAAAATTGAGCTCCAGTTTCATAAAAATATGGCTAATCACACTTAATAACAACGGGAGGGGATCCTTTTTCCACATAGGGCCAAGTGAAATTATGTTTTCAGTGGAACCCCGCCTATTCATGGTTCAGCATTTGTGGATTAATATTCTTTGAGATGGAACTAGAGCCATACTAAGCATGCAGTTCGTGACTAGCAACTGGTTTGGTTGCTGGACCATGCTGGTTCCATGATACAAACAGAAATGGTCCCAGTTTATAAAGACATAGCTTCTTTAAACTCCCCTTGAATGTAGTGAAAGATAGCATGGAGGCTTTCTTAGTAAAGCTAGCGAAGGCTAACATACTCTCCACCTTACATTGACAACAAACATCAATGGAGGTCTACCTTGGAATACTTGAGACCCCCTCTAAAAACCTATATAACTGTCTATTTTAATAGTTCAAACACCAAACATACCTTAATATGCATTAATACGCACAGTAGAAACCGTCTTAGCGCTACCATAGAGGCTAACATCCACGGTCTTCCTTATCTCTGCTCTTGGGGGTTCAGTACAATCAGCAGCAAGGTAAATAAATAGTGCTGCTAGATTGGCTGGTTTGCTAACGGTCAGCCAATAGCGTGTCAAGTGGTATTGACTCTAGGTATTTCAGGTTCCTAAGTCCCATTTTCTTTCGAATATTTTAGATACAATGTATGAAAAAAATCAACTAATAGGCAAATTTTTTTCTGATCATTTGGAGTTACACACTAGAGAAGTTTCTTGTTACTCAGTTTTGCAGAATAAGCAGATAAAATGGATCACAAAATTTAGTGACTGTAATCCAAGTTGCATTAAATCTAAATAAATTTATGTTAAAAATGAAATGATAATATCTGTTGTCATTATATTAACTTAGCAGTGGTGGGAATAATTTTATCTTTTATCTTTTTATCTTGGTTAAAAAGTCCATAAAAATTAAGTGTAAATACTGTCATACTATGGTATAAGAAATTATACAGTGAGAATCTCAAAGCATGCCTCCAAGGCACTCAGTGCCTCAATACACCCTGTTTTAGCTGGACAACAATCTTTACTGGGCCTTTTGCAACTTTGTGATGAAGTGAAGCTGATGTTTTGCTCTTAAAACTGTCCAACTATTAAAGAGTTTTGATCCAGGAAGACCTGATGGGTCTTTTCTCCAACCAAAAATCCGAGGACATACTTTTATCCTCACTCAGCTTTGCAAACGAAACATCTGGTTAGGGTTATCTAAATCTGACTGCCTAAAAGGAGGGAAAATAATCTCAGCGGGTTTTTTCTGATTTTGCGAAGCTCTGCGTTGCATGAAGCACACCTTTTTCAACCCAACCTTAACCAAACCACAGAAGACGTCCCACATTTTAATACAAATTCAAACTTAGAAGGCATCAAAAATGCAGCCTGACGGGGTGTATGAAGCTTCCCAGACTAGCAGTAATGGGTGTCTGATGGTGACGCCTGTGTGAGATGGATTCCCTCGGGTTGATTGGTGGTTTTTGGCGCTGGTTGTGTTTTCTGTGCAGTTTCTGCACAGCAGGAAATTCCAACAAGCACTAGTTGCCTTGTGGGGGGATGTATAATGGTGTGGTGAAACCCAGCTGGAACTTTTGGCTAATCCAAAAGGTTAGCAACACTGAGCACCACTAAATGAACATAACGCATACAGAGAAACACGGTGGCGGTGCTTTGGGTAGAAAGCTGCAGAGGAAGAGCTTTGTCAGTGTTACAGTGAGGCAAATCCTCCGAACCAACAAATTGTTGGCTTCAGTCTAAGAAAATAAAACTTTTGTCCAGAAGATAGTCTTTGATGTCACCTGCAGAAACAGAAACTACAATCTGAGTCTTTGGGGTTTTGGAATGGGGTATGGCTCATGGTCAAAGTGGCTTCTGGGGCACTACTGGTTGGGTGGCGGTACTGCAAGGAGGACAGGGGTTCCCTGACACCGTGGGGGTTGCGGTTGCACACAGCTCGTCTCTGCCTCCTATGCATGTGTTTTTGCTCTTTATTCTGTTGGTAAAATACAATTCTTCAAAAAAAAAAAAAAATAAAAAAATAAAACGGGAATGTTACGGAAGCATTTAACTGCCAGAGCTTGGAAATAAACTCAGAAGTATCTCATAACGAGATATAAAACTTGTTAAAACGAGAAACTTTTGACGAGTCTTGCAACAAGAAAGCGAGAAAACAACAAAGTTTCGAGATGCAAAACAAGAAATTTTCTCAATATAACGTGAAGAGTTTTATATCTCATTATAATGAGAAACTTCCTCATTTTAACAAGATGTAAAAATACGCTTCTTTGACAAATTACAACTTCTTAGAAAGGCATGAAGAGGCTTCTTCTAACTCTCTTTCTTCTAGACGACATTTAGAAATCCGAATAGGTCCTGCTGTTTTACTGTTACAGTCTTTTGCATTTAAAAGAGAAGATATTTTGGTTTTAACGAGATTCAAATGTTATGCGTTTTTAAAATCTGGTTAAAATGAGAACATTTTCTTGTTTTACCGAAATTTGCGTCGTGTTTTGAAAAAGTTTTCTAACTTTAACGACATTTGTTTCTTTTTAACAAGAATGTTTTCTTATTTTTAGCGAGATTTGCATCTCATTACAAGGAGAAAGTTCTCATTTTAAAGATGTTTGTGTTTCATTATAATGAGAATATTTTCTTGTTTTAATCGATTTTTGTCTTGTTATGAGAAAGTTTTCTCATTTTAAGATTTGTTTCTTAACAACATAAGAACGTTTTCTGATTTGAACAAGATTTGAACAAGATTTGTGTCTCCTTACAACAAAAGTTTTTTTGTTTTTGTTTTAATGAGATTTGCATCTCCTTATAATGAAAAAGTTTTCTCGTTTTAACAGGTAGCACTCCTGAATTTATTTACAAGATCTGGCAGTTAAGTGCTTCCATAGAATGTAAAAAAGAATGTAAAAAATTAGGAAAATAAGAAATAAAGAAATAAAGGAAGGAAGGAACAGAAAGTAGGATAGAAAATTAACCATGGGCATAACTTAAAAGCGAGAGTAAGGCAGATACTAAAAAATAATGGTGAGGCAGTTAAAAGTTGCTTTACTCGAGAATTCGTTTGAATTTGAATGATTTCACTATACAAAATGAGTGTTCCAACTTAGTCACATGCATTTATGTAAATAATCAGACCCCTGCAAGTTTGCATTATTTTGTATTGGTTTATAGAGATCATAAAGTTTTTTTTATGAGGAACTGCAAAATTAGCTGATAGCGAGGGTAAAGTGATGTTACAGCAGTCCTGAGAAAATCAATCTGTTACAAGGTCCCGCTATTAAAACCGTCACTTACAGCTAAAATATTATCCTCCCTCTTCCTGCTGCTCAGGTTGTTTTGCTGTTAAATATTTTATGGTAATAGTAAAAGTTATAACTCTGTCTACTTAGGATTTTGGAGAAAACACACTACATCATAAATCTGAAATTATTTGTGCGGTTGAAGTACTGGTGAATAAAAGTGAACCTGCAGGAAAGTGTAGTTTTGTGTTTGATTACCAAAGCAGCACTGCCATGAAGTCTGCAGGTAATTTTTATGTTTTGGGAGATGTTTGGAGCGGTTTGCATGGTAGCGAGAGGATTTTTGAACACATGGCCTCAAATCACAGCGGCTGCAGCTGTGGGATTATACCACATGTTCCCTCCAAGATATGCAAACACTTCCTGTTAGGGAGGTGAGAAACCTGAGGGAAAATGAGAAGGTGCAAGAAAATTTCTTTGGAAAAACATGGTGGATGTAAAAAGTATCAACCAATTTCAGCCTCTGATTCATCATTCATTAATCATTTTTTTCCCCACCTTTAAGTAAGACATTTATCCTTCACAATTCATCTGATAAAGATCTGGTTGCATAAATGAGCACACCTGGGCTGCCATTTCAAACCCCCACTCCATCTGTTTCAGTCGTTGTGTCATTGGGCAAGACACTTCGCCCGGTTTGCCTACTGGTGGTCGTCAGAGGGCCCAGTGGGGACGATTGTATGGCAGCCTTAGTTCTGCCAGACTGCCAAGGACAGCTGTGGCTATAATGTAGCATACCACCATCAGTTTGTGAACGTGTGGGTGAGTGACTGGGGTCCTCTGGATTGGATAAAGTACAAGTACAGGCCATTTTCCATTTACTGCAGACTATGCTTAGTTGTAGCACTGTCTTAATGTGTGAAGACATAAGAAATCAGAAAAAGAAAGACCGTTTGTTGAGTGTGTGATAAAAATCACTAAAAATACAGAATAAAGGCCATTGAAATTTTCTTGAAAGTAATCTTAAAATCTCGCCCCATCTTGTCCTCATGAACTCAATGTCATGTCTCTCCTAATGAAATATGAACCTGTGTTTAAATGACTATAGCCTTTTGGGATATTTGTGGTTGTGTGCGAGCGTGAGCATGAGCGTGAAAGTGTGTGTGGAGTGCTACTGCTAGTTTGACACCCTGAATTGGGAAGATGATAAAAAGAGTGGTGGACCTCATAGCACTCAGTGCCCAAGAGTAGCAAGGGGGTGAAAGCTTCCAGGGGCCGCAGAAGCCCCAGGCAGACAGACACCAGGCACTCTCACAGAGTAGCAATTTGTCCAACACAGAGGCAGGTCTCCAGTGAAGCAACAGAAATGTTTAGCACCAAGGAGGGAGAACCCCCCACCCCTCACAAGCACCCCAGACCTGCCGAGCAAGCACTGGCAATCCACAGCACACGAGAATAAGAAAGACCAAGAAGGGGGAGGGCACTATGCCATCTCACCTGATCAGACAGCCCCAGGGAGGCCAAAGGAGTGGGACCCTCACCAGGGCCTAATTAAAGGCCCCCACATACTTGGGCATACTTCACTCTGTGGAGGTTCGTGCTTACTTAAAACGGACTCAAAGCAGATGTCCGCCAGACACGTGTACGAATGTCGATTTTTACGACAGCGTACATGTACTCGGTGTTGCACGGTAAACTGCTCGACGGGAAACAGTGTTCCCATCAAATTGTTTTGTATGCAACACCGAGCTGTTAAGGTTGAGAGTTGGCGCAACCAGTTGCAAGGACATGGAGCAGGACTGCAAGTCTCTGTGTCGCACTGGCAGGTGAGCGGTGGCTGCCCTGGTAGAGAAAAAACGGAGCTAGGCACCAAACTAGCTCATCAAACTTCCTGGTATCCATTTGGATTGTCACGAGAAATGTAGGCAATTGGTACGCTTTACTATGAAATCTCAACCATTCATGGACAGTGCGCACAGAGTCCATGCAGCTCAGAAAATGGACTGTAGACCCGAGTATGTGGGAGCCTTTAGTCTCTATAGGCCATAGACCACACTTCAACATTGAGTCCCCACACCAACCCCACGGGTTCCCCCACATAACCCGACCAGAACCCCCAAGGTTTTCCCCTTACCAACTATCCTCACTGTTTTAGAATACTAAAATTTACATTAAAATCTACATGTGGAGCACAATAATAGCACTAGTAAAAGTAGGTTTGTTCCCTCTTTAAGTGAAAAAAAGTAGTTTTTCCTAATCCCTTTATAAAAGTTTAAATCTGCACCCAATGGCTTTTGCGCTGATGTTTGGAAGACCATATAAGACTTTCAGTTCCACTGAGCAGCAGCGTTTAATAAGAAGCTGGAAGGCAGAAGCTTGTCTGAGGCCAAAACTCAGACTTCACACGGCAGGATCCAACCACCTTCAGGCAATCCGATGCACCCTCAGACACGCACAGAACCTGTGACCATGCTTAAACGGATTCCTTCACTGATCCAAAAGGAAACTGCAGACTGATTGACGGATTGAGTTCAGACATACGGAACAAACGTCCTTCTTTCAGTTCACCCCCCCCCTAAAAAAAAAAAAAAAAAAAAAAAAAAAAAAAAAAAAAAATCCCAATGTATTCTCTTGATGAGAAGGTTTTTTCCACTTCCCAGGTGGATTCTACAAATCAAGCTGTTAGGCAGTTATTTTTACAAAACATCTCCAACCCAAACTTTTCTTTCTTAGTATGACCTTTTTAGGCTTTTTATCACAGCAATGAAAAGTGAAGGTTAGTTTATGAGATTATCGTAAATGTATAGAAAGGATTAATGAGTTTTTACTATAGAAAGTTATTAATCAGAGGAAGGAAGGGTACATAAAATTCCAAATGGTGCCCTGCAGCAAGAAGGTCCTGGGTTTGAATCCCACCCTGGGGTTTTTCCTGCATGGAGTTCACATGTTCTCCCTGGGTACTCCAGGGAGTCCAAAAACATGACTTTAACAAATAATTGGTTGTTCTATTCCTTCTCACTGTAGTTTGCCAGAATTTTGGCCGTACCTTCTGACAGAACTATAAGGACTTTGTGATGGCCACTACAAGACATTGACTTTGTTGTTTTTAAGCTGTGTTATAACTAAGCTTTAACAACTTTGCCTTGATGTTGCTTCAGTGCTTTCACATAATGTTCCTTCCTTATGATGCCATCTGTTCTCTGAAGTGTACAAGTCCCTTCTGCAACAGAAAAACCCACAATGTGATATTGCCACCCCTGTATTTTCTAGTTGGGATGTTGTTTATAGGGTTAAAGCTTCTCCCATTAGAGTAACTGTGATCCCAAAAGTCAAATATTGATCAGACTCCAAAATTTGCACTTTCTAAATGTTGAATGGCTTTTTCTGGGGGTTTCTTTACTAATGGCTTCTTCCTCTCTGAGCGGCCTTTCAGGCATTGGCCTCACCTCACTGTGGTTGTGTGCACAGTGCATTTTACACCAACACTTGTTCATCTGTAGAACTTGGAACCTATCTCCTTTCCGAACGATGTGATGGCTGCACATTCTCATGCATAGTAGTCTTAAACTATATAGTAAGGTAATAGTGTTTTTTATACAAACTTCTAGTTTCAATAAAACATACTTTCAGCCCTCGAGAACGTTTAACTTGTCATTTTTGCTGCATGTGACAAAAAGTAATGTCGGGTTTCAAGACAGAAATGTTTTCTTCTTGAGAAATTTCCCAAGTCTGGCTAAAGTTTCCCTTAAAAGGTGTCCAATGAGTCTGAGGTCGAACTTTTTGAGTATCATCAAAACCTCAGTGAAACATGGTGGTGGCAGCATGTTACATTTCTTGAGATATAACATGGGTTTATGTCAGGATGTATTTGCAAATCAAAGTCAGCCTTGACCCAAGACCCTTAGGTGTCTGGTAGAGAGCTGAAGCCGAAGAGGGATTTCATTAGTTCACGGATTCATGATCCCATCCAAAAGGAAACAGACTGGTTTAAAAGGATTGAGTTCAAAGCTGTGGAACAAATGTCCTTCGTTTAGTCCAAGACGAAACAAAGCAAAAACAGGACGAGAGCATCTTAAGAAGCACAATGTTGATTCTGAGGTAGATGAATGGCTCTTTTTTGTGAATCCTACTACAAGATCTCAAACATTTTATGAAATATATGATTTTTTTCCCCCTAAATATGATATACTTTGGCTTCTTTTTGCAGCAACGAAAAGCTGAAACAAATTTTCTTACAACTTTATAGCAAATCCAGAACTTTCTGCAATTTCAGTTCGTGTTTTATGTTCCGTTAAAAAGCTGTCAAAAAACTAATAAGACTAAAGTCTGTGAAGCTCATTATGGAAAAGCATGTTCTTCTGAGTCAAAGAAATACCTCGCTGAGATGTTCAATCCATAAATAAGAGTGTAAAGCAGAAACCCCCTGATGTTTTAACAGTGAAGGGAAAGAAAGGCAGAACTCAGGCTGGAATTTCTAAATTCCACAAACCCTATTTTATAATATAAAAGCAAAAGAATTTAGCGCACTATTTAAGGAAAAAACACATTTTTAATGTTTTTTTTTATCAAGTCTGTCCTCTTAACGCTCCAAAAAACCAGAAAGCAGCCGACATTTTTCCAGCAGTGCTGATGACAGATGTGCAAAGCAAAAATCCTGAAATGTTAAGGCGTTCCATTAACTGGTGCTAAATCCTGTCAAGATGCTGCACAGTGCATTTAATTTAACAAGCACAATCCGGAGTTATTCTTCCCAGGTGGATCTCCTGGACTTTCATTTCTTTTTCTCTCTGCATGAGGGAATATGTCAGATATGATATGCAAAAGCTTCCACAGCGGAGGGTTTCCTCCTCAGTGGGCTTCGGCTTATTAAATGCGTGCTCTTTGGTTTAAGTGCTGCTTTTTAGTCATGAAAAATCTAAAAAAACAAAAAGACTGTTTTTCCAGAAATCAAACATCTAACTGAATGTATCCAGAACATTTTCCGTATGCAGAATCCCATCCAGCTATGGAAGTGGTGACAGATGACCTACCTTTAAATGTGGCTGCAGTTGTGGAGTCGGGAGTATCGGAGAGCTCCGAGGAGTTTGCTTTCCAGCAGCTCCGGTGGAAGCTTTGGCTTTTATCTCCAGGTGGGTGGAGCAGAACAAGCAGCGAGACGAGAAGCGCTGGATCTGTACATGTGAGAGTAGAGGAAGGGGAAAACAAGAGAAAATCACCAGTTGAACGTTGTGTTTGCAGCATTAGAGGCTGAGCAAAGGAAAGTGAGGGGGGGAGGAAAGGAAACCCAACCAGCTGCACCAACTATATATCACGATGAGGAGGAAGATTCTCGTTTGACTTGGACCTCTGCGTGCATTCTTCACATGCAGAAAGATTTAAAGGCAGGGTTTGACTTTAGTTAGCTAGCGTTTGCTGAGGTCAAATTCAAGCTGGGAAGGGAGGTTTTTGTGGCTGTTACAGTACATCCACAAGAGTTCATAAAACTATCTTATCTCAATCTATATGGAACTCCTCAGCTGAGTCAAATTTCAAATTTTCTCAAAAATATGTAGGAGAACTGGGTACGGCTTTGATTAGTTTTTGCTAATGGAATATGTCTAGTTACCAGGCATGCTGAAAACCAAGCAAACAGTTGTCTTCCCATTGCCTGCCTATGCAGTTACACTCGATTCTCATCTCCCTTCATTGCTCTATCTTGGATTTCTCCCATTGAGCTCAATTTCTCTGGTAGAATTTCAACCGGGCCAATCACCGAACAGAAGGAATTGTGAACGATGACGTCAATTTTCTGCGCTGTTTCAGAATTGTTGTCCGCCTATGTAGGGTTGTTGGCAATGGCAGCAGAGGAAGTGAATGAAGCCATTCAGTCCGTTGAGCAGTTAAAGTCAAAGCAAGAGGAATGTTTGAGATATTTTATTGCTGGCAAAGATATCGTTCAGCTTGGCACTTCCGCTAAGCTTCATAGTGTAGCTTCCTTGACGATTGAGCTGGCGTATTACATACGTCATGGCCAAACGTTAGCAATTGGTTAAAATCAGATCCAGTCATTTAAAACTTCAACAGAGTTCACGCCTCCAGGAAGCAATTGTTTCTCAGAGTCGGTGCCATCTTGCAGACAAAATGGAGGCAAGTTTTGAATAGCGTCTGATGGAAGAGATTAGAAAATAAAGAAGCTTGTTTGATACGTCAATAAGGGAACAGAAGGACGTTCAGGGAAGTAAAAAGACATGGGAGTATATAGCTCAGACCCTGGGTAAGGATAAACTTCTGTGTCGAGCTAAGTGGAAATACAGATTTGTTTAGGCAAGAAAGGAAATGAGAGGTAAACTCGACTGCGCACAGAGTCCGCGTGACTCACAGAATGAGCACAGTATGCCCGAGTACATGGGAGCCTTTATATTACCGTCTCCCTCATCACTGCTCATGGGGGTGTGGCCAATCACAAGGCGGTTGTCCACTGTATATTTTTTCAAGCTGTAATTCCACACATCTAAACATAATACAAATGCAACCTAAGGTGAACAGCACAATAGATTTAGTGCCATGATTTAGATATTTCAGATATTTTTATGTTTAAAGAACATTTTTTAGTATCGCAATCTGGATTTTATATTTACAGTTATCTTTATGTTCACAGAACATGTTGGTTTGTTGGTAAAATATTAGCTGTGTGTGACAGAATTGTATGTGTGTGGTATTTATTGTTTAAGATCTTCTGAGAGCCATTTTTAAGTTTGTGGAATTAAAATTTAATCTACAGTGACAATTAAAGGCAATCTTGAAAAGGTAAGCCAAAATCCAAGAACCTCTTGGATTCTTCCCATAAAAATGAAAAGAACAAGCAGCAGCCAGGAGTGCAAATGAACGCAGGAAGCAGGAATTACTGGAATGGCTTACATTAAGCTTTTGCAAGAAGAAATACAAAAACAAAACAGTACAAATGAATGATACCAACTATGAAGCACAGTGGTGGAAGGTTGATGAAGTGGGCTGGGCTGCAGCCACAGAATCATCCAGTGTTTGAATGTATACTAGGGGTGCACGATAACAAGAAATGATGATGTCATTATTATCAGTCCGATATAATAACGAATAGCACAGATAGCATGTTTGGTGGTGCGGGTGACGGGTGTTTTTTTTTTTTTTTTTTTTTTTTTTTTTTTTTTTTTTTTTTTTTTTTTTTTTTAATCAAGCGCTCCCATTCCTGCATAAGACCTGCATGGAGTTCAAGTTTAATTGGAGAAAACAACTCTCTGACTAGAAAGAAATCATTTTAAAATTCCCTCACGTCAGAAAACAACTGAGTCATAATTTTAATAATAGTTAAAACAATAATATATCAATTACCCCAGGGTGTTACACGCAAATGACAGAAATATAAACATAAAAGGTCAGAATGATCTATCGCTGTGGAGTTTGAGCTGAAGACGCCATTACACAGCAGCACCGGAGCACCACAGGGCACTGTACTCTCACCATTCCTTTTCACTCTGTACACTTCAGACTTCCAGCACCAGTCAGACTCCTGTCATCTCCAGAAATACTCAGATGACTCTGCAGCTGTCGGGTGGATCAGAGATGGACAAGAAGCAGAGTACAGAGAGCTGGTGGATCGCTTTGTGGCATGGTGTGGAAACAAGCATCTCATCTTGAATGTGAACAAAACAAAGGAGATGACTGATCTGACCCTGTTTCTCCTGAAATCTACAAACTCTATTTCCATCATGGGAGAAGAAGTGGAGGTAGTTGAGGAATATAACTACCTCGGTGTTCATCTAGACAACAGACTGGACTGGAGACTCAACAGTAAAGCGTCTACAAGAAGGGACAGAGCAGACTGGACTTCTTGAGGAAGCTAAGATCCTTCAAGGTTTGCAGCAAGATGTTGCAGATCTTCTATAAGTCTGTTGTTGAGAGCGTCATCTCCTCTGCTGTCATATGTAGGGGCAGCAGCATCAGAGCCAGGGACCTAAAAAGGCTCAATAACCTGATAAAGAAGCCTGGTTCTGTTCTGGGGACGACTGTGGAACCTCTGGAGATGATGGTACAAACAAGGATTTTACAAAAAACAATCAAGAAAATTATAGACAACTCTGGACATCCTTTTCATGAGACTGTCATTGGAAAACAGAGTCTCTTCAGTCAGAGGCTTCTTCAGTTTGGTTGTAAAACGGACTGCTACAGGAGATCTTTCCCGCCCACAGCCATCACAAGTCGTCGGCCTGTGGAAAGAGAAAATTATCGGCCACACGAACATATGGCATCAGGTGCTCATGATGAGGACATTTTGAAGAAGGTTTACAAACTGTAAAGAGAGAACCTGGATCATATGTAACTGAAGGAGAAATGTCTTTAGTTTGTATCCAAATTCTTTTACGCATCAAAGCAACAACCAGAGGCAGCGGACAGAACGTTTACCAACAGCTGGTTCGCATTTAAGGAATAATTCCCTGTTCTTTTGATTGGGTTGCTATTTTTGGTTCTGCCAGGAGTTCTCATGCAGGAGCTGCTTTTAGAGAAAACATTTTGGGGGGGTTTTCTGGCTGATTTCACGGGATTCAATCAGTTGGTTTCACGGCACAAACCTGCACTTGTTAAAGTCATTTCTAAAGCAAATAATCCTAAACTTTTGCCGATATTCAAGTATAATAGACAGAATGTGGCATTTAGACTTATGTTTAGACTTATGACTTTCTGATGTATTAATGACACATCCCCCATAGGAGATATTTACGCTGTTGCTGTTAAAAAAAAAAAAAAAAAAAAAAAAAAAAGGCACAATCACATGGAAACTAAAATCAGAACCATGAACACATTCTGTTGAAATGCTCCAGAGGCTGTGAACTGTTCCCACATGATTAATACTGAACACATTGAAGCAAACTGGAGTTAGCAGGTTGAAAAATACTACTAAAAAATAAAGTAATTCTGATATGAGCTTTCTGTGGTGTAACGATGGACCAAAGTGCAAGCATGCAGAGACGGTAAGTAGACTTCGGTGATTTAATGAAAAACGAAGAACAAAAAACTTACAAAAACCACAGGGAAAGCAGGGAGCCAGAGCAGAACAAAAACAGGAATCCAGGAGTAAAATCAGCAGGGTGAGGGGGAAACCAGCAGGAGAACGAGGAAAATGAATCGAACTGAAACAATAAACACAAAGCTCAAATTATTAAACATAACCTAAAATAACTAAGAGTGGACTGAACTGATCAAAGAAAATAAACTAGGATGAAGGAAAGTAATGAAAATAAGAAATCAATACAGGGAAATAACATAAGCAAAGAGTCCAATGGATATGATACATGGTAGAGAGGACCACGTCTGTCCATTGACTGATACACTGATGCAGATTTTATTTTACTTTCTTTCAGTAGGGAAAACGTGTGAAACCCTTTTGAACTTTTGAATCTTCAATGAGTTACACATTCCTTTTCTACAAAAAAATGGATTATTTTCTGTTTAATTAAAATATTTCATTTTTACTTTATTGTTGAGCAGGGAAAAGAAATCTCAATAGGCCTAAAACTTTCTGTGATTTCGTTTTTAAAATGTTTTATTTTTTGGCCTGTGAGTACTCTTGAGTTTTTGCCCATGTTAAAAACGTTTGGACACCTCTGATTTAGATACTGTAAGCTTTACGAAAAATCTGCGAATATTTTCCCAGAATAATTTAGAAACACTCCACAGAAAACTCCACAAATAAGTGAATTTCTCTGTGGCTAAATTGCTGTTTTCACAAAGCTTAGGTCGATCTGACAAGCTTAAAAGATTTACCAACTGCTCCTTGAAGTCTTGCATGCTGCATATACAGTATTAATCAAATAAGATTAGCTTTACACTCTAAACCTCTGATCCATTTTATAGGCTTCTTGAAGTTTTTTTGGCCCAGTTTGCAACCAGTGCAGCTCCAGACTGTAGTTACAGTATGCAATTACATGAAACAATGTAAACTAAATATCAGTTACAACTGTGGAGCATGAGGCCCAGTGGTCATAATGCAATGAGGCTGAATTATGCTTCCAGACAAAACATGCATCATTAAAGGTCCTACATCAGTTATTTCTGTCTACAAACCTTCGTTCCAGTGATACAAGCAGAGCCACTGTTTCTTTTTGGAACCGGCCGCTACTGCTGTGATGAGCTGTTTTCTCTCTGGACCACTTTAAAGTTTCTCTGTCTGGCTGCTAAGCCTCTCATCTTGAAGGCTGCTTTAAGTTTGGGTTATAAGTTGAATGTTCCTGTCAAGACTTTGGCGGGCAGTTTGGGAGTTTGGGAGAGTAACCACAAGAGGAGTGGATGATATATTTTCTTGTGGCCATCATTAAAGTCAGTGAAGGAAGGGTACTGGATGCAGCACAGGTTTAAGGCTCAAAGCATTAAAAAACATTCAGCTTATAATACAGGGTGTCTGCACATCCTTAAAAAGTCTTAAATTCATCTATTTATTTATTTAATTAAAAAAAAATCTAAGTTTAGATTTAGCAAGGTACTCACAGGTCTTAAATTTTGTTGTGGCAGGTCTATTTAATCTCATATTGTATGTTTACTTTTTTCGTGGGACTTTTCTGTCAAGCAAACATTTGAGCTGCACGTAGACATCTTCATTATATTCTGACTTGAGGCTGTTGCAGCTACCGCTAGCTAGCTGTTAATACAACCTTGCTAGCTAGCTAGCAAGCTTTTTTTGCATCTATCATGAGTATGTGTACATTCATCGCCCGTTAGCTGGGCGACGTCCGTCTTTGCACTGGCTCACTTCTGTTGGGAACCCATACAATGTTACGTGCATTCTATCCAGAAAAGCTTGGCACTATTATATAAAATGTGCAATTTTCTTTTTTACATTTCTGTCGTGATGCAGGTCTTTAATTCATTATGGTTTTAAAAAAGGTATTAAAAAGCTTAAATTTGAGTTGTTTCAGTATGTTTTAAAAAATTAATTCATTAATTGAATTATTTAAAAAGGATTAAATATTATTGTCACAAAAAAGAGAGATGACAAGAAGTTGACAGGAAACCATTTTGGGGCAGTGGAACAGAACCATTGTACTTCTTAACGACTTAAAGTTACGGCTGGATAATTCATAGATTAAAGCTGGGTAGCTAAGCAAACAAAAAAATACTAGATGGAGTAAATTAATGGTAGTCAACATGCTAGATATTGTTAGCATCCTCGATGGGGTAAGTTAATATTAGGATACATAATAGTTAGTGGCCAACAAAGTTTAATGTATTAACTAACAACAAATTATAGCACATACACTGCTCTTAGTGCTCTAGATAAACATTAGTTCAGCATCCTCTTGACTGCTTTTAGCTTTATAAGAAGTTTTCTGCACCAGGATCAACTATTTTCACATATTTGTTCTTCTATTTTAGTTTTCAGCTGACATTTATGTAACTTCAGCAGATCAGCTGACAAGTCTCACAGTTTCTAATGATTTATTACATTTCAACTTACATTTGCATCAACTTTACTTTAATTTTTTTTTTTGTTTTTTTACAGATTTCAAATTCTAGAATTGCATCGCTCAGGGTGGCAGCATGTTGGAGTAGCTCTGTTACTTTCATTGAGAGTTTTTCTTTTTTCAAAATTTAATTCCTGCTTTTCTTGGAAAAAATTGCTTTTTGGACAGCCGTTACTTGTCTTGGATGCTGTGCAGCAGGATTGTTTTCTCCCAATATATTTTTTTAATATTTTGCTCTTTTGTTATGATGCATAACCATAGCTACAGGGTAGTTTACAACAGGGAGCAGCTCATGAATTCAATTCAAATTCAAAAATACTTTATTTATCCCAAAAGGAAATTAAATGTTGATGTAAGTCATTTAATTAAGGAGTCATTATAAATTGTGATGGCTGTAGGCAGGAAAGCTCTCCTGTAGCAGTCAGTTTTACAACCAAACTGAAGAAGAACCTGACTGAAGAGACTCTGTTTTCCAATGACAGTCTCATGAAGAGGATGTCCAGAGTTGTCTATAATTTTCTTGATTTTTTGTAAAATCCTTGTTTGTACCATCATCTCCAGAGGTTCCACAGTCGTCCCCAGAACAGAACCAGCCTTCTTTATCAGGTTATTGAGCCTTTTTAGGTCCCTGGCTCTGATGCTGCTGCCCCTACATATGACAGCAGAGGAGATGACGCTCTCAACAACAGACTTATAGAAGATCTGCAACATCTTGCTGCAAACCTTGAAGGATCTTAGCTTCCTCAAGAAATACAGCCTTCTCTGTCCTTTCTTGTAGACGCTTTACTGTTGAGTCTCCAGTCCAGTCTGTTGTCTAGATGAACACTGAGGTAGTTATATTCCTCAACCACCTCCACTTCTTCTCCCATGATGGAAATGGGGTTTAATCTGACCCTGTTTCTCCTGAAATCTAGTCATCTCCTTTGTTTTGTTCACATTCAAAATAAGATTATTGTTTCCACACCATGCCACAAAGCGGTCCACCAGCTCTCTGTACTCAGCTTCTTGTCCATCTCTGAGTCATTGAGTATTTCTGGAGATGACAGGAGTCTGACTGGTGCTGGAAGTCTGAAGTGTATAGAGTGAAAAGGAATGGTGAGAGTACAGTGCCCTGTTGTGCTCCTGTGCTGCTGTGTAATGGCGTCTTCAACTCCAACTCCACAGCGATAGGTCATTCTGACCACCTGGTCAGTCTAGAGTCACAGTCCTTCAGTCTCACAAACGTGGTCTGTTTGTCATGTGGTCATGGATCCAGGCGATTGTTGAAACCTCCACCTGAGTCTTCTGGAGTTTCAGACGAAGCAGATCAGGCTGAATTGTGTTAAATTCACTGGAGAAATCAAAGAACACGATCCTCACAGTGCTGCCTGCTTTGTCCAGGTGACAGTGGGTTTGTTGAAGCAAGTGTATGATGGCGTCTTCAACTCCAACTTCACGACAAAACTGCATCGGGTCCTGATATGTGCTAGTTTGCTTACTCAGGTGGGCCAACAGGAGTCTCTCCAGGACCTTCATGATGTGGGATGTCAGGGCAATGGGTCTGTAGTCGTTGATGACTGATGGGTGAGTTTCCTTTGGTACCAGAACCAGACAGGATGTCTTCCACAACAGTGGAACCTTCTCTTGGGTCAGGCTAAGGCTGAAGAGCTGTTGCAGAATCCCACAGAGCTGCTCTGCACAGACCTTAAGGACTCTGGAGCTGACACCACCTGGACCTGCAGCCTTGTTCCAGTTCAGTCTCTCCTGCTGCCTCTTCACCTGACTTCTAGACACAGAGAAGTGAGAAGGGGAAGGGGGGCAGCAGCATCTCCTGATGTGGTTGAAGGCAGACTAGTGGAAGCAGAAGAGTCCATGACTGAGGTAGAGGATAGAACATCTGAGGTATGACAGGAAAGCTGTGGGTCAAAAGAGGGTGGGATGTCTGTTTGGCTGGGGGCAGGAGGGGAGGATGGTGAGCTTGTTCCTGAACTGAACCTGTTGAAGAATGTGTTCAGCTCATTTGCTCTGTCCAGACTTCCATCTGTCTGATCCTCCTTCTGCTTGAAGCCTGTGATCTTCTTCATCCCAGACCACACATCTCTGATATTGTTCCTCAGCAGTTTACTCTCCAGCTTCTTCCTGAACACCTCCTTGCTGTCTCTAATCTTGACTTTGAGCTGCTTCTGTATACTCCTCAATAACTCTCTGTCTCGCTCCCTAAAGGCTTTTTTCCCCCCCTGTTTAACAGTTCCTTCAGGTCACTGGTGATCCAGGGTTTGTTATTCGGGAAGCATCTCACTGTTCTGGTGGGGATGGTGTTGTCCACACAGAAGTTTATATAATCAGTCACACACTCAGTCATGGCATTAATGTCCTCTCCATGTGGCTTGCAAAGAGAAATCCAATCGGTAGCATCAAAACAACCCTGTAGGGCTTCTTCTGCTTCCTGTGGCCACTTTCTCACAGTCGTCTTTGCTCCAGGTAGTCTCTGGATAAGGGGTTTATATTCTGAGCAGAGAAAAACAAGGTTGTGATCTGATTTACCCAAAGGAGGTCTTGCTTTGGAAATATATGAATCCTTGACATTTGTGTTAAAAAAAAAAATAAAAAAAAAATCCAATGTCTTGTTTTCTCTGGTAGAGCAGCTGACAAACTGTTGAAACGTTGGCAGTGCAGCAGAGAGAGAGGAATGATTAAGATCACCAGATATTACCACAAAAAGAATTGGGGTGTTGTGTCTGTATCTTAGCAACAGCAGAACTGATGACATCACATGCATTGTCAGCAACAGCTGAGGGTGGAATGTAAACAGCCACCAAAACAACACTGGTGAACTCTCTTCTGCCAATAGTTCAATGTCTGGACTGCAGAGACAACACTTCACAGTAATGTGTCCTGGGTGACACCATCTGTTGTTGACAAGCACTGCCAGTCCACCTCCTTTCCTTTTCCTGCTACTCTTTAAATCTCTGTCCGCCAATATAGTCAGGAAGCCCAGCAGAGAGACGGTGGAGTCCTTCTATCACCTGAAGAATACCTCCAGGATTAAAGGACTAATGTCTCCACAAGAGCTAGAGAAACTCATCCATGCCTTTATCTTTAGTCACATTGATCACTGCAACAGTGTCTTCACAGGTCTGCCCAAAAAGTCAATCAGACATCTGCAGCTGATCCAGAACGCTGCTGCTCGTGTTCTCACTAAGACCAGGAAGATAGAGCACATCACCCCATTTCTAAAGGCCTTCCACTGGCTCCCTGTTGTTCAGAGAATAGACTTTAAAATACTTCTATTAGTTTAAAAATCACTGAACGGCTTAGCTAGCAAAATACATTAAAGACCTGTTGTTGCTGTATCCACCTTCCAGTCCACTCAGGTCTTCTGGTTGTGGTCTCTTCTGCAACCCTAGAACTAAACACGGAGAAGCAGCATTCAGCTTCTATGTTCCACAGATCTGGAACAAACTTCCAGAAAACTTCAAAACAGCTCAAACACTGAGTTCCTTTAATTCAAGGCTAATAACCCAGCTGTTTAGAGTTGCTTTTGACCCATAATAACTGGAACATTGACCAACATATTTGATATTGACTGATATTTTTAATTATGGCAATTGACAAAATGTGATGTTTGTTACAGGTTTCACAACCAGTGACTGTTTGATGTGTTTATGATGTTTTTATGTTTTCATGATGTAAAGCACTTTGAACTGCCTTGTTGCTCAAATGTACTATACAAATAAACTTGACTTGACTACAAAAATCCTTTATTTCCTCTGAAGTTTCTATAGTTATATCTAAATTCTGTTTGTTGTGAGTGGTTGAAATTTAAGTCAAAATTCTTGTTTGGGCCCACAATCCTGGCCTTGCTGATTCTAAGCTGATTCTAAAAACACACATAGTTTCTAGCCAGAAAAAAAAAAAAAAAAAAAATACTGGTTGTTTCAGTCATTTTTGAATATTTTGTAGAATTATTCTATCAGAAAAAATAATTTAAAAAAACCTGATAACACCTGCATTACATCGGTTGGTTCTTTGGTATTGGTTCTTTATTGCTTTTGGCCAAAGTAATTAAGAACCACTATGGAAGGTCTGAAGAGCCACTTGTGGCTCCGGAGCCACATGTGGAGACCCTCATTGGTCACTTGTGGATGGTTTATGTGGTGCCGTATCACAGAACTGTGTTGTGCAACGGGCATTTGCAGCAGGTCAGCTCCCTCTAAGTTCTGGATTGCAAGACGAGAAAGGGTTCTCACAGGCACCAGATCTGCTCTAAAAAAAATATGTGAGGAACTCAGAAAGATCAATATTATTATTTGCGTCTACTCTAGGTAAGCCGGTCGGCATAACTAGCCATGAAGGCCACCTCATAAAAACATAGCTGGGTCAAGGGACTTTGGAGCTCCGTTAGAGTACAGGTTATTCATTTTGCTGTCATATGTTTTTATTCAGTGATGTCAGACCAATTACTGAGCAAAGCCAAAGCACACCAGTTCCACGTGATATCACAGGAAAAGGGTCGTTAGGGTGCTAACCACCTTCACCGACGTTTCCTGTGGTCGTTGAGTCTGCACTGAAAGCACAAACAGCACGAGCAGACTGCCTCCTCTTCATAAGAGCGCTTTTATTTCTCTGCCCATGCCCACTGCGTTGTTAATATGTCAACATGTGGAATGTGGACACATAACCGCGTGGAGGGCTGCCATCCTGTGGGACCTTTTCTGCCTGAATGTTTTTGCAAGCATGATGCAATCGTCTAGCTTCAGCAGACCAGGAATAACTGCCAATTTTACACCATCTTGGTGTTTGTTACACATTCCAGCTCTATGTAATGGATCCCTGTTAGATATGATCATTTTTTGATGTGAATTGACCAGAGATGTGCCGGTATTCATTTGCACTGCTCCATCCATCATTCCATTTAGGTAATTTATGTTCCAGGTTTCTCTGAATGTACTGCAAGAACCCATTTGGGAGATGGATAATTGTTTGTAATGGCAATTTTACAAAAAACGCATTGCCTTCCAGCTACAGTATGTTCTTAGTTATTAACAAAAAAACCTCAATAGCCTGTTTCTCCTTTCTGTTTCCTGGTAGACATGGATGAAATCTTGTTAGATTGGAATGCCTTTCACTCCCTTATATCAAGAAAATCAGATCCTGCAAATCACTACAACACAACCAATACACAACGTGCCACAGTACACACTGATACAGTTTAGAAAAGAGCATGTTCCAACTTTTAATGGCCATGTATGCCAGTTTTGGTGTGGTATCGATCAAAAAAATAAGTATACCTCCAATGGAGCAAAAATCTCCACTGCCCTTTAGATTGTGCCAAAATTTCTTGGCCTATGGACAAAACTTTCTCAGAGTTGGCCAGAGATTTCCTTGAGGTCCTTAATATCAAATGGCTGAATGGTTTAAGAAATACTTTCTGGTCAACGCCCAGAAAGTTTCTTTAGGGCCATATGGAAAAGACAGAAAAAGACACCAGTAGACACTAGTTACTTATATGGCTTATTAAAGACTTTTTCTAGGTCTTTTTTTTAAAGGTAAATGTAGGTAAAGGTCTTTTTGCTATAAATTAATATTACAAACAGAACTGTGCACAAATCTGGAGTCGCCCTTTATTTCATCCTATGTTACCTTTAAGGATTCAGACTTTCTTGTAATCATCTTCTTACCTTGGTTGTGTTTTCATTCATTTTCATCTCAGTCCCAGACCGTTTCCTTCTTCACGAAATGTAAAGAAAAATGAAGTAGCGTCAGATTTTAGTGGTTTTAGGATTTCTCTTTTGCAAATGAACCACGAGTCATTTCTCCCGCTGGTGCTAGACGCATGTTTGTTTTGGTTGTATTTTCCCAGAATGCCCTGGGTCTGCTTCCTCCTTTTGGAGCAGTCTCCAGTCTGCTTGCATTCACATATGCAGTCGAACCGCAGCAGAGTTTACTTCAACCGAACCAAGACCTAGGTTTGTAGGTGAACCAGAGTTCGTTTTTTTTGGTCTGCATCAAAGTTCGATTGTGCATTCACACCTCCCCAACGAACCAGACTTACTAGGCAAGCGAACTAGAGTTCAATTAAAGCTGAATAAACAGGGCTGGTGTGAATGCACCCTAAATCAATAGATGCATAGTCCACCATTTTTCTTTTTGTGAGCTCCTAAATGCATATGCCTAATTCCATTTTCGAGAATGGTGAAATTGATCCCCTACTGTTTACTCTTTCTGCTTTTCTGCAGTCTGTCAGTCATCAGTTCATACACACAGCCAGACTGTTGAATCCATGTTCTTACATTACCTGCACTCATAAAAATAATACACTTATAAACCTGGCTGCCAAAAGCCAAAAGGAACAGAAAAACTTGTCATTTTTTGTAACAGATGTAGGTTTAGAAGGGTAACGTTGAATACGGCACTCCACCATATTTTTGTAATACCATCATTTTCCTTGTGGCTTACAAATCAGTTAACACAAAATGAATTCCTTGCTTTAACTTTTCTTGACATTGTGGTACTTTCACACATATATTGCTGTTTGGCTCCAGGTGCTATTCATCAACCTTGAACATGATTTTTTTCTATCAGTCATCTACAGCATGTGCATGAGAGACTGCCACAGTTTTAGTGACTCCCTCTCATATGTTGTATTTGTTTGGCCAACAGCTTGAGCCAAATGCTTTGGTTTGCATTTAAATCCTGCTGTCCTTGGAACAGAGGCTGGATGTGTGCTCGGTGGAATCCCTAGAGTTTGTGGGTGGGAACAACATTAATACGTTTAAGGTAGATTGGAAGAAAAGCTTTAAAAGCTGTTCAGAGTCTGGATAAAGCCTGGGTCTAGTGGTTTAGCGTGCCCCTCATTTTACAAAACTTCCCAAAGCCATTTCCTTAAATCTTTTTCTTTTGAGTACTCACAATTTTGTTTTGTTTTGTTTTATTTTAATTTTTATTTTTTTACATCATAATCCTCCATATGAGCAAATTTTGATAAGGGCTTTTAAGATTCTTGTATTATAATATACTGATTAATTTCGAATAACAAAGCTTACCTAGGTAATTATAGAACTAATATATATTTTGAAAAAAAAGAGTAGAAAAGTTATACTGTGTGCTAAAGAAAGTCTTTCATAGCTAATAATAATAATCATCAAACTGTTTATCTGATTATTTATGGATAACCAGTATCAATCTAACAAATGGATTCATTCAACTAAAAGCTCCCACATACTTGGGGGTACCGTGCCTACTCTGTAAGCTGCGCGGACTCACTGGTTGAAATGTTATAGTCAAGCGTACCGATTGCTTACATTTCTCGTGAGAAATTCTTTCATTTCCTACAATTCCACTTAGCTCGACACAGTGCCTCATCCTTACGCAGGGTCTGAGCTATTTCCTAATACGTATGGTTATCCACAGCAACTTCATTGGGGCTCATTTTCTGTCTTCATCTTCATGTTCAAATACTTCAACACTTCTGTTCTTTAAAAGAGCTCATAAATAAGGATAATTTGAAAACAGTAGAAAAGCAAATATACTGTTGGTTTTGGATTTAAAGCGCAGTAAAGATCTAAGGAAATTAAACATATATTGACACTACAATTGTTAAAACTGTTACTCCTACTCTGGCTTGACCAAAAAAAAGCTTCTGCCTCATTGAGTGTTGTGTAAAGATACAGACGCATTGGTTTCAGTGCTCACGTACAGTCTGGAGCCCCGAAACCTCAGGTCCTTCCTTTTTTTGGAAGGACCTGAGATTTCGTCCTCCTTCCAAGTTTCAATGTTTGCCCTAATTCTTCCAGTGAAAACTGGTTCAGTTTGGTCCAAAGAGAGAAAACAGCAGCTTTGTGACGCTGTAATCAATCCAGCTAAATGTGTGAAACACTATATGTTAAAAAACAAAGCAGAGAGCCAAACTCTTGTCTGTTGCCTCTGAAACACATCTGTGAGGCGTCCAGACAAATTAACGGATCTTCACACACAAGACTGATAGATTCTTGTTCTTCCACCAATTCATGTAGGTCACACAGCAGTGGGTGGTGAGACTTTACCACCATCTCCTTTGTGGGTAAAATGTACTTTACACACTTTGAACTATGAATAGAACCAAACCGCAGGTATTTTGGCCCCATCCTCTAAAGGAATTCTTAGAAATTTTTGTCATGGGCTTTCAAGTACATTTATCAAGCGAGAGTGAGTGATTCAGAACAGAAACACTGTTTCTTTTGGATTTGACAGTAAAAAGCCAAATTGCTCCTTGCATATGTGTCAAACAAAGCCACAAAGAACTGTTTCACGTCTGCATTTGGCAAGTTATTTGCATATGTCTCGAAAACAGGCTCATTTGTGTAATTTGCCATCATTAGAAACAGAAAACTGATCCCAGATTCTACTGATTACAGATTTAATGAAACCCACACTCAGACGTGATGCAGAGGCACTCATTCGTGCCAACCACCAGGCGCAACAGTAAACACTAATGGCAAACTTCTTGACAGTTGAGAAAAATGTGTTCATTAATTTCTGTTTACACGCAAGCATCCAAAAACAGCAAACTGAAGCCAGCCAGAAGTAACAAAAGCTGAAAAAGACATTCCTCTTACCAGCAGAGTACACTAACACCAGCTTCCTTTAGCTGTACAAGCCAAGACAATGTTGTCTGGATATGAACGACTGAAGATGGAAAAAAACTTGGCACAAAAACTAAGGACATTTTTGACAGGTCAATTATATCTTTATGACAATGCTTCTCATCAATATATCTTACACTTTTGGAAGGGCTTCCACTTAAATGGTGCCAGATTTAAAAGAAAAATGCATTTGTTGGTTATGCACATGAAAAACTGCAAAATTCTCAACCAGAGACAAGCAGGTTTTGATGGAGGCAGTGTGATGGTATGGGATGCCCTCTAGCCTTCCTGGCAAACACAAGACTTGTCATTATTGGGGGAAATCTTGCTGCTGAGACATATCAAGATGAGACTCTACAATTAGTGCCAATCTCATATCTCCTCTGTATTGCTGTGTTCAAATCAAATGCAATTTGAGCATCAGAGGCATCTAGTTTACATGCTTACTCTATGGTGGAAGTGCGCTGAGAAGTCTCATGGCGCGTTTTGCATGTCTGGCGCTGCATGTTTTGGACATTTTGAGTTTTTGACGTGCGTCCAAGATGCTGGAGTTTGAAAATCTGAACTTTTGCAACTGGATGCAGAGCGTCAACCAATCAGAGAGACTCTGCTTTGTGACAGTGGAGAAATTTCTGACAGGACGAAAGGACCAAGAGCCCATCTATGACCAGTCGAGCTATCACTACAGAGACAAGAATAGAAAGGATCATGCTTAGAGGAGGATTAGCGAGGAGTCGGGATCTTGGGTCAAAATATTACCACGGTAAATGTTTCTCCCCATTTGAGCTAGCCAAATCCATCCACCACAGTGTTTAGCCACTACTAGTTTCATGCAGAAGAATAAATGGATTTATTCAGAGGAAATGTGCAGTAGATGGTGGAAGAGTCTATGCATAAGAATCAAGTCAAGAGTCTCCTCCTGACACGTCTTTCCACATTTTGCTTAGATGTGCGTTTAGAGCAATTTTTACACTTGATTCAAGCATCTGACTTTAAGGTGCACAAGCGTCCAACTTGGACCCCTTTTGATCAGTTGTAGACATCAGTTGTAGACAAACACTGCTAATCCACCTCATTTGCTTTTGCTCTACATGAAATCTGTCTGGTTAGAAAGCTGGGCATCATGCATCAATGAAGCCTCTGTTTCAACTCCTCTGGGATTTAGGGTCATAGATTATGTGGTATTTGAGCTTTGGGGATGCCAATTCATGGTTGGAAAAAAAACCGAGGCAACACTCAGTTATACATCATAACTGTCCAGAAATAAAAAAAAGTAAGAGCAAAAATCCTCCCAGCAAAACAGCATCCAGAACCAGAGGAAATATTCATCCAAAAAAGCAATGCCTTGACCAAAAAAAAAAAAAAAAAAAAAAAAAAAAAAAAAAAATGTATGAACATTCAAATATGTTGTCTATAAGTTTTTGAAGGTTGGTCAGAGATGGGTGTATGGAGTAGGTCCTTGTCTACTGTAAAGCGAGTTCTGCCATGGTTTGGGAAAACCATTTATTTTACTGGTTACATTTGGACCCTCACCTGTGGTCAGGAGATATGAATCACAACCAAAACAATAAGATATAAACAGCTGAAATTAGCTTTATCTATAAGATGGCTGAATTCAACCTTAAAGAAAGGGTGTCTTCGGGGGGAGTTCGGAAGGCACCTAATCAGGATGCCAACAATGGAGAGCCAGTTTGGACATTAACCTCACCCATCTAAATAAACCCCATTAACAGCGCCACTTGGTGTTTTAAGGTGGGTGCTACTGTACCAGGCTGGCAGTAATACATTAGAAAAGTATAGCACCGCCAAGTGGAGCTTTTTAAGTATTTATTGGTGTGTATTAAGCATGTAAACAGACTCCAGGTGGTGTCTTTAATGCATTCAGTTGACGCCAGGTGGCCTAGGAAGGAGAACTGTGATCAAGGTCCAAAGTGGCTTTCATCTGGATTTAAATCCTGGACCTTTTATCTTGACCCAACTTTGCGCAAGCTGAAGATGATGAATGGATAGATAGTTGTTTGAACAACAGATTTTTTCATTTTCGTAGACTTTTACATGAGATTGATCCAAATTTTATACTTAAAAGAAAACTAAATGAGTTTTATGAATAACTATGTAGAGCAGGTCATCTCAAGCAATAAATCAATGGATACATCTAAAAACAACCATCTGAGCACAACCATACTAAATATACCATCTTCCTGTGACATTACATTTCATTGTAACTTCAGCGTCCCTCAAAAAAAGCAGGATGATGTATTTTTCTACAAGTTATGTTGGTATTCACATTTCATCTTTAAGATCCAATTCATTTACAGACGTTTACTGATCTGAATTCGGCAGCCTCCAGCAGGGTGTTGTGTAAATTACAGCCAAGTAATTTCATCTCACATCACACTGACCCCAAGACCATGTGTCATTCCAAAGACATTAAGAAGAAAACAAGTAGGCCATTTAAAACAGTGACAGAATAATGAGAAGACTTAAGCCAGACCACAAAAGGAAAGAAATGATGCCTACTTTTGATCTTTACACATGGCCTGCACTTCCTGAGCAGCATGGTTCTGTCTGGACCCTGTTTGTCCAGCTTTGATGGACTTTTTCTTCAGAAGCCAAAAGAACAAGTTGTCAGTAACTCAGGCCAGATGAATAAAGAGAGACTGCTTTGACTGAAGCTGTGAAGAAGCTGTGTAGGTTTACTGCTGTGAAACCCAGAGCTTCCACTGATATTCCTGCTTCTCTGTTGTGTTTAGGTTTAGGTAGGTCTTAAATTGAACCAAAGTTTACCCTACACAGTCTTGAAATTGAATCGTAAAGAGTCCCACTTAGACAGCTACAATAATTCCAAGTGTGGTTCTGATCAGAGGTTTAAACAAATTAAGCACCTTCTTTTAATATCAACAAATTCATCTAGATGAATGTCATTTTGAGTGCTTTCATTGGTATATTTCAGTGTTTTTAATTATAAGTGCACTGTGTGGTACTTTTTTACTCAGAAATGGCTAAAGCTCAACAGAGCAAAAAATGTTCACGTAAAACCAAATGATTAGGATGTTATTAGACATTAACCTTCCCCACTTGCAGATATAATTAATTTGAATCAAATTAGGATTTGCCAGGAACTGTGACGCCGGAAGGGGAGAGGGCTTCATGCAGAGTCTTAAGACCCTCCTGAAAATGGCCAAAACCACATTTTTACTGCTTTGGTTCCTTGTTTATTTGATTCAAAGTCATATCAAGGGGGGCCGGGGGCTCACACCTGTCACACCCTCTGCCTACCTGTGTGTTGGCCTCGTGTGCTGCTGTGTCTGGTCAGGCATCTCTGAAAGTTTACGCTTCAACGCGGATCACGAGCACCACCTTTCCATCAAACTGAATGATTTGGAAGATGTTGAAGAGCAGGTTCACCTGGACCAGCATTTCTATAATCCCTCTATGTGAGTGTATTTTCAGAGCCCGCACAGAGGCATCTAGTGTAAAAGCCACACCATTTGATTGGCTTGTGCAAGATTGATGTGCACCCCAAATATGATTTAACAGTTACGCTTTTAGAGGCTCGCATTGAGCGCGCAGTGAGAATGTGAACCCAATATCTTTGACAACAAAGTATAATATGCGGTGTATGCATTTACATATTTCACACTCTTGCTCAATACGTGTTGTGGCACGCGCTTAGCTCTGTCTGCTCCTGCTCGATAAAGTTAATGTAAGTGAACCACACCAGTAAATTGCAGACAGTTCTTTTCATCAGTAGTATTCCTCGTACATCCTTCATTCCCTTGGATAAATAATGACAACCAGCAAATCAAACTGTTGCACTAAACCGCAAATATTATTAAACAAAGAAAACTTAATATAAGAAATACTTGAATTTTGTACCATAAGAATATTTATTTAGCCTACAAATTCTTATCATTGTTCATTTTAGGTAATATTTATATTGATTTATTTTACTTTTAAATGTGAGCAGGGCTGGGCAAAGATTTTATGGGACCTTAGGCAGAATGTAATTTATAGGCCCGCTCTTTCTGTTAAGAAGAACATCCCCACCACTAACCAGCCTTCCAGTACAGATTTGGTGGAATCTCAGAGAGAAGACCAAGTTTAATTGGACAAGTTGAAAAGTAGTCAGGGATAACTGGTTATTATTTGCTGGGAGGAAGCCTGTGAGAGAACATTCTCATCACTCAAGTTCATTAAAAGCACACTCCGAAGCAGCCTGTCCGCAAACAGGCTGGAGATGTTTATGCTGATTGCTACCGAAGAGGCCTTCACATCATTTTTGCAGGCATGCCATAAGTTCTTCTAAGTAAGTACTGTATAGAATACATTATATTTTTCTAGAGTAAAGATGCCAGTACTGTGATCATCTTGTGTAGGTTTAAGTTCATTAGACAAGTATATGTACACAAACAAGACAGTGTGCAAGCACTGCCATAAGAAATTTTGTTTCCATTCATAGGCTTCATTGCCTTTCCATCAATACTTGGCTGATTTTTTGTCCCAGTCCAGCTCTGCAACTGCCCATATGATGTTTGGCCTTGTTGACAAGAAATTTGTTTGGATGATTCAAAGTGCAAGCTTTAAAACCAAAGAATACTGCCAGTTATCTAGTATGATGGTGACAGCATCCTGTAGCGGGTCTTTTTTGCTGCCAGTGGTACGTCACAAAGTAGATAGAAGAATGAAGGAGGACTACCTCCAGATTCTTCAACTTCACCTCAGTAGGTGGTTTCTTTAATTAAATTTCATCCAAGCACATATAAAGCGAGTTTTAAAATTGATAAAGCAGGTTAACACTAATGTTCTGGAATGGTCCAAGCCTCAATACCATTAGAAATATGTGAACTACAGTGGACCCTGCCTGTTCACGGTTCAGTTTTCACTAATTCACCTATTTGCAGATTTTTTTGTGGTATGTAACTCCAAATTGTTCATGGTAAATTTGCACAGTCAATTTTTTTTGTAGAGTATATCTAAAAATATTTGAAAGAAGCGTTTGCAAAGCTGCCAGTACAGGAATGCCATTCATCTTCCTTGGCGGACCGTGGATGCTAGCTTCTGCTAAAGTACTAAAACAGTTTCCACTGTGCGTATTAAAGCGTATTAAGATATATTTGGTGTTTGAACTATTAAAATAGGCAGTTATAACTGTTTTTAAATGGGGTCTAAAATATTCATAGATTTCAGTTTTTCGCATGCAGTTGTGGTCCCTAACTCCTGCAAATACCAGGGAACCACTGTTTAAAAGCAAGTTTCATGCCAGAAAATCAGTTTCAGTAAACACCAACTCTTCCAAGAAGAGAGATCAAATATCCAGACAGAACTGAGCCAGAAGCATTTTGATGGATTCAAAATGTAAGTGGATTGGGATTCAGCTTGCAAAGAGACAAAACAAATATCAGAGAGAGTATTTAAATGTATTTGAGCCTATGTTTATAAATTTAATCTTGTATATAATTAAGGAAAGACACAAAAATCCAATTTGTAGTTCCATTTCTTGTTTTTGTCATTGAAATTGTGTTGATATTAGCTCCATTTGAATAAGATTTGTGCTAAAAATTACATTTACCAAATGATAGAGAATGAATATTCAACAAAAGGTCTGGTTTTTACATAATTTGAAGATCTGCAAGCAGAGATGCAAAATATGCAAACATATTTCAGCACAAAATCTAGATGTCATTGTTTTTAGTTAGCCAAGGAACAGTTGTCGCCAAGAACACCTTGTGGATTTAAAAAAAAAACAAAAAAACAACAACAAAAAACCCTTCAAATATACCTTTTTTTAATTCAAAACAAAATCTACCAAAAGGCAAGCAGTTGCTGTAAATTTGTGTTAAACAGAGTACATGGAGTAGTTTTTGTGAGTTTGTGCAAGTTCTCACCAACATCTACAAGTACCACAAAGCCAAGACTCAAAATGATTAAACGCAAGATTTTTTTTCATGTTTACAGTCATGGCTGGTAAGTTGGAAACCACATTAGAGGCACCCATTCTTGTGAAGTGCTTCCCTCCAATCAGAATTTGGAATTTCACTGCACCTGGCATCAATCGTGGTCGAGGGATTCACACTTTGCCTCCATGCTGAGACTTGGAGGCAGTTTACATGTTCCCTGTCTAGCTACAGTAGAGTTGGCATGGCTGCTTGTGCATGTGTGACGGGTTTCATCTCCTTGAGTCTAGGGCCTTGTTCTCACTTAGTTTTCTTTGGCAGTTGGAGGGAGCGTACCGTCTTGCCTCAGACTCCAAGCAAAACAGAACTGAAACATTACAAGGGAGTCAGATGATTGAGGAAAGCATAAATAGTCTGAAACTAAATAACTTGGTCACACAAATATTTGTCCGCTGTCTGATGACAAATTAGAAATGGGTCTGTCTTTCAGAAACATATGTTTCCCTAAAATGACCATGTACACTTTGAACATGTTAAAAGATTAACTTAATCTGCATCAGACATTTACATTCTCAAAATTATTCACAATGAAGCATTCTGATAGAACCAATGAAAATAAATCCTTTTTCCCCTTTTGACTTAAAAAAAAAAAAAAAAAAAAAAATCTAGACAGATTGAGCCTGTGCACCTCTAGCCAATATGTCATGTGCTAAAGTTTAGTGTAATTTCCTTATTATTAATGATCATGCTCAACAGTTTTCCTGGATTCCTATAAGTCTTTCAGGGTTTTTCTTTTAGACATCAGTAGAGTTGAGAGGACAAAGATGTGTCTGAAAATCTCAAGACTGTAAGAAACTGGTAAAAATCATCCAGCAGATCTAATATATGCCCCAAGAGGTGGGTTAGGTATGGAAGAAATCATAAAAGGATATTCCTCCAAGAAAGTTTTGCTTCCTGCAAGTAAAACAAAAGGAAGACTCAATCAACACTTAAAAGAGGTGCTAATGTCTTAAACAGAGTTAAGCCAAAGGTTTCTTAAATTCTGAAGGTTTATGCATTTTAGGTCCCAGCATGAATCCATCTATTGTCTATACCAGCTGGTATAGCCAGGAAGCTGGTGCCCATCTCCAGCAATCAGTGGGCGAGGTTAGATAGGTTGTTAATCAAGCACAGGCCAACATGCACACACACCCCTCTAAAGGAAGTTTAGAGAGACCAATTAACCTAATATATGTATATCTGGAGTGTTTGAGAAAGCCAGAGCACCTGGAGAAAACCATTTCATGGGTAGAAAATCCAAACTCCATGTGGGAAGATGCCAGGTCAATATGCAAACAGGACATGGTGATTTCTAACAAACCCATTCTAAAATGTGCAATTATGAGTGGCTAAATACTGAGGGGATTATATTCAGACTTCCATTTTGTATGTCCTGCATGATCAATGATTCTTTGGGCTAGTGTCCTAACTGTCTGGTTGGACCGTGCCTGTAAATAGGATCCAATTTCTGAAATTGACATTTGAGGAAAAGTTCCCAGTCTTGGCAAATACAAGCAGAAAAATCTGGATCTGCATGAAACAGAACTGACCAAAGAATAGACTGATTTCTTTATAGCAAAATGGATCTTTTACATTCACCCTGTTTGATCAGACTGGTCCTAGTTGGACCACTAGACCAATTTCTTTTGAACTCAGTGCAATTCAATTCAGCTTCTAAATAGCACCACTTCAAGTATTGTCTGAAGGCACTTTTCAAAAAAAAAAAAAAAAAAGCAAAGTGCAACCTTAACCTTACAGATAATTTAAAGTCAATTATGTTTATTTGATCCTAGTTAATGTAATCTAGTTTATGAAAAAGTTTTCTAAAAGGACAACCAGCCAACTGGAGGGCAATTACCCCTCCTGGAAGAGTATGTAGCAACAGTGGCTTGTGTTGACTTTGCCGTAATCCCTCATGCTGAGCATGCTTATAGTGATAGTGGAAATGAAAACTACCCTTTAACAAGAAGAAATCTCTAGCAGAACCACAACTTGTCTGAGCAGCCATCTACCGCAACCCACTGGGGGTTTAAGTACATACACACAAAACACTGGAAAGTGTACACTGGATCAGTGCTTCTGTGTTTAGAAGAGTTAAAGGAAATGGCTCTTTTAGTGGCCTCATCTAGGATGAAAACACAGCTAAGCACAAGCTCCAACCCTGGGAAGGATCATGTATTAAAGTGATTGATTTACAGATAACACTGTAAGTTACCTTCAAAAGTACCTCAAATTGACCACCACCTCTTCCCTAGACTATCGCCACACCTTCAGTCATTGCCAAACAGCACTGGCACAGATGCAGAACTAGGAGGACCATGTCACACCACCTACTGCATGTCTGCATTAATGTGAAATGAAATAAGGTGTGAATGTCTAAAGCGCATCAAAACAGCAGTTGTAACTGGGGTGATGGAGACTCCACTGCAGTCTCCCCCACCTCTATACCTAAAGTTTCTCTGGTGTATTAAAATTAAGTGACAGGATGGGGCCAGACAAAAATGGAGGGTGAAACACTGCATGGTATGCCATACATCCACCTTTAGGAAACTACCAGCTACACAGAAAATTATGCCTCAGTACAAGCAATGCCAGGAGACAAAGTCAATTCAGATTGAGACTGCCAACAGGTAAATCTACTTAACATAATTTCCCCTTTTTGTAGTCAAAGGTCAGAGATTAAAGAGTGGAAGTTCAGATTGATATTACACCACCACAGAATAGAGCCACTGCCTCACGAAGGAGCAAGCTGAGGTGTTTTGGCAATCTGAGCAAGAGTAGCAGACTTTCAATTGCTTCCTAATGATGGCTTTATTAAAGAAAACCCATACATGTTAATTTGAAACAAAGTGATTACAGAACACATTTATAAAATTCAAGAATCTGTATAAAAACATTGCACATAAAAGTAAAAAGTTTGAGGATTCTTGAACTCCATGAGTCTCAGACACTGATCAACCAGTATCAGAACATTTAAAAAAAAAAAAAAAAAAAAAAAAAATTAAAAACTTTCTTCCAAATGAAAAGAAATACACAATCTCCAATTGAAGCAAACGCTCAGTCCAGCAGTTAACTTCTGTTAGCGATGCGTTTAGAGCGCCTCGGTCCCACCACAGGCTGCTGGGATTCCACTGGCTTGTTTTGCCTTCTCCCTCTTGTTACAGTCACCAGCTTTTGTGGCTCTATTGTCCCTGCTCCTGATTTTTGTCGTTTCGACGCTTCTGTTACTGACTGACCCAGTTTTACACTCCCCTTGTTGGTGTGCTTCGGTCTTGATTTACATGAGATTTCTTCAACAGTCTCACCCAATTTAGCATTCTTCCTTTGGTTTTGCTGAGGTCTTCCTTTACCCCTTGTAGCTTGGAGCTTTTCTGAATACTCCTTTAGTTCTTTACCTTTGTTTGTCTGCAGCAGGAAATATAGAATAAACATTTTACAGCATTATCAAATCAACTGAGAAACAATATAAAAGCCAGACACTCACTTCCTGCTGGAAGAGGTCTGATTTCAGATCTGTCAATTCCCTCATCAGCACCTGTATCTTTAGCTGAAAGACAAAATTGGGAACAGCAGCTTAATATAAAAGCTTTCTGCAGGACCAGATTCAGGTTACATGGGAGGAGTAAGACTGTCACCAGCTCTTTTTAAGTCCTGCTCTTTCTGAAACTCCACCTCCAGGAAGTCATCACAACCCTTTAACAACGTTTTTAAACCAGCGTTGCACTGAGAAGTAGCTAGTATAATGAGCGCAATAGGTATGCAGTTCCAAAATAAAATGGCAACATAAGATTTTGGTACCGTGTGCTCACATGTACCACTCATTTTGTTTTAATCTGAGCAAGTTTAAAATAGAGGTTTCTTGCTGTAAAATAAGAGGGCCAGGCTATTCCTAGACTGATCAATTAAGCAATTTAGATAACTTCGACTCATTCCATACCCTTTCAAGAAGAGAGTCAGAATCACCTTTAGTTGATCTTAGTGAAGATGAATTAGAAAAATTACAGCTGCTTGTGAAAGAGACATGTGTCTCCCAAGTACATTAGACACTTGGGAGACAAGTGTGTCTAATGTACTTGTCATACAGGGGTTCAAGCATAAACCATGTCAATATCTGTCAACCTGTACTGACAGATACTCTTGGGAGTTTCAACCCAGTTTAAAAAGAATTTCTTACCTCCTTATTGGCAACTTGCATTTCAAGATGGCCTCTGTCCTCAGCTTCATTTTTGCACCTTAAGCATAAACCAGTCATTCTCAAATGGAGTCTCATTAAAGCAAACATTTAAAAGAAATTTTGTTGAGAGCATTACCTTTCTGCAGTAGTCGCTACTATCTTGGCAATAGCTTTCTTTTTCTGGTCAGTGAGTCTTCGGATTTCTTCCATTGGGACCTTGGCCAGAAGTGACTTTATGTCCACATCTTTGAAGTCAAGAGGTGAGGTCTCACCAAGGACCAGTTTGGCACAGTTGGACAGCTCGTCACTTGAGGGGAACTGAAGAGTAGGCAACATGGGAGTTTGGTTTCATTCTTATTAAACATGGACAATGACTGACTATGGTCCGAACCTTCCTAGTTTTGGCCAGTTTCCTCAACATTTACGCATTAAAAAAAAAAAAAAAAAAAAATATTTTTTTTATTTAAATATATATATATATATATATATATATATATATATATATATATATATATATATATATATATATATATATATATATATATAAATAAATAATAATTGCATGGTGTTTTTTTTTGTTTTTTTTTTGTTTTTGTTTTTAAAAAGAACACATTTGAGGAGTGTTAAATACCAAGTTCTTGGATGTTTTAGCAGAGATTCCTGTAGAATTTCTTGCACACTGTAATCCCAAGAATCTTACCTGGTTGAGAGTGGCCAGGATCATCTCTCTAGACACGTGTGCAAGCCCAAAGGCGGTCACTTCTTTTTTCAGCAGGACCTGAGTTTTTGCCAGTTCTCCCTGTGGACATTGTCACACTACAGGAAAGGACATTTTACTTTCAAAAGACTTCTGTAAGACACCAAAACTACCTGAAGCTTTTTAATGAGTTCATCCTCCGCTTTCTTCTTGATGAAGTTTAGGTCATCAAGAGTGAGACGATACCCCTTCATGCCCTGCAGCATGGAGTAAGGGTTCTCTAGATTTAAAAAAAAAAAAAAAAAAAAAAAAAAAAAAAGGGGGGGGGGGGGGGGGTCATTTTATTATAATTTATGACAAGAGGCACATCCAAAAATGAAGTTACCCATTTTAAGACTGCCACAACCAAGCACCCCAGCATCACCATCTGCCTGTGATAAGAAGATTTGAATCAGTTGGGGGCCCTGTAGTAAAATCGGAACTGTAAAATAAGGAATGTACCTCTGCTTTGCTGTTTGGCATCACAGAGTCCACATCCTCAAAATCCAAGTGTCGCTTTACACTTGTCATAGGAGGAGTGCGGGGCAGCTGACGACCTGATGGGATGTGATTTGCACTCCACATCAGAACTTCAGGAAATCTCCCTTCCATTTTTTTCTGCTTTTGGGGAGACAAAGAAGAAAAAACAAAAACAAAACAAAAAAAAACCCCACACACCAACAACATGAAAAAGCACCCAACTCAAGCTTCAGGACCTTACATAAAGACCTGCAGCAACAGAAACCAAAGGTAAAACCTCCCATCTACACCACATTTCAAACTTATACATACTGGTCCGTAAGTTCCACAAACCACCTTAAAGAGCAACATACTAATGTCCCTTTTTGTCAGTCAGCTATCACCTCATAATTGCTTTCAGCTGATTCAGAGCTGCCTGTTATTCTCTTTTTTGACCACCAGATGGAGGCAGAGCACAGAAAAACCTTTCAAGACTGAAGTAGAAACAGTACTGTGATTGAAAGTTTGAATTTTACAAAGTTAAAACTAACAAAAGTCACAATAACAAGGGGTAAGGATAAGGTTTCTTATCAACCATGAATTTTAAATCTTTTAAGACCCCCTTCTATATAAAACCTAGAGGCAGAAAGCATTTTATTTACCCTTATGTTGATTTATACCTCATTAAATCGGTCACACACAGGAGTATTTAATTTTCTGTGTCACTGTTCTAACTTTTGTTGCATATAAAATATGAAAATCATTTAAATGTACTTATTTAAATGAATTTGGACTAAGTCAGTGATATAATTTCACGAGCAAACAGCACAGACACATTTTACTTTTCCCTGTGACAACATAATAGTAAAATGCATCAAATAAAAATTTTTAAACATTTATTTTGTATATGTACAAGAATAAAATCAATATGTAATATCCACAGGAAGTTCACATTTTTCACAGCTGGCTCATTCCTGATACTTTGTTGATACTGATGGAAGACCATTTCTCATTCCTGATAAATTGTAGTAGGAATTTAAAAATAATGTTAAAGTTACAATGGCAAGAACTTTTCAATGTAAACCGACTGTTCAGTGTTGCTCATATCAATTTATTACCATCTTCTCTGCTGATGTGGATTAAATAAGTTGTGCCAAAATTTAATTTGCCTTTGGGATTAATAAAACATTTTTAAATTGAATTGAATTGAACCGAACTGTCCTCAGTCTACCCTTCCTGTTCAGGCTAATGCTAACAGCGATGCTAATGCTAAATACTTTAAGCTAATGCTAAAGACATGAAAACTGAATTCACGTCTTAATGTCTAAACTACCTATTCTGGCATAAATACCCATAGATATGAAGATGTAGATGTTGTGTTGAATAGTGGCGCTCATTCAAGCAATGCGTCAGTGCAGCCGCAATCTTGGTATAATTGACCCTCCTCCCCAAAGCAAGGCAGCCTGTTGTCGCAAATGGTATGCCATAGCATGTATGCAACATTATAGTGGAAGAAAGCTTTTGGAGAATGTTTGAGTAAAAATAATGAATATAGTAAAAGAATGTAACCAAAGAATTCCTGAACTGTTAAGCAACAGAATTTTTTTATCAATCAAGAATGGGAATATCAATCTTGATGAAGTGTATTAAACACCCCTCTGATCCAATATAGATCAGATTTGTATTTATCATATAATCAAATATAATTTATTTGTCAAAGTTAAGCTAATTAATTACTTATAAGTCATTCTGCCATAAAAAAAAAAAAAAAAAAGATCATAAAGTCACAGGTGAACCATGAAAAACACTTTGTTCCTATTTCCTTTGCTGACATCCAAGATTTTGTATTTGATTTATTTCCTCAGTTTCTGAAGACATGGTCCATGTGATGTCATGTTTAGGTAGAGGGGCTGGACAGAAAATAAGCAGCTAAAGTGTTGTGGAGCTATTATGTTTATGCTTTATGTTATGTTGAAATGTTTATCAAACTAACAATATCTTTTCATTTTAATATAATAATTAGCCAGCAAAACAGCTTTGCAACACCAAGGTCTGACTACTAGCTGACAGCTAGAATAAAAAAAAAAAACAACAACACTTAAATAGAACCAGTCTGGCTACATGAAGTAGGTTGAAGCAAAGTATTCACATCTATCAGTCTGAAAAGGATTACAGAGACATTTTTATGGGTTTGAGAGCAGAGAACCACAGTGTGAACCAGTATCCAAAGGAGAGGCCAACCAAAATTAATCCTACAGGGCAGCAACGATTCATCAAGGAGGTTACAAAAAAATCCAGAACATCTAACATACTGCATGTCTCACTTGCCATAGTTAAGGTTGGTGTTCACGATTAAACATTATAGAAGAGACTGGCTAGAAAACCCTTGCTGCTGAGAAAGAACATAGGGGAACACCTAGCCTGGCCATTGCCTTCCTACGAAATTCCACTCGATTCTCATCTCCCTTCAGTGCTCCGTCTGGGATTTTTCCAATTAAGCTCGATTTCTCGGGTTGAATTTTAACTGGGGCAATTAGCAAACAGAAGGCAAAGTTGGGAATGATGATGTAGAGTTTCTCAGTTGTTTTAGAAATATAGGGTTGTAGTTTGGCAATGGCAGCGGAGGAAGTGAACAAAGCCAGCAGTCGAACCCAGGACAACCGGACAAAAGCCTCTGCATGTAGTCCAACCACTCTACCAACTGAGACAACCAGCACCGCTTTTTTCTCCATATTAAATCTCATTATTTGAAACATTAAAGTTTGTTTGATAATCCAGATATTCAGGTTTGATAAAAGCAAAAACAGAAGAAATCTATAAGGAAAAGAAAATCTTGGAAAAGTGTTATTCAGGACTACTGTAAAAGATTACAAGGAAATCTGTCGTCTTAGAAGAAAACCAAAAAATTTCCATACAACAACATATATATATAATCAAAATAGCTTTAGATTCTTCACAGTCATGTGTTTTGTTTCCACTTATGCTGAGTAAGCGGTTTTAGGAAATCTCTCCCTTTGCTTTAGCTCCTCAAGACAGACAGACAAGCAGGTGTTCAGACCGGCTGAACTAACGCCTTGGCTATCTTTAAACCAAGCTGCCGGTGTCACCCCGCCCTGTCCCTCATGTTCGCTGGAGCTCCAGGAACTCTGGAGGAGAACGCTGAGTCGTAAATACCTCTGTTTTTAAACTGCGCGCTCCCAGTATGCTGAGGAGGAGGGTCAGAGAGTGTATGCAGCGGGACAAACCGCGGCTTTTTACGACACCGCTCTGGCAAAGTGGAGTGGAAAACATTTACATGGTTTTACATGACAGCTTACAAATCATCCTGCAATACAATCAAATTAAAATGTAAGTTTCTCAGTTTCCTCACGGAGATAATTCCTCTCTGGTGTGAGATATTTGTTCGATATAGAAAACCTTTCACACCTTTTGGGCCTTCTAATCCCCTACAAACCCCCTTTAAGGCAGCTGAAGTCTTCTATTGCTTTAACACGTTGGAGCGTAGAGACAGGGGGAGTTTTGACCACTATCATTTGCACAATCTGTCTTTGTAATCCAGAGTCCTGAGTCCTGTCTTCTGCTTTCTTCTCCCCAGCTAACCCCACAGGTTTTCCATGGAATTAAAATATGGAAGCTGATATTTCGATGGAAGAAAGTTGTTTTCTGTGTTCCTTTGAATTATCTTGTTATAAAACCAGATGACAGATGATATTTTGATTTAAAACGGGTTGATGTACCAGTAGTATTAATCACAAGCACTTCTTAAAAGTTTTCTATTGGGAAAAAAACCCCAGGCCCACAACATAACATACCCTTCAGACACAATTTCACATGATAAGTCATTAAAAACATGCCGCCATGATCCTCCAACTACTTCCTTTTGTCGTCGTCTTCATGGTTTGCGCCAGCGGCAACATCCGGTTGTTGATCATGTGACTCTTGTGATGCGAAAAAAGCGTTTCCATTGAAGTTTTGCGAAATAAACCAATTTTCTAGAAAACCACCTCATCCTTGCGCCAAAACTTACTGAAGAAGGAGAATTTTTTGAAAAATGGCGTTTCCATGAAGCGAATTTATTTTCGTAATTTCAATTCACGCAATTTCAAAGTTAATGGAAACGCAGCAACAGTGACATTATGATGCTGCAATGAAATATTATTTTTTATTAAGGGATTTTACATATGTTAACCAGGGGGTGCGCTTATTAACATCGTCATGCGTGCTTTTCTCTCCAACCGTACCAAGAGACTCGGACAGTATTCCTCGTGGGTCCAGTCCTTGTGAGAGACAGGTGCAGGATGTCGTTTCTCTCTGCACGAAGCAGGCAGGTCGTAAAGCGACGAATAGCGCAGCAGGGACAGGTGCGGCAACTCTGAGCGGCTAATGACAGGCTGCGGAGAGGAAGGTGGGGAAGTTTTAGCTTCAGTCTTCGAACTACAGCAACAACATGTAATGGGCGCTTTTCACCGTCTTTGTTCACATTCAGGTTTTCAAAATATTTTACAGGCAGTTAATTCAGTTTTAAGGTATTAATTTTTAAGATTGGGAGGTAAACGGTAAGAAAAATATTGGGTTTTTATGAAACACCTTCCACCCCATCAAGTTTAGTTTACAGGCGTCATGACCTGTGAGTTGGCAACAGATTTAAATGATGATGACATGATGATTTCTGGCCTCAGGTTTATTTATAACCTCCCAGCACATGCCTTTAAAACAGATTTTTGAGCTTGAAACAGGAGGCAATACAAAACTCACTGATGGGATAAAAATGAAACCTCTCATCATCAGACTATGTGCATTTTTTTAATTTATATCCAAGTAAATATTTGATGAAAATAATCTGAATGCGAGTGAAATGAAACCCCTGAAGATGAGCACATGTGTTTTATTGATGAAAACAAGCATGTGTGGGTGACCAGGCTCAACTTTCACGTTTGTGATGAGTGTGGAGTTACTGTACCAGAGGTGTCCTGCAACAAATATGACGTTCCCATGGTTACTTT
This sequence comes from Anableps anableps, assembly GCA_014839685.1. Lineage (NCBI taxonomy): Eukaryota > Metazoa > Chordata > Actinopteri > Cyprinodontiformes > Anablepidae > Anableps > Anableps anableps. The sequence goes on from CM026088.1 coordinate 15,933,545, forward strand.
CAGTTTCTTTTATATCTACATTTGGTTAAATGTGAATCTTGATTTGGACATTACTGTTTTAAGAGTTGCATGGAAAATTGTGTTAGATGCATGGAGTTTTAATACATATACATTACATTATACATTCTTTCATTTTTTTTCAAAAGAAATGTTTCTATATTAATGTGTAGTCTTTTTTAATTGTAACAACTAACGTTGTTTTGCACATTTAACTAAAGAAATGAACAAAATTGCGAAAATACACGTGTTTTGGGTTTTTGCCAATGTAGGTGGGAAATTATAGCTTTTAAATGAGATTTTACAAGGAAATTTAAATGGTCTTTTCTTCAGTTTTTAATGGTAATTTGTATGAATTTAATTTCTTTTTTTATTTATTTCAGAATATGATGAAACACAGGTTTTCATCTTGTGTCCAACTTTTTTATTTGACTGTATAAATGAAGTAAACCATAAAAACATTGCGTTTTTACAGAGTTTCCGGGCTCCTGTAGAAACAGTGTAAGTTAAATGAATCCAGAAGTGCAACATGAGCTGGAAATGATTCCTAAGTTCACATCCTGTTAGATCTGCTGCTTTGCTTGCTGTGCTTTGCAACGTCAATAACCAGTCCCCCTCAATTAACAGAGGATTTCGATCATAAGCCCGTGTATCGACAGCAACAGAAGCCGTCCATATTAACAACAGCGATGCCTTTTTCAGAAGGACAGCTTTTATCAGCACAACACCAGCAGATCCCGAAGAAAATTTACCTGAATATTTCTCTTTTTTTCACATTTTCCTTTTGAAATGACATATTAGTCTGTTTTTTAATGAATCTCTGTTCAGTGTAAAATAATCCAGTTCAGGTTAGATCATCCTATGTGTTTTAGATTTTGAACAAATGCAACCCATATCCCTTAAAACATTGAAATATCTCTTTTGATTTAATGGAGTCAATTTACAGAAAAGGTAGACCGCTTGTTTTGAGCGCTCGCTCCGCTCAAACTTTGGCATACTGCCCTGGGCAGTATGCCAAACGACCCATATAGACCCATAAAGACGACAGTGGTGGTGCTGAATATATGTTATTAAGATCTGCTTCTACGGGCTCTGAAATGTGTTTTAAAACAATACATTTGTTTTTAAAAGCAAAAGTGTTTCTGGCACCAAATTACCTAGCAGCCAAATAGAGTTGCTCAAAACATTATGTTGGCAATAACTATGTTGTTCCTGTTTGTGGAGAAGCTAGCACTGGCACTAAAGCACAACTAGCTTCAAAAGATTTGGTGTTGTTTAACAGATATGATCTGTTTTTTGTAAAACATGGTCAAATATACCTTTTGGGCTTTCAGAAAGTACACCTGGTTCAGTCTCTCTGTGGTCAGTGGTGTCTCCACTGAAGTTCTGTACTCCTGTGCTTAGACGAGTCATTTCCTGGGTGGAGCCATTCCTGAAGCTATTCTTTCCTCATATTTTCTTTCTAATAGAAAGTACTCATGGTTCAGTGCTTCTTTCTTTACCCATGTCTCTTTTCTGGACAGATCTGACAATAAAAACAGCTAAAATAACATCTACGGCTGTTCAAACAGAAACGTTTTAGTCATGATGTGCTGGAGGAGGTTCAGAAAGAATGTAGCCGCTTAGCTATTAGGAGGTAGGGTGTACTAACTTTTCCCTCAGCTCGAAAGCACATTCTTGTCATTATTGAGTAAAACAAGGTTAATATTTGTTCGGTGCAAAGATTCACTTTTTTGTCAAAGAAAAAATTGAGATTAGATATGAACATGTGAATATTTAATAGGTTGTCCCAGTTCTTCACCGCTGGACCTCCGTTCCTGTTTGTTTGGAGAGCTTTCATCCTTGAATCCGTCACCACATTTCAGTTAAAGCTCCAAGAAAAAGCACTTTCCGACCTTTTTATTCACAGGATCGCTGAGTCACCTCCTGTTTCCCACTTCCAGCCGAAAAACGTGGAGTTTCAAGACGTCTGGGAAAATCCCTTTCCTTGTTTTGGAAAATCCGCATGGCCCCCTCTTGAAAAACGCTGGCTCCCCCAGAGAATCATGTTCATATCATGGAAAGGCACATGGAGTCATATAGGGAATGTAAGCGAAGGCGTTACGTATGTAGCGCCCTACCCCTGTGACAGTGTTCTGGGGCGCCGCTGTCACAGGTCAGAGCTTGTTTAGTTGCTTTGGAGGAATATGATGAAAAATCAATAAGATGTCAAAATAAAAATCAATCTGAGGCAAAACATTAGATCTAATTCAGTTATGGCTCTGACGTCTGCCGCCTGTGACTCGACCTTATGGTTTTGTTGATAATATGAGGTTTGTGGCTTTATTTGGTGGCCATATGGCCAGTGCTTTGCAGGGGAAGGGCAGCCGAGTCTCAAGGTGTCAGAGGGGAGGGTGGTTTAAATTTAACCGCAACAAGGCAGATATCTGCAAGACAGCCCACCCTCTGTGCTCACCCTCCTCTCCCACAAATACACAGCCTGTCCTCACAGCCACCAGCCTCAGACATCATCACGCTCACAGCAGCGGCGCAGCATCCTGTCAACCTGGACCGTACCCAGAGGATAAACACGCCGAGGAGAACGCGCTGAGGCTGCGGGGAAGCACTGCAGAGGCGCGGCGGTGGCGGCGGCTGAGGCTTCGCTCTGAGAGGTGAGGCTGGAGCTGGGCTCCGAGGAGCGGCTGGGTGTGTTTGTGTGCGCAGGATCCAGCCTCCTTCCTCTGCTCTCCTGTAGATGGAAAAGGATGCATGCCTGTGTGACAGTAAGGAGGGGAAGTCAGACTAACACGTTACTCAGCAGTGCACTGCAGTCTGAATCAGCCTGTTTTTCTGCAGGTTATTCCTTGAAGTTCAGTGGATTATAAGAGCAGCCTCTGAGCGGGACGTAATCCTAATGTGGCAGCTTTTGTGTGCAATTCTTGCTAATTGGACAGATTCTGAGATTAGACTGCCGAGGAGGTGGTCGTCTCATCAGTTCCTGCTTATCTTGACTTCTTCTAATAGGATTGAATTGACTCTGATTGGTTTGAGATAATGTGCTTATTTTCATGTCATTTCTGTCTTGCTTGTACATGACAGACTGGAACTGAATGAAATAATTGCTGATCAAAGGAGAACACCATAATGCCAGGCTGGTGGCTGCAGCCAGGGAATTTCCAAAGGGCAGCATACAGTAACTGGGTGCACTGAGGGCGACGGCAGGAGGGAGGAGGTCAGGTTACCGGTGCTGCACTCGGAGCTCAGTTTGGAAACACTCTAAGGCCGGTGGGAGCGATAGACTGAAGTCAAATGTCAGGCCAAGGGAGTATTTTTCAACACGGCAGAGCTTGATTACGAATTTCTGCTTTGCATTAAAAATACCACAGTGATTAGCACATGCTCAGACTGAGTCTGCGGTGGATTAGCCCTCACATTTAATCTCTGAGATTTTAATGATAAGACTGCAATTTAGAGTTCTTTCTAAACTAAAAGTGTGGCAGAAAACGAGCAGTACGTTATATCACCAGCACGGTGAACCGTTACGGCTGTATCATGCTGTGGGAATGCTTAGCCCGATGATGCAGGATGACGTGGACCCCCAGTATTAGAGATACTTGGAAATCAGTTCAGGAGCAGTATCTTGTTTAAGCGAGAAAACGTTCTCATTATAATTCAATTTTAAAAACTTGTTATAAGGAGATTTTTATCTCATTAAAACCAAAATATAATCTCTTTTAAAAAGAAAGGTCAAAACAGTAAAACAGCAACACCTGTTGGGATTTTTAGAAGTGCTGTAGAAGAAACAGGTTGAGAAGGAGGAGAATCATAGCAGAACCCTTTATACCTTTTTAACAAGTTGGAATTTGTCAGAGAAACGTATTTCTATATCTTGTTTAAATGAGAAAGTTTCTCATAACAAGATATAAAACTCGTCTCGTTAAAATGACAACATTTCTCTTAACGATATGAAACTCGTCTTATTAAAACGAGAACGTTTCTCGTTATAACGAAATATAAAACTGGTCTCGTTATAACGAGAAACTTTCCCTTTTTAACGAGCTTTGGATCTCGTTATGTACTTAATATGCATTTAATACACACACTGGAAACTATCTTAGCACTAGCGCCGAAGCTAACATCTACGGTCTTCCTTATTGCCACTCTTGCGGGATACAGCTGCTGTACAAACGCCAACCTATAGTGTGTCAACAAGCATTGCGCCTCGGTATTTCAGCTTTCCAAGTTGTGTTTTCTTTTGGATAGTTTAATTATGCTCTATGGAAAAATCTGTGAATAATTTAGGTATGTTCAACAGAAAAATCTCTTCCAACCCCTGGTTGTTCATGTAAGCGTTGCGTTTTTTTGTTTCTCCCTTTTGTTGGTGTGTTGTAGATTTGCCACTTGCTCAGTACAGTTTCTTTTTTTTAAAAAAAAAAGAGAACACGAGGAGAGGAAAAGGAACTCCTGCGTAAGCAGACTTCAAAATAAAAGCGCAAACATAAACATCTACTTGAAGAATAATAAACAGTCGACAACCAAAACTTCAACGCAGAGGTCGAACTTTACTCAACTGAATGTTTACAAAACAGTCAAGTAAATTAGCGCTTTAGAGTTTATCCAGAATAATTAAGTTAGGGGAAGCGAAAGGCGCTAAACATTTTCAAAGTATCAAAAGCGCTAAACAAAAAAAATTAGCCCCGCGATTAGCGGATTAGCGAAAGTGTCCCCACCACTGTGTCTTGCACTATGATAGCAAACTGTCAGAAAAGCTCCGTCAGACTCGGTTCTGATTCACAGAGTTTAGAAGATATCTTTTTATATCCCAGGACAGAAGAAGGCCAACACACTGAGCGCTAGCTGCTCAACAGGCTGTTCTAAGAACCGACTTCTGCTTATATCAGCTCTGGCAGGCATTGGCTCATAAGCAGAACTGAAATAAAAACATGACATAAACCATAAGTTCAAACAGTCATGAAACTGCAGAAATCAAAGTTTTTCATAACAGGATGCATCTAAAAGTTGTAGAATATTAGCTGTCTTAGGCACCCCCTGATCTAGATTTCACTTTTTTTTCTTTGCAATTGACATATTAGACATTTATGATTTATACTTCTTTATCAGATTTTCCTCAACTAAAAGCATATGGTACGTATGCTAAAGCACTGGTTCACAGAAAATACCAGTATCAAACTTGATACACACATTTCCACCACTTTTTCTTCAAAACATTTGATTATATTTTGGTATTTATTTCTTGTATAACTGTATGAAAGACTTATTTTTTAAATTTTTCATATGTAATTTCCTGTAGCTGTTTAAATAAAGCTACTCTGTACTCCACAGTACCTTCTGCTGAAGGCTAAAAGACAAGGATAGGATGTGATACAGCAGGTTTTTAAAGAAAACACATTTCCAGATGCAGCGTGAAAAGGATTGTGGAGGGTTTTAGTCGGTGACAAGAAGCGACGGGTTAATCTGTTTAAGCACGTATGATAGCTGAATGGAGCCTTCTGGAGCTATGGTTTTAATCTGATTGCATGTTTCTGTGGGAAGATGGATGGATGGACGGATGGATGGATGGATGATTATAAACACAGCATATTAGCCCTTTTCATTAGCACCTTGTAATCTGAAAGTCACTGCAGGATCATGAAGGAGTCATCACCTCCAGCCAGATCCTTCTACGATGCGTGAAAATCATCTGTTGTTCAGACACAAACAGATTTTCTCGCTGTTTATCGTTGAGAAATGACTGCAGGTTCCACTTCCAAGCAGAAGGAGGAAAACGTAGGAATAAAATCATCAAAACTTTTGAAAATGTACCAAGAATCTCCTTCAGTATTTTGATGCAATCCGTGTCAGTTTAGATTTACACATGTAAATGAAGCTTTTTCATCTTTAATCTAAGTAAACTGTGGCTGTTTCAGTTAATTCGATAGCTGATAGTTCCACATCCTTCAATCACTGTTTTGGCAATAAAATTAAGCGATCATTTTTTTGCAACAACAGAAAAAAGGCTTTGATAAAGAATCACATTTTAGTTTATAACATTATGCAAATAAAAACAAAGCTAAGGCATTTCTACAGTAAACCTTCCCGACTGTGTGTGCTGTCATCTGAGTCTGACAGATTGAGGCCAGTGGGTCAGGGGTCATTAAGCAACACGCGCATTAACACAAACCTTCTGACACCCTGAGCTCCACCAGGTGGAGGATGGATTAGAAGACCTGGCTCAGCAGGCTTTACTGCTGTTTGATTCAGTAATGGAAAGGAGAAGGAGTGTGTCCTCTTTCTCAGAAAGAGTGGGAAACAATATTGCTCTTTGTTCCTTCTTTGCAGAGAGGTAGAAGGAAGAAGGAAGGTAGAAGGTCAGTGGGGTCAGCCTTGGGGGGAAAACACAGTTGGGCTTTCAGCTCCAGGACCGGTGACTCGGGATCCTGTTTCCCTCACAGAACTGCAAGCTGCTCAATGAAAACGTTTCTATATATACAGAGAGAAATAGCCGTGTTGTTAGATATTAGCCAGTCTCTATTTCTCACAGCTTGGCCCGCAGCCTTCTGCTGTCAGGCAAAGCCAAAATAAGTCAACAGATATCAGTTTTACCAGCAGGATGGCCACCGAAAGATCAGGTGTAGTATGCTTTCGCAGAAGCTGCTCCTATGAGTGAAAGTGAGGACAGAAAAACGTCAAAGGTTCATGGACTGATTGGGACAATGTGTGACTAATCTAACTTTTCGAGTGTTGAAAGGTTCTGTTTCGTTTTAATATAGCTGAAAAATAATCAGTAGAAACATCTAGACACCATGTGCTTGAACAACCCACATGCAGCCCCCCTCCCACTAGCCTGGCCATTGCCTTCTTACGCAATTTCAATCGATTCTCATGTCCCTTCAGTGCTCCGTCTGAGACTTCTCCCATTGAGCTTGATTTCTTCGTTTGAATTTCAACTGGGCCAATCAGCAAACATAAGGATTTTCTGCACTGATTTAGAATTGGAGTTTGGCTGTTGTTGTAGTTTGGCAATGGCAGCGGAAGAGTTGAACGGACCCATTCAGTCCAAATATTGAGCAATCAGAAGGTCATTTTATTGCCAGGAAAGATGTCGTTCAGCTCAGCGCTTTTCTCTTCATAGTGGGGGATGGCAGTTTACATTGCACACAAATTCCAGTAAGCTTCATAGCTTACCCAGGGCATCTGGTGGTTTAACGCTTCAAGGTTTTTTGAACAGAATGCACCTAGCTTCGTATGGGTTGGCAGCAGAAACGAGTCAAATGTTCAGCTTTTGAGAAGAAGCAGTTAGATCAGCTCATCAGGAAGGCCAGCTGTATGATAGGATGCCCCCTCGACCCAGTGCAGGTGGTGGGAGACAGAAGGACTCTGGCTAACATAACATCACTGATGGACGTCTCCCACCCCATGCATGAAGCTGTTGCTGAGCTGGAGAGCTCCTTCAGTGACAGACCTCTGAATCCTAGGTGCTCTAAGGAGCAACTAGTCTCAGATCAACACATCCCTCCACCACTATCAGCAGCAGGAGCAGCAACCCCTCAACAGCAACATTGTACCCATCAGGGGAAACATAAAATACATTTGCTTTGTATTGTCCCTACATGATGACAGTAATACAGTACGATGCGATTTCATATTAGATTCTAGAGGAATATCTTTTATGTTGTAAGGTGATTTAAGATCTTGTTCTATGAGCCCCTTGTAACTTTGAGCACCTGCCCCTCCAAAGGCCTCTGCACGGCCCTGGTGTCTGGTGTGTTGGGTTTCACCCCAAATGGCAATGACCTTAGCTCCCTATGTCGTGCCCATCACCCATGACAGACACAAAAAGCTAGCTAGCTTGCAAGGGTATATTAGCAGCAAGTTAGCGGTAGCCTCAACCACCTCAAGCCACAGAACTCAATGAAGATGTCTGCACACAATTCAATCTTTTGCCTGATAGAAAAGTTCTGTGAGGAAAAAAACTGCATATACAAGAGTAAATAGTACATAATGTAAGATCTGTGATTAAAGTACTTAAGGCCAGCTTACATTTTGTTTTCTGAATTAAAGATATTTTAAGGTCTTAATTTTAAATACATGAATTTAAGACTGAGGATGCGCAGACACCCTGGTACTTTCCTTCAGGGTCGAGCTGGCGAATTACTTAAGTCACGGCCAAACGTTAGCAACTGGGTAAAATCAGATCCAGTCATTTAAAATTTCAACAGAGTCCACACCTCCAGCAAGCAATCGTTTCTCAATAGCCAAGGGTCCAGACCCTCTGGATGAAGCAAAGCGTAGAGCAAGGAGCTGGTTTTTTCCAGGCTATCCTCCCCCCATCCCCTGATCAGAACTTTTAATGTATAGATTAGGTTTGTAACTATACAAAAAAAAATGTAAAACCCTATACCGATACTAGGAAAAATACTCAATATTCAATACCATTTTTGGTATTTGCCTCCTTGTAGCCACCGACCAGTCCTGAAATCAGTCTGAGAGATATTTGAGGGGTTTCTTGCCTGTACAGGTTGTTTCAGGTCACCTCACAGCATCCGATGATATCAACATCTGTGCTTTGACTCGGCTCAGGACTTTTCATTTCCTGATTCTCAGCCAGTCCTTGCTGGGCTTACTGGTACGTTGTGATTCATAGCCATGTTGCAGAGTCAAGGTCTGCTTCAGCTTTCATTGTTTTTTACAGACAGTCTCACATTTTCATCCTCTGTTACATCGTAGATCTCATCGTCGATTCTATGAGCTCTTGCTGCAGCAAAGCATTTCCAGACCATGACGCCATGACATTTTCATTTCCAGGCTTCACAGTTAGTACGTGATTACTTCCTAGAATACTGTCCAACTAATTAAATTGTAGAGTGATCTGTCAAAAGAACATTATTCCAGAAGTCTTGGCCTTGCAAGTCTGGCAAGCTTTCCTCTGGCCTTCATGTTTTTCTTTAAGATTAAAGGTTTCCTCCTTGCACAACTCCAGTGGAAGCTGTGCAGTTTGTTTCTTTCTGGCCTGGTGTTCTGCTTAGCTGTGACACTTTCTTGACACCTCCTTCTTGTCGGGTGGCATCAGTTGAGCTACTGCTGCCAACAACTTAATGTTCTCTTTCTACTGACAATACAGTGGACCCCCAGTATTTGTGGAGCTTGGGACCACAGCCACAAGCCAATAGCTAAAGAGACCCCCTCTAAAAACTTATAACTGACTATTTTAATATTTTGCACACCAAATATACCTTAATATGCATTAATATGCACAGTGGAAACCATCTTAGCACTACCACAGAAGTTAATATCTACAGTTTTCTGTATTTCCGCTCTTGGGGGTTCAGCTAATCAGCGCCAATAAAAATAAATGTAGTTCCTGGATTGGATGCTTAGCAAATACCAGCCAATGTCAAGTAGCATTGCGCCCAGTTATTCCAGCTTCCCAAGATTCATTTTTCCCCAACTATTTTAGATATGCGCTGCCAAAAAAATCAATGAATAGATGGATTTTCCACATATAATTTGGAGTGAAATTCCACAAAATCTTCGAATACTGAACCATGAATAGGCAGGGGTCCACGGTACACCTCCTGAATCAGCGTACCTTTTCTTTGTGTGTGCTCGGTCTTCTCAAACCACCAGTCAGTTGTGGCAGATGACCACTCACATTGAATCAGGTTCTGGTTCTGCTCGAGGTTTCTTCTGTTACAAAGGAGTTTTTCCTCTCTACTGTCGCCCAATCCATGCTCGGTATGAGGGATTGTTGCAAAGTCAGTCTGCTGGGTTTCCTTAGATTAGTGTTTCCCAGCACTGGTCCTCCAATGGTACGGAACAGTAAAGGCGGCGCTAGTGGGGTCACAACACAGTTCATTGATTGACAATGTAGAAAAAAGTTCTTGAGTGTTTTTGCAAAGTTATTAAAAAGAGCAATAGCTACAGTCCCTCATCATCTCTATGGTAGTGCGAAGGCCAGTTATACATCACTCCCAGCATGTATCAGCATATGTGAACTGATTGGACATACTGTTTCTGCACAAAGTTGCATAAAATCATAACTCACTGCGGCAAGTATATTCAAACTGCTTGTAAGTGTTAAATCGGAGTCATCCTTCTAAAAGCTGAGAGGATTTGTTTCAGTCAGATAACATTTAGACTACAGCAGAAGAGATTTGCTGGAGATGTTTGTGCTTCCCTTCACCAGTCTGCAGTGCATCACGTGCTATAACGGATCTGGAAGCCTGGACTTCTCCCCCTCTTTGAACGTAGAAGTGAGAGCACTATTAAAAGAAAATGATGTCAGCGTGAAACTCAGCATTACTCGAATGCCAACCGGCAGTGAAGATGCTCCGTGAAGTCAAATACGACTGAGCTGCCAGTCAGATAATACACAAATACTATTCTGTAATCTATGACTGCCGGACATGGATAAAATATGAAATGCTATGAAAAAGGACAGAATACTTAATACAGCAAAAATGGTTAGAAATAAAAGTAGTGAGATCCAATCTTGCTTATTTAGAATGAGGTAAAATCAAAGCGAATGCACAATCAGTTTTATGAATCATATGTAACGATTTAAAGCTGGGGTGTCCAAAATGAGGTGTGGGGGCCCTTTCCAGCCCATGGACTGATTTTCTGTGGCCCTCCGGCTGCTATTTAAGAAGAGTACATACTTATTTTTCCAATAAGGGGGAAAGGTTTTACTCACAAATGGAAGTCCTGTTACGTACAACACAGTCTTCATTTTTCCTTTTAATAATCACGCTTTTTGCATTGTGATTTCAAATTGAATAGGACCACAAATATCGTGCAACTTTTTACACCAAAGCAGATCAGGGTCCAGCCAAATCTGTATTTAATGGATTTACATGGACAGTCGCTATTATGCGTAACCATGGCAACAAGGTATTGTTTTTACGAATGGGTGGAGCTATTTAGCAACCCAAAAACCCAAATAATTCCTGAACTACATCACCCCAAATCCCAGAGGAGTCTTCAGTCAGAGACCTCAACATATTGGTTGTAACACTGGCTGCTACTGGAGATCCGTCCTGCCCACAGCATCACCATCCGCAACGACTCTTTGAAGTTACTTGGATGGTTTGAGTTACAACATTTAATTTCTCTTTGGGATAAATAAGATATTTTTGATCTGAATTGAATTGAATTTACTACACTGGGCTAAATACTTCAAGCATTTTAAAAGAAGAACTGACCCAAATCCTGTTCATGTTGCTGAGGATCAGATGTTTTTTTTTTTTTTCATTCAATAAAACCCTTTTTATGTGTTGGAGTTACACTAATTTAAAGATCCTTTTTTCACACAAATGAGACTATTTCTTTTACTAAAATATTACATATTTAATTTATTGTCAAGCAGAAAAATTTGATTCACAAATTAGCTTTTTTGTGGCCCAAGAGCACCTTTAAATTGATGATTTAAGCCCACATGGCAGAAAGTTTCTACACCACTTATTTAAAGTGTATCTTATCTAGTGGCTGCACAGTGGATGTGGTCAGCACTGTTTCCTTCCAGCGAGAAGGTCCGGGGTTTGGAATCTGAATGTTCTCCCCATGCATGCCCGGAGAGTTCCCAGAGAGAACTCTGGGAACTCTCCGGGAACTAGCAACCCGTCCAGATAGGCAACAGCCACTAACCCACCAATTAACTTGCAAGTATAACTGAGCAGAGACAATGGATGGATGTTCACATGGATCTAAAATCTTCTCTTAAATTTGCAGCACTTAAGCAGAAAAAAAGACAAGATCTTTGATGTTGTGCACCACATAATCCGCAACCATATAATCCGCACAAAAGCTAAGAAAATTGTGTTTGGTTGATTATTTCATTGGCTGTGGCAATATTTCCTGGCAATAAATGTTATATACTACCTGTCAACCCGTTTATTTCCTCTTAAATGGTGCCACATTTGCAAGAATAATGTATTTGTGGGTCAATAGTAGAATTTTGCTGTTTGACATAAGCAGAAATAATCGAGTATGTTTTTCCCACATTGTGAGCTTTCCGTCTGATCCAAAAAAATGCATTTTCTTGTGGTTTTCCAATGCTAGAAATGCCAAGATGCATTTTTATGACAAAGAAATAATTAAGAATACATAAATTTCCCAACTTTTTCTACTGTTTATATAGTTGCAGTATCCAACTTGGCCACAAGGTGGTGGACATTCACTCATGGAAACAACTAATCAGATCTGAAACCATTTACTGCCACAAAAGATTATTATTCTCTCCAACTTGCCAAAAACCAACATTTATTATGTCGCTATAAATTATACTTTTTACATTCTATTGCTATTAGTAAAGCAGGATTTGTCGTATAATTGTGAAATATGTTTGATCCCTGTCAGAGTAAAATGGATGGATATAAATGTACAGCACAGTTTTCAGATTGAAAAAAACTAAAAGCCATCTATACTTTACCTTTAACTTTACAATTAAGCATTGCTTTTTTGTCTAACTTATAAAATTCCAATAAAAAGAAATCAGTTATGTTGTAAGGTCACAAAATTTTGGAAAGTTTAAGCAGTTTGAGTAATTTTCCAATAACCAAACAATTTTTCCGTTGTTCTCATACAGACTGAGACTTCATAGTCCTCCTGTAACAAAACAGTTTCTTACTTTAATGGACAGCTTGCAACTGTAAATGTAGCACAGACTTAACTTAATTGCTGTTTTTATGTAAACTATTAAATAAAATCCAAATGATTATTATAGTGCTTGCGTGTTTACAGTTTCACCTTACAGGTGTCTTTTGTTTTTGCCACACCTCCATGACTTATATTATGTTTCATAAATATTAAAATCAAAGATAACCTGAGTTAACCTGAGTACAAAATGCAGTTTTCAAATGATGATTCCATTTAAGGGAGTTACGTTATCCAAACCAACCTATGTGAAAAAGTCATATCTGTTTGGTGAAACATGAATTGTTGCTTTTTGAGATTTTTTTTAGCCTAGTTAATGTTGTCAGACAGGTTCTATCAAGCCATTCTTTGATTCTACAAATCCGGCACTAAACAGAAACTAGAAAATATGACAAAAACACTAAAAAATAAAATAAAAAAGAAATCTGTAGAGGGAGCAAATACCTTTTCCCAACACTTAATGTAGGCCTATGAAAGATGTTTGCTTTTTTACATATGTTGTTTATGTTCTAGGTTCTGTTTCAGATTACAATGAACTATCATTTGCTAACATTTTACAAAAATATTCCTCTTTCACTCACGTTTTTATGCTAGCTTAAGGCTACATAGCATACCCCTTATGTATTGACCTTTTTATAATTTAACATGCTAACCTGGTCACCAGCTCCTTTTAACATTTAAAAATAGACAGATTGTGTATTACTGTCACATTTTCGGTTCATAACACTATGTAATCACTGATTAGCGAGCTAAATTAGCATCCCAGGAAAGCATAGCTAGCGGGTCTGGCTTATTTTATGAAAATGTGTTGTACAAACAAAGCCTTGAAAGAGTTCTCTGTCATACCGATGCTGATGCTACTATTTCTGGGACGTATTCCCACCTGGAGCAAGGATCTGGTTGTGAAATTCTTAGCATGAATGTATAAAGCAACACAGATGGTGGCAGGATGCTAAATACGCACCAGGAGGAATAAATAAAACTATCTGCTTCAAGCGTAATCCACCAATTGTTGTCTGTCTTTGTGTTTGCCGTTGCTATAGGTGTTGACCCAGCTGAGATGAGAGGGCTTAGCATGGCTCTGGGACTTTGCATGGCTTGACAGGGTCAATTATCAGGCTATTTTCTGATGACCCACTGACATTTTCCCTCGTACCTCTTATTTAGGAGAAGTGAGGCATGTTGAGAGCAGACAAGGACAGGGCAGAAAAGGACAACGTTGAGAAATGTCACTGTCACCCCTGCCTAGGACAGATAATTTACCAACTCTAGCCTTGGAGGATTTAGAAAAACTCTTCAATTGGCGTGATTTGTAAAGAGAGCGATTGGCCTGCGGGGTCAGTGTGTGAAGAGTCGCATGTCAGGCTGAGAGGAAAATGCATTAGACAGGGTGAGGAAGGGTGCAGTGCTTCCATCTGCCAGGAAGACTCCTAACCAAAGCAGAGGGCCAGCGTCACAGCAGTGCCTCTGCTCTCGTGTCTAAACTGTAAGGGATGAACTGAATTTCGCAATGTTTCTCCTAATATTTTTCATTTGAATATTCTACATGACTTTCATATGGAGGCAACATGAATAAAAAGTGTTCTTCTCACCTGATACACCCTCTGCTTCCATGAGTCATTGCTAGATGTTAAAAGAACTGCAGCTACCTTTTCAAAAAGAAACTATGACTGCGCTAACAGACTTCAGCACAGCAGCTGAATTTTAAAAAAACAAAAAAAAAAAAAAAAAAAAAAAAACAAACTACAAAAGTGTGTATTTTTTGTCTTGATGTTGTTGATGTCACTGATGTCCCATTTTAAAGTTTTTACAGTGGGCCCCTGCCTATTCGTGGTTTAGTATTCTTGGATTCACCTATTCACGGGTTTTTCAATAAAGCACATCTAAAATATTTGAAACAAAATGCAATTAATCTTTTAATATTGTGCTCATGGTACTTGCCATTTGTACTGAGAAGCAAAGTTGAGCTACAAGTTGGAAAACATCAACTTGAATGCCTCTTAAAGTTCAATGTCCAACTTGGGGAGACATAGGACTCTCTCACCAAGCTTGATCTCAATGTCCAACATGGCTGCTACACATATAGAAAGTAGCCATAACTGCACTAATCAACTGATTATTTTTTTACATCTCATGAAATCAAGAATGCAGATAGCTCTGTACTGTAGTTTATGCTTCATTAGGATTTGAGTTTGGAAAACTGCTTGTGAATTGTACAAAAAGGATATTAATGTCAAAAGTGTCCTTTAATGTTTTTTCTTGCTATGTTTTGGTATAAAAGAGTTTTCCATTTAATGAAAAATAAATGTATTAATAAATCATCTTGGCTGCTATTGTTGAGGTTGTGTTACTCAGTGGTGGGCACACTTTTGCTAATATGCTAGTTAGTGGAGCTAATTTCATCCTGTCAGGGCGACATAAGTGTAAGCACTGTAGGAGCGTATAGCTGTAGATTCTGGGCGGGTACGGTTCCGATTAGGCGCTAATGTAACGTGTTTTTAATCATTTCGAGTTGGATTGTAAGGGAAACACTGGACTATTCTACACTGAATACCAGTGGTGCACACACTTCCACTAATCCGCTAATAGTGGAGCTAATTTTTGTTTAGCACTTTAGCATTTTTGCTAACTTTGAAAATGTTTAGTGCATTAGTGCTAACCCAGAATTAATTTTTCCCCAAAAATTGTAAAGCACTAATTTACTTGAATGTTTTGTAAACTTTCAGTTGAATAAAGTTTGACTTCTGCATTGAAGTTTTGGTTCTTGACTGTTAAAAATTCTGCAAGTAGTTAGATGTTTATATTCATGCTCTTATTTTGAAGTCTTTTTACATAGGAGTTCCATCTCCTCTCCTCACTTTCTCTCTTTTTTTAAGAAACTTTATTGAGAAGAAACAATTACACAACAAACAAACGAATGAGGTATGCAGCACTGTTGCCAACTCAGCGACTTTGTTGCTTTATTTAGTGACTTTTCAGACCCCTCTAGCAACTTTCTTTTCAAAAAAGCGACTTGCGATAAATCTAGCAACTTTTCTCTGGTCTGTTGGAGACTTTGGCGACAAAACGGGAACGCACGGGTGGTTCTGAGGTGGGAGGAGCCGTGAGGCCTTCATGGCCACACTTGCAGGGGGTCAGTGTGACTGGGCAGGCTCGGCATGCAGCAGCCTGCAGGAGAGCAGAGAGGAGACCCACTGAATTTCGTTTTCATATTGCAATTGAATCACGGATGCGTAAAACTGTCGGTGATCCCGCTCTGGATTACAGTAAATATAATCCAAATATAGTTTTTCATGTGGCCTGTTTTTTTTTTCGCAGCAACTGTTGCATTCAAATACATCCCTGAATTTTATTCACACAGCCTCAGTCACTGGTTCACCTCCTCCACTGTAGTGTCTCTGATAGCTGTCTTCTGGTTAAATTTGATATCATACAAATCTAATTTTGTCGTGAGAATAAAAGAATAGAATAGAAATATCCTTTGTTGTCGCACAATGGGGAAATTTCTGTGCAACAGCAGCAAAGTGACAGGTAATAACTGCAAATAGACTTAAACAAAGATAGAATATATATATATATATATATATATATATATATATATATATATATATATATATATATATATATATATATACTGTACTGTAAGAGCAAAATTCAACATACATACTGTGTAGTTCTAAAAAAAATGCTCCAGTCCAGAGGAATGTGCAGCTGAGTTGGTTAATTAAAAAATGTACAAGATGTGCATGCTTCTTTGAGCATTAATAATGCAAACCATGTGTTGTGTAGGCTTAGGTAAAATGTTTACATTATTAAATTGACACTATTAAATTATTTTATAAAGTTTATTTGTAGTTCTAAATGTTTAGAGTAATTTTAATCACTTTTGCCCAGCCAAAGTAGGTGTTCCTTTCTTCTACTGCCCGGCTCACACGCGACCAAATATGCAAATTAGATGATGACACCATGTAAAAGTAGCTCTTCCAGCAAGAGCTACTTTTGTTGCTGAGGAGTTGGCAGCAGTGGTGTACAGAACAGAAACAACCAGGGGTGTTAGTCAAACAAATGCATCCAAAAATTCACATATTTGAATTGTTTTGAGAGCCTCCTCATGTTGTCCTCGTGACACGTGGTGGGTATTAACATGGTTGAAGTTAGCGCTTTAGCATTAGCTTCCGCCAAATACCATGTTCATGTAGCACTGTAGCGTTAGTGGAATTAATGTCTATGATTGGTTTTTTAGGGTTAGCGCAGCAAACGTTTTAGTTAGCGGTGCCCACCTCTGGAGCTACTTTAAGAGCTTTCACCTGTGTGGTTGTGACGGTCAGTGTGGGACGAACAGCACATCGCTGGTCCCGAAGCTGTCCAGCACTGGCAGAGAGGATTTTGGGAAGTTTTTCTTAAACATAGCCCACATTTAGAAATCTGCTCAGCATTACAAATGAACTTTCCTTTCAAATCTGGCAAAACTTAAGGGGGAAATAACAAAAAAAAAAAAAAAAAAAAAACAAACCCTTTTTTGTGCTAAGTGTATTTAATCAGAGCTGTGCATCTTTGGAGAGCATTGAATTTCAGGGCAGGTGGACATTAGTTTTATACCCTAGAAAGCTTTCGAACGTTGTTTTGCCAGAATTTTTACCAAACTGAACTCATTTTCAGACACACTAGTTTGTGTAGCTCATAAGAGGAAGATGTTTAGAACTGGAAGGAAATGGAACCTTGGCAGCTGCAGGGTAAGTCTGGCCAACTCCAATACAGAGTGATCCAGCTTTCTCCTAACTTTCTGCTCTGCAGGTATTGGATGCCCTGTAATTTTAGCCATGGCGCTTGTACACTGCAGCAGAGCCTGCATCACAGTCAAAGATGATTCAACACAGCAGTAAATGAGGAATATTACAGTTTTTCTGCTTCATTTATGACTTGATATGATTGCCACTGCAGACCAAAGAGGGTTTTTGTTTTGTTTAAAACCTTGAGCAGCTGCCTCCGCTAATGATCATTTGCACTCAAGCTCAGACACATGAAAACAATGAAGAAACGCAGCCACAGCAGAGCTTAACATTAGTAATCTATACTAAAACATCAAAAATACCATTTATAGCATGAGATATACATCTACTTTTTAGAGTGGGGATCTAAAGCGTGCTTTTTTAATTTGAAGTAAGAATACTGATGAGGAAAGATGTTTGCAGCCAATTTCTCACCTCTGCATGGCGACATTTAAAGCAGAGCTCTGCCAAGCACGTCTATCTGCATTCCAACAAATCACTGTGAAGGACCAGAGATCATCGATATTTCTATATAAATAAAGCAACAGATTACTTATCAGCTCTAAACACATAACTGCAATGAATTCTCTACTTAACAACCTGTACTCTACTCGAAATACTTTGAATTGTCTTCTTGGATCAGCATGTGGACCCGCTGATTGATGGTCTGAGCCTGTAATCCTCCGTCACAACACAGATGGATGGACAGAAGGGGAATGCATGCATGCTGATGTGCGCTTTCCTCCTGTTCCTACTTGTTCATTCAGCTGCTCCTTACAAATATAAACTAACCTCAAACTTTAATTCCTCTACATCTGCAAGAGTGGCTCTCTGTATAATCAAGAAATTCAAGGACAGAGGCTTAGTATAGCAAGAACTTTAAGTGAAAGTGTCCAACATGTGTTAGGACCACCTGTTGCTTGAGGAAGGCATTACAGAATGGTGTTGCCACCAGTGCAGAGCTTGCTCAACAACTTCCTCAGAGCAAGTCATAGACTTATTAATAATGGTCCTGTGGCGAGAAGGGCTGTAATGACGCCTGTTCAGCGAAGAAAGTGCAACACTGGACCCAAGGTATTCTTGGGGGTTAGCAACCACAGAATAGCTAAAGTCTGCAACTACTTGAGACCTATAAAAACCCTACAAAAACACTTTTAATTGCTTGTTTTAATCATTTCGACACCTAATATACCTTAATATGCATTAGTAAACACAGTGGAAACCATCTTAGCACTGCAGCAGAAGCTAACTTCTGCAGTCAACCTTATCACCGCTCTTGGGGGAAACCAGCACTTGGATTAGCTGCTTTGCAAACACCAGCTAAAAGCGTGCCAAGTGGCGTTGGCACTTGGTATTTCAGCTTCTCAAGCTGAATTTTGCTTTGAATATTTTAGATATGCTCTACAAAAAAATCTGCGAATGGGAGGATATTCCGCGAATAATTTGGTGAATCCATGAACACTGAAGCGTGCGCGTGTGTGTGTGTGTGTGTGGGGGGGTCTTCTGTTTAATGAGCCCCTCGGTGTGCCAGCAGCGAAGTCTCCTGATGCAGTTTAACTGTGGGATTCTCATCCTTCACCCAGTTCTATCCCAGAACGCTCCAGTGAATAAAGACACAGATCGTCTCGCAGTTCGGTGATGATCTGTGTTTTCCTAGCGTGATGGAACACCGTCTCATGCTCTGCAAGTTGCGGGTGGGGCTGGGGGATGTGGGGTTGCCCTTTGAATTAATGCTTCAACCCCCCTAAAACAGAAGAAAATAACAGGTTATGAAGTATATTAACTGTATTCATGCATTTCAGTGGATTAAAATGATTCACTGTATTGGTATTTTATTTCCCCCTTATAGCAGACAATACCTTTTCTGAACCTGGATCCCTTGAACCTCCTTCTGCTGGAAATGAAACACAACAAAAAGAACCTCTGTACTGCTCCACTTCTTACTGTTGTTCGGATGAAAACCTTATGAATGAAATGGTAAAGTACATTGATTTTTGTCCAGATTTACATGGTTATTGCGCAGTGTTAGTCTGATCTTGCTACATACACATAATCTTTTGACAGTTAGACAACTAAGCAAAACTGTTGTCACAAAGGTAAAGTTGGTACAGGTTTTGTTTTATGGATCATCAGGGGATTTCCAAAGAGCTCTGGCCATAAAGTAGAAGAATGACAGCAGGCTGGTGTGTTTCGCTTGAAAAAGCCCTGATGACGTATACAAATGTGCTGCCATCTGCTGGTTGATCACAGTAGGGATTTTTTGTGAAGAACTTTTGATAAGAAATAAATCTTTCTGGGTCTGGAGGATTAAATCCTGCAGCTTAAGTACTGTTTAATATCCCAGAAAAGCATAAATGGCTAAAATCCTTTAAAAAAATAAATCTAAATTTTCTCCTGATTATTTTCTTGAAAGCCCTGTTGAGATACATTGACATTTTTAATAACAAAGTTGGAAAAATACTGACAGGTAAGCATGATTTGCCCGGTATATCTGGCTCTGAGCAGAGAGGCTCGTGATGTCAGGGCGTCGGGGGTTGAGCAGCCCTGCTGGCGAGCCGTCTTCTTTCCTGGTGACCCTTGTAGTGCCGGACCATTTCAGCGATTCACACCTCCCTGCCACCGGATCTGCCCGGAGCTGCTCTGTCATGCTGAGCACATGAGCCCAGGGAGGGAGGAAGGGAGCGCCGATGTTAGAGCTGGAACGGGATCTGGGCGAAAATGTTGCTTTATCAGGGGAAACTTTGAAAGTTGCACGGCGATTGACTCAGTCGGCTTGAATCAAAGTGTCTTCAGTTATTAATAGCAATTAAATTCAGTCATTTTATAGCATGTAAAATTTTTATGATGTATTCTCCTATCCACTTAGTAAAATTATTCATAATTCACTCTTCTTAGATAAAGTGTGTCGTTCAGCCAGGGCCGGATTTAGAAGGCCCCTGGGCTGTATCCAGTTTTGGTGCCCCATTCATAGGTAGTGCTGTACATCATCAGTATTGTTGTTTTGAGATAATTTTCAACTGATATATTGATAACGGCATAATTATGCAAGTTCACTCTTTTAAAGACCAAAAAGTTTAATTTTGTGAACACTTAACACTGGAACTGGAAGATATTTTAAATATCCATAATAAAATGCAACAACAAAAAACAATAAATAAAATGGAAATAATAATCACACACAACCGAAACCTCAAATAAAATGAAATATGACGGCTCTGTAAGCCTCTCCGAAGATATCATCAGACTGGAAATGACTGAGCTCATTTTAATTTAAATGCGATTAAGTGATCAGCTGCTAATTGCGACAGGCTAACTCGTTTGTTCCGGAACTTCTGCAGATCGAAGCAGAGGTGTCTCTTTCTGAGATCTTTCATTCCACTTGATAGCGTCAGACAGATTTTATGGATTTCTTAATAGTGAAATTAAGCAGAGCTTTCTAAAAAGATTTGATTATTGAGTTTGTTCAGGATCAAATGAGTGGTGATGATTTCTTTTTCACACCGGACCAGGTGTTTCTGGATAGCTTTTTCCTGTAATAATTAATATCATCATTTGAAAACTGCATTTTGTACTTAGTCTAGTTATCTTTGGTTGATATTCAAATCTGTTGGATAACCTGAAAGATTTAAGGGAAACAAATGGAGGGCAGAGAGTGTAACAGTCGGTTCCTTTGTTTCAGGTGTTGATTAAAGATTGGGAGGTTTGATGGGTGAAAACCTCGAAAACGGATCCACGGAGTTTTAGTGAACTACGTGGGCTTTCACTGAACTACCCGACCCCAAAACGTCGGCTTTGTTCTCTGTCAGCTGAAACTATTACCTCCTAATCCTCAGAACCGACACCGCTACGGTCTGATGGCACTGAGCGTGAAACAGTCTGCCAGCGACAGGAAGCTGATACCGGATATTAAATACATGAGACGGGTTGAGGTGTGACCAGCATGTGCCGGACAGGTGTGAAAAGGTTCCTGCTTTTCTGTGTCTTTGCGTCACCAGTTCCCCTCATTCAAATCGGACCTCACCAGAACGAGACGTGGAAAAACCTGCAGCTTGGACACAAGCCCACACTGAGAAATGTAAAATTAGGAGCCAGCCATGGCATCACAAGGGACCGAAAGCCACCCGTGACTTGCTGAAATCCACAAATACTTGAGACCTGCTTGAAAAATGCATATGCATATGAACTGTTTTAATAGTTCAAACACCAGATATACCTTAATATGCAGAAATACACACCATCTTCGCACTACCATAGAAGCTCACATCTACAGACTTCCTTAGCTCCGCTCGTGGGAGTACAAAAGCTGCATTTTCTCTCAAATATTTAGATACATTCTACGAAAACGTGTGTGAATAGGCAGATTTTCCGTAAATAGTTATGAGTTATGTTCCACAGAAAATTCTGCAGATACTGAACCATGAAAAGGTGGTGGTGGTCCCCTGTGATTCATGGCAGAAAGATAAAAGATACGGCATATGAATTCAAATTTGGGACGCTCAATCGATCGGCACTAACATGTATTTATCGTTCAATAAATAAAACTAGGCTGATATTAATAATCAGTATTTATTTCCATGTTGTTGCCATTTGAAGCAGTGTTGACCTTTGGTGTGCTGTGTTCCTGTGTGTTGAAGTGAGACTGAAAAGGTTTCTGAGGCCCTCAGAATCTCGTTTCAAGCCTTTTCACGTTTTCATCCACTGAGCGTTGTTTTAAACCTTCCAAACAGATAGGGGGCAGCGTAGCGCAAGCTCAAAACCTACGTCAGCCAATCAGAATCCTTCAAAACAACCACGACTTCCTGTTTGGAATTCAACGTGGCGCCAGGAGGTTCATTTGTGTGGACAGATATAAAGTTGAACTACTTTTAAATACCGTATTAGAATATGAAATTCATAATAAACAATACAATGTCTATTGGGAATCATGCCATGGCAAGGATGTGGATATATTGGCACATTATTTGTGGCAGACTGTAATGCGCAGGACCATAAATCTCCGTTTTTTGCACACGCAAACACAAATACGGAGTTTTCTCAAGTCTCCACTTTGGTCGGAGTTCATATAAATAATCGTTTTTAGTGATATGAACCTGAGTCAGATTCTACAACCTGACGGTAACCAGATATCTACTGGTAAATCCAGCAGACACTGGCTGACCGCAGGTTTCTCACTCAAGTCACCTCAGCTAAAGTGAGCAAGCAGCAGGGTGTCCAAACTTTTCCCTCAGCTAAAAAGCACATTTTGTTTCTTGAATAACACAAACTTGATTTTTCTCTTTTAAAACTCTGATTACTGATAAAGAGCTGAATATTTAATAAAGTGTACTAATTTTCCACCTTGCTGTAGCTTTTAAAGCGTTGAACTTTAATGGCGACATGGCGCCCCCTAGTGAGCAAAACATCTCTCCTGCCTGTTTATTTCCATTACTCAACAGAGGTGATGAAAGGCCTGAACTGAAAGCAGATGACTCAGAGCATATCTGCTGAAAGCTGCACAGATGGCCTTACTATCTGCTATAATCTGCGCTCTCTCTCCAGTTGGTGCTTTTACATGCTGATTTATAGCCATCACATTCATATTTTCTATTTTTTTTTCTTGACTTTCACCATCCTGTAAGGAAGAAAACTGCATCAGTGTCATTTTAACGTCACGGTCCTGTCGGATCCTGCGTCTTTCAGCTTCAAATAGCAGTGTTCCTCCGCATTAGCAGGAATATCTGAACGCGGGCTCAAACAGGACTTGCAGTCGGAGCTACAGGCGACCTCAGCACCGACAGGATTCCCAAACTGCTTCTCCCGTTGCTTTACGACCCGGCCACACTAATGCATGCAGGAAACATTTCCGACCGATTTATGGCACCTCGTTCGCCCTCAGGCCCTGAGAGCTGATCGCTGGCCGTTGCTAGGGGAACCAGAAGTCTGTTTGTCAACATTTCGCTGGATTTTTTTGGCTCGGTGGCAGAAACCCCTCCGGCACAGGGTGCTGCTCTGTACAGTCATTTTTGGATGCTCTGCAGATCATTTCTACACTGTACAAAAAAAACTATTGTTGAAAAGACCAATTGTTTTCTTCTAACACTGTCACTATGCAGCTTTATTTCAGCTTAAACTTTTATACTGCAGTCATTTACACAGCACAGCTACATTTTTAAGTTTCAGACATACTAGTTATGCAGAGGTGAATCTCAGGAAGTTAGAATATCATCAAAATGTTGATGTCAAAGTAAAACTTCGATTCATTCCACACAGAGCGATGCTTTTTGCTGTTTGTTTCTGTTAGTTTTGATGATTATGGCTCATAGCTGATGAAAATCCACTATTCAGTTTCCTAAAAATTAGAATATTTACATAAGAGCAACAAACAAAGAAGCTGGCTGTTCACAGAGTGCTGTAGACATGAATGGAAAGTTGAGTGGAAGGGAAAACTGTAGTGGGCAGCTAATGCGCTAGTAGCGGAGCTCTTTTTTCGTTTAGCGCTTTTTCTAACTTTGAAAATGTTTTAGCACACTTCACTTCACCTAAATAGATGTTTCTGGATAAATTCTAGAGAGGTAATTTACTCAGCTGTTTTATAAACTTCCAGCTGAATAAAGTTCGACATCTGTTTTGAAGTTATGGTTCTCGACTGTTAAGAGTTCTTTAAGTAGTTAGACGTTTATATTCATGCTCTTATTTTGAAGTGGGTGAGGACTGTTTACGCAGCAGTTCTGTTTCTTCTCCTCACATTCTCTCTCTCTTTTCCCCAATAACTTTATTTCAAACAAGAAACGTACAGGAACAAAATAAAACACGAACAGTAGAGAACGAGATATAAGCACAAATATGAGCTGGTGCTCACATTCTTGCCTCTCCGGTGTTGGCGGTGAAGGAGAACGTCCAATATCTCCTTGTGGACAACGATTCACATCTTCCTTATGGTTTGGTGAAGACCTTCTGGAAGAGCAAATGACCAGCGACAGCAACCAAGCAACCAAAGCAGGTGGCCGTGGTTTGGCCACATCTGAGCAACTCGCTGTGGCAGCTTCTTGAAAGAAGCACTGGCAAGGCGAGTTGAGGACAGCAAAAAGTCTTGAATTTTTGCTCCCAATCAAGCAAAGGCAAAACTCTTGAACCGTAGAGTGTGGAAAAACACTGGAGACAGTTTCAACATCCAGTGGCACCGAGAGCAGTGATTGGTTGGAGGGCGACCTCCCCGTAGAGTCCCAAGCCGGGTCCAAGGACTGAGCCAAGAGGAAAAGCCGTGATTCGCCCCGTGACCTCTGCTGGCTCTGAATGCAGTTGTGGTTTAATCACCTCTGACACGACAACGAACGCTCTTCAGAACGCTCTTCTGTTGCGCTTCCTCTCAGGCGTTGCCTTGCATTCATGAGCACACATGATCAAGGACTGTGAATATTGATGTGCGTGGAGGAAAATAAAAATGCTGCGGCGTTTTCCCTCCGGGAACGTCTGGGGAACCGGTCTTTGATGAATGCGTTTCAGACTGAATGCATGCACTGGAGCTCAACTCGACATCAGACATAACAAACAAAAATGTAAACATGTACCAGTTTGAAAAGTTGATGTCTTTGAAGTCTGACTAAGGAGGACTGTGAAGGTTTTAGAAATGCTTTGAAAGTCTGACTGGATCCACTGGAATTCCTCAAAGGTGGAAAAACGTTGCAGAACCATTCCAGCCACCTGAAAGCACTTTTTACTCATCTGCAGACTCAAACACCAAAGTCACCTCTTGAAATTATTATAAGTGCTGATTTCGTCGGCGCTTTGTGTACAAAGCTGCAGAATGCCAGAAGATCCCTGGGAGGATAAAATGTGTCTCCTCCGTCTTTCCCTCCCCTCTCTTCCCTTTCCCCGACTCTGTCTTTGATCTGCGTTTCTCTTCCCCTCAATCATATTGACAGCAGCATGATGTCAGAGCGCAGGAATGTACTCTAATTTAAGTTGCATCTGTGAAACCGTGGGTGTGTACATTGGTGCATATGTTCTTTGCGTCTCTGCCCGCCTGCCCTGCGAAGCTGCTGCTTGGGTTTGTGCATATGGAGAGGAATGAGTGGCCTTTTAGGAGCAGCACGCAGCGAACGGGTCCAGATCAGGAGGGATTTGGTTGACTTGAAGTCATTCTGACATGGGTCAGGTGACATCTGGGAGATGTGGGCGACCAAGTGTGGTGCTGGTTTAGGTTGCGAGTCCCTGCAGTCACAGAAAATCTCCGAAATAACAACCTTAAGTTCTTGTCGAAGAGCTCAGATGTGTGATAAAAACACTTGATGGTCATTATAATCAGACTTTATGAGGGTTTTACTAGTCAGTGTCTGGCTGGCACGCTGCTCGGTCAGCTCGCTGTGTAAAAAGCATTTGAAGAAATGAGCTGTTTGACCCGGTACCTTGGTGGTCTCTGCCAGATGAGGCAAAATGCCAAATGTTTCCAGTAACAGCTTTGCTTTTGGCTTCGGACTCTGTCTGGAAGCTTACATGGAGGACAAAGTAACAAAAGGACCTCAGGGAGGAGGGGGACCAGGAAATGATACTAATGAACAAATAGCAAATATGTTGTTATTAATATTGAATATTTGCAATAACAACTAGCAGTCTGCTTCTGTGCATGGGACCACTGAAGCAGGACTTTGCTTCAAATAGAAATACAGTGGACCCCGGGGGGCTATGGGCCAAAGTCGCCCACAAATCGCTAAAATCTGTGAATACTTCACTTTATAACTGCCTTTTTTAATAGTTCAGACACCAAATATGCCTTAATATTCATGAATATGCACAGAGGAAACCATCTTAACACTACCGCAAAAGCTGACATTATTTTCTTTTGAATATTTTAGATATGCTCTACAAAAAAAAAATCTGCAAATAGGTGAATTTTACGCAAATAATTCAGAGTTAATTTCCACAGAAAAATCTCAAATAAAGTGAAGTAAATTGTGCAAGTAGTATTTATCAAGTTATCTCCATCATGTTAATATCAATACCGTTACTAGTACTAGTTGTAATATTCTTGATAATTTCATTCTGTCACATAGAGACAAAAAATAGACAGCCAATTAAATATTCAGCTTTTTATAACGAATATGTATCAATGTCTCATCTCATTTGGTTGTCTTGGGAAAAGAAACAGATTTACTTACACATAAGCAACAAGAATAAAGTTGATTTTACTCATTAAATAACAAGATATAAACAAAAATGTGTTTTCTAGTTGAGGAGAACAGCAGGACACTGATTCCTGATTAGCTAGCTAAAATGCTTATAGCCATCTGAGGAGGGGTTGCTTGCATAGCTCATTTCTAGTCATCCGGCAGCTTCTCAGCTGGATCGGACTCATTCTCAGCCAGTCCTTGGTGGATTTAATGATGTGTTTTGGTCCAGAGTTCAGCTTTCTTCAGCTTTCATTTTCATAGGCTCACATTCTTCTAATGCAGCCTCTAAAACATGGTAGAATTCATGATGAGGTGGCGTGGTACATTATTCCACAAGTCATTTTTGTCCTTATACACCTCCTATGAAAGTGCAGTCTCTTTCTAATCGTACAGGCATGCACTTTCATGCTGTAGCTCCTGTGATCACATCGTAGTGGTTTTTAAGACTTGTTTTAGCATCTTGTGGTCCGCTTGGGGGTTAACTCGCATGCACGGCCAAGGAATTTTGACGGTTGTTGGAAATGTCTTCCATTTGTGGACTATTTTCCAATCAGTGGAATGGTTGATTTCAAACTCAAAAATATTTTACCACTCAAAAAGCCCTTTGGATCTCACCATGGTGTTCACTCCCACTTCAACAGTAAGGAGCACATCAAGCTAAAACTTTAGGGTTCAAAAGTGGGAAACCTTTTTTTTTAAATGCTTGGTATTTATGTTCTAATCATATGAATCTGATGGTATACACCTGTGAAGTAGATTTTTATAGTATTTCTAAAACTGATATTAAATATACATCTAAAAATGTTAGACAAACACACATGGTGTCTTAGGGTGTCCTTTTTCTTTCACATGACTCGGTAATAACTGTAACTAAATGAGGGTTTAAGATTTATTTTATTTGAAAAAGGTATTAACTGTCAAAATTTTATCATAGTAACCAAAGGTGGGCGCAGCTAACTAAAATGTTTATTGCTTTCACCCTAAAACACTAAATACAAACAGTAAATCCAGTAATGCTAAAGCACAATACCTACATGGTATTATATGAACACAGAAGTTAATGCTAATGTGCTAAAGTTGACAATGTTGAGAACCAAAATGTGTCAGTGATACATGTACTAACAAAGTACATCAACCCCAGTACAGTTAAATTTATTATTGTGCTATTGATTCTTTGGAACAGACCTTTAACTCATGGTTTCAGTTTGAAAGTTGTTGAGTATTGCTAACTGTTGGTGATTTTGCCTGATTGAATGCGGGCTTCGGTCAGAAAGGACGCAGGACGTTATTCATGATATTATTAATTTTTAACTGTTTACTGTAAAACTACAGCCTATAGTTTTACAGTGACGCATTCTGGGTACAGAATAAACATCATTTGAGGAGAAGAAAGCTATAAAAACTTGATTTATGCACCTTAGTTAATGTATTTAATAATGCCCCAGGCTTCCATTCATTTGTGTAAATGTGTATTGATAACTGTGTTGTATTAGTTAGATTTCTTTCAAAACAATTAAAAAAAAGAAAAAAAAAAGACAAACTTAAATGTCGAACTTTATTCAACTCAAGCAGGGAAGCTAAGTGGGCTAAATGTTTTCAAAGTTAGCAGAAACGCTAAAGTGCTAATGAAAAATTAGCTCCGCTATTAGCGTATTAGTGGAAGTGTGCCCACCACTGATAGTAACCAATAAAACAGTTTTACCCAGCAACTGAGAATAGTCAGCCTGTTTTTTTTCCTGTTCGACTGACCAAAAGCAGCTTGTCTATTGGAAAATTAAGCACTTTTTGGGGTTTGACGGGGATTTGTCTTTGATTAAATTTTTGACTTCTGTAGTCCATTTTGTAATTGTCTGGTGAATCCACTCAGACAAAATAAGACATACAAAATAGGACACCACATTTGGTGGTAGAATTAATGATAATGTATGACTGTAATGACAATAACAGTGTACAAAGAATAAATAGGACTTTCATGGAGATGGCATTTGCCAGGAGATCTGGTGTGTGCCAAAAAAAAGACGTAGGGAAAGCAAAGAAAAAAGGTGATAGTATGTTTTATGTGTGTTTCAATTAAACATTGATTGAGAGGTGTATGGTAGGTCAGAAGGTGTTACTTTGTGTCTACGTCAATGTGAAGAAATAATGGATGCCAAGAGAGGAAGTAAAGCAAGGAAGTCGGGAGTGGCAGAGAAATATGAGAAAGAGCAGTGAGACGGCAGTGAGGTGTGAGGTATGTTGACCACAGTGGGCCACAGTTCTTATTTGCAATGCACAGATAGACATGTGTGGTCAGTATGGTGCCCCATAGAGTATTATGTTTCGCAGACGACATCATGCTTTGTGGGAATAGTTGGGAGTGGCAGAGAAATATGAGACAGAGACAGAACAGTGAGACGGCAGTGGGGTGTGAGGTATGGGGGCCACCATACCTCACACCCCACTGAGCTTGCTCTTGTTTGCAATGCACAGATTGACATGTGAGGTCAGTGAGGTCCCTCCCAGAGTACTATGTTTCGCAGACGACATCATGCTTTGTGGGAATAAAAGTGAAGATGTGAGTGCAGACTGTGTGTGTGTGTGTGTGTGTGTGTGTGTGTGTGTGTGTGTGCAAACGTTTTAAACCTTCTCAATTATTTAATTTTTTGCTTCCAAGGTGCCAACTCTTACTACTAGAATTAGTTATTGATCAAGAGTACTTTAAAAGAATACAAGAAAATGAAGTAAACTATCTGAACATCACTGGACTACAAATTAAATCAAAACTAATATAGCACCTAAATCTTTCCTTGGCCCAAAGATTCTACACATTCTTAAATACGTGCCAGTGTATTGACAATATTCCTTTTTTCAGCTCTGACTTTGGTACAGCAACACTTTTTGTTTTTGACTAAATTTTTCGATTGTGCTACAAACCACTACTTTCAGTGGTATGTGCTCCAGCTGGACATGTGGTTTGTGCATCCACAGAAAAAATGAAAATGATCACTTAAAGCTGTCATTAAAGTCTATGTTTTAACACAAGCCACAATGTTTTTCTAAAGTTAACATGTAGCTTTTATTGCTTGACTTTAAAATGAGTAGTTTGTGAAAAGCAAAGCAGCAACAAAAAGAAGTTCTAAAAGCAGCAAGAGAAGCCTAAGAATGACAAGTTCTTTTCAAACATGAGGAGCTGGTACAGGTCTTGACCTCTTTTGCTGTGACTGCCAATTGTGCAACTCCATCATCCATTTTTATTAATTCTACCTTTGTGTTTAATCATGATTTTGCTTGACAGATTCTTTTCTGTGTTCTGTTTTTATAAAATGAGCAGCCAAGTCTGTTGCATAAGATGAGAGTACCTGTTCTTCATAACATCACCTTTTGGCACAGATTCCTGCTCATAATAAAACACGATCAGAGTTTATTCAAGGTGCTCTGAAACTGGTTGAAGGGGGATTAATGAGAAGAGAAAGCACAGTTAAGTCATCTTTGGGCAGTTTTATACAAGTCACACACTAATGCATGCTGCTATTGTAAGGACTAAAGCAGATGGAAACCGTGATAAATAATTATTACAGGAGTAGGGCAGGTACAAACAGGACAACTGTAGGTTGACATCTGTGGAATACATGTTTAATAAGGTTTCTGATGAATAGAATCCTTCCTGAGAAATCAAAACAGTTTGTCATTGAGAGAGACAGAAATTTGGTCTTTGACAGTAACATATTTTTAAATCAGCCAGACAACTCTTATATTGCCATTCAAAAATATTGGAACCCCTGGTAGAGATGTAAAGCTTCAGTTAACTTAATTTTGTTTGATTTAAACACAGCGCAACACTTTATGGGATTACTCCCGTTAAAATTTGTTCAACCCTCTTTTAGAACAGCACTTAGTCCTCTTTTAAAGTGGACATATCATGGTTTCAAATCCTTCCTTTTCACATTTAAAACATTAATTTGTGGTCTATAGGAAGTGGAACTGTAATGTTTTTATCTAAATTTCTCTTTATTGTAGCCCCAACAGGTGCGTCTGAGAGCAACTCATTTTGGTGCGGTCTCTTTACATGCACATAAGGCACTTCGCACCTCACCCCCCTCAAGGTTGCGAAGGATTCCACTCCACTTTTTGTAGTTTGATAGCAGAGATGTGATTACCTTGCAGTGCAGGAACGTTTTATCCCAAATTGTTTTAAAGTTGTAAATAATGGAAGATCATCTTTTAAATGTTAAATGTTTGAGCCAGAAAATGGTACCACAATATGAATGAACACATCTTGTAAACATGGCCTCAGCATAGTTAGCAAGTTAGCTAACGCTTGCGCCAAGAGCATTACTGAATGCATTGAGATCACGTGTTCCCCAAGACAAAAAAATGACAAAAATAATCCCAAACTGTTTACCTAAAAATACTATTCAAAACACTCAGTATGGTTATATCTTTAAAGAGCTAGAAGCTAGTATGCAGTGCTAACATAAGTAGAAGGGATGATGCTACTCCTGTCAAAAGTATGGCCAGGACGTCATATCAACACAATAAATTCATGTCTAAAATAAAGTTTGTTGTCATTAATACACCAAACAACCGAACATTTTGACTCATCTACTTGTAGATTCAGCATTCTTGAACTTGTACCACAAGAAATGAAAATGGCGGATTTGTGAAATTCGTTAGCCGGAAGTCCATGACCTTGCTTAGCAGTTCCACAGCAAATACTGTCATATAATGGTTCAAAAACATAATAGGGAACAGAGAAAACTGAAGGATTGAAAAATATGACCTAAATAGAGTGGGTGGGTTTTTTGCCTTGGTTTAAAGCAACTCAGTGTTTCGGGTGTTTTGTAGTTTTTTGGAAGTTTCTTCCATTTTTGTGGAGCATAGAAGCTGAATGCTGTTTCTCCATCTTTGGTTCTGGTTCTGGGGATGCAGACTAGATCATCCCCAGGTCTTCTGGTTTAGATCAGAACCAGAAGACCTGAGTGGTCTGGAAGGTTGGTACAATGACAACAGGTCTTTAATGTATTTTGGTGGTAAGCCATTCAATAATATATCAACTGATAGAAGTATTTTTAAGTCTATTCTCTGAGCTACAGGGAGCCAGTGGAAGGACTTTAGAACTGGGATGATGTGCTCTATTTTCCTGGTCTTAGTGAGAACATGAGCAGCAGTGTTCTGGATCAGCTGCAGCTGTCTGATTGACTTTTTAGAAAGACCTGTGAAGACACTGTTGTAGTAAACATTGTGACTAAAGATAAAGGCATGGATGAGTTTCTCTAGATCTTGTTGAGAAATTAGTCCTTTAATCCTGGAGATGTTTTTCAGGCGATTGAAGGCTGACTTTGTAACTGTGTTTATGTGTCTCTGAAGGTTCAGGTCTGAGTACATCACTACACCCAGATTTCAGGCCTGATCACTAGTTTCTAGTTATAATAAATGAAGCTGCGTGCTGAATCTAGATCATTGCTCTTTAGGTCTAAAGAGTAACTTTAGTTTTGTTTCTGTTCAGCTGGAGAAAGTTTTGGCACATCCATGCATTGATTTGTTGTAAGCATCTATTCAGTGCATAGATGGGTTCAGAGTCACATGGTGACATCGTAATGTAGAGCTGTGTATCATCTGCGTAGTTATGGTAGCTAATCTTATTTCTTGTTATAACCTGAGCTAGGTGAGCATGTAGATGTTGAATGGAAGGGGTCCCAGGATTGAACCTTGGGATACTCCACATGTGACTTTTGTCCTCTCTGATGAGAAGTTGCCTATTGATACAAAGAAATCCCTGTTCTTTAGGTAGGATTTGAACCAGCTGAGTACTGTACTAGAGTCCAACCCAGCTCTCCAGTCGCTTCAATAATATCTCATGGTCAACAGTGTCAAATGCTGCACTTAGGTCTAACAGAGCCAACACTGTGGTTCTTCCATAGTCTGTATTTATGCGGATGTCATTGAACACTTTGACGAGGGCAGTCTCAGTGCTGGGATGGGTTTACTATTTTAATCAGGTCAGATCCAACGACAGGCAGAACTTTCTTAAGGAATTTGTAGGTAGGATATTAAGACAGCAGGAAGATAAGCTTAATTGATTTATAATTTCTTCTAAGCTTTTATAGTTGAGTAGTTGAAATGTGGCCATTTTCTCTGTATTTGTTATGTTTTGTCTGTAAAAGAATGTTTTGTTATAATATGTTTTGCTACGTGATTTGACGGAGACTGTACTTTCAAAGATAAACAAGATAGAGCAACATCAATTATAGAGACCTTGGAGATATTGACACCCTTATTGATGATCAAATCCAGAGTGTGTCCTTGATTGTGAATTGCTTGTTTGATATGTTGAGTCAAACCAAAGTTATCGAGTGTATCACACAGCTTTTTTGCGCCTTTGTCTTCGGGGTTGTTAGCATGGATGTTGAAATGTCCTACAATTAAATAAATAAAGTCAATGACAAAATTTTCCGCATATTTTGGGGTTTTGTACAGAGTTAGTGTCAAAGTTCATTTATGACCTTTTAAGTCAATTCCCAAATATCCAAAAGAGTCAAATTTGCCAAGGAAAATCTTTTTATAGTTTAGTGAATCATGAAATATTGTACCAACCCCTCCATCCCTCTTATGGTTTTGATTCTCACTAAAAAAATTGCAGTTAGAAGGCGCTGATTCAATTCGTACAGGCGATTCATAATTGTCATCCAAACATGTTTCAGTTAGAAACATAACATCAACATTATGCTCAGTGATGAAGTCATGAACCAGAAGTCCCTTTGTTGATAATGACCTTATATTTAGCAGAGCCAGTTTAAGTGGCTTGGTTGTAGATAATTCTTCTATTTGAGGTTGCTTTAGACAGGGGATATGTCTGAGGTTTGAGTTTAGACCACTGCATGTAGTTAAGGCTGTAAAGAGCCATATGCAGTGTGAGAAGCACAAAGTTGCTGCCAAGAGCCACAAACAGACCCCAGAAATTTTACTATGCTTGATTGTAATACAGCAGGATCCCCCAATCATCCCCTATATTTATTGTTTTTTTCTGTCTTAAATATTGTTCAAGGTGGCAATTAAAAAGGTCTTAAAAAACCTTAAATCTGACTTGCTGAATATCCTAGTCTATCTCTTCTTTTATAGGGAGCTTCCCTTACCACCCAACTCAATGTTTTTGGCTGCAATATAACTTGGGTTCTCACTCAGTCGTGTTTGTTGTTGTTCCAGTTATCTTAAACTTTTTGAAAATTGTCCTAACTTTCAATATGGCTCGGCCCGCTGCTACTTCTGCCCAGTGTGGGTGGGCTGGGGGTCTGCATTTGCTCTGAGCAGGGGGCTGCCAATGCCTCTCAAAGAGTATTATGTGTCTTATGTGTCTTTTGCTAGCTGGGCATGCTGGCTGCCATAGTGGCTGGGGCTTAATGGAGCCCACTCCATTATGCTTGGGGGGATGGGTGGGATAGGGTGGGGGGTTGAGTTACAGTCAGTTACCACCTTACATTAAAGAGTAATCATGTTCTTGTAGTCATCTGCAGACCAATGAAGATCAGCACTTACTATGTTTTCTTGTCTTTCTAATTTTGAAGAAAGGCTGACAGAAATAAGCCTCTTGAGTAATACTTGGAAACAGGAAGTCTTGGAGTACAGATTAAAGGGAAATGTGTCCACAGATGGTAGCTAATTAACCATATTTTTATGGTTAATATTCACACACTCTCGAAGCTCATAACTCGAAGATTGTGGCCGAAACATATGTAAACACAAACACATATTGTTTTCCATCTCATCATGAAGAGGAAGTTCTGGCAGACATCTCTAAACAGGATCTTTTTAAACCTCATCAATGCTTTCTCACCTCATAATTATTTAGACTTTGACTCTGTTGGTGCAAAATTGCAAACAGATGGTACAATTTCATGAAAAGTAACAAAAATCTGGTTTGAGCACATCAAACTCAGCCTGATTAGAATTAACAGCTGATCAGTTTCTCTCCCACTAGAAAAAAATAAGTTTTGGATGAAAATATCTGTAATGGCTCTACGTTTTGTTAATGTAAGTAATTTAATACTGTGAGTGTAATTTGGATGTCTACTTTATTCAAATCTTCAAAGGGAAAGTCTCTGAGAGGAATCAGAGTATTTTGATACTGACAAAGTCAAACAAAAGGTCCTCAAATCATTCCAGGAATACAAATCAGCAGAGCTGGCTGGCGTTCCTCTGGTTCTATCAGATTTCCTCCAAGTTTCCCTAAAAGTAATAATAATGATCACAAAAATCAGAACCATAACGCAGCAGAAATACGGCGCTGAGCTCAAAAGTCATTTATTCAAGATCCCACCACAACAGCGTGGGACTGAGCTGGAGCGATCTCCACGTCCCCTCCGTGAACCTTTTTATGAGCTATGTGATGCATTTCTGATCCATCTTGGAGATTTTACAGATAAGTGATACTTAAACATGTAGGAATCCCAGCGGGCCTGCATCACGCATCTGTGACCCCCTGATTTGTTGCAGCTTTAATCTTCATGCCCTCGCTCAAAACAGCCAAAGGTATCTCTGTGTCAGGGTGAACATCTGCTTGTTTTGTTGCATCACGGGTTTGTAACTTGTCACGGATGACTCCGATGACTCCCTGGACAAACTGTACAGCGTCCTCAGACTTCCACACACATGCTGAGGAGTTCTGTCTATTGCCTGTAGCCCAGATCTGTGAGTAATCCAAAGCGGAGCCCGTCCTGGACAGGAGGGAATTACCTCAGCCCTGAGTCATGTGGCGCCTCGCCGAGAGTGTGCACAATGCAATCAGCCAGCCATCTTTCTTACTCATAAACTGTCAGAGGGCCTCACACAGCGGCTGGACACTCACCGTTCAGGTCTCCAACACGCTCCTTCTATGTACCAATTACTCCGTCTCAAGCAAACTGCTGCAACTTTTAGTTCCTAAGCTTTGCTTTGAATTTCGCTTCTCAGCCAATTAATAATTGGAAAAATGCCAGCAGCGTGCACAGGTAGTAAACTGCAGATGTGACTTTGTCTTTATTTTTATTGCATGCCAATCTTTTAAAGTTATATATTAATCAGAAACCGTGCTGTGTTAACTTGAACAGCTACTTTTGAACTCACTTATTTGGAACCATTGCCTGATAGATGATGGTGGTGACGATGATGTAATCCTTTCAGGCAGATTATTTCATGCAGAAATGAGTCTCAGCATGCTTTTGTTTCACTCTATCTTTTGGATGTGTTTACCTTAGCTCAGTGTGAACCTTGAGCGAGTAATAAATTACTTGGCAAAGCAGCTTATAGTTTCTTTTCCCTGTGAGAGCACAGCTTACAGCATTTATCTGTTTGCCTCGGCCCGATTTATCGCAGCCAGTTGTTCCTGCACTCTCCAAACAGAAATGAGTTTTTATTTATAGCCCATAAAACATCTATGCTGATGTTTAATGAGCACACTTTGAATCCCGCCTATAATCCGAGCTCTAAAGCACATTTTGCTTCGAATAAACTCCAACCACAGTGAAAATTTTTAATGAAGTTCTGGTATTTAATAAATATCTAGTCCCATAATGATATTAAGACTTATGGTGTGACTTTAAGCGTCTTCCCCAGCAACATATAATAAAATGTACAAGCATCTTTTTAGTAGCTGGTAGCTTCCCATTATAATTTCCTGGAATTTTGGCCCATTCCTCCTGACGGAACTGGTGGAACTGAGTCCAGAAGGAACTCCGGTAGCAGTTAGTCTCGCAACGAATCTGAAAAGGCCTCTGACTGAAGACTGTTGCTGTATGACACTCTCATGACATTTTAACAGCTCAATATCCAGGCAGCAGAGATGATATCTCACAGCAACATGTGCTGGACGTTCGGCCTGTCACAATAACAAATTTTGTTGGACGATAACTCATCCCAGCAATTATTGAGATAAACGATAATATTGTCATTTTGAGACCATTTTCAACTAATATAATAATAACAACGACCCATTAATACAAGTACACCCTCTCAAAGCTGAAAAAAAAAAACTTTAATTTCTAAAGAGCATTTAACACTGGAACTGGAAAATTGTAAATTTCCCCCCTAGGGGACTAATAAAGGAATTCTGAAACATTTTAAACATCCAAAAATAAATAAACAAAACAACTGAAACAACAATAATTAAAATGGATTATGAAGTTTCCATTTTTTACGTTTCAAAAAATATGGATCATTCAGCTTAGACAGGGAAAACAGGAATTTTGTAAAGAAGAAAAAAGGTGCAAACTAATTACTTTGTACTGGGTGTCAAATGTTTGCAGTATTTTTCAAAATGCTAGCTTTTCAGCAATATTTACGGGGAGCATCTCTTTCATGATTGTTGTCCAAATGGACATTATTGAGCTCATTTTAATTGATCATGCAAGTAATTGATTTATTGCTTATTGTGACAGGCATACTGGAGGTCACCATCAGTTGTTGGCAAGCACTGCTAATCAACCTCATTTACTTTTGCCGCTCCTCTTTAAATCCCTGTCTGACCGTATGGTCGGAAAGATGTTGGAGTAGGGGATATGATCCTTTCCCATTATGAAGGATGGAAGAGATGGTCTGAACTTCCTCCTTCTCTCTTTGCTCTGAAGCCTCCTTTTTGACTAGTTCAGGTATCACCTGAGCTTCTGAGATGCTAACAAGCTGCTCCAAGTTGTGAAAACACAAAAGTACAAAAAAAAAAAAAAAAAAAAAAAAAAAAAAAAAAAAAAAAAAAAAAAATCATCACGTTGCCGCTGTTCCACATCATAGCAACTGTCCAAAAGTAAAAAAGTAGGAGCAAAAATTCTTTCAGTGCACCAGTCTCGTCTGCAGCAAAACACCCACACAACATGATGCTGCCACTCCCATGCATCATAGTTGGAATGGGTGTTCTCATGCTTTGCAAGATTTTGTCTTTTCTCTCCAAATGAAATGCTGGTTACTGTGGCCTTATGCTTCAACTTCAGACAGTAATCTGACTTTTTATGTTGCTTTTTCCTGTCTGAATGTCCTTCTAGCCCATGTTGGTAAAGGTTGCTCTTATCAGCTTCACCCAGCACCCTCTTTTCTACTGTTCTGTGGTTGGGCTATATCCATTTATCACATGTTCAGTGGCAACAAAAAAACGTCATCAGAAGGCAGCTACTTAGAAATATGTACTGCGATATTGATTGTTTAAGCCCTTGTAGGTAGGCAAAATTATGTAACTTCAAATCTGATTATGATATGCTGTGCAAAGATGTAGGTTATATGCACCAAACTGAAAATTGTATGAAGTGTAAAATTTCCAAGTTTCAACTCCAAAAAATAAAGTGGAGTACCCCTAAAGTCAGAATTCCAACTTGGAAAATCAGAGATCTGGCACCAACCCACGCTTTGAAATCCATTATGGCTGCCATGTGCAGGAATAAACTTTTTATAAGCACCTCTGACTGTTAGGTAGAAGCAGAGGTATTCCCCAAAATGATGCATAAATTGAAAAAAAAGATTCATCCTACTTAGAGGATAAGGAAAACGTTGGTGTGAGGTGGAAACTACAGTTTAAATATCTAAAATTGGTGCGAGATATGGTCTGAAATGTTTCATAGCAAACTTCAGGTTTGTTATTAATTGGATTGAGGGTATTTCACCTCATTTTAATTTTCCATTTGTTAGTTAATCAAGTATAAGTATCAGATAACTGGTCACAAACACAATCTTTCAATGTTCTGTTCATCAACAGGTAGAAGAACATGCGTTCCCACAGCAACAGTCTAGAGGACGTAACAAAGGCCAAACAGGCACAGCAGCAGAACATGGATGGACGCAAGCAATCTACAGAACGAGACGAGCCCTCGGGAAGAGCAGAACGTCGCAGTCGACGCCGAGAGCCACCGGACGACACCGGAACTGCTGAATGGAACCACAAAATAGCTAAAAACAGCAGCGATGCCGGTGGAAGACCCAGCGGGAGCAGTGCTGCGAAGGCCGGTCGACGGGAGAAGGGCAGGGACCTTTCCCGGGATGACCTTGTGTTTCTCCTGAGTTTGCTGGAAGGAGAGCTACAGGTAATTCAAACTGTGCAAGCAATGGTGCCAATTCATATTCAGCCAAGCGTTTTGCACACATGACACTGACCCCAGTTGGACATAAGGGTCAAACATCCCCAACACAGTGGGCTTAGTGGGCAGTGGTTACAGGCAGCCAATGTTAACAGACAGCTAACAGCTGAACCTACTTCCTGTCATTCCAATATTAGATCCAGGAATCCCCTGGCAGGTTTCAGGGGAGATATAAAGAGCCTCTTAAGGAGGTTAAATAAGATGGAACAGAATTATTACATACAGTAAAGGTAATCTGCTAACTAAGAACAACTTGGAAAACTAGTGGGCCCCAATAGTCTCCATCAG
The DNA here is from genome assembly GCA_014839685.1 of Anableps anableps. Classification (NCBI taxonomy): domain Eukaryota; kingdom Metazoa; phylum Chordata; class Actinopteri; order Cyprinodontiformes; family Anablepidae; genus Anableps; species Anableps anableps. The sequence continues at coordinate 15,972,443 of CM026088.1, forward strand.
GATGCTGTGGAAGTTAAAGGACAGATTGTGGTAAAAACTTCATGCTTTTGCCGGCTGGTATTTGAATATTTTTTGTGTTACCTTTTAAATGTCTTCATGTATCCCATAACTGGACCTTAAGTTTGGATGTACAGCTCTGGTCAGAAGTTTTCATATATTCATGATATGCATGAATTGTGTCCAAACTGTTGCCCTCAACTTGAAAGAAAATTTTGGTTTTATGTTCTAGAACATCTCAGGAACCTCCAAGCCTTCAGCCAACTAAGTCTATGCTGAGGACAACTACCTCCAAATTCTCAGAAAGTCGGACATTACTTGGTGTTCTGACAGAATCAAAACTAGTTTTGGAATCGATAAAGAAGCACAACATTGATTACTGGAAATGTCCTCCCAAAGTTGTCCTCTGAACTACTGAAAATGTATGGGATATGTTAAAAAGTTGACTCTGTGTTGGCAAAGCAACCAGAGTTTGCGGTTATGGTCCAGATCCAAGTTTGATTGCGCATTCACACCTCCCCAAATGAACTGGACTACAGTTCAATTAAAGCAGACTAAACAGGGCTGGTGTGAGTGCACCCTTAATATCAATTAATACACACACTGGAAACTGCTGAAGCACTACCGCAGAAGCAAATGCCTTCTTCATCTCTGCTCTTGGGGATCTAGCCAATCAGCACCAAGGAATGAATAGCGCTCTGTATTTGGCTGCTTGGCAACAACAACCAATAGCATGTCAAGTACTATTGCGCCGAGGTATTTCAGCTACTAAAGCTTCATTTTCTTTCGAATACCTTAGATATGCTGTATGAAAAAAAATCCTCAAACAGGCAAATTTTCTGTGAATAATTTCGAGTTAAAAAAAATCTATGAAAAGACACATTTGCAAATACTGAACCATGCATACGGGGGGGGGGTCCTCTGTATAAAGTCATAATTTTGACTTTGTTTGGAATCGAGAATGACCACTGAAAATATACTTTGTGCAACCAGTTGTTGCTTACCTGCTTCATGCCCATAATCTGCATATGTGAACTTCTGATTGGGACTCCTTCTCTTGTTGTCGGATGTTGTGAATCTGCTGAACTTTTATCCTGCATAGCAAGTCAGTCTGACCGCAATCACTTTCTGCTCCGATCACAGGCCAGGGATGAGGTGATCACAGTCCTAAAGGCAGAGAAAATTGACTTGGCGCTGTTGGAAGCCAAATATGGGTTTGTCACACCACAGAAAGTCCTACAGGCCCTGCAGAGAGACGCCATCCAGGGAAAGTCGGACGTCTTCCAGGAAGACATCTACGAGAAACCAATGGCAGAGGTAATGGGAGTTCACAGTCAAAAAATTTCAATCAGCTAACCTCCAATGTGACCCAGATGTTCTCTGTTATCCCGAAACAGCTTGATAAGTTGGTGGAGAAGCAGAGAGAGACCCACCGGAGGATGTTGGAGCAGCTGCTGATGGTGGAGCAGGCACACAAACAGGCTCTGTACAAGCTGGAGGATGAGAAGAGGAATCACGGAGAGTTCATGAGGAAGAGCGACGAGTTCACCAACCTGCTGGAGCAGGAGCGTGAGAGGTCAGTGAGAAACGTCTTTGTAGGATTTTCAAAGGTGGTTGCATGGGAAGAGCTGCACATAAAAGCCTCCTGAGCCATGCAATGACTGGATTAAGCCTTCCAGTGGAAGCCACAATTACAGTTGAGGCACATTGTAGTATCTATTGTCTCTAAGTGGCTCACTGTTGCTGGGATATAACTATCTTTGCAGTTGTATCACTCGGAGTGGCAGTACAGTCTATTTTCTGTGGAGACTTGAAATGAAAGCATTTTAACCCATCTTTAACACATCATTTGTCATCTACTAAGAGATGTTGAAATCCCTCTAACTCTAGAGCCATCACAATCCTAATGAGCTGATGTGTTCTCCCCATTAAATCAATGCATTTCTTTTTGGAAAACTGAGGGAATTTCCCTCTTTAAAAGCCATTACTGTCCATTCCTATGACCGGGAGCAGGCCCTTCACCTTTTATTGAATAAACCTGAAGCAAACCAAGAGCTGTTTCTGGAAATGAGCCAGTCTGGAAGATTTCTTTTGACAGATAATTTAGGTTTGAAGCATAAATACGCACATAGGTTTTACATCCACAGCTCTGCTTTATAGTGGCGCTGTGAATATTTCAGAAGCAGAGTGAATTACCAGACTTCTTGGAAAGCTAAAACCAGCATGTCAGCGTCAGTGAAGCTCAGAGGCAGTAGTGGCTCAGGGTGAAGGACACTTGAGGATGAAATTGTTGTTTCTGCGGTTTTATAATGTGCCATGACGCAACTCTCCAAACTAACTGGGATAATAGCACTATAGTGAGAATGGTTGATCTTGCAACTTCGTAATCCAGTTTCCTGTACTCCCCATGAGACCACAGTAAGCTTTATTTCCCTGGAGATGAACATTCTGGTTAGTTTAAAAGGTCAGTGTCAGTTTTGTTGACATTTCTCATTCAATCTGGTCCCCATTTGTGGATTTGAGGAAAAATGCGCAATCCAGCCCTGGGGATGGTTTGTTTACCTCTTAGTAGCTTCAGCTACATCATGTTAGCTAGCTTTGTATCAATTTTAACTGAGTGCAAAGGTCAAAGAATATAGACAGACATTTAATGTCTGAAATTGTAAAACTGATCAACAAAATTGTGAAATGTTTACAACCTTGAAAATGCCTTTTGGCTACAAGAAGGATGTTTTAACCACTGATAGTCCGGTATGCTCAGTTCGATTGGGAACCAAAATTGCAACTTTTGTTCCATTTTCAAATGGTGAGGTTCACGTTCACATGGCACTGTGTCAAATGAACCAAACCGTTTGAGTAACCTGTCCCCCCCAAGCCCCTCGCCAGTGGTGGCACTGCACCAATAACCACTGAAAGAAACGACTCAAAATCCTCTGAAGAGGACACTGAGTGTGACTTTCTACTTCAGGAAACTTCAGGATATCTATTTTGTTTTTGGCAAGCTAGCGCTAGATGCACGCATTTGTTTTGGTTGTATTTACCCAGAATGCCATGTTCTATAGTCCACTTCCTGCTTTTGAAACTACAGCGATGCTTTCTATCTACTCTGGTGCATTTGATCTGCACCCGAATTCACTTCAACCGGACTGAGACCTAGGATTTTAGGTGGACTAGGGTTCACTTTTTTGGTCCACATCAAAGTTCGATCACGCATTCACACCTCCCCAAATGAAGCAGACTTTCTACGGAAGTGAACTGGAGTTCAGTTGAAGCAAACCAAACAGGCCTGGCGTGAATTCATTCCCAGAATGTTTAGTATTCGCTTATTTACAAATTATTTTTCTGTGGAACGTGACTCAAAGGTATTCACGAAAATTTGCCTGTTCGTGGAGTTTTCCGTAGTGCATTTCTAAAGTATTCAAAAGAAACTGCAGCTTGGGAAGCTGAAACACATACCTTGGCACAATGCTACTTGATATGTTATTGGCTGGCATTTGCAAAGCAGTCAATCCAGGAGCACCATTTATTTCCCTTGCTGCTGATTGGCTGAAGCCCCAAAAGCAAAGATAAGGAAGACCGTGGATGCCAGCTTCTGCTGTTGTGCTAAGATGGTTTCAACTCTGCGTAGTAATGCATATATTTGGTGTTTGAACTATTAAAATAGGTAGTTATAAGCGTTTTAATCGGGGGTCTCAAGTAGTTACGGATTTTAGCTACTTGCGTGCAGTTGTGGACTGGGTGTACAGTATAATAGAGATGGAGGACTGCCTACAGATTCTTCATCTTCACCACAAATCAACAGTTGGAGGATGGAATCAAGGACACAGATAGGCATTCCCACATGTCAGTGAACCCACTGAGAAATCCAGCTGATACTGGAATGGATAAAGCAGCCAAGGATGAAGCTTCTGGAGCTGCTTCCAAGCTGCGCTCTGTTTACTGCATCCTCAGCAATATCACATATGATTTTACACGCCAACCCAGCACTGCAGCAGCACATACACAGATAAAAACACGAATGTACAATCAGCAATTAGTTTCACAATGGAAACACAGCTGAACAGTGGCCTGTGACCTATTTGGGATGTTTCCAGTGTCTGAGTGGTACCAGGAGATGCTGTGGACAGTCTGTGCTTTGTCGGGAAGGAAGTGCTGCCTGCTCAGGCTTGACCTAATGACTATGTTAGAAAAGAGGACAGATTCATTCAACTTGGGGGAGAACAGAAAAGGAACATAATAGTTCTGAGAATAATCCATAAAAATGACAAAAACAGTGATGATTCTCGTAGCATTGGATGCTCATTGGAACCTCGTTGAATTGAGTCATGGGGTCTTAGATCAAAGGGTACACATGGTGGTATCTCATCACCTTATTCTCTTTGGTTTACCCTGCTGGTCCTCACATAACATAATTACACCAATAACTAATAAGTTATACTGTATGCTGATGATATCTTCTCTGTAGGAGTTTGTGGGTCTATTTTTTCTACAAATCCCTCCCCTCAACTGCACAAATAATTCCACACAAATGGATGTTTTCAAGCCTTTATTTCTGTTAACTATGATAATTTTCCAACTACAGCTCATTTGAGATTAAAATATATCAGACGAAAAAAAAATACAGAAATGTAGGCTTAAGTGCTGTATGTCTAATACCTGCTTCGAGGTTATTTTGAAAACGTACTTTTAATCTGACAAACAAGCCTCATTAAAATGCATGTTGTAATTTATTTAATATGACTGTATCTTAGAATTACAGCAATTCAAACCTTCTTTTTCCATGTTTCTTTTTGGTGAGCTTGAAGTGTTTGAGGTTGGACGGCCATCCTGCCATCACCCTAATCTTTAGCTCCCTTCACAGTTACAGTTGATAAGATTTAAGTCAGGATTCTGGCTGAGGCATTTAAAATGTTTATGTTGCTTCCAGTCCCCCCCCCAAAAAAGAACAAAATTACTTCAGGATTATGAATAATTTTCCATGTGTTTCTGCACACTGCCAGTCAACTGGCTGACTAATGTGTATATGTCTAATCTGAAGCTTTAAAAGCTCACAATGCTATAATAAAATGCATAAAATTTAAAAGATTTTTCTGGGGCTTTCCTTTAGTCTTCACTTTTTTTTTTTATTGCTCATATATTTTTATGGCAGAAACTCCATATATGACGTCATACTAAGACCAGGGAGTGGTAATAATTTTTTATATGAATCAAACATAATGAGGTGATGACCAAAGTGTTCACTGAAGACTGCTTTTGTATTTTTTGTGATCTCAACCACCACTTCCTTGTGTTTAGTATAATAAGAGCTAATAAACGCGATGGTGAACACGATCCAGCTGGAACAAAGTTCAAATAAAAGAAAACTTTGATCAAGTTTTGATTACGAGAAAGTCATAAGATCTTGAGGAAATATAATTCTGCTTTACAGCCATCTTTGACCCTCTAGGATGTAGAGGTGAACTAGGAAGGATCCCTGAGGTCCACCACCTAAAATGCTGGAAATGGCCTTCAGCTTCTGTTTGAGTCTGAAATCCTTCCAAGTACTGTTTAAAAGTAATCAGAGCAAAGAAACATCATGCTGAGAGCAGGATTTAATGTTTACTTTTGTTAACCTGCTGGATGGAATCACTTCTGTTCACTTTGCTTTGGATCATTTATATATTTGGGCTTTTTTCTTCCTCCAACTGACTGCCCTCCTCCTGGGAATCCCTAAAAAGCTTGTAAATCCTCACCAGAAGAAGGATGAACCTGGTTCTCCTCTGATTAACTGTTGATCGAGCGGGAATCCACGAGCGATGATCTCACCGCAGGCCGGGTTCTGCAGGAGCAGCAGGGGTGTGAGAGCCAGAGCAGCATCCTAACCATCAACAGATGTTAGTTTAAACATGACTTCAGCTTGCAGATATACACGCAGGCCTTCAGCTCGCCTTTGTTCTTTTCAGCAGAGGGCAGGGAGCACATTTTATGACCATGTGCTCCCTCTGAAAAACAAAAAAATGCTATCTTTGCACGATGCTTCCAGATGACCGTAACCGGAAGCAAACATGAAAACCGTGAACTCCTGTCATGTACAATATAAGGCCAGTGAAATACATGTGGCGTCCTCATGCTTTAAGACAATCACATCTGATATTATTTTAACCAAAGACAGGCGCCTCATATCTACGATGTTAGCAGTGTTAAGGATTTTATGCTTAAATTTAGCAAAGGTTTCATTTAGGGTGTTTCCACACACGTCTGGTAGACTCGGTACAATTGGGGACCAAAATTGCAGCATTTGTTACATTTCCAGCTGCTGCAGTTCGATTTCACACGTGTCAAATGCGTCAAATGAACCGAAGCCTTTGAGCAACCTGTTCCCCCCCTCACCTGTGGTGGCGCTGCACCAAGAACCACTGAAGGAAACGGCAAAGAAACCTCTGAAGAAGACGCTGAGCGCCGTCACACCGATGTCTGTCCCGGAAGCGCAATCCGTACCATCAACTAATCTGCGCATGTGCTAAAAGAAATACATCCAGGAGGGTATTTTTATTTCTCTTTTCTTTTTGTATTTCATTGAAATTGTAAAAACAGTATATGATTTAAAGAGAATAACAAGAAATGAAGATAAAACAGTTTAATAACGTTTCGCTAGACTGATTTTACTGCTATTTTCTGAAAAAAGGGAAGTGAAGTGTGTACATTTGTGTGGAAAGATGGTGTAATAAATTAGTGTTTCCCTTGAACAACTGGGATATAGTCTTGTACAGTCCAGTAACACTTTTAGTTAATCTGATAAAAGATGTGATTATTATAAAATTAAAGGTCTTTTTTTTTCCATGATGAGTCCACCAGAGGGTTGCAAAACTAAACTCGTTATAATGACTGGAGTTTCATATCTCATTATGAGAAAGTTTCTTGTGAAAACTGCGGTGATTTTAGCGGTCGAAGGATTTCTCTTTTGTCTTTGACAACAGACAACGAGTCGTTTCTGTTCTGCTTGGCGTTCACGTCTGCATTCGAACCGCACCAGAGTTCAACCGTACCCGGACCTGGGTTTGTAGATGGACCAGAGTTCGCCTTTTAGCTCCGCGTTAGAATTCGATTGCTTATTCAAACCTTCCCAGACGAACCGCACTTTCCAGGCAAACGAGCGAGAGTTCGATTAAAGCGGACTGAACGGGGCTGCTGTGAATGCATCCTTAGCAAACCCTCACACCAGTAAAATAGATCAATTTTGAATTAGATGGACGGTTGTGTCCATGTGCATAGAGACCCTGTTAAACATGTGGTAGGTCTTTTTATATAAATGCCAGCAGGATTCTGTGATTTTGTACAAATACATTATAAAGTGCTGGATTGACTAGTTTCAGCTTAGCTCAATGTTAGAATGCCACCTGCTCCTCCAAACCACCAGCTCTCTGCTGATTTTGCTTGGGCACTTCAAAGTGAAGTTTATTTAAAGGTAAAAGTGAAGTTTCCATGTTGGAACAACCTGGACTGTTTGTGCTGAGCAGAGATAGAAAGGTAGGAATGACGGGAGGGATATCTGAAGCCACTTCACAGCCTCTTATCTCCACTGCGTTGAACAAACTCTGACGAAGCGTTGACTCAGGAGATCCCAGGGTACTTCTGAGAACTACTTTAATTAAAAGAATACTTTCACACACGTTTGGTTCATTTACAAGGGCAGCAACAAGAATATTACATTTTTAGAGGTGCTTTCAAAAGAGGATTTGATGTCCCATAACAGCTCCAACATGAACACGTTTGGTTTGAATTTTGCAGTTTTCTGGTCATGGATTCTGCATGTTGAACATAAGGCAATCAGGCTCACCTTATATTAAAACTGTACTATTCCCTCTTCATACCCTAACTAGCTAATAGGGTCCACTATAGACTACAGTTTATAAAATAGTGCAGCCTCAGTCTGATTGGATATAAACCATCTGGGAATATATAGTGGATATAAATTGTGTAAACACCACTATTAAAATGTCAGGTTTTTGTAAATCATTTCACAGCTTTTTCCATTTTAAATGTGATTTATATTCTGCACAATTTCACTGAAATATGAACAAATCTAATATGGTAAATTGCCAAAAATGTAAACCTGGTTGTACTTTTAGAAACACCCTTAAATTAATACTTTATTATTATTCCAGTACAGTGGAGCCCCAGGGGCAGCGTGGTTCAGCATTCGTGGATTTCACTGTGGAATGTAACTCCAAATTATTTGCGGAAAATTTGCCTTTTAGCAGATTTCTTTGTAGAGCATATCTAAAATATTCAAAAGAAAATGCAGCTTGAGAAGTTGGCATACCGAGGAGTAATGGGGTTTGCAAAGCAGCCAATCCAGGAGCAGTGTTCATTTTTCTTGGTGCTGATTGGCTATATCCCCAAGAGCTGAGATAAGGAAGACTGTAGCTGTTAGCTTCTGTGGTAGAGGTAAGATGGTTTCCACTGTGTGTATTAATGCATATTATGGTATATGTGGTGTTTAAAATAGTATTATAGACAGTTATAACCGATTTTAGAGTTGTTGTCCCTAACCCCCACAAATACCTGTTGTCCCTGTTGTCCACTGTATTCAGCTTTCTTGCCATAAATCTGAGAGAATCTGATTAGGAATAAATAACTTTTAGCTAATGCTGATTTACATTTGGCTAAACTTAATCCACTGTTTGCAGAGAACTTATAACAGATCACGTGTATCTCATGGTACAAAAGGAATCAGTCAGGAAAAGAGTACTAAAGAATCCACTGCATTATATATATATATATATATATATATATATTTTTTTTCTTATTCATGCAGTGTTGGTGAAAAGATCAATATTTCTAGATTTTACTTTTGACATTTTTTTTTTCTAATATGCTTCATTCCCAAATCTAAATGCAACAGACTGGTGCCTGTCTCAAGCAGCCATTGGACAGGCGGGTTCATCCTGGACAGATTGGACAGTAATCCATGCACGTGCTCATACCTGAGGATAATTTAGAGAGACCTACTGACCTAAAAGTGGTGTTTTAGGCTGTGGGAGTTTTGTGATCAGGTGTTTCTCCTCTCACCTTGCTTGGGATGTCTTTTGTTACCATAAAGATTTCCTGGCTTTAGCTTTGAAATGTTATGCCTCTGTAGTAATAATGACATAGATTGCTTATTAGCTAAAAATAAAAAAACCTGTCCCACCTTAGGGTGAATTCACACCAGTCCCGTTTAGTCCGCTTTGACTGAACTCCAGTTTGTTTTCGTAGAAAGCCCAGTTCGTTTAGGGAGGTGTGAATGCATAATCGAACTCTGATGTGGACCAAAAAAATCGACTCTGGTCTGCGTACAAACCTCAGTCTCAGTTCGGCTGAACTGAACTTTGATGTGGTTCAAATGCAGATGTGAACGCCAAGCAGACCAGAGACCGCTCCAGAAGCAGGAAGCGGACTACAGCTCAGGGGATTCTGGGTAAATACAATCAAAACAAATGTGCGACTCGCGTTAGCGGAACAAATTGCTCGTGGTCTTTTGCGAAAGACAAAAGAGAAATCCTACAACCACTAAAATCTGACACCACTCCATTTTTGTTTACACTTCATGAAAAAGGAAATTGCTCTCATTGTCGTCTTCAGAGGTTTTCATGTCATTTCCTTCAGTGGTTTTTGGTGCAGCGCCCCCACGGGCGAGGGGGTGAACAGGTTGCTCAAAGGGTTGGGTCCTTTTGACACAGTTCCGTGAGAAACAGAACCGCAGCAGCTGGAAATGGAACAAAGGTTGCAATTTTGGCTCCAAATCGAACCGAGCCTACTGGACCATCAGGTGGGAAAACACCCTCAGTTACACTGGTTTTGCAAAGCTGTCCAATCTTGCGATATTTTGAAAAAGTACCAAATTTCAAGCACTATTAATACTTTTTCAAGGCACATTGAGTTGGCAAGTAATTTAAGAAATGGAAAAAAATCTGTTTTGCATTAGTTTTCTTTCTCAGATGCTTGATCTTTTTTACCTTTATGCATTAAGACAGTTGAAACGAGAAAGACTTGCTTGTAAAATTCTCAAAACTATAACTTTATTAACTTTCACACGATGCAGCTGGGTTTTATGAGGGACAAATAAAGATAACAAGTGCGCTGACGTCATTTTTATTGCAGCATTAATTGATTATTAACATAATGGAGGGTTTCTTTAATACATACAAAACCACAGTAGCTGCATGTGTGGAAACATACAACTGTACTCCATCTGTGCAGTTTACAGGCCATGCAGTATAGGTTCATGCCATCTGGTTGACTTAATGTGCAGTCAGAGTTACGTCATTCCTGTGGAGCAGATTGAGAAAATTCCTTGGCGATGTCCTCATCTTCATCGTTGTCGCAGAGACCCTTATTATCCAAACCTACCTTCCAATTTGGAGGGTTTTTTACGAGCTGGGTTTTTCTTTTATATTAACGATCGGTCTTCATGCCTCTGCAGGTTTATCTCAGAGGAAGGTGGTGCACTTTGCACAGAGTAGAAAGAGAAGAAGAGGTTTTAGAGGGGCTGCCAAGCTGTGTATGCAGAAATGGCTCTTGGATTTGTCTTCACCAATGATTTTATGTCGTCTCTTAAAACTAACGGTGAGGACACAAGTCCACCTTATTCTAAAGAAATCTCTGGCCTCTGCAGGAAAGAACACCTGCATTCCTCCCACAAATGTTCCAGCCTCGCAAAAACCTCTCAACATGTAGCATCTTAAAGATTTCGGCCTAAAATTCGGCTCAAGCCTTCAAGTCTTCCAGCAGCAGAGTGAAAGACATCCATTACAGACTGGACGAGGCCTCACATCAAACACTTCCTTTTATGGGAAGGAGAGTCGTTCCTCTGGCTGTGAGTGACGTTTCTTACATATTTGCAGTCAGACGCCTTGAAGTTTCTCCTGTGACGACTGATACTGAAGTCAGTGGTCGCACAGCTATGGCACATTCAACAACACATTCAAAAACACACACAACACACTCTGCCTTGTCTGCAAAAGCGTTCCTGACATCCTACAAGTTTCCTACATAGTCTTGACATTTGTTTTCCAGATAGAGATAACTGAAAGGGAGGGAAATCGAGTATGGAAAACTGTTTGGGTTGCAGAACTGAATCACTTATTTCATAATCCAAAAGATTTGTAAAAAGTGCATTTCTAAATCGGCTGGTTGCTGCTGGTACTGCAGTCAGATGTTGCTGTTGGTAATGCAGCCTAAAGTATGGAATCATTTAACTTCTTTTAGCTTGGACATAAATTCAGGAGCGGTATCTTGTTAAAACGAGAATGTGTCTCATTATAACCTCACAAGTTTTAGATCTCGTTTTTACAAGAATGTTTCTTGTTAAAACACAAAAACCTTCTTGCTATAACGAGACGCAAAACTGGTTAAAACAAGAAAGTTTCTCGTTATACAAGAAAACCTTATCGCTATAATGAGATGTAACTGGTTTCTCGTTACACACAACACACAGGTAGATCTCAGTAAATCAGAATATACCTTTTGAAAATAAAAACCACGAAGCAAGTATTAAACATACTCTTCATTAATTCCATATTTCTCTCTTAAAAATGTTTTTTTTTTTGGCTTAAATGTTGTGTTTCCATAAGCTGTAAGCTGAAAATCATCAAAATTAACAGAAAGAAAAGCTTGAAAACATCAGTCTGTGTGGAATTAATATACATAACGTGTTTCACTGAGTGAAATAAATGAACTTCTCAATAATATTCTAATTTATGGAAGTGCACCTGTACGTTTATCTATATTTGTAGAGGTTAGCATCATTAACATCCACAATCTCATTTTAAGAAGGGGTGTGTTCATGCAATAACAAAAGAATAAGACAATCCTTAAAAACTGTCATTTAAAATATTTATATTTAAAATTGAATAATCTTAATACAATAATAGCAATACACGTATAGTTCTTCAATAATACATTTGTTCTAGTTCTCTTTCTGAATAAGTAAATGGCTGTTGGAGCAGCCGTCTATTTCATTATTATTGCTTGAGAAAATTCATTTTATTTTAAGCAAAAATAACAGTCTGAAGGACAAAATCTAACTCACTGGCTGGCAGTTTTCATCAAGAAACAGTTGAGAAAATCCAAAAGAAATATAACAATATGTTATAGTTGATTTTATTAAGTAAAATCGTATCTGAACCATGTTGTTTTCCAGTTTTATTGATTCGAGGAGTTTTTCAAAATGCTCTTACACTGGCAAGTTCAAAAAATCAACACAAGTGCAGGCATGCTCAGTGATTATGTCTGTGGATGGAAATGGGAGATGGATTGCAAGTCCCGAGGGAGTATAGAAAAGAGAAATTCCAGGAAGAGAAACAGAAACAACAAATAAAAGATGAAGGAATGCTAGTAAACATCAGCAAGCTGGGATAAACTGGTAAAAATGAATCATACCAGCCTTAAATTACATCAATTCTGCACATTCTTTCAGTTTTTCAGATTGACCAAAACTCTCAGACTGATTGTGTCTCCAAGTGCACGGTTCCAGGAGAAATCAGATGGACCTCGAGGTTCTTCCTCTTCTCACTGGCAAAGCGAATGGTGCAGGCGATGGCAATAATGAATGGAATAAAAATAGATGAAATGTGGTTATGATTTGCATTCTGACTGAAACCGCACTCTGCTGTTTGCTCTCATTCTCCCCACATGAATATACTGTTGCATGCTGACACTCGTCACTGTATCACTCCCACATAGGAGGAAAATGTGAGCAGCTGCTGACCTAATTGTGGCCGGTCAGCCAACACTCCCTTCTTTGCGTTCGCCAGATAACGAGCAGATTTCTCCTCAAACCTCCTCGACCCCAGCCTCATTTGTCAGAACATTAAGACAAACCATCCTCCTTCCATTCACTTAACCCCAAATCTTTGGAGTTATACAACTTAATCTTATTTGGAGTTCACTGACAAGCTTTAAAGTTGCTATTTATGAAGATAAACTCATTTTTTTCAGCTTGAGCTTTTATACTGTGACTAAACGTAACTTGTATGATCAAAAAAACACAATTTTATTAACTTTTTTGACTTTTTTTCTGACAGCAGTTTGTGATTTGTGTTTTGAAGGAGAGAAAAACATCACCAAGTAGGTGTGAAACCACCTGAAAAAGGAAAAGGCCGTGTGTTCCGTCAAACACTGTCAAAATGTGACTTAACAGCGTGTTTAAACCGGGGAGCTAATTAGAGCCAGGGATTCGTCATTGCATGCCGTAATGTGATTACATCTCTCCGACAGAATGCAACGATAAGACCTCACCGACCACAAAGCTTCTAGACTGCTGCTTGTACTTTTCCAACCATCCAAAATAAATGCCCAGTCGGGAAGAATTTAAGAGCTTTTCATTAAATATATGAATATGAACGTTTTGCAGGAAGATTTGGCTTTCAAAATATTCACTTTACATTTTTAATCAGTAATCAGCTGACTCGCGTCTCTTTCATCAAAACCAGGATGCAAAGTTCTGGAGTTTTTAGCTCTTCAAAGACCACGCTTTGTAGCCACAACATCTTCAGCTCTTCTGGCTTTCCACAAGGCAGAATATAGAATAATTTTTTTTTTGACCATTCTTCAAGAAGCACATTTGTGAGGTCAGACACTACTGTAGGTCTAGAAGGCATAGCTCAAATTCTCTTTTTGCTATCAGGTTGATGTTAGGACTCTTCCAAACCAATCTTACCCATCCAGATCTTTATCAACCCTGCTTTGTGCAATGGTGTGCAGCCATCTTGCAACAGGAAGTGGTCATCCACAAATTGTTTTCACAAAGTTGGGTCCATTAAATTGTCAGAAATGCATCAGGATGCTGCACCATTAATGGCTGTTTTCACTGGAACTAAAGGGAAGAGCCTAACTCAGTCAGGCAAGTCCCATTCTCCCAGCAGCTGCCAAACCATAACTGGTTTGTTACGTTGCCAGACAGAGAGGCATGATTCAGCTTTCCAGGAAACACATCTCTGCGTCATTAGAGCCTAACAGTGGCGTGTTTTACACCACTGCTTTCAGCATATTCCGTTGCATTAGGTGATGTAAGGTTGATGTAATGAAACCCATCTCTTTGCTCTGTCCTACTCTGAAAACCACCTAAGTCAACAGCATCAACATACTTTTGAAAGTCTGATGAAAGCTGACGACCCAGGGCGCTATGGGCCTTAGCATCCCCTGTCCCCTGCTCTGATTTTACATGGTCTGCTACTGTTTGACTGAGATGCTGTTGTTCCCAATTACTTCCAGTTTGTTATAATACTACCAGTAGCTGACTGTGGCATCCTGTCTCTCTATGACGTTGGACCTGTTCCCTCAAAAATGTTTGTCGATGTGCCTTTTCGACTTGGTTTGATAGGAGGAGGGGGACCTGTCTCCACCTCCCCAAACTTTCCACGCAAACGAACTAGAGTTTGATTGTAGTGGACTAAACAGGGCTGGAGTGAATGCGCCAATAAGCTCATTCAGATCGGATGGAGTGTGTTTGTGTTTGTGAATTTTCCCATCTTTCCACAGATTTTCGATTTGATTTTGGTCTGGAATTTAAGACATGAATATGTTATGACCTAAACCCTTCCATTGTTGTTCTTTAATGTCATTGTCCTGGTGGATGGTGTTCCTTCAACCAAGACTGAAGGTCTTCTGCTGGCTCTAACAGGTTTTCTTTCCATAAACTTTGACTAAATTACAATACAGACTTTTCTAGACTGTACGACCACCTCCTGTATATTATCAGTTTCCAAGAAATAGAGTACGAGGGTTGTCTTTCTCATAAAAACATTAAGTTTCTCCATCAACTGAACATAAAATTGCCATTGTAACCATTTTTATGAGAAGGTGCATTTTTCCTTTAAAAGGGTTAAAGCTGACAGGGAATACTTCAGGGCTTATGTATGAGGCTGAACTAAGTGGACTGGGTTGTATTTCAACCAAACAGGGGCAGTTTTAACAACATCCAGAGCAGAGGGTGCGGTGTTTGGTGAGGAGTTCAGATAGCTGAATTAAAGGGTTAATGTTTGGAGGTGTTTCAACAGCTTGTTTGTAACTTTTAACATATGTTGAGGCTAAAAATGAGCAAAAAAACAACTAAGTGGTCAAACTAAACAGAGCTTGATAAATGATTATGGGGACTAGGAATCTGCAGGAGTGATGTATGAGCTAATCTTGTATTTGTGAAGGGAAGTAGTGCCAAGGGTGGAGGGAGGGGGGGTCATGCAAGTGAGGAAAAAAATGCAGCTAATGTAGACTTAGCAGGACATATCTCCACTTGCTGTGAACCGTGAAAGGCCTCTGCCTGAGCTGGAGACAAATGACAGGGATACTGAAACTGCACCAGAAAAGACCTGAGGAATGACACGCACCCTCGGCATTGTGGAGGATACTTCTACCCACCTGCTGCAGGGCTGATTTACTCCGTTCTCGCATTTGTTCTAGTGGACACCATCTTGAGTTATAGCCTGGCTGAACAGGGGCAAAGGAAAACCATTTCCTCCAGCCGTCCTGTCAGGCTGGAAGGAAGCGACGGCATGAAACCCGTACTTTATGTCCTGATGGCTGGCAGCTGCCGTTCCTGAACAATAGGTCCAAGCTCTGTGCTCCCGGCCAAGTCAGGGCTGAGATAGTGAGTGAAATATGGAGGGAGGAAAGGGCCTGCCTGCCTCTGCTAACTCACATGTGTCATTGTGGTGAAGGGGCTATCTGGATGTGGTCACAATGAATTCTGCAAATGAGGGGAGTTAATCAATACTGTGACAGTTTCGCCTTTTCTCTATGACAAATACAGCCACTACTGTGCAGCAGGCCACTATTTAGGGGATGATTATAGGACATGAGGTAATTTCTAGCAGATGCATTTTGTAAAATTATGAATAAATGACATTGTAGCAACTATAATTGCTGCATTGCTTTCAGTGCTGGACAAGCATTGCATCCATCAAGTCACAATGTGATGCGATATTCCTTTTAAACCAGCAACAACAATGGAACATGTGTGAAAGTGAAAAATGTAGCTGGAAGGATTACATTCACGGCTGGCCTGGGAGCACCTCGGGATTCCCCCAGAGGAGCTGGCCCAACTGGCTGGGGAGAGGGAAGACGGGCCTCCACAACCTGACCCTCGATTGAGTCGCAGATGATGGATGGATGGATGGATGGATGGATGGATGTACTCATGGAGAGGTAGAATGACTAGCATTAATGCTAAGTCTCAAGAGCTCGCAAAGAATGGGCAAAGAATTATTCAATTACAAATATGAATTGGCATTTCTGTTAAAATAAATAAAAGTAAATATATGTAATCATTTAAGCAAATACTAAAAACGCCCACAAAGAAAATTCCCCATGAGGAGGACTCAAGGAAATAAGCTAGTGGTTGTAGGAGCATACGTAGTTCTGAGAAACCAGCTCAAATCGGTTGGTTAAACTGACATCAAGCTTACGTCGACACCGTCACGTCAAACTTTTGAATTTCATTTGGTTGAAATACAACAAAGTAAAACGTTAAAGATTCAGGGCAGCTTTGGAAGGACCTCATACCACTCCTGTTGAGTTCACTGACAATAACCTCAAAGAACTGATTTGTTTTATTCAGATATTTTTCATGTGTAACCATTGAAAAGATTTTATGCAATTCCTAAAGTTTCTCAGATGCTGGGAAGCATCTGATTTGTAGATGTAACTGTGTATTAGGAAGGATTCAGTTTTCTTTATGACCAAACTAAAGCTACTGCTTATGCATATTTGTTTCAAAAAAACATGAGCCATTTAATGTACAAAAGTTGTCATCTAAAAGCATTAAACAACTCAGGTTTGTAGTTATTACTGGTGCAGAAAGAGGAGCTTAAGAAGGGCTTGCTGAGACTTAGGTGGGCAGGTGTCAAGTTGTGACATGGAACCCAAAATTTAAGGCTTTGGTGGGATTGGCTCATTGGCGAGGGACAATAGAAACCTGTCAGGGAGACCACCCTATCCCACTTCATCCTGGGCTTTGACAAGAAACCCCAGAAACCAGGAAATAGGAGCCACAGGTGGGTTTTAAATTCTCCTCTCACAGAGCTGACGCAAGGTGCCGGAGATGATCGATGAGAACGCTTTCCTGTATGGTTATGAGACTGGAGGAGAGCTGTCGGGACCGTTCCTGTGCTGGGATACAAGGATAAACATCGTCTGCTCAGGTCCAGCTTTTGTCCTCAATGGAGGGGATTGTTTTCCAACATGTCTCAAGAAAATCAATAAGGGTCTATGAGTAATGTACTGAGAAACGTCTTTTATAAAGACTATGTAGCAGCACAGGATACAAAAAAAAAAAAAAAACTCAATAAGATGCCTGATTTAAAAGAAAACCACATCCAGCTTCTAGAGACAGAGCCAAACTGGTAAATACGGGGCCTTGCAAAAGTACTCCAAGAGCTGGAAAATTTCCACATTTGGTCATGTTTGCAATCACAATTTCCATTTGTTTTATGGGATTTCATGTGACAGACTAAAAAAAAAGTAATGGTGAAAGGGGAAAATGTGTGACTGTCAGTTTTTCTTGCAAACAGAATCACTAAATTTCATTGCAGCTGCAGTTTCTGCCTCACCCGAACCCCTACTGGGAATCTCTCCACCAGCTTTGCACATCTAGGGACTGAAATGTTTGCCTGTTCTTCCATCAGATTGGGTGGAGAGCATATGTGAAGATCAATCTTCGAGTTTCGCCACAGATTTTCAGTTGGAATTAGGGCCAGACTTTGACTAGGCCATTTTAACTTATGAATATGCTTTGATCTAAATTGCTATTCTGTATGTATGTATGTTTAGGTCCATTGTTCTGCTGGAAGGCAGCCTCCAGCTTCCTTGTCCCCACTAAAGAAAATCATCCCACAGCATGACACTGCCACTCTCATGCCTGTAAAACAAAAGGGGGAAAAAAAGTTTTTTCACAAATATGCCCTTTATCCTTTGTGTTGGCCTATTTACAATAAATCCCAGCACAATACATTTCAGGTTGTGGCTGGAATGTTAAAAACTTCTGCATTAGTGCCACCATTCCAGTCACTGCTATGGTTACTCACAAAATGCAGATGCTGATGTTTGAGTAGTACTGTCAGAAAAGCAGAACAAACTTGACCCGCCTAAAGTCTTTCTCGAAGTCATGTCCAGAGTCTGATCTGAACCCACAACCATAATTGCACTGTGTAGCTCCAAGATTAAATGATGCAGTCCATTTAGTTTTACTCAGAAGAATTCTGTTCCGTTGACCCAGCGAGGTGCTTCCATGGGGTACCGTTTGTAAAATTACTCAGTCAAACGTTAACAGCAATAATTTGTGTTTTTAGCTTGTCCTAAGAGGAAAAAATAGGGTTTCATTTTTCACCGTGTTATTCATTAATCTATAAACGTCAGTTTTAAACCAAATATTTCATTAGCAAGCTAAATATTTAGCTTCAAACTAAATATTTAGTTACCGTTTAATTCACTTGCTGATAAGCGGAAGTGAAATATCAAAATAAAAGCTGGCTCTTGAGAACTTCTCTATAAACTCATTCTGGTGTGACTGAGTCCTTCAACGCTAATGCAGTCACTGTTACTGGGATCCACTGATAAACATCCGCGTTGCCTTTAAAATGGCTCATTTTTGTTTTAAGCTAAAACGTTCTCCAAGAAAAGAGGAAAAGAAACGACGATAAGGACGTGCCATGAAGCAATTTGAAAGCAGGAGTTTATAAAGAAGTTCAGAAGACTCGGTTTTTTTGGGGGTTTTTTTTGGTCGTCCACTTCCGGTTGTCGGCATGTGATTTTGCATGTTAGCTAAATATTTAGCTTCAGACTAAATATTTGGCTTGCTAACTAAATATTTAGTTTGAAACTGACATTTGTAAATGAATGAACAAGTTGAAAGTATGACTTTGACAAATGAACCATCATTTTTTCTGGTAGGACAGGCTATCCCCAGTTATTCTTCATTTTTGACTGTGTGACTTTCCAAACTGCTCCCATCCGCTTCAGCCTGTCGCGCTGGCTCTCTGATGGATAACCAGAGATAACATTCTGACAAGGTTGCAGCAGGATGCAAGACGGCTTACGCAACTCACCGCGAGAGATCAGCGCATGAAAATCCCTCTTTGGTCAGACACTGACATCGCAGGACAAACGTTTCGGAGCCCAGCAAAGAGAAAATCCTGCTGCTGGCGGTGACAGCTGGGGGAGACTGGGTTCGAACTAAAGAGTGCAGGGAAAAAACGGTTTAAAGGGTCTATCCTGTTTCAGTGGCCTCTCATGTTTGACCGAGGTGGGAAAAACAGGAAGTATCCATATCAGCAAGGAGAAACTAAACACTCGATTCTACATTTGACATAAAATGTTTTATGTTCTAGTTTCTGCATTGAGGTCACATTAACAAATAACTAATTTCATGTCTCACTCCCTGTTTGGTTTTACTATCAGCCCGTAACTGCTCAGAACACGACTGCAACATCTCTTTAAAGGCCTCCAGCAGCTCAGGAAGGAGGCCCCGTATCCGCGGTTTGGACAGAGAGCAAACACAAATGAAATACTATGCCTGCATCTCTTTAATTTAATGTAAGTATAGCATGAGCTCATTCCGAAGGTGCATTTTTTTTCCCTTAAAAAAAAAAAAAAAAAAAAATTCTCGGATTTCAAAAGCGGTGCATTACAGCCAACCCAAAGAATAACACAAAGGAAACAGAAGATTAAGTAGCCTTTTGCTCTTTTTCTCTGTTAGCTCATGGCAGGTTTTCAAATAGTATGAGCTTGCATCCAAGCTTTAACGCTTCATTGGGAGTAAGAACCTTTACGTTAAATAAAGGTGAAATTAAATGGCTTTTAGTATCAGATTATAATATGTAATTAGTTCTGCGTATGAAAGTGGAACAGAAGTTTGGTTTTTTCCACATTTAAGCTCATGCCACACGAAGGGTTTTCTCCCTTAAACAAGCAAATTATATAGAAGCCTACAAGGTTTCTACACGTTTGGATGAAAACAAGTGCAGTGGACCCCTGGTATTCAACGCCCCCTTGCGAATAGCTGAAGTCCACTAACACCTGACACCTCCTCTAAAAACGCTTATGACTGCCTATTTTAATAGTTCAAACACCAAATATACTTTAATATTTCAAAGGTCGTATTAAGGCCAGACTAAGAGATTTTTTTTTTAGTTACGAGAATAAAGTCACAATATTAGCAGAATAAATCAGCAGTATTACCAAAGGAAAATCGTAAAATTACAAGAACTGAGGAGACAGTTTTGAGAAAGTTATCCAGAGCTGACGTGAGCAGCTCGTCAAGTTTGGGTGGTTTTTTCACAGTCGTTTGCACTTTCATTTCAAAGTCCTGCTGCGGATAATAATTTAGTGCTTATGTGTTAAAACATTAAGTATTTCCTTATTTGTAAAAGTAATACCAAAGTATAGCTTCACAAAATCCTCAACATTCTTTATTTTCTTTATTTTTTTATTGTTGTTTTCTGTGGAGGAGTTCTTATAAAATTTCTACTTTGTTCTCCTAATATTACAGCTTTATTCTCATTATTCAGACTTTATTCAGGCAATATGACTTTATTCTCGTATTATTATCACTTAATTCTCATGTTATGATTTTATTCAGGTAATATGATGACTTTGTCGTATGACTTTAATTTTGTTTTATTACGACCTTAGGCTGGTAATATTATGACTTTATTATGGTAATAATGTGACTTAATTCTCGCATGACTGCAACATTATTCTTGTTTCATGAAGACGTCTCTTATTATTAACACCTTATTGTCGTGCATTCCAGGGACAGGTAGAAAAAAAATCCCACATAAGGAATTAGTTGTTTATAAACTGAGATGAAATGAAATTTGATGTCTAAAAAAAAGGCCTTGGGCCAGAATTTCCTTTTAACACTGCAATATTTACGGTCATGTTGTCTCCAGATTATGTCTCCACTATATACTGAATGCAGTGTCTATATTTTCTGATAAGAAAATTTTCATCTAAATACATACATTCCTGCACACGTTTCACTTTGTCCTAGCCCATATTTTACTGTATACAAAGTATGTCAATCTATGATTGGGTTTAAATGTATGAAAAAATATCAAAGGATGCAAAAAAAAAAAAAAAAAAAAAAAAAAAATTCAACTACAGAAACAGAAAAGAACAAATTCAGAAACAGATATGTTCAGTTTTTTGCGCAGTGAATCCTGCCAGAGCTAATTGCACTAAAACATCGAATCACAGTCAGTCCTCCTCATCATCACTGGAACGGAGTGGACAAAGCTAAACCCCATAAACCTAAAGTGCTAAAAGGCCTCTTTGGATTCCCTCCTGATGCAACCCATCTGTTGTGTTCAGTCACTAAGGTGAGACGCGTCCCGTCAACACAGACGGTGGCGTCACCCTGAGCAGAGACGGCCAGAATCCAGCACTCAGCCTGCTCATTAATAACCCTGCAGGTCTTTCAGGGTTGCTCCTTGACACAGTAAAGCATCCCTCCGGCGCTCTTCATCAAGCTTTTAAGTGTGCTCTGGTATGATGAGTATAAAACTGCAAAGAGGCCTGAAAACACGCCCCTTTCCTCTCTGCCTTCCTGAGAGGTTTCAGGTTTTACAGTCAGGAATGACATAAGGTCATAGTTAAAGCTGTTTTTAAAGTTACAAAATGTGACTTGTTTCGACCAGGATGCAAAATAAAAAGCGCTCTGAGGAAGACCAAGAATCTAAGTCTTCTCATATGGAATAAAGCAGAGCTCTTCCTATTAGCGCCTCAGCATTTATGGATCCACCTATTTGAGTATTTTTCTGTGGATCGTAACTCCAAATTGTTTGCGGAAAATTTGCCTAATTGTGGCTTTTTCTGTTAAGCATATCCAAAAGAAAGAGAAGAAAGAAAGAAAATGCAGCTTGGGAAGCTGAAATACCTCAGTGCAGTGCTACTTGACACGCTATTGGCTGGTGTTTTAAAGCAGCCAATCCAGAACAGCTGAACCCCGAAGAGCGGAGATAAAGAAGACCGTAGATGTTAGCTTCTCTGGTGGTGCTAGGATGGTTTCCACTCTGCTTATTGATGCATACTAAGGTGTATTTAGTGTCTGAACTGCTAAAATAGACGGTTGTAAGAGTGTTTGAAGGGAGTCTTAAGTATTCGTGGATTTTTTACCCTTCTCTTAAATGATGCATTAAAACAAGAGAATTGATTCCTTTCAGCCATTCAGTAAGTTGTGGCTTTAGTTAAAGGATGTAAAAGAGGAAAATCCTAAAA
Source organism: Anableps anableps (assembly GCA_014839685.1). Taxonomy (NCBI): domain Eukaryota; kingdom Metazoa; phylum Chordata; class Actinopteri; order Cyprinodontiformes; family Anablepidae; genus Anableps; species Anableps anableps. Next base: position 15,994,673 of record CM026088.1, read on the forward strand.
CAGCTCAACTTTCTTTCAGCTTAATGCGATTGTCGAGAGCAAGAGCAAACTCAAGTATTACCTTAATGGTCAGCACATTTACATAACCACATTTTTGCAGGTGTTATAATGATGCTTAATATATATTTAACTAGGCCACTCCAAAATCTTGATGCTTTTGTTCTTTGAACCATGAAGAGATGAATTTCCTGGTGTGTTTTGTCCTGCTGTTTAACCAAAGTGCACTTGAGTTTAGAGTCATGAACTGGTGGCGACAGATTCTCCTGAAGGATCTTCCATCAACTAGCGCAAGTTCTCAAGGTCTTGAAACAGCAAAGCAGTCTTGGGGATCTTTAGGGCATCTTGTTGGAAAATGTGAGCACAGTGTGTGGTTTTCTCCTTGGTACTCTCAATCTTGGTGGCGTTTTTTCCCAGTTTCTTTCTTATTGATGAATATTGAACACAGAACTTTACCAAGGTCTGCAATGCTTTAGATATTCTTGTATCTTGTGTGACCTCTTGGGCGAATTTTCAATGTATATTTGGAGTAATTTTGGTAGGACAGCCACTCCTGGTGCTAAAACAGCAAACGTTTTTCTGATTAGCGAGTCTGTTGTGGTTTAAAGTCTTCTAGGGTGTTTTCACACCTGATACTCTGGTCGACTTGGTTCGATTGGGGACAAAAATTGCAGCACTTATGTTTTCAGCGGCTGCGGTTCTCTTTCACACAAAACAAACCCTTTGAGTTGCCCCCCGCCTGTGGGGGTGCTGCACCAAGAACCACTGAAGGAAACGACATGAAAACCTCTGAAGAAGACACTGAGGGCCACTTCCTTCTTCTTCATGTTTCTTGGCAAACAAACTGGAGTTGGATGTTAGCGGACTAAACAGGGCTGCTGTGAATGCACACTTAGCCTACTTCATGTTGTCAGACAGGTCCCAGTTTGATGTGGAAAACTTTTTTCCCTTAATAAATGACTTCACCATTGGACAACTGTGTTTTATAATTTATTCACCAGTTTATCTTTGTCTGACAAACATGTAAATGTAACATAAAAGCAAAAACAGAAGGAATCTTTTGTTTTACTTCTCTTGGTCAATTGTAGCTACAAAGACTGAATGGTGGGTCTCAGTTAGTCTTATTAGGTTTTCCACAAGATGGGCACACCCAGATATGCCCTGAAATTACAGAACCCCCCCCACCATGGAGCACATCCACAGCCAAAATGTGTGCACAAATAGCGGACTCCTGCTAGAAAGCTATAATTGGCTATAATTGTCATATACAATGATACCATTTAGACTGAAATTCAGATTTTTGTTTCCACAAATTGGAAATATACACTCCTTAGGAGGTTTTAGTTGCCTCCTACATCAGGCATCTACATAATAAAAAAATAACACCATGGCAGCACAACTGTACTTCTTCTTACTCTAATCAGAGACAATCGGAGGCAAATTTCCAAGTGCTTGCTATCATCAAGGAATGGAGCGGATGTTCGCTGACAGCAGAGAGAAGTTCGTTTTCCAGGATCCCAAACTGCTGCCCAGCCTTCTTCCCATCACCCTGAGAGGGGAATGATGTCACATTAACACCCAAGTCAGCACACAGACAGCAAATTCCAGTGTCACACCCTACATCCTGAATGACTATCATTTGCATTCCTGCAGAACACTCGAGGTGAGGGCCGAGAGGGAGGAGGGAGGAGAGAGAGACTGGACGGGAGGGTGAAAGGGAGACGCAACACTTCCATTAAAGTGTGTAAAGGAAGTTGTTGTGAAAGATTGTGGCTGCTCTCGTCAAAATACTGAAAAGGTTGTATAGACAGCAACACGATGATGAAACCATCATTAATGGATTTGTTCAAAGCCCAAAAGTAATGTGAGCTCTTCTTCCAGACATTTTATTTAACTTGTGTACAAATACAATAAGTAATAAAGTTAAGTTAATACAACAGAAAAAAAAAAGCATTCTGAGGACGTTTGCAGGAATGTTTCGTAAAGTGGTGGCAGACATACACATTCCAATGTCTTCAATTCCACTTTATTTCCTCAGCAGAGCTAACAGATGAGCTATTTCTTGTTTTTAATCATCATAATCCCGTGAATCTGAGGCATTGTTCCAGGGTAAGACGATGAGTGTGTCTTCTGAGGGGTTGTTCAGGCTTTGGAAGCCAGACAAACCTCATGAGAACCTTGAGATAAATGAGTAATGAGGACATCTGGAGACTTTTGTGGGAGGAGTGTCGTCTAGCGAGAGAGGGAATGGTGGACACAAACAGGCTGGGTAGATACTGAAAGTATTAGGAGGAGGTGGGACAATGTTGGCCAGATCATGACTCTTTTTAACACTTTTATCTTCGTTACTGACCAACACACTATTGTACAGTTATTTAGCTTATAATCCATGTTCATTGTAAGACATTATCCATGAAAATGAAATAGAATTAGGAAATATTTTATCATACGATGACAATAAATGTAAGACTTCTAATGTTTTTGGGTTTTGTCTTTAGTTTCATGCCATTGTATAAAAAACATAAAAGAAGTAGTTATTTAATCATAGTTTCTTTAATATGACAGCTGGGCATCATAGTAAATGATATAAATAAATATTGAATAGATTTATGGTGTTGCTGAAAAAGGTTTGTGGTCAGAGGTGAACTGTCAAGATGTTTTGTTTGAGCGAGCCAAGGGGATGCTGTGAAACCAAAGAACACCATACCTGCTGTCAAGCATGGTGGTGGCAGCATCATGGTGCATTCTGTCCAATAAAGAGGGAGAACTACCTCCAAATTCATAAGCTGTGCCTCAGATAAATAGCTTTTTGAGTGTTCCAATAGATCCCAAGCACACACCAGAATTCGATTCATCGCGATCAATCGTTTTACGAGCCCTACCGTGAGATCCGTTGTGCTTAAACACAATTATCTGAATATTTTTGAGTGTATTCATGTATTATTTTGTATGTGATTTAAAACATACATGTTTAAAAACAGCATTTATAAAGAACACAATCTTTGCAGTTTATTGCAGAAGTTTAAGCCCAAACAGGCATTCTTAGATGTGCCCTTTAAAACACCTGAAACTCGCTGGTATGCAGTCTCGGTCTACCTCTGAACTTCCTTTGACTGCATCACTCTATAACAACAGCAGTGTGATGAATGTAGAGTATTTCACAGCTGACTATTGGATTTTTTCCACTCATAAGTGCATTTATGAAAGGATGACCAGATTATGAATCTCATTTCCTGTGTTTAGAGATGCTACAGTGTGTCTTTACTGCACTGATGAGAATTTCCTCCCACTGTTTCCTCTGCTGTAGGCCTCAAGTTAAGCAGACCTTTGTGTTCCCGCAGCTGTTATCATGATATGAGTAGGAGTTGAAATGAGAGTGTGCTTATATTCTCCCAGAGAAGTGAGCTAACGTTTACTTTAAGCAAGCTGAGTTTGGCTGGAAGAGGCTTAAAATAAATTACTGGTGTAGTTCCATAGAGTCATTTTTACAGATCAGCCAGCCGTATGAGAGCCTCCCTTCTTAAACACAGGCTATGAGGATTGATGCTATGAAGTGAGCTGTGATGTGGAAGCCAAACATTAAGGGATTAAGCAGGTAGAGGTTGCACTTAGTAAAGTGGCACCTTCCCCTGACATATTAATAACTGAGACCCTCTCTGCTGCAAAAACAGCCTTTCATGGGTTGATTTACAGTAAGTTGTAAAATACTACAGGTGGAAATAAATGGAAAGAAGTATCCCAGGGATTATGACTTGACCGAGCGAGTTCGGCTTCTTGAAATTAGATTAAAGAGCAGCTCTTATATGTCTCCATGGATCATTTGAGATCAATGCTAATCCATCAGGAAACCATCAAAGAGTATCGAGAGGCAGATCCACCCTGCTCACCTGACAGCTGGGCAGCTTAAAGAACACATCTGTGAACAGTATCCCCTCATTTCTTCCTGCCAGCTTAATGAGATATCTGTTTTATTGTTGCAGCGTTGTTCGTGTGACGTTATCTTTAATTTGTTCTGTTGCGGCTGCTGGTCGCATGGCCCTGAGGCACAAATCCGCAACATCAATGCAAACAACGATCACAGCATCACCTTTAAGCGTCTCCACTTTACATCAAAGTCAAAGGCGGGTGAGGGGTAATGGTTATCATCTGAACCAACTGAGGGACAAACCTCCCTTGTCACCTCTTCACAAGAACACACACTTACATGCTTCTCTCTGTTTTCTCCCTACCTACAATTGTCATCTTTTGTTAGCCGATGGCTGTTGTTAGTCTGTAAATTATAGCTTCTCTCTGTAGTGCAGTCCTGCCTATAATCTTACATCTAACGATGTTTGGATGACGTGTCTTTGCACTTGGGATCTGTTTGTTCCAAGGAAGCTAAGTTTTTTTTTAAAAAAAGTTTATTACTCAAGCCAAAAATCATTATTTTTTTCTCTCTTAGCTTAAAGGGTATGTATCAAAGTTTTAATAACTCTTTGTTTCAATTGTGTTCAAGCTTAAAGTTCAGGATATTTACATGTATTTCAATGATAAAAACTGAGAAATATCTCAGAAGGTGTGAAAGAAGAAAAATTAGCACAAGACAGTTAAGAACAGATTCAAATGCTACCAGAAAGTGAACCTAAATATCAAGAATTTATGTCTAACACAGTATTTCTATGGTCAAATAAGGAGAAAAGTTGTTTGAGTGCATGAGCTCTGAGACCTAAAAAACTGGCACCCTGGATCTTAAAAGTTGTCAGCACTATTTCTCAAGAAAGCCCAGTTTGTAATATTGAGCCAATGGTTGTGCATGTCTCACTTTTTTCCACATAAACACTCCAGAGGGTTTAAGGGTTTAACTGTAGCAGTCATTTCACCACTCAGACCTTTGCAGAGAGCTTTATTACTGCAATCTGTGAACATCAACAGACACCTTCATGCTAACAGAGAGGACACAGGATAAGTGAAAATGAAAAATACTGGAAGTGTTATTTTTTTATGATTACCAATAACACCCAAAGTCATCTTGGTGATCTGGCTGTTTACTTTCTTGTCGAGTCTTTTCCCTCAGGTTTGACTTGTGTCTCCCTTTAAATTCAAGATTCCAAATGTTTTGTGATCCTGGGACAGCAAGTGTTTCCAACTGTGAGACAGTTTTTGATAAATGAGGAGAAATCCATGCTCTTCACCCGTTTACTTTCAGCTCACCCACGTTTCCTGCATCGATCTTTGACTGGAAAACTAGTAGATGGAAACATGGCTAAATTACTTTTCTTACGCCATTTTAAAAGTTTGCTTAAAATTCGCATGACAATCGGACGGAAACATAGCTACTGTGACCAGATAGTTCAATCTTTGTCACGTCTGACCACAAAAAACTTTTTTCCAGAAGATACTTCTGTCCATTGTCCATTCTGTCCATATGGCTTGTCCATTTTGGCAACTTCAAATTTTGTTCATTAATTTTGGAGCCAGGAATTGTTTGTGGGTCATCTCTCGTTTCGTTAGACAGTTCCAGGAGTTTCCAGTTTATGGCAGGCTTGAGCTTTGCTGATTCCTGGGCTGCAGCTGTTTAGAAATGCCTTCAAAAGGCTTTCCTAATTTGTGTTAATCAACACTTCTTCTTAAATCTTCGCTATGTTCCTTGGACTGTTTCATTGTTCCAAGTTTTGTTCAATCCATTAAGTGCCGCCTAGCAAATCACGCTAGCAAAGAAAAAACTGCTAGCTTCATATTAGGACTTGATGGACTTTGATACTGTCGAATCAAAATACATTTTAGAACTTTGAGCACCATTTGCTCAAAGATTTCTGACAGTACATGTACATACTTGACCCTTCATGTTTGACCCTGTGTGGCTGGCAGAAAAGTCTTAGCTGTGCACCAAGTTCTTATTTTTAGGCTGCATAATCGCTCTACCCTGGACGGAGAACAAAGAAGTTCATTTAGAAAATAGAATTCATTTAGAAAGATATGATAATGAAAATGAGTGGAGGACTTCAAAAGGTAAGGAAATTATGAATGCCATAACACTATTGTGGGTTCCCAAGGAGGAATTTGTCTTTCTTTGGATATGCCACGAAAGTAATTTAGACTCTACAAGTTACCATCACAACAATGGGTCTCGAGCCAGAGAATGGTCATAAAATCCAATTTTGGCCATAAAAGGCCAGCAAACATCCTCATGAGATTCTCTAAGCTGGCAATCAAAATCATGACCCATTTTAATGGAAGAACACATGCTGAGACCAAGGCTGAGATCAGAAACAATAGACGAGTAGCAGTGCTGGAAATCTGGGAAGTAAAAGAGGGAAAAGATTTGATGACAAGGGTTTAAACAAATTACAAATATAAGAACATGGAGACAAAGTCAAAGAGTGGATGAAAGAAAGCAGAGTATTCCTCTGATAGACTCAGAAGAGGAGAAGGAGGAAGAGGGAAGCAGACATATGGAGCTGATTACAAGCCGATGATGTCATACATGCATGTCAGGTAACCAGGCCCTGGGCTGTGTATCACACGAACATGTGTGTGTCAGACAGCGCTGAGAGTGCTGAACAAGACCAGACGTCGTCTAGGACGGCTGTGGAGAAGTGCGAGGTGCACCAGAAATGAAAGCAAACAGAAAGATCCAGCTGAGTGCACAAGGTGACGGTGTGCCTTTTGTCTTGCACTTCGTCTGGTTCAGCTGCATGCAGACACCTGGTGTGTTCATGGGGGAATCTGTGCCAGACAGATATGTGCACAACCTGAGGGGGAAAAAATGACGTTCTGCGATATCCCCTGCTTCCATCTGGGTTAGACATTAATGATTTATCAGATTCCTGCTTTATATCAGGTGCCAGTCAGTGCGCACACACACACACACACACACACACACACACACACACACACACACACACACACAGAGAGAGAGCTTTTATTGACCTTGGCTTATCTCAATAGGATTTAAATGTTCAACTCAATAGATTATGTTAATAAATCAAAGAGTTTGCACTGATATTAAATGACATTGGATAAAAATGACACATTTTTATATTGGCTAACCTGGGGGTGACATTTGTATCCTTTTCTTTCTTTCAATGCATTTCCCCCCAAATTGATTGCAAAATGTTGATATTTTCCTTTAAAATTTTTGGACATTTCAACTCCAAGAAGCAAGCTAAAAAAAAAAATCCTTATTTTGCATATGCAAGGTGCAGAGTTAGCTTTTCTAAGCCTGAAATTGTCGGTTCTCACCACCATTTTCACCATAATCGAGCATTGTTCATAGGAGAGTCGTGTGAATCTGTTGTCTTTTCCAGCACATTCTAAAGATTCTTTGTGGGGTTGAAATTCTCACTGAAACTCTTTCACAATGTGAGTGTGATGGATCCTGGCATTGTTGTCCCATGTGATTCAGTGTTTAAGGAACACAACACGACTTAGGGCACTGGTTAGGGAAAAATATCTCATTGCCAGCTGTAACATATTAATCGCTGTGGTACGTTGGCATTTGGAAACTCTTACCCACTTGCTTAGTTAAACCCAGGTGGCGAAAGTTTTTTTTTCCCTGTTTGGCTTGACAATGACAGTGCTAAACATGTACAGTGCTGTAAAAAAAAAAAAAAAAAAAAAAAAGTATTTCTCTCCTTATAGATTTCCTTTCCTTGGAAAGACTTTAATGTTTCAGATCATTGAACAAAATTTTATATCAAAGATAACCTGAAAAAATACAAAAATGTATTTTTTAAGGGAAGAAAAGCTATCCACACCAACCTGGCCTTATGTGGAAAAACTCATTGCCCACTGAAAACCTAGAAACTCCACCCAAGAAAGCAAAGGCGATAACTGGTGACAGTGTCTTAAATTGCGGTTGAGGAATTTTTTCCCACTCTTCAGAACCGTGTAATTTTCGTCACGTTGAAGGGTTTTTGGGCACGAATTGCTACTTAATATGCCACCATAACATCTGAAGTTTAAGGTCAGCCTTTCATTAGGCCACTACAAAACTGCAATTGTTTGAAGATAGGGATGTAACAAGATCTCATCGTACAAGATCTCGTGATCTTGTATTTCTCGTTGAGGTGACTGCTATCTCGCGAGCACTAGCCAGTTGTGGTCAGCATGACTATGCTTGATCAAGTTGTGAGAGAAGATGCCTCAACTACAGCGCCGCCATAACAACTGATGGCGGAATGTCTAGGGGTACCTTCAGTTACATCACAATCACAGCACACCCTTTCAATGGCAACTGGGAAATAGTAACTGTTATCTGAAGACATAAAAAAATCCAAAAAAGCAAGTGGTTTGTTGAATGTGTGGCAACTAAATCACAAGAAAATACAGAATAATGTTAAAGTGCTGTAATATGGTATCTAGCCAATGCTAAAGCATAGTGCTTTGTTCTCAACAGGGTGAAATTTGTCGTCTGCCTATATGGTTTGCTCTTGAAGAAGTGATTCTCTGGAACAGACCTTTCACTCATGGTTTCAGTTTTTTAGTTGTGGAGTTTTGCTAACTCTGTTGCTGATTTTTGCCTAATTTACCACGGTAGGGCTTTGGTCAGAAAGCACACAGGACATCTGCAGATTTTAAACTGTTTACATTCTGGGTACAGAATAAACATCATTTGCTGCACCACATCACATGAGGAAAGGAAATGGAACTACTGAGTAAACAGTCTTCGCCCACTTTAAAATAAGAGCATGAATATGAATGTTTAACTACTAAAACAATTCCTAACAGTCAATAACCAAAACTTCAACACAGATGTTGCATTTTGTTCAACTGAATTTTTACAAAATAGCCAAGTAAATTAGCGCTTTAGAATTTATCTGGAAAAATTAATTTAGTGGAAGCTAAGGACACTAAACTTTTTTCAAAGCCAAAACACTAAAGCTGTAAATGAAAAATTAGCTCTGCCATTAGCGGTTTAGTGGAAGTGTGCCCAGTAGGAAGTAGGTCTTATGTGAGACTTTGAGTTCAATAACTGTTAGGTTATCAGTAGAATGACACCATTAATTATCATTTAGTTATAGCTACTATGAGCCCAAATCCGAATGAAACTTTTTGTGACCCTGTAATGTTGTAAAACCAAGCAGTTGGTTTTAGAGGAACTAGTTTTGTTGATCTCAAATTGCCCTCTTTACTTGTTTTTGTCTTGATATTTAACAGCATCATTACAAACCAAAGCCGAAACCTCCACATTATTCTGCACAGTGTCAGAGCAAGAGTCATTCTTTAGTGGTTACACAATACCTCTTCATCTCTTTACTATTTGTCATCTGGCAGAGGCTTGTCACAGCAAACATGTTCATGTGGCCTGCTCATGTGTTTGATCCCCAACATCTGTTTCAAGTGTGCATTACTCAGAGCCCTCAATATGTCCAGGTCCCGAAATAGAATCCAACTTTGGATGACCAAACTGTTTGCTCCAAGAGCAAACATAGTGTTGCAAACGAATGGGAACAAACATCAGAGTTTAGAGTTGGAGCCTCATCGAAGGGGTTGATGGATTGTGAGGCTCCAAAGACTGCTCAACAATCTTGTTTGACGTGAATGAAATCAAACCTTGTATTACACAAGTGTTACACAAGCAGTCCTTTACATATGCATAGGAGAGTTTCTAGGAAAGATTTGTCTAATATTATAATTCTGATTAGGCAGGCAGCTTGAGAACAAGGGTAGGTTTTTAGGCTTGCATTATTCTGCTTATTTCTCAGCTCCTAAAAACCTGTATTAAACACGACAGATGACATATATAGCACAATAAATAGTCTGCTTTATCCATCTGGTTCTTCTACATACTGAAGAACAAGTTTGGAACTCCAAACCAAACCCAATTCAGTGTGTTTGCATGGGCAGCGCTGAGAAGTTCCTGCTATCTTTGGCTTGGTCTTGCTCTCGCTGCCTATGAAAACTTTTTCCACACTGCCTCATTCATTGTCCTCCAGTAACTGTCTCCTCCAATTGGTTCCAAGCATTGTGATTAATTCCAATTTCTTACATAAGCCAGCGGGTCACATGTTTTAAGCTTAAATTTATTTCTGAGATGAATCTGGAATGATTCTCAAGAGGACCATGTGAAATTTTGCAGTTTCAACTTTAAGGATCATGCTTTGATGCTGTTGGCCTTAAACCTGAATGACTGTTATTATTTTACTATTGTTTCCTCTTATTATAGTATGCTGGATGTTTAACTGTCATCAGAAGGAATTAATGATAGAATACGTAAGACATTGAGTCATCTCTGGTGATGTTCCAGCCCTGCTGAACCGTAGTATGGGGCCTTTTATTAAAGAATATATTGACTAACTTAACTTGAATTGTTGTATTCATAATGCTTGTTTCTTTTTATAACAATCTTGCCCTGTCATTTTAAATAAATTCCATGAGTCTCTATTTCCATCAGCTTGCCTGGTAAAGCTCATAATGTTTAGCAACAATGACCTCAGCCATTTTGAAGCCATGACATATTTCATTTAGGGGTTTGGAGACAGGAAGACTTTGGCCTTGTCTTTCCAAGTTCAACATTTGGCCTAAAGCATATACTGAGCAAGAACTCTGTCTCTTTACAAACTGTCTGGTGTAAGGGATTAATTGGCAATCATTCATTATCACTACACACCAAAAAATAAGCTCCTGCTGTTTCAGCTGCAGGTTTTTCAGGAGCAACTTGCTGATTTGTTTCTGCACCATCAAGTCTCATTGTTTGATAAAATGGGTCCATTTTTCACCCAACAATAGACACTTGTAAGAAGAGCAACAACCTCCTTGACAGATACAAAATCTGCCTGTCAAATGACAAAAGGTGACTCACAGTTATAAGAATTTTCCAAATGTGTATTTAGTGAGCTATATAGACAGAGTTAGGAGAAAGCAATCTGAAAACAGACAGAAAACAGCATTGTAGTATTAACAATGTGCTGCTGATGAAGGGGTGATGCAGCTGGCTTAAGGTACAATTATGAATTGGCAGGAAAATCCACTGTTCTGTTTGTGAACCTATTCACTAAAATCTCGTTCAACATCACTGGTAAAAGGTTAGAGCTAAAATAACAGTAGTCAGCAAGTTCTAGTGTCCATGCAGGATCAGGTTAAAATTATAATTTACAGCAAAAAATAATGACATAAAATGTACAACAGACAAAGCTGATGAAATTAATTTCCACTTGTGTACAACATGAAAGGTTGTGTAAAGTCAGGGTGACATCATTACAGGTTTGGCACAAAGAGTGTCCCACAGGAACTGAAAAGCCTCCTGACAATCTACTGTCCACTGAAAAGGGGCGTTTTTACTCGTGAAGCGAACCAGGGGTGCCACCTGTCGATTGAAATCCTTCACAAACCGACTGCAATATGTACAGAGACCAAGGAAAGCATGCACTTCAGTCGCAGAACCTGGAATCAGACAGTTTCTAACCTTGTATGTGTTCCTGGGGTCGGGGCGTAAGCCTTCTGCTGAGACATGACCTAAGAACACGACATGATCACGTGCCAACTGACATTTCCCCGCTCTCAGACACAAACCTGCGGCACCAATCCTCAAAAGCACTTCCCCCAAAGCTGCCACATGCTCACAGAATGATCGACTGTAAATCAGGATGTCATCCAGGTACACCACGCAAATCTCCCATGGGAGTCAAGTCAAGTTTATTTGTATAGCACATTTCAGCAGCAAGGCAGCTCAAAGTGCTTCACATCATAAAAACATCAATCAAGTATACAGCAAAATCATCAAAACATCAAACTCAGTGAGCAAGATAATCAAAATTATCAAGTAAATACACATGAAAATCATTGGCAAAAATATTGATCAGTGATTCACTTACTGATTTACTAAATCACTAACTGATTTACACTCAAACTTCCACCGTTTGGAAAACCAAGCTTATCTTACCAGGATTTGTTTGGAGATTTATGGTACTACTAATCAAAGTCTGCCCTAAACAGGTGGGTTTTCAGCCTTGATTTAAAGGAACTCAGTGTTTCGGCTGTTTGGCAGTTTTCTGGGAGTTTGTTCCAGATTAGTGATGCATAAAAACTGAAAGCTGCTTCTCCATGTTTGGTTTTGGTTCTGGGGATGCACAGCAGACCAGAAGACCTGAGTGGTCTGGAAGGTTGATACAACAACAGGTCTTTAATATATTTTGGTGCTAAGCCGTTCAGTGATTTATAAACTAACAGAAGTATTTTAAAGTCTATTCTCTGAGGTAAAGGGGGCCAGTGGAAGGACTTTAGGGAGGCCCTTAAGCACCAATTCCATGACTCTTTGGAATGTCGCAGAGGCATTGGTAAGGCCCATGGGCATGGACCTGAACTGGTAAGGCAGTTTTCTCTCGGTCCTCCTCTGTTACCTTCACTTGACAGTAGCCATCTGAAAACTCCAAGGTACTGAACCATGTCGCCAGAGTGTCCAATGTGTCATTGGCTTGTAGGAGCGAATGGGAATCCTTAACTGTAACTCCATTCAAACCCCTGTAATTGACACAGAACCTCCACGTAATATCTTTCTTCCTACCTAGCACTACAGGGGAGGACCATGGGTTACAACTCTCTTTAAATATGCCATCTGCCAAAAGTTTCTGCACCTGTCTGTTCATTTCCCTGCGTTTATCCGGGGAGCTTTCGGTATGCCTGCTACTTAACTGGAGGGTAGTCACTGGTATTAATGCGGTGGTTGATCATGCCTTCCCTTCTAGAAAAACCACGCCCAGGGCAGAACACCTCCTGATGTTTCTCCAGCAGGGCTTGTAGCTGAGTTCTTTGTTTGTCTGACAAAGGGCACTGTGACAAGTCAGGTAAGGTCATAAGTTGACAAGGGTCAGAGTCAATACATTCAGCAGGTTCAAAGATGTCATGCTCATCAGCCTGGTAAAAAAAAAAAAACCCGTGTGTGAACTGGAGTGTATGTGTAGGTCGCGGCTTGTAGGATTAAGCAGCCGTGCGACAGTGAGCCCATCTTTAACCGGTGCCACTGTACGCGCAACCACCAACCCCACATTGTCACGAGCTTCTGGCTCCAGGTATCCCATATAAGGGTCAAGAGGCAGCCCAGTGGGTTGGGGAGGTTCCAGCTGGACTGGAACAACCATTTCACGGTATGGCGGAACACAAACATCTGCAGATATAGTAATGTGACAACATTTTGGAAGGAGATCAGCAACATGCGATAATGGAATGTCTCTTTCACTGATGGACAAGAACCCATGGACAAAGTCCAGCACACACTGAGAATCCAGCATGAAGTTCAATCTCAAAAGAACTCTGCGTGGCCCCTCTGACAACATGCACAGTCTGTTCTACATCCATTTTGTTGAAACGTATAGCAATAGACATTATCTCAAGTGTGTCCAACATTTGTCCATTTACTGTGTGTGCACAAACATAGGCACAAGTCTGCGCAGTGCAGAAACACAGGTCAAGAAGTACAGCATGAATTGTTTCTGCCCAAAAGCCTCAGTCAGTCTGTCTTTAACACGATCAAAGTCATCTTGTATAGCTGGAGGGAGGCTGTCCCACAGGAGAAAAGCTGCGCCATCCAGTCTGGTCAGCAACAGAGCGGCGAGGTTAGCGGTGTACCTCCGTCTTCCCGCTCCACGTGTTTGGCCGCGCATGGCAGCCTTAAACTGCTTGATCCAAGTGGCAAAGGGCTTACTACCGTCTCAACAAAACAGCGGTGGCAGTTCCATTCTAACGTTACACACCTCATCAGTCCATAACAGGGTGTATTTATTCTCATAATCTGCACCGGCAAGCGAGCTCTCACGTGGTCCCCCAAACATGTCTGGTCAGCACCGACAGTTGCCGTCCTTCGAGCCAATTCCTGGGAAGAAATAAAAAAACACTCCTGCAAAGCACCGCTGCCACCAATGTAACATGCGAGCTGTAAGGGCTTCAAACCTGTCCTATGGGACAATGAAGGAGTCAAAATTGCTTTGGAGTGCGGGAACTCGTCTCCATTTAATTATGAACTTCCATATGGTAAACCCATGTGCTGTTTAAACAGAGGTTGTGATCATCATGAAACAGCAAGTAAATGGAAAGATCTTCTGTGAAACTTTATCTTCAATAATTGTGTAACAAAATTACACTATTCGAGTTACTAGAGTGTTGTTATGCAAGCTGGCAAAACTGAATGAAGCTTTTGGTGATATGGTACTGTTGTGAACCAAGCACAGACCACCTTTAGATGGAGTTTGCCTTTTTCATTTTCAAGCTTCTACGACACACAAGGGGTGAAAGTCTCACGTTATCCTTCAAATGCTGCTGAAATAAACAGAAATTTTATCAAGAAGTTGTTGAAGACCACACCTTGAGGACCTATAAGACCTATTCAAAATAATTTCATAACTTTTTTGCTAAACATTATAAAATGTTTGAATCCTCATTCAGACTACAGCCTAAATCTTCAAATTAGCATCAATAACTGCATAATGAACGATCTTGAATGTAGTTTCTTCTAACTTTCATAAAGCGTACCTAAAATGCTACCGTATGTACAGTTTTTAAAGTAATATCTTTTTTTTTTTTTTTTTTACATCCTTTATAGCTCTAATCCAGTTAATCTTATAGTACCTAACGTATCATTTTTAATACACTTTTTTTTGAGAAATCTTTAACAGAGTTGAGAATTTGCTTCATGCACCTTCAATGTAGCAGAATTTTCACTGAGTATGAAATTTAATAGAACTATATGATCAAACTGGCAACCTGTCCAGAGTGTACTCCACCTCAGAAACAAAAAATCATGAAAATTTGAATAAAAACAAGGTGGTAACATGATTTAGTTTTACTTGAAATAAAATCCATGTCAATCTTTCTTTATACAATGTAATATTTAAAATATGTATGAAAATGTGGAAAATTAATTCAAGAAATAAACACTGGAAAACGTGCCTCATGCCTTCAATCCAACAGGGAGCTTTTGACTTGAAAATACAGTAACAGTGTCTAACACTTGTTTGTTTTGATGCTTTAAAAAATCTTTTAACGCGTGCATTTCACATCCTGTTCCTTTACAATAGAAAGAATATGAATATATTAACATAAATCCATCATGTATCAAGTATGATACAAAACATAATCAGTCCAGTGGAAAGTGGTGATAAAAATGATCCATGCTGCTTAGGTGCGTCATGTGTTTTCGTAATGCATAAATTGTATCTTGTAATCAAGATATTATTATAACTTATTGTATCAATTATGGCACAAAAAGAGAGAACAGGTGGTGTTTGAACATTTATTTCTTAATAAAAGCGCCAAATAAAGAGTTCTGTTGTTCATAGAGATGGCTGCAGATAATGTCAGTACTTTATTAGCTGCTTGTGTCAACACACAGATATACACGCCAATGGTGAGACAGAGGTATGACAGAAATCATAACCATAACAGCAGAAGATGGCTGTCTTTTAAAGCATAAGAACCAGGAGGGAAGGTGGAGCTTTTTATTCAAATTTGAAAGATGTCTGTTTTCATCCTTCCTATAGAAAGGTTGAAAATCATTAGCATCACATGGTATATGTGATATTAAAATCAGTGTAAATCACAAAGCTTAACAGAATTTTACCTCAAGACCTCTGGCGTACAACTGAGCCGTTTAGATAGATGTGTACTGTTAGTTTCCAAATGCTAATTTTTCCTACTTGGGCTGTTAGTTTGTGTCAAGCGATCAGGCTAAACACGCAGAAAATGTGATTTAATATCAATATTTCATGACAAACTGAAGGATTTAGACAAGCCCTGATAATAGTTGGCTTGCTGCATCAGTATTTCCAATAAACCTAATCAGTAAAACTGTTTAAATCTCTTGTATAAGAACACCGCATCCTCGTCCAAGACTTTTCTTAACTTTGCAAAATGATTATTTTGATTTCCCCTCTCGTTTGGCTCCATAAATGTCTCGATTTGACAGGAGCCAGAAGGAAACACTGAAACTCGACCCTCTCATCTCTCTTCACCTCCTGCTCTGCCTCCAGAGCAGTGAAAGCCCCAGCAGATATTTCACACATTACATATGTCAAGAAATACTTTACCGTCTTCCCTTCAGAAACCTTTAGTTAAACGTTGCTCTCACTCAGACGCAAGCAGCGGCTCGTACAAGCAAGCACACCCCCTTTTTGTGAGCTGCTGCAATGCAAAGTCCCATATAAGGACATGCTGATGATGTAATGGTCCACGGGCAGGGAGCACATATTGTTTGGTCTAACTGTAGGAATGCCCACATTACAGCTACTCAAAGAGTGAGAGCCGTAGACGGAAGACGAGCTGAGGGGTCGGCTGTTTTACAGCAAGATAATAAAACCCGTACCACTAAAGCTGGGAGAACAGGTAGGGACGATGAATGCAATCATTTATATTCAAGATAAAAAATGAACAATTTTAAACAAGCTGATAATCCGGAGTTAGTTCACTTCCTATTAATGTGCTTGTGCACGTAGTTTTGTGTTGTTTCAGGAGAAAATCTCTAAAACAGAAGAGTTTTTTGGGTAAAAATGAATATCAGGAGGATGTTTATGGATAGTTTGACATTATAGTTAACTAAATGTGGCATATTAAAGTAAAGGAAGTAAATTTTCCAAATTTTCAGCATTTCTATGATCGTAAAAATCAAACTCAACTTTCTCGGAAGCACAGATAAAACTGAAAAAATGTACAATTTAGCTTTAAGTACTGCCTTACATCAGAGGTCCGTTAATCCAATGAAAGGCTTGTTTGTGTCTCATCAGGTAAAGTTGCTGATCAGATTGAAAAAAGTTCAATCTAACAGCATCTTAGAGTCAAAGCAGTGTTATTTATCTTGTCAAAAAATGGAATGAGTACTGCGTCTTCACACCTTCAGTGGCAGGGTCAAGTTTTTTCCTCCTACCAAATTATTTATACCTATTAAAACAAAAACTGATGTTACATATTTATGTTTTTTTCCAACAAAATTTATTTGAAAAAAGTACAAAAAGGGTTACCTAGTTAGCGTATTTTAAAGAAAGGTGGAGATTTTAGAGTTTTGAACTCTGTAACATAATCAGAGGTTTAGCATGAAAGTAATGCAATTACATTTCAATTCACTTTGAGAAAATTCATGCTTTATATGAACGCTTCCATCAAAAAAATACATATATAATAATAGCTGCCTGCTTTCTGTCATGACAGGCAGTTGGGGTCATGTAATTATAGTAACCAAAAAGATATATTTTGTGTTTTTTTTTTATTAAAAAAAAAAAACACTTGGCAAACTAAAACTGCATTTATCATTTTTTTTATTTTTAAAGCTACATAACGTTTTATTTGCATGCATTTTGCATTTTATGGAGTAAATAAAAATATTCAAGAAATACTTAAAACAATATAAAGACAATATATTGGGTGTCACTGGACTGAAATTTTGCCATTTAAGGAACTCCTGCCAATTGAATTTACTTATTATAGTCATTTTGGGGGGAACTTCATAATAATCTATTTTAATAGTTCTTAGATGTTAACTTTATGTTGTTTATCAGGCATTTTTGACAAATAAAAAATTGATTTGGTAGCTAACAGGAAAGTGTTAGTATTTCTTAAGTGAGAACCTTCCTCCATAATCCATTCCTTCTACCAGGCAGGTAATGAAGAGGAGAGGAGCATATTTCACAGATTTTGATAGCACTCTGGAGGCAGAGCACTTAATGTGCTCGGCCTTTAAATTTGGCTTCTGCATGGCATCGATCATTAATCCTTCTCCTTCCCTCTAACTTCTGCTGAGATGGTCATGGGACAAAGCTGTACATACATGACCTAAGCGGTTGTGGCGAGGGTCAGACATATGGAACATGCAGCGCTGCTTTAGGCAGTGGTCTGAGCCACAGTTTCCATCCTCAGAAGTCCTTCAGAGAAAGAAGCCGGTTGGTGAGAACTGCTCCCGACTGGATGCTCCTTTTCCTTTTTATAATTGGATTTCATGTTTGTTAAGCTCGCTTTTAGGGGGGAAGGGAAAACTTGATATTTTTAACGAAGCCAGAAACAATCCAGCTCAGCTCTCGAACTCATCAGATCACTCCGTGCAAATCATTTTTCCATGACACATTTAAGACCCATGATGGTTGTCAAGGATTCCTTTTAGGGAGCCTAAAAGGCTGCAGAGTGGGTGGTAAAGGCATGATGCTATACTACATGTTTCTCCGTGTTAATACTCTTTCAGTATGAGAGCAACTCTGCTTATAATCCATGCTTTGTGCTTTACAGATCAGCTGCTTAGTGCATGTTCTAGTCCAGGGGTCAGCAACCTTTACAATCCAGAGAACCACTTTTGCTCTTGCTCCTGCAAAAAAGAAACTTCTGTCTGGAGCTCCAGAACCTACAGGTGCTTGCTAACTGAGGTTTGTAAATAGCTTCTATGTATAAAAGAGATGATTATATTCAACCAAAGTTTTAGTAAAGATTTCTCAATGAAGAAAATAATCTTCCTCATGAAAACATTATATTGATTGGAGCGTGCCATATTTATATTTAAGGCAGGGAAAAGGCACTGTTTGTAGCTTAAAGAGAAAGAAAAGACTGAACAAAACAAAAATATTCCTGGTATCATCAGCGTCATTCTGCCTTGGGAGTTAGAAGTTGAGATATTACTGGAAAACACAGAAAACCTGTTAACGTTTTCTTGCATGGAATGCACCATGTAAACTGCACAGCGACGCAGTTGCTGCACTGTTGCTTTGCAGTAAGAAGGTCCTGCAGTGTAAATCCGGGCCTGGGCTCTTTCTACATGGAGTTTGCATGGTCTCCCCTTGCATGGGTGGGTTCTCTCTGGGTACTCCGGCTTCCTCCCACAGTCCAAAAACATGACTGTTAGTTTAATTGGTCTCTCTAAATTCTCCTTAGGTGTGAGTGTGTGTGTGTGTGTGGTTGTTTGTCCTGTGTTTCCCTGCCATGCACTGGTGACCTGGTGGGACAGACCGTTTGTAGCCTGATAAGAAAAAAATGAATGATGAAAACAAAAACATTCCTGGTATCATCATAGCCATTCTGCTGGGTTTGGATGTTGCTGGAAAACACACAGGAAACCAGTTAAAACTAGACGTTTTAAATCTAAAAATACTGTCGAATTCCAGATCATTTTTGGCCAAAGTCATTGAAAGCTTCAGTGGATGACAGAAGGAGCAACAGGTCGCAGCCCCCCGTCCGAGTCATGTTTAGTTTCTGCTGTTCGCTGAAGACTCCCTCTGCATTTTGGTGGCCCCCTTTACAGGACATTTACAGACCGGTCCAGATTAAATCCAGCGACAAAAATGGTCTCAGATGGAGGATCTGTTAGCCACATTCATGTCTGCACTCAAAAAGAAAAAAATCCAGACACATAAAGATGTCAACCAAAAAGTGCTGTTTTATGTGGAAGTTCTACTGTAATGAAGGCCGAACAGAGATTTGGTCCTCATTAATGCCCAAACATGATGTTCACTTGATCAGTATCTTGCTCTAAACTTAGACTTTTTGGAAAAACAAGCAATCAGGAGAGAATTCTGGCCTCCTTTAGGAAGAAAAACGCATTTCTCCTTCTATTTCGGCCGATGACATCACCCGAAAACCAGCAGGAACAGAGATAAGACGTTGAGTAAATAATGATTACGGATGGGTTTACCCGAGAGACGTGTTTGTTTTAAAGTTCTCCCTAGCAACCGCGTGTTTCCATGTACACAAGCTGTTTCAGCATTTTTAGCTCTTTTGTGCCTCAGTAAGACAGCTGCGGTTTGCACTCTGATTTATGACCCATATAAGAGAACAATAAAAGATGTTCTCTTAGAAATTAAAACAAAATTTTAAAAATCAGATTTAATAAAAAATATGGCTTATTAAATTCACCCAATACAAAAGAACATCTTCATTTACCCTTTAAAACCAGATACAAGAGGGAATAGAAAATTCAAGATACTTTTAATGACAAAAAAAGTTTTGTAATTTCTATGTATTTTCTTCATCATATTTAAAATGTTAGGAGTTTAAGGTCCTGTATTGTCAAACAAAAAGATATAGGTTGTATGAATTTAGAAATATTACAAGCAAAAATCCAGAAAAAACAAACAAAAAAACCTCCATGCACCAATCCATAAAATGTTTCCTGAAAGATCCCAGTTGACACACGTTTTCACCAGATTTTCCTTAAAACATCTCACAAATTTTTGTCGTAATATGACATTTAAAAAAATTTTTTTTACATTTTTTTTTCCAAGTGAAAAATCTGCGTCTCAGAAGGTGCTTGTAGCCATCTTGGACAAGAAGAAGATTTGACACAGGAGGCTTGTGAAGAAAGTGCTGCCTTTCATACATTTGGCATCATAGGGCTGAAATACAGCAAATGTGAAATGCATTATTGGAAAATGAAGATTTTAAGTGCATATGCAGCAGTACTTCAGATTCCTGTATGGAAGAGTAAAAGTACTTTTAAATGGCCACAGAACAAACATAAAGTCTAAACCCCATACCGACTACATGAATGAGTTCCATTTTGGCAATAGACATTACAGTGTAATATTTTACAGGCTGTTTTTTAATACCAACGCTTGGATCCAGTTATTATATCCCCGTTTGGCAGCTGTGGATGAGCGACGTGACACTGCACTGCTTAGAAATGACCCGCAGCGCTGACATCATGCATCACAGAGCTTCTCTAAGGAGATTTCTGTTTAAACTGCAGAGCAGGGGGAATTCCTTTAATTGCAAAAAAGAAAAAAAAGAGAAGAAACGGGGAGGGTAGGCAGTGGCGGTAAATGGTGGGGGGGCTGGTGCTAGAGGAACCCCTCAATTATCAGATTGTTCCATGCCAGAGGGCCGTCTGTGTGGAAATGCCTGGCAGCTGCTTCCCTCTGGGGGATGCATCGGCTCTGTGGCAGACGCCCTGACCCAGGTTACACGCTGCAGCTGCATCAGGTGCCTCACAGAAACCATTAAATCCAGAGCTACCGGGTCAAATTAGCCACTAAAAGTACAGTTCTCTGCCTAAAGAGCCTAAATCAGTAACTTATACTTGCTGCTGTGTTTGAGATCATTGTCCTGTTGAGAACCCAGTTTGGACCAAGCTTCTGCTGCGGGACAGATGACTTTACATATGATTCTTAAATGCTTTGTTATAAAGATGAAATGCTGGTTCAATAAAAATTCCATAAAAGGAAGTTCCCAGCTCCCATATCATCACCCCTCCACCACCAGGATTGACAGTTGTTTTTTGCTGAAATGTTACATTGATTTTCTCCACGTTTTGCTGTGAATTATTATTGGATGATATCTCAAACCACATTGTCCCAGTCCTTGTATGGTTCATTCAGCTGCAATGTTGACTACCTACCTTAATCTGCCATTTTGATGGCTTTTTTTCATGAATTTACCATGCAGCCTGTAGAATTTGACATGGAGCTGTTTGTTTCTTTACTTTGACTTGAAGATAAATATCCTTCAACGTTAACTCCTGGGAAGATTAGAACCTGTCCTTAATGTTTTAATTGCAAACATTTCTCCCTTTATAATGATGGGTTTCCCCCCACCCATAAAATAGCTTTAATAGCCCTTCTCAGATTGCTAGGCATCAGGAATTGCTCTTCCCACCTTCTATTTTTGAGGTATACTCCTGCTTTTATAGAGGTATTCACATTGAACAGGATCAGTTAATCAAGTACATTTAAGGAATAGCTCCTGACTCCTACTTTCCTCCTCCTTCAAATCTAATGGAAAAAATGAAAGTGAACTGTTTTTCTCATAGCAGTGGACCTTGAACTAGGGTTCAAGAATTCTGCAGTTCACAGTTGTTGTGCTACAAGGACATATATTTCTTATTCATATGAGATTTAGTTGGCAGCAAGGAAGAAAATTATAACCACACATATTTGAAACCATGACCCTAAACGTCTGCTGTTTTATGATGTGTTAAATTTTCTGTGACATAAAGACTTGACTCCTCCTCAGGCACGCAGAGAAAATAACAGTGTTTGTAATGTGCTAGTGCTAGGAGATATGGCCCAAATGGGTATGGACAAAATGGGAGTTTCCCAGGACTGGCACTTAAAGTTGATAAATTCTACCTATAAATATATCTTCTGATTTGAATTTCAGTCAAAGTGAAGTAAATCATGCATGGGTTCTGAATTCAGTTTCTTTAAATCAAATGTCTTCTGTTTTTACAGGTTAAAGCTCTTAATTGATCAGGAAAAGGCCTACCAAGAACGAAAAGACCAAGAAAACAACAAAAAGATAGCAAGTCTAAAGGAAGAGCTGACAAAACTCAAGTCTTTTGCATTGATGGTTGTGGACGAACAGCAGCGTCTCACTGAACAGCTAAATCAGAAAACGGTCAAGGTACAACATCTCAGCGCCGGATTTTCTCAAGCTCAGGAGGAGCTGAGCTCAACTAATGCTCGTCTGCAGGAAGAGGAGCAAAAGGTCTTTCGCTTAGAGGCTGAGCTACGTGACCAAGCCAGTCGTCACCATCAAGATCAGGAAGCCATGACTGCCAAACTGACCAGCGAGGACGCCCAAAACAGGCATCTGCGCCAAAAGTTGTCGGCGCTCAGTCGGCAGCTGGATGAGCTGGGGGAGACCAACAAGACCCTAAGAAGGGCTGAGGAGGAACTGCAGGAGCTGAGGGACAAAATTAGCCGAGGCGAGTGTGGAAACTCAAGCCTCATGTCGGAGCTTGAAGAGTTACGAAAACGAGTTCTTGAGATGGAGGGGAAGGATGAGGAGTTGATCAGAATGGAGGACCAGTGCAGAGACCTCAACAAGAAACTGGAGAAAGAGACCAAACAGAGCCGGTGCTTGAAAGCCGAAGTCGATCAACTGAACCACAGAATTACAGACTTAGAAAAACTGGAAGATGCTTTCAGTAAAAGCAAACAAGAATGCAGCTCACTCAAGAGTAACTTGGAAAAAGAGAGGACTGTGTCAAAGGTTCTGAGCAGTGAGCTGGAAACCTTGAAAGTCAGAGTCAAAGAATTGGAGGCCGCTGAAGGCAAGGTGGTGAAGACCGAGCAGGCGCTGAAGGAAGATCTGACCAAGTTAAAGACTCTGACAGTTATGCTGGTGGATGAGAGGAAAGCAATGGCAGAGAAGCTGAAACAAATGGAGAACAAGGTGCAAAACAGCACAGGCAAGCTTCAGGCTGAACAGGACAAAGTTACATCAGTCACAGAGAAGCTGATAGAGGAGAGCAAGAAGGCATTGAGGTCAAAGGCAGAACTGGAGGAGAAAATGTGCTTTGCAACAAAGGAGAGGGATGACTTGAAGGCTAAGCTAAGAGCCGAGGAAGAGCGGAATAATGATCTGGAATCTAAAATCAATATGATGAAGAAACGATTGCAGTCACTTGAGACAATTGAGAGGGAATACCTGAGAAGCAAAGCGAAAGAAGAACAACTCAAAACACCTCTCACTAATCGCTTCCAGCAAGAAGACAACAAAGTCAAAGATTTGACGCAGGAGGTTGAACGCCTAAGGCGTAAACTAAAGGATATGAAAGTGGCAGAGGGTGACTCATTAAAAACACCAGAGTATGAAACACTGGAGAAAAGGTTTGCTAATGAACAAGAAAGAGCCAAAGCCCTGATGGAGGAGCTGGAAGTGTCCAGAAAAGAGCTTTCAATGTATCAACTGGCTGAAAAGAAAGAGTGTAACCAAGAGCATGTCCTTTATAAACGCTTGAAGGAAGAGGAAGCAAAGTCTAGTCATCTGTCCAGAGAGGTGGCTGCTCTGAAGGAGAAAATTCATGAATACATGGGAACAGAGGAGTCCATTTGCCGCATGAAAACTGACCACTCTTCTCTGCAGAGAAAACTGACCCAGCAGGAGGTGAGAAACAAAGAACTGGCCCGAGAAATGGAGACGCTAACTCGAGAGCTGGAGAGATACCGACGCTTCAGCAAAAGTCTTCGCCCGGGCATGAACGGAAGGCGATTTTCAGACCTTCATGTGTCTACCAAGGAGGTTCAGACGGAGCCGCTTGACCTCATGTCTCCTAACAGCAAGACTATGGTACCCCTGGAAAGAGCGGTGGTCAACGGGAAGCTGTACGATGAAAGCGAGGCTGATAATGGAACAAATTACAGCAACGAACTACAGCTCACCAAATATAGCCCTTCACTTATGAATAATGTCAACAATCTAAACAACAACCTGAGAAGAGCAAGAGGCCCATTCCTCAAAACCAAAGACGCTGCTCAACAGGTGAACGGCAAAATGCAACAACGACATAACAGCAACCATGTCCAGTCTGGTGATGTGGTGTTGACCCACAGTCCTGGGCAGCCACTGCATATAAAAGTGACTCCTGACCACGGACACAACACAGCGACTCTAGAGATAACCAGTCCGAGCACAGAAACCCCTCAGTCATTCACCAGCACCGCTGTCATACCCACGAGTGGGGGTCCCCCCAAGCAGAGAATTACGATCATTCAGAATGCCTCAATTTCCCCAACCGCAAAATCCATTTCTCCAACAACTAAATCTAAGTGTTCCTCCATCTCAGATGAGCCGTGCTCCCCAGATAGGGCCCTATCACCTTTCACTATGACTACCTACTCCAGAGCCATGACCCCAGACTCATGTGGTTCTGTAACACCAGACCGAGCCATGTCACCAATACAAATAGTATCAGTGACAACAGGTGCGCAGGATCGCTCCCTTTCTGCAGAGCCTGTGGAGGTCGTAGGCGGGCATGCTGTCTTCCGTGTCACCCCGGAGAGGCAAAGCAGCTGGCAGGTGCAAAGGTCCAACAGTTCGGGGCCAAACGTCATCACCACGGAGGATAACAAAATCCACATTCACTTAGGAAGTCCGTTCATTCAGGGCATCAGCACCCCAACACAAGTGCCTGGACTCCAGGAGCAAAGGACTCAGGTTATTGCAAACTGCAGCACTCCAGCTGCCAAAGGCAGCAATAAAATCACAAGTAGCATCATGATTAAGCCCACATCTACCCCAATCCAAAGGCCATCACAGATTACAGTAAGTAACGCCTACGAGTGACCTCCCAGTCCCCAAAACCCTCCATCCCATCCTTAGTTCAGAGTTCTATCATCTTTAGTGATAACTATGCTTAGAACCATATCTGTTTCTCTTCATTTATGAGTTTGAACAGATGAATGTTTGACGTTTTATTTTTGGTTTGTTTGGTGCTGTGCGATATAATAATAATAAAAAAATACATCAATAACCGCCTGCATGAAAAAAGAAGTTAAATCTGCCTTGACACCAGGTTCTAACTCATGTGCACTTACTGTATTGTACTCAATGGCCCATTTGCCATGTAGTCTGATTCACACTGATGTATCGTGCCAGTTTTTATTCATCATATTTCACAAACTGCATTATGTCTGAGTTGTTTGATGTTTTTTTGTTTGGACAATTAAAGTGTGCGAAAAAGGGTTTTGTTTTAGTTTGTCATCCATGCTTGCTGAGTTCATTTATCCAATAAAACCAGCATGTTTTGAATGAGTTCAATTGAAGATTAAAGCTGAAGGTAATTGTCTGCAGATTTAACTCTACTGTTTGATTTTTGCTGCATGTTAACGGGGTTACAGTCCGATGTGTTCATTCAAAACTTCCTTCACAGACGCAGATAAAGGAACTCTGGGATTCTCACGTGTTTGCTTGCTTGACCTAAAATCATAGGCTGATGTCATAGTTTCTTCCTACATCCAGCGCCCAGAAACCCAGTGACTGAAAATGAAAAGCAGGGTGATGTTAACTTGGAATTCTCTCTAATGACTGAATGGAAAGTTGGTTTTAAACCTTCAGACCTTAACATGGTGTACCATAAAGCTGCTCGGCCCAAAAATAGCTTACATGTGTTCCTGGAGCACAGGCATTTGAAAACTACTACTAAATTATGAGTTTTTATTCTATATTTTAACTTTGGTCCATGTATCAAACAAGATAACAATAAATAAATACATAATTTAGCATCTAATAGTCAAGACATATAATTTTAGCAGCAGTAGGACAAAAAAAAATCTGTTTTTGTTTAAGATGAAACTGTTTCGTTCAAGTTTTTTGTAAATATTTCAGTACCATAAATTATGATCATTTCACTTAATGCTGCTAGATTTTGGAAAATTCCGATTTTTTTTTTTAAACTTCAGACATCAACAATTGTACAAAACAATGAACATGAAAAAAATGTTTCAGTAAAGGTATTTTTAAAATTTAAATTTATCGATTTAATTTCTATATTAATTCACTAAACTCAACATGCACAGAATGTATTTCTTCATTGTGATGCATTTAATAAACAGGAAATATGTCTTTTAGTGCCTGACCGCCCAATCACCAGTCAGAGCAAGTGAGCGGCGAGCACCCGGTCCCCCAACCTCCCGCTGGGGGACCGGGTCCTCTGCGTCGAGGGCAGCCCTTCAGTAAGCTCAATATATTCCGTTTTTAGACAAATTAATGCTTTTTTTCAACGAGTTTATCCCAGAACTCGACGCTTTGAAGACCTCTTGCAGTTTACCAATCAGTAACCTAAACCATCTGTTTTTTCTTCGCCCATAAAGTGAGTCATCTCCACAGCTTACAAAAGCTCTTCCAAGTATATGCATTCCTCTTGAAGGCCCACGGTGGAAACGCTGGATATGTGTGATTCATAGAATTAAGAAATAATGAGGAAATGTTCATAGAGAATGAAATGAGTAATGAGAGGATGTGGGAGTGATTCCTATTTAATGTCATGGTCTGGATCAATGCAGCATGTTGGAGGAGAGAAGAAACGCCACTTTAAGAGGGTTTTGTACTTTTTTCACCTTTTTCTCACACTTACATGTTTCAGATCATCCAAAAATTGCATATCAGACAACCTGAGTATAAACAGAACACAATTTTGAAATAATGTATGTATTCCGGGAATCCCACCAACCTGGCCGTGTGAAAAAGCAGTTGCCGACCTTAGTCAGGCTACAGCTGCCATCAAGCATTTGTCTTCTTTGCCGTTTTTTATTTCTTTCAACATGAACGTCTTCTTTTAAATCACAGATCATCAAACTTAACTCCAGACTTTGACTAGGCCACTTGAAAACCTTCATGTCTTAGCCTTTCAGAGGTGGACCTGCTGGTGTGCTTCAGATCATTGTCCTGACTTAAACCCAGCTGTGCCTGAGCTTAAGATCACGAACTGATAGACGAACAGGGAGTAGAACTCATGGATCCATCAGTTACGGCAAGCTGTCGCCGTACCGAAGCAGCAAAAACCACACCACCACCGTGTTTGACTCTCGGTATGATGTTCTTGTCCTGCTGGGTTTGAGTTATACCAGATGTAACGGACCTATACCTTCCAAAAAGTTCCACTCTTGTCTAATCGAGACAAAGAGAGTATTTTCCCAGAATTCCCTTGGGGAACATAAAGATGTTTTTGAAACACTTGGAACTCAGCCCAGGCTCTTTCTTATTGTTGAACCATAAACCCTAACTGTGGGAAGTGAGCGCTGCAGTGCTCTAGATGCTCCAGGTTCTTCTGAGGCCTCCTGGATGAGTTACTGGCTTAACCACTGTTCCGTGTTTTCTCCATTTGGTTGTTAATTGCTTTCCCTGAGATTCACTGGACTCCTAAAGCTTTAAAGATTGCTTTGTAAGCCTTTCCAGATAGATGCCAATGAACTTGTTTAGCATCCAGTCTTGAAATTTCTGTAGCAGATGGGTTCCTTTTTGAGCTCTTTTTTCATGTTGGACGACTCTTCATGCTACGTTTCATAATTTGATGCTGATGTGTTAAAAGACGGAGTATTTCCTTATCTGATCTGACACCAAAGTATAACTTCACAAGATGCCCAACATTCCTCATTTCATTTTTTTTTTTTTAATTATTTTTTCATGGCAGAGTTCTCATAAAAGTATTACTTCATTCTCTTAATATTACAACTCTACTCTGGTAACACTATGACTTTATTTTAGTATTATTATGAGTATTCTGTTATTACGACTTTATTCTAATATTTGTACGATTTTATTAATATTTTGACTATTCTCGTATTATTATGACTTTATTCTCGTATTATTTCGACTTTATTGTTGTACGACTTTATTCTCATATAATTACAACTATTCTGTTATTAAGACTTTAGTCTTGTATTTTTACGACTTTATTCTGTTAATATTATGACTTTATTCTTATATTATTATGGCTTTATTCTCGTATTATTACAACTTTCTTCGGCTAATATTATGACTGCTCCCGTCTGATTACGACTTTATTCTCGGAGTTGTTATTATTTTTTCGAAGCCCGGCCTTTAATACTCCGTCGTACATTTTCAACATTACGTCTTGGGGGAAAAAAACTGAGCACAGCAGAAATCCATAAAGAGGCCAATATTTTTCCACGGTACTGCTAAGGCTGTGAAAGATCCCAAACATGCATCGCTCATTTGGAAAGAGGTGTGAAGCAAATCCCAGCTCCGACACACACACACACACACACACACACACACACACAGCAGTCAGAAGATGTGAAATGAAGCTTTAAACTGAAGGGGCGAGAGGAGGCGCAGCTGTGGAAACCAGATCCCGAACCGTCTGGGTGCGATGAAACGACCCAGGGTCCAAACAAGATGCTGTTCATTAGAGACGCGCTTGATAAACCAGCAGCAGCTGAGCCGTCCGTCTGCGACCTCAATTACCCCCTGACTCACGCACGGCTTCTTCTTCTGCACAAGCTGAGCTCAACGGTTCAGCCGGGGGGGAGAAATCTGTGCGCTGTGATAATGTGACTTTCTGGAAGGTCACTGCTCTAAAGAAACTCAGTGATGCTGCGTGTTATTAATAAAAATACCTCAAACATCCTGAGAGCAAAAAAACCAGAATGCAGCTTAGAGACTGCAAGACGAGCACCACAACAGAGCTGGTGTTTGGTTGCCACGGCAGCAGCAGAGGAAACACTCCTGCGGCTCTGCTGCTCCACAGAACACAGCCTCCCCCTCCTCGGTGTCAGCTCGGCGGTGGAACGGAGCCACGTCGGATTTTCTCACCTGAAATTCTCCTGAATATCTGAGCTGCTCCGAGGCGGGTTTGACGGTTCCTCGGAATTGCGCGGCACGTGTGAGCAACGCCAGCGGGGGCTTTGGGGGTGGTGTGATGAAACCGCTGGAAATGCTCGGAGAAGTTTCAGTCTGACCAGACGGACGACCCCCCCTTCCCCCCCGCCCAGAAATGCACCTTGAATTGTGCACCATGACTGATTCAGAAGGGGCCGTGAACAAGGGTGAAGCATTTCCAGAGAGCTGTGAGAGGAAAAGGAAGAGGCTGCTGTGAAGTGTTTCAGAAGGAAGTTGAGCTTTATGCCAGTTACATTCCCATGACAACCCTTCAAATGACTGCTGCCCCCTGTTCTCTCAAACTTATTCTGCTTTTAGCACCAGAGTCTAAACAAAACCAAACGTTTATGTATAGTCTCTTCATGAATTAGCCAGAATGAAATTAATGAAAGAGTCATGTATAGGGTGTTTATGGCTGAGCACGCAAAGCTGTGTAACCATGCAAACGTCTTATCAGGCTTACTGTAAACAGGATATGCTTTAAACGGTCCCCCCAAAAATCAGTTGCATCATTCATGGCATGAGGCTGCACATGTAAACACGCTGATTAAGACGTGATTGCGTGCTAAATGGAGCAGCGGGTTGTTTGAGAACATGAGCAGCTCGATTAGTTTGACGGCTTTGCGTCAGAAATGGTCAAACGCTGGTTTCTCAGCAGAAAAGATGCACTGGGACAATATGAAAACACTGAAAACTCACTCTTCCTCTCATTAGGACTTATCTCTGCCACAATAATTCATCTTTGCTGCAATTTCAGCTGATGGTTTTTTGTGTGTCCATTCTGCTTTGGACAATAGGTGAAGCTCAGTTAGTTTGAATGACAACATCTACTATGTTCTTTGTAAAAGACGTTTGTTCATTGTTTTATTGGTTGAGGCATTACATGTTTGGACAGTTATTCCCTCTGGTTTTGGATGCGGTGCAGCTGAAAGGATTTTTGCTCTTACTTTTTTTACATTTGGGCAGAAATGATGCATAACCATGGCAACAAAGCATTGTTTTTGACAACTGTGAGCAGCTCATTAGCATCTCAAAATAACAAATGAACTACGACCCAAGTACCAGAAGAGTTGAAGAGGAGCCATCATGGATGCCAAGCAGGACCAAAGAGCAGAGAAAGAAGGAGAAAGTTCAAACCATGTCTTCCAATGATCATAATGGGCAAGGATCATATCCCCTACTCCAACATCTCTCTGTCCAGCTTTCTAACCATATGACCAGACAGAAATTTAAAGAGGAGCAGCAAAAGCAACCACAAGTCTTGGGGGTCAAAGTTTTTACCATTCTTGAGTTCATCTCTTATAATCTCTTCCATCAATCATAACAAACAAGGATCATATCCCCTACCCCAACGTCTCTCCATCCGGCTTTACGCCCAGACAGAGATCTAAAGAGGAGTGGCAAAAGCAAATGAGGTGGATTAGCAGTGCTTCCCAACAACTGATTGTTCATCCAACATGTTACTGTGGAATAGCTGTGAGCATGTCAGTCATGAGACTGTCATAAAGCAATATTCTTCACTCAGAGGCCTCTTCAGATTCACTGCAAGACTGACTGCTGCAGGAGATCCTTCCTCCCATCCACTACGACTCTTTGAAGACACTTGGATGATATGAGTTATGACATTTAATGGTCTTTTGGGATGACTAATCTTTAAACTGAACTGAATCAATAGTTTTCATTTGATCCATTTATCTGGTTGTTGAACTTTCACTCCAGTCTCAAGTCTTCTCCACCCTCTAACATGTTTTCTCTTCTCAGTTCCATTTATCTTCCCATCAACTTGAACAAGCATCCAAGTCCCTGCTGACTAGCCCCTTAGCATAATACTGCCAACACTGTGTTTCACCTTAGAAACTGTGTTCAGGAAGTGTTCACATCCAATTCTGGTCTCTTGTTGTAAGACTACCTTCTTCTACATGTTTGTTATATTCTCTGCGTGACTTGTAAAACACTTTATAACCGTCTGTGATCTATGTCTTTAAAGATGCTATATAAATATATTTTTATTTTCTCCTTGTGGTAAGTTGCAAGACTGACTTCTTGTTTTATCAGTGGCCAAACCTCTCAGTTGGTTGACTTGGACCGCTGGATTAGATATAAAAAAACATGTTATTATATGCATTATTTTTGTTGACCTATCACATAATGTGTTATATGAAGTTCCAGTCAACTTATTTATCCTGAATAAGGCGCAATCGTTCAGAAAGTGTGATCACATTTATTAAGTGTTTTGCTTCCATCTAGTGGTTTTTGTTGGCACTGCAGCACATCGCACACAGCAACGACAGTCATATTCAGTATATTAGAATATGCCTTCTAATGAGGCCCTTTTGTCAAATTAAAAGTACCTTTTGAAAATTGACAACCTTTAAGCAGGTATTAAGCATATTTTTCATTAAGGCTACGTTTTGTATTATTTTTTGCGGGGTCTGATGATAGTAATATTATATTTTCATTGTCATGTTTTCATTAACTGTAGGTGGAAAATCATCACAATTAACAGAAATAAAGGTTTTCAAACATTAATCACTTATATAATGTGTTTCATTTAGTAATAAAGTTCCTGAAATACATGGACTCTTTAATCATATTTTCATTTATTGATTGGGCCTGTTTGTACAACTCACAACTAAGCTTAGAATATACCCGGACCTTTTAGTGTAACTTTTTTTTTTATTATTATTATTTTTTTTAATCCAACCACCCCCTAAACTGCCAGTTCTGTGTTTCTCCCCCTCAGATACCTCTAGAAGCATTCCGACGTCCAGGACCGACAAGGATCCCCAAACCGAAGGGATTCGGCTCCCAGAAAGGCGCAAACAGCCCTGCGGTAAACCCGGGCCCGGCGCCAGCGGCTCCTGGGGCGGGAAGAGAGCCGGCCTCACGCGCGCCTGCGGCTGCGCCTGCGGCCCAGTCTAAAAACAACCCCAACCTGGCGAACCGGAGACTGTGACAGGGTGACAGGGTGACAGGGCAGCGCTGCTCCTGTTCCCGACCGCGTCTGAATGAAGTGTTCCCTTTCAGCGGTGCTCTCACGGTGACTCCATGCAGCTTGTTCACCGTCTGTGTTGTCGGATGTTTCACTCAGTAACCCACTAACTGCTCCGAACTATCCGCTATTTATGTAAAGATGTTCATGAGAACTGCAATGAAATGAAAATACTAGATTAAAAAGAGTGATATATGTATTTGTTCATTAAAAGTTGGATGTATATTTTTACTGTATTTGTATTCGTCTCTGTTGTGAGATGCCGATAAAGAAAGAAGCTTTTATCCATTTCTGGAGATGGGACACAGAAAACAGTGGCAATAATGTACAGAACTAATGCAGCTCCTCCATTAAAATATGACGTGTGTTATTTTTCATTACAATAAAAACCTTTTATACTTTGATGGGGTGAAATGTTTCTTATTTGTGCCACAAAATACAGAAAAAAAAAAATCTATTTTATTGAAATGAAAAGGCTAACATAGGTGGCTATTGATCGTTTAAGACAGAGCTTCAGTTTTCTTCTGCTTTACAGTTTTAAGGGCAGGTTATTTGGTAAAAAAAAAATGACAATAACTGGTTACGAAATATTTATGGAATCAGTCAGAATTGAGGAAAAAATATGGAATCACTAAATGTTGCAGAAAGAATTTGTGGAATCATTTAATGCTGGAAAAATAATGAAAGTACTCAATATTAAGGAAAAATATGGGATTTTTTTTAATGAAATGCATATAGAATTGCTAATTATTGGGTAAAAATATGGAATCACTCAATATTGTGGAAAAGAAATGTGGAATCACTTGATGTTGAGGAAAAAAATAGTGATGCGCGATTAAATCGGCATTAACATCGGCTATCGGTCCGATAAGTAAAACTGGGCCAATATTAATGACAATATTTATTTTCAGCAGGATTGTGGGGTGTTTAAGTGAGGCAAAGAAGCAGTGTAGGTTAGGCAATATTAATATTGGTATTGGCCCAAATTTCACATCAGTGGGAACCTGGGGGAAAAAAATGATGAAATCGTTTAATGTTGAAGGAAAATATATGGAATCACTCACTGTTGACAAAAAAAATCCAAGAACTCGGTGTTGAGGAAACACTGACTGTACCGGTTTTATTGCATACAAATAATAGATTTCACATTCTTAAGATTAAAATATGGATTTACTCAGTGGTGATACAAAATATGGAATCACTACATAATATGAAAGAAATCTGAAATTACTCAATATTGAAAAAAAAAAAAACATTCACTTGACGTTGAGGCCCTGTGACAGACTGGTGCTAGGCAGTTAAAAATGATAGAATCAAACTATGTTGGCATCAAGTTATAGAATCATTTGCTGTTGAGGCAAAACTATGTAAACACAATGTTTAGGAAATAAACATGGAATCATTTCTGTTGAAACCTGACTCAAAGAATTCATAAACCAAAGTACTGATGGTGTCATGTGGTTCATGGCTCCACATTGCTTCCACTATGTTGCGTGACTTAAAACGCTCCATTTTATACAAAGGAAAATGAAAGAAGCATGTTTTTGTTGTGTGTCTCATTTGTTTCTTCTGTTGAAACATAAAACCAACCAAACACCGTGCAAGAGAAGCGATTCCATGTAATTTAAATAAGATGCTATGCTGCAGATATCTCCACCTTGCACTCACTGATGTCCTGTCAGGGAGGCGTTTATAGCTGAACGCAGCACCAACAGGAAGTCCTCCCTCTCCTCCTCTTGCTCTGTCGCACAGACCCAAGAGCGGTGCGGCCCGTCCAGGACGAAAGCATGACGCACATCTGCAGTTGGGGACAAACACCAGTGGATGTCATTGTTACTGGTGCTCAAACTGAAGTGAAACTGGTTTTGAACTCACAGCGTGTGTGCAGGATTTCTCTGACGGCCAGACTGCTGAGAGCCACGGAGGACAGGAAGGTGTGTGTGCTCCGCTGAGCCACGGTGAAGGGTGTGTGCTGCAACTTTCTGCGGGTCAAAACTAAAGCGTCGTTAAACAGGAAGAGTCCCACGTCGCATACGTGCTCGAAGGTCCTGATTATGCAACAAACCAAAATGGTTGATGTAAATGGCTCACTGTACATACTGTACATGTAAACAGATGATGTCAGCTGGACTTGCTACCTCAGTGAGTCTGGAATCTGTTCGTCTGGACTCCTGAGCAGCATGGCATCCTGAGTTATTATCAGCTGTCGGTTTCCTTCTATGAGGCTCTGTGAAGCAATATATAATTAGAAGGAATATATTCAAGGTGTGATTCGAATATCTTTTTAAAAAGAATCATAGAGTGTTTCCTCCGACCGGACAGCCCTGTATCAGTTTCTGCGTCTCTTCCAGCCTCCTGTCTGCCTCCGAGTTTCTCTTCAACTGAAAACCACAGAAATTATTTCCATATTCAGCTGAATCCTTGCAGGAGCGTCTATATGGATTCCAGTTCCTTTACCTTCTGGATGAGCTCCCTGAACTGGAGCATTGTGTTGAGGGCGGAGCAGAGATCCGGGTGGTCGGGGTGACCAGGTCGAGTGTGTCGGGTCAGAGCTTGAAGCAGAGTCACGTACTCCTGGATTCGCCACACCGGACATAGCAGCAGCTCCTGCAGGCTTTACACAGAAATACACTGAAAACTGCTGAACATGTTAATACCATATAAACCCAAATATTAGGGTTTAAATGAGAAAATCTAAATAGATGGCCCTTTTCTGATGTCACTCCTTCAATGGACGGTGGATGTGCACAGGACAGACTCAATAATGACCATTTAGAACGGTAGGTTGTATTTCTTGAGTTGCCACAGGAACCACAGTCTCTGTTGGGTCTTCTTCCAAAAGCCCCTTCTCTCCGGACGTGGCTTTAACCAGCTCCTCCACAGTCACTCCCAGCCAGATTCGTCTCCATTTTTTTTGGAACCATCTCAGGGTACAAGCCAGACCTTGCCAGGTATTGTGCACAAGCGGTTTTATTGGCAGCAGACCACATTTGTTGATTGGCCCATGGCCCTATGAGACCGTAGTTGTTGGCGAGCTACAAGTTAATAATTCCATGGTCAAACCTTGAGGTCCAAACCTTTTTATCAGTTGTGGTGGAAGAAAGCTTCCAGTGTCAACTGGACAGGGCAACCTGTAACGAGCAAATATACTGAGAGATCTCAGAAAAACTGTCCACCCAAGGGTACATGCACAAAATGAGGTAATTGGAGCATCGATCACAGCTCCTGCATGCTTACGGCCCCCCTATGTTCTTGCCCATATTCACGCCCACATAACGAGGAACTCTTTGCTAATGGAGATGCATCCACCCAGCTAGCACGTGAATGTTCTGAAAGTTGAATGTTCTGACCTGACGTTCACCAAACGTTGTGTGAACATTCACTCACTAAGGTTTTTTAAAATATCTTTTAAATCTTTATGGCTGTTAGTATTTTTCACCAAATTGGAACGTTGTCTGCAGATGATCAGTGAACATAGGCTGGACGTTCACTGACGTTCAGCAAACCAACGTTTGCTGAATGTCCGGAGACAACATCTGACGAACATTTAATGGTGTTTCATTGTGACGTTCACCAAACATTCATGGCAACGTTCAGGGGACGTTGTCTGAACATTCAGTCGCTAGCTGGGCAACTTGACTAGAACCAAACCAGACATTAAATGGGTAGCGTGAGACTTGACAATGGAGAAGGAGCTTATGTGTGAGGACCATCTCAGGTCCGGGGATAGGGGGGTTCCTAGGAACTAGAAGTGATCCACAGTAGACAGTTGAAGACAGTGAGTAGTGGGAGTGTAGGGGGTGTTCTCCTGAAGTCATCTGTAATTTCTTGAGCTCCAGTTTAGCTCCAGTTTAGCTCCAGTAGACGAACCAGTCCACTTCCTGTCTGTTTGCAGACAGGAGGTGGATCAGATCAATAACAGTGGTCTAACCCACTAACACCCATGGGCGTGGGGGTGCCAGTGTTGGAAGGTTTTTCCATTCTCTGCCGCCACCTAGTGTCACTGTGGGGATGGTGTGTTCAGGGTGATGTAATGTCATGTAACTTTTTCTACATAGGCCACAAAGTGCAATTAAGGCTTCATCTAACCAAAACTCCTCCTTCCACATGTCTGCAATGCCCCCTACAGGACTGGTGGCAAACTGTAAACAGGACATCATAAAGTTTTCTATCAACCTTGGCTTTCTTTTGATTTGTGCAATACAAGACTAATAGATACCCTTGCTAGGATAAATATTTTTTTGTAGGTAGTTTAGTGTGGGTTGTGTAGTTTATAAATAGCGCTTGAATGCAACATTATGGCCTTTCTTTAGGTGAATCACAAGGGATGGAAATCGAGAATTGGTTTTTATAAGGAACTGGTTTTCAGTAGTTCAATTCGTTGGAATCGTTAACCTGCCGCTTGTCGATTCCAGTAACATGAGATGTATTTGCTTGATGACGTATTGTACACGCCCCGTATTTTAATTTAGAAAATATCCAAGATGGCGTCGTGGCAGAAGCGGTCCAAAGTATGATTATATTTCACAAACAGACGATACTAGGGCCGGCTGCAGCATGCGCAGAGCTTTAATCACATTAAACGGGTGAAACCCCCCCAACATCCTCAAACAGCTGACCACACAGCAGGCAGCTGATTGGCACAAAGGTAAAGAGTTTGATACGTTGCTTAGCGACGGCGGTGACTCTCGAGGAGGGGGGCTTCCAGCACAGCATCTCCTGCCGTGAATGTCCCAGGTAACGTTAAACTCCTCCACGTCCTGGTTATTGTTTTAATAATAGCGCCATGCTGTATGAATAATATCCATCTCATAATAACATTGACAGTCATGTTCAATAAATTAGAATATGGGTTCCGATGAGGCTTGTTTGTCCGATTAAAAGCACCTCTTGAAAACAACTTTTAAGTCTTGAAAGATTCTTCCTGAAAAGGCAAGCATGCAGATTTTTCTGCACAAAAACTGATGATGTGCAAAAAGTTGCATTTCATGATAAAATGTTAATTTGACAGAGGGATTCTTATTTTTAAGCCAGCTTTAATTTAGTTTGAACTGAATAAAATATGGTGCATATTTTGAATTGAAGAGTTTATTTCCTAACTCGGTGAGAATCGATAAGGAATTGAATCGATGAGTGATATTGATAATGGAATCTATATCAATAAATTCTTATCAATTCCCATCCCTATGAACCACAGAAAGCTCTATAGAAGCCCCAGCATTTATGAAATATATTGCCGTTACACAAAATCGTGATAGAATTATTGTTAAAAACACAATTATCTGTAATAAAACCAGCATGTCCTACCTCAGCATGTATGTCGGCAGAGTTCTGTCTGCTCTCTTCAGAAAAGCCCGGAATGCAGGTTTTGCCTCCCTGCACTAAAGCAAACAAGCTTGAAACAACTCGCTGAAGACTGGAGCCTTTCCGTTTTGATACTGTCCTTACCTTATCAATGGTGAGGATGGTGGTGATGTAATTATTAAAGTAGTTGGTGTAGACGTTCAGCTTGGAGCAGAGCTTCACAAACACGTCTCCAACACACTGCTCTGGCCCCCAGTGCTGCAGCCTGGCCTGGAAATCAGCCTGAAACACACTGGAACCCAGGCGTTTAGCCGCGCGAGCGCTACCTGGCAGCTGACTCGGCTCAGCGGGTCTGCGTGCTCACCTGCTCAGGTGTGACATCACTGCAACAGGGCGGAAGATGATCTGGACGTCGGCGTGGCCGAGGATCGCCCTGTTGGAGTTCAGAGCTGCCATAAGAGGCTCCTGGTACACCTTCACACACGATGAAACAGATAATAACAAAATCGATTTATTAATACAACTGAAATATGAACAAGAATAAGTTCATCAGTAAGAATAAGAAATTCTGTAAAAATATAAATAAATGAAAATATATGATGAATATAAATCAGTGAGAAAAACAAGGAATAAATCAAAACAAACTCAAATTAAATAAATCATTCAACAATCATCAAATTGATAAATTAATAAAATAAAGAAATAATACAACAGAAAATAATAAAATAAATTGATTTAAATTTTATAACAGGTGAACAGAAAACACAAATAAAGTCAAAAGTATAAATAAACAAACTATTATATTTACAATATAAAGTAAATCCACAAATAATTAAACAAATGCCTGAATAAATAAAATTGGTATAAATGAAAAACTACAACTTCTAAATAAACAAAGTTGTGAACTCACAAATCAAATTTTGAATGAACAAAAATAAATATTCTGTGAGGAAATTAAAATATCAGATAATTAAAAAATCAAACTAATAAAAATTTAAGAAACATTATTAATCTAAAATCAATTTTTATCTCTTTGATTTATCTTATTTTTGAACAACACTTTGGGCAAACTTGCTGTTTTTTTAAAGAGCTTGATAAATAAATTGGATTAGGATAATATAAATAAAATTATTGCTAAAAGGAGCAATAGGGGAAAAGAAAGACAGAAAGAAAGGAAGGAAGAAAGAAAGCATCTCAGTTCAGAATAATACACTAAAACAGATCTTGTGAAATATATTTATGTTTAAAAAACAAGCAAAACAGAAACACAGAAGATATCATGAACATTTTTTGTTGTCCAATTTTTTCTTGCTTCATAATAATGACGTACTCTCCGGTTCTGGTCCATATGGACTCTCTGAACCAGACGTCGTTTCCTGTGTGTTTGTTGTTTCCTGCAGTTTTACCTTCAGCACAGCACTCAGCCTTCCCAGATAAAGGCGCTCGCTGAGGAGCACCTCTCTTCCAACTGTACATCTCCAATCTAAAGTTGTCTAAAGGAGGAAACAATGAAGCATTTGGTTATGTTTGCTGTTCATTCTCATCAGAACATGCGAGGCTTAAAAAGGGAAACACCTGCGGTAGCTCTGGGAGTAGACCTGGACATGTTTGTACGCCTCCATGGGCTGAAGACGCACCATCTGCTGCTTGGTTTCTCTCTCTGTCCTCTTTGCTCCACCTCATCAGGAAGCTGGACAGAAAGTCCACAGGTCGGATCTGAAGAGGGAAGAGACGGGTCTTTTTCTCATCCCACTGCCTCTATGAGCTTCTGTACAGCAATTCTCACCTCATTCTGTCTACTTAAAGCTGTAAGTCCTTCTGTCAGTGCTTCACTGAGTTCCCTGGACACACAGAGTGTATCAAGGGAGATGTTCTCCCACAGAAAGAGTCCTTGAAATGAAGCAGAAACGTGTTTGAGGTGAATCAAAGTAGACATTGCGTCCTCTCTGAGCTGGAAACTCACCCAGAGCTCTGCCTCTGGCTTGAAGACTGGCCTGTTGAAGCTGCAGCTGCAGGGAGTTCCTCAGTTGTGTCAGAACCTCCTCCATCCACCGAGCCTCTCTACACCAGCCCAACAGCACACTGTCGGACACGTACCGTAGAGCTGGAGCTGCCAGCTGCTGGTCCACAGCGGCAGCACCACCATCGCCACCGGACCACTCGCTGAGGACTACATTCAACCAAAAACAAACAAACAAACAAACAAACAAAAACATCAACAACTACAAGAAATAAGAAGTATTACTTGTCTTCAGAAGCAACTCACTGTTCTGGAAACTTCCTGTGGCGAGACCCAAAGGTGCTTGAACTCCCAGACCAGTCAGATCGGAAAGATTCCACATCAGAGCAAGTCCTGATTCTATGACAAGTCAAACAACGAATTTAGAAGATCTTAGAATTACTTGATAGATTAAAATGTTTGGATATTCAAACGTGAAATCTACCAGATGCAGCCAGCGGGCAGAAAATGTCAACGCCGCCTCCTTCCTGACCTGGTGCCATAAAAGCACACAGCTTTTCCCAGAATTCCTGCTGATCTGGGGATGATAAAGTCCTCTCGGACAGAATACTGCCTGAAAGGTACAGAAATCAGACAGAACTTGAAAAAAACACTCAAAACGTGACACATCCTTCATTGATAGCAGCGAGAAAGAAGCGCACACTCCTCCAAATTTCACATATGGTTCCTAAGAGAATATAAGAAGTCTGTAGGAGCAGTGATTAGGAGAAGGACTAATATCACTTTAAAATATATGCTTAGTGACTCTAACAACTCGAGGCTTCAGGGAGATCAGCTCGCAGTCGGGCTGAAACTGATGGTGGTCATGCAGAAACCTCTCATATTTACAGGGGAATTTCAGAGACTGGGCGGAAACAAATAGTGGTTAGCAGGTAAAAAAGCACGAGGAGCACCTCATGAGCTTTATAATTTAACAATATATGCATCATGTCTCAGGCTGAACAACTTCAGAGCTTTCATGTGATTGGTTTAGAGCAAAGATGTTTTTGCCACATGAGCCAAAATGAATTATCTAGAACTACTGGTTGCTCAGGATTACACTTTTTTTTCAACCAATTAAAAAATACTAAAATAATTTTATTGCCATTTTAATTTTGTTTTTACCTGGTCAACAATAAACTAAACATGCAATACTTTAATGAAGCTGATAATATTGATTTCTGTATTAAATGGATGTGTCCAAAACTGAAATAGGTTTTTTTCTGATTTGATAAAACACTAGATAATAAGTTTATGCCCAGCAACAAGAATAGGACATGAACTTCCTGTACTTACTTAACTTTCATGAATGGGTACATCCAAGTCTGCCTATGAGCAAAAGTTGCTGGATGTTTAAGATTCTATTTACAATGAAATTAAGATGGAAGCAAAAAGTATCATTTTTGAAAAGATGAATACTGTACGCTGTACCCAATGTAATTAATTTTCTGCCTCAACCATAAGTCCTGGCAGTCCAAATTCTTGAGTTAATCTCTCATCAACCTCAACCTCTTCCTTCGATCATAATGGATCATAACGTCTCTCTGCCCGGCTTTCAAACCACACAGCCAGGCAGATTTAAAGAGGAGCAGCAAAAGCAAATGAGGTGGATTAAGTCAGAGTCTGGCCTCTTCAGATTCGTTGCAAGACTGATGGTTACAGGAGATCCGGACGACTCCTTGAAGATACTTTGATGTTTTGAGTTAGCACAAGATTTAATTTCCCTTTGGGCTAAACAAAGTATTGCTGAACTGAAGTGAGTTGAGCTCAATGGCCACACAAAATCAGTCCAAAGGCCACGAATGGCCCACATGCTAGAACGCTAGCTCCTCTGCCATGAAGTGGTGAAAATACTGATGTTTCCTCTTCCACAGTGAGGCTGAAACTGATGGTGGTAGTGCGGAAACATCTTAATGCCGATGTGATACTCGTTGCAGTATCGTTGTGATGTTTGAATGGCAAAGAAGTCAGACAGAACAATGATCTGGGATGGCTTTTCAAGTCCCGGAGACCATCAGGTGGTCTTAACTTTCTGCCTTAATAAAGTTCCTAACTGAATAAAACCAAGCAAAAACTGAAGCATCTGTGATTCCTTTGTTCTGAGTGTTTTACTAATTAATGCAAGAGAAAATGTTTTGCTCTCCTTCCAGCTGGCACTTGGATCAGGGTTTCTCCAGGCTGCACCAACTCCAATTCAAGACTTTTTAAGACCTTTTAAAACTGTTATGAATTAAATGTTACACGTGTATCATGACAGAAATGTACACAAGAATTTCACATATTTTACATTGTAGTGCCAAGCTTGTTTGCCCAGAATGCATGAAGCATTGTAAAGGTTGGCAACAGAAATGAGCCAATGGTGATGACGAACGTCATCCACCCAACTGGCAATAATTACACTTACCAATGATGGACGCAAAAAAGCTATATAGCCAGCTAGCAAGGGTTTATTAGCAGCTAGTTAGTGGCAGCCTCAACTGCCTTGAGTCACAGAATGTAATGAAGATCTCTGCGTGCGACTCTAACTTTTTGCCTGACAGAAAATCTCATGAAATAAATAAACTATGTAGAATATACAAGTGTAAGCAGTCTTGCTAAGACAAAATTTAAGACCTGTGATATGGTTGATATTTAAGGCCAATTTATATTTTTTCTAATGCATTTAAGATATTTTAAGGCCTTAATTTTAGACACATGAATTTAAGACTTTTTAAGGCTGTGCAAACACCCTGTGGACACAACTACTGTAAATGTGATCAATTAATTTTTAATGAAGTCTCACCACTAGCCAGAAAAATCTCCTCTGTTCCTCCTGGAACTAGAAGGCCAAGCCTTTGCACTCGCTGCCCAGAAACAGCTCTCTCCATCTGGTTTAAGAGAGCCGAGAGAGTCCATCTATGGTCGTACAGAAGCACGGTCACTCCTGCCTTTACACCACTGAGCACCACCTGAAATAGAGGGATGAAGCGAGGCAAAGGACGAAAAACAGCTCATCATTTCAGACCTGAACTCCACAGAAAATGACATCTTTTACCTCATAAGCAGGAATCTTGTTGGAGATCAGCAGCAAGAGGGCAGCAGAGTCTGTGTGTACTAGTGAAGCTGACACTGTCTCTGCCTTCAACAACCTTTTACAGCAAAGGTACAACATAGAAAAAGTAATAAGTTCATAAGTGTTCAACAATGTGACAAGCTATGAAACATTTTCATAGCTTAAAGCTAAAAGAATACACTGGTGTAGATGACAATACTACGTGCTTCAGCAGAAGTTAGAACTGCAGAAGCCTTTTGGGTGAGAGGTGAAACGTCTTCAAGAAACAATAGTAGAAGTCTAGTTGACTTCTACTTAATCACTTAGGATTGGCTGAAAGAACTGTGGCTGCAGAATTCTTCAGTTGTAGGACATCATATTTCACTGAAAGACAAATCACCTGCTAACACTTGTCTTCTGAGCTCCATCCTGATCTTCTCCTCTCTGTGTACAGAGACTGGCGGTGGGAGACTCAGCTGTCTTCAGTGGCCAGGAAAGGGAGGGCCAGGATCTGACCATTAACTCTGAGCTGGACGCGTCTGTCTGAGACCTTTCACCTCTGGATCTTTGGGACTTTGGGTTAGAACCCCACGCTCTCCTGCTTATCAAGGCCAGTCCTGTAAATACCACATATCAAAGCCATTAGAACAGCTGTTGAGTTACCTTATGTTTGACAGGACCAAAAAACAAAAAGATTCATATTTATTATATGAATCTTTTTGTCCTTGTGATCTTGATTTTTTTCACCCACTCATGTATCTTATCCAACCACCTTTGGCCATGCCTATACACATTTCCTTCAGTTGCCATGCACTTTGACTCACTCTTTTCCTCTTGTAGGGTCTCTTTGATTTTTTGCCTAATCCTCCTCTCCTTGCTCTTCTCCCCTTCCTCCTCTTTCACCCCCATGCTTGGCTGCTTGAGGGTCACGTATATCTTGGCTGCCTCCCAAGGAGTGAGCCAGTCCAGAGTGGAGACACACGAGACGTAGTGGTTCTTCCAGGCTCCAAACTC
Organism: Anableps anableps; assembly: GCA_014839685.1. NCBI lineage: Eukaryota > Metazoa > Chordata > Actinopteri > Cyprinodontiformes > Anablepidae > Anableps > Anableps anableps. The sequence continues at coordinate 16,038,011 of CM026088.1, forward strand.
CTTCTCACCTGGAGCATAGGGCAGGAACCAACCTCTCTTGATGCACCGGCCTGCCCAGAGACAGTCCTGATAGGAGATGGGGGGGGGTGAATGGATGGGTTGATAAAGTCTTGAAAAATATGTTTTTTAAGACTTTTTGTTTAATTTCAGATGTCTTGTTAAATACTTCAATCTTTCCAGACTGAGTATAAACACCCCCCGAGGCTATAAACACCCCCCAGCTCTAGTCCATGTGGGTCACTCACCTGTTCTGCCAGGACCCTCCAGTGCCAGCAGACCTGGGCAGCCCTGCAGAGCTCCCGAGGGGACAGAAAGGACATAACGTAGAGGGACAGAAACCGAGGCAGCACAGCTGTGAAGTCCACCCGAGCTACAGGAACCGTCTCACTGAGCAGATCTCTGCAGTGCCTGGGTTTACCAATGGGCAACAACAGGAACAGACCTCTAGCTTCAGGCTAACACTTCAGTGATAACGTGTTGGAAACAGCCTTACTTTAGCTGCGCCTTGGTGCAGCGCATCAGCAGGGAGTGCAGCAGGTGCTTCCTCTGGGAGTCCGTCCACAGATCAAACCAGTGCAACACAAGCTTCACCCGCTCTTCAAACAGCTGGGATCAAACAGGAAACAGACGGCAAATGGGTGCATCCAGTCACGCCCAAACACTCTCATGAGGGAACTCTTGACTTTGAAAGCCTAGTTTTAAACCTAACATTTACCAAATATGTTTCATAATAACAAATGACTGTATTGTATACAAGCATCTCTTAATGTCCTGGTGCTTGCTATTCTTTTGAACAGCAAACTCTGCAGTGGTGGCAACCCAGTCCCTTAGTCACATCGTCTTTAAGGAATAGTTCTGGCAAAGGTTAGACTTTCTTTGGTGCCTTCAGCTTTCTTCACATCAATTGAACCTCTCTCCTAGAGATTCTTCATTTCTGACTTGATTGGTTTGAGTTAAGTCTTGCTAGCAGCAAAATCCTTGCCTGAAAAGCTTCTCTGATAGCACATTTCCTTGGTTCTTCCATCCCTTCATTATCTAGCACACTTATCCTTGCAGGGTCGCGAGGGGGGCTGGTGCCCATCTCCATCGGGCAAGAAGCTGGGTACACCCTGGACAGGTCGCCAGTCCATCGCAAATTATATTTGGATTTGGTTTTAGAAACAGTCGCTGCACATCAAGTGGTGACACAAATATAAAGCTGTATGTCATCAGTGTATTGAGAAATTTTATATAGTGGGACAGAAAGACAAATAATTCTGTGCAAAAGTTACCTCCAGATGTTTTTTGTTCAAAGGGAAAAAAATCTCCCATAACAACTACATCACATTTTTTGGCAAAACAATAATGGAAAAAGCAAAAGAAATTTAAAATTATATTTTTTTTCCCCTTTTTTTGTCCACTTTTGTAATTTTTTACTTATGTTTTAGGTTCAACCTCTTCCACATGGCTAAAAACAGAAGCAATGTGTCTTAAAAGACTTTCTATGTGTGTTGGTGAGAGAAAAGAATTGCAGCAATTATATTAATATTGTTAACCATTTTACAAGCAAAAAGTTCAGTCAAAAACAGATCCAGAATATTGAATTTTATAAAGTAGTTGGATTTCGATGAACAAATCAACTTCAAGGTTCTGAAATTAGTTTTTAACTACTTCTATGAAAATATGGTTCTTACTTTTTCACTCCTTTATTTCGAAGTCGTCCTTGAAACAATAAGAGAAAATAAGAGGAATATACCTGCAGGTTGCTCTGCTTGTTGCTCAGCGGGGTCCAGCTGCTGAAGCGAGTCTCTCCCCCCTGTTTGGGGCTCCGCTGCGGCTCATAGTCCGTCCCGTTGAGCTGCCAGAGCTTAACCGAGTGAGGAGCACCTCTTAGGTCCATCACCACAAAGCTCCTTCAGAACCACTAGGAAGCTCCGCTGTTTTCTACAGGCCTATTTATGCCGAGTAGATCTGTTTCAGATGGGCTGCTGTGTGCAGGGAGTAACCGTGGAGACGCATCAACAAAGGATGAGGGCATTCCTTCACACAGCCCATCCCATCCTGAGCATTAATAACTAACAGTGTTGCTTAAAGCAGGATCATGAAGCTAGAGCAGCAAACATTAAAACATTAAATTAAACTTAATTAACTTATTACCTGAAAAATTCAAATTCATTTCAATTAGTTGGTTTCCTGCACAATTTTTGGCATAGTTCACTTTTTTTTTTAATGCGGTTGAGGTTGAGTTCATTTTTGAACCTCAGTGTTGGCCCATTCAATCATTAGGATGATTTTCCTGTTGGAACACCAGCTGTCTTTAATTCCAACCATCTGACCCAAACAGGAGGCAGAATAATAACATGAAAGAAGCTAAAGATGACACAATAAATCAAGAAAGGCTAGCACTCATCTAAGAAAACTACACAGAAATGAATAAAGAACAAAATGCAAGAATAAACTAAGAAATCAAATACTAAGGAAGCTAAACCTATATGGCAAGACTTTCAAGCACTAATTAATACAGGGCACTGAACAGAATATGGCAAGACCATAACTGAAATAAAAACATGTTGATAGGAAAAAATCGAAAGGAAAGAAATATTCAGGAAAGGGAACACAACAATAAACTGTCAAGCATACCTCAAGGAACAAACTGATATGGCAGAAACTATAAAGCATAAATTACCCACAAAAAACAATCAAACCAAAAACCCAAACACCCAAAAATTGTGTGAAAGCTCAAACATCCTGTTTGCTGAAGTCAACTCAAGGTTACCTGTGATAAGATAACTGATATAGCTTTTAGATTTTAGAAAAAAGGCAAAATAATATAGCTAAAGTGCCATAGGTTTGTTAAGCCAAGGCCTGATACCAACAAGAAATATATTTTACGTACCATCACAGTAATAAGCTCATTATACTCTCAATTTATCTAATGCTAGTAGTGTACTATGAAATTGTCACTTCAGATTCAGGAGATCTTCAGCAGCAACTAAAGTTGTGGGAACAATAAAATAACTCAATATGAAAGAGATATTTTACTTATCTCAAACTTTGAGTGAATAAAAAAAAACTCTTTCTCAACATCCAATTTTTTTGTGTAATTTTCAAGAAAAACAGTCGGACAGCTGAAACGCAGACAGCAAATTGTTTTAAAGGAGGAATCAGGAGAAGTTAAGAGGAGAGAAAAGCGGAATGGTAAAAGCCCGACTGACTCTAGTGCAGCGGTCTTCAACTCCAGTCCTCGAGGTCCGGAGTCCTGCAACCTTGAGATGTGACTCTGCTTCAGCACACCTGAGACGAACAATCAGGTCATTAGCAGGACTCCGGAGAACGCCACTGCATATGGAGGGGGCACTTCAACTTCAACTTCAGTCTTCTTTAATAACTAAATCGATAACAATAAAAGGTTTCTTTGTTAAAATGTTCATTTAAATGTTTCTGGTAATGTGTCGTGTTGGTCTTAAATTTCATTCATCTTTAAAAGGTCTTAAAACGGAGACCAATTGTATTTTACCTCTGAAAACCTAAGTGTATTTAAAACTGACATTATTCTGACTACACAGTGAACAGGATTTTTGATATGCTGAGCACCATACCACAGAGTTGCTACAAAGATGGGTTTTTGTATGACATTATTGATGGGAACCTTTTTAAATCCCAAACCCCTGTTCTCTGGAAAACCTTCTGCTTTACAGATCATTTTGTATTCTGATGAAATGGAGATATGCAATCCGCTTGGGTCACACCTGCACAAGGTGAGGTTGCTGGTTTCAAGGAAGGAGTTGGTTTTGCATATAGTAAGTGTAGGCATTGTGAATGTACCTTTGAGGAAATGCAAATGAATTATAATGAACTAAGTTTTTCTATAAGGACAATAGATAAACATTAAACAGTGCTGTGAAACAAATTCCTTGAAATCAGCTCTCAAAACCACGTATGGTATAAAGGGAAGAAGCAAGCTGAACGGTTTCCCAGCTTCGATCGAGTTTAGCAAACTCCACAGGTCATAAGTTCTTGAGGGGGTCGCACCAACGGAAATTAAGGCCCCGTTTACACGGAGCGCCTCTTCAGTGAAACTGGAACGTTTTTGCTGCGATCCAGCCGCTCGTTTACACGTTTCCAGCGGTCGGAGTCTCTGACACCAGTACTTTTTGAAACCAGGTCTCAGAGTGGAACTTGTCGGGAAGACCCCCCACGGAGGTGTGAAGTACTGCGCAGGTGTGGAAGCGCGCATGTGCAGAGCGCATGAATTTAGCTTTAAAGCTAGTTGATCATACAGCATATTATCCAGTCAGATTCAAAAGCAGCGTGTTTGTTTTGACAAAATACAACCTTGATGATGTCATTACACTTAAAAGTTAAAATGAATGACCACACTTGAAACATTATTTGATCCATGTGATTTGTTATTGCCTATGTTATGGTCAGAACTTAATACTACATATAATGTTACACTGCAGCTTTGCAAATATTGGGAATAAATATGTTATTGCTGGCACAGCAAATAAGTGTGTGAATTGTTCCTGGGAGGCCTTCAAACAGATTTTTAAAACTAGAAAATGTTCTGAAAGATACAACATGATCTCAAACACATATCTGTGATATAATTTTGCATAATATGCAGATAAAATAACTATTTCTAGGATTTATTAGCTAAGTAAGAAATAAGGACATATATTCTTCACACAAGAATAATGATCCAACACATTCTGCTCTTTCTTAGTATATCTGTCTCAAGAAAACATCAAAAATACTTTTTGGCTGGATATAAGATTGTAAGACTTGGTTAGACGTACAATTTTTGCAGTGCATACCACCCTCCTGTGGTCGCAGACTATAATTACACACTAAAATCCTGTGGATTAGTTTAACTAATAAATAAATTCAAAATGTACACGTTTGTATACAGAAACCATCAGGTTTTTTTCCCCTTGTATTATTTTTTTCACAATAAAAGCCTTGGCATTCTGTATATAACATTTCAGTCATGTTCATTTCCCCAGTGTTGCCTCAGCAAAGAGATTAATTAGCTGATTGACAACTAAACGTATTATGTTTCAGGGAGCAAACAGCTTTGCCCATTCTACTTGCCCATATAATCTGGTGGGGAGCTGAGAGGAAAGCATTGAAATTAATATTTACAGGTTTAATTATGTACAGGTTATGTACAATTGCCGTCACAACTCCAACATCAGCATTACAAGTTGAAATGGGAGAAATGCCATTTCAGCTGACAAGATTACAAATACTCTCCACTTACTGGTGTCATTTAAAGGGTCACAATGAAAATCATCCATGTCAAGAGATTTTGAAACCTAGCTGGGAAAAGGAGAAAAAGAAATTAAATTCTTTTGACTGGACTTTTAGTTTACACTTTTAGTTTTATAAATCTGTGAAATATATATTTAGCATCTCAATCCACACTACACTTCAGTAGGTGGTGGTAATGTACACCAAAATGTTGCTTTCCAACTGCCATTAAAAAGGAGGAGAAGAAGGTGTGATAGGCTGATTCCAGCAGGTGGCGGTACCCTCAGTGCGTTAGAAAGGCGGAGGGTGGTCTGAAGGGATCTATCCTCAAGATGCTTGGAATGCACTCACTCCTGCATTTAGCAGTACCACTTGATTGGATTATTCAGGTGTGATTTTGTATGGTGTTCAGTTGGATGGATACGTGGCAAGATGGCACCAGTGTTTGCAGCTTGCCGTTTGCTGCCGTCAACTTTGTGTGTGGTTGTGCTATTTGTTTTGATTGTCACAGTAAATGTCAACTCCCGATTGGTGTACGATTGCCAAACACTACTGGATCTTAAAGTTTCAGCAATGTCACTAATAAATATAGATAACACTGGACATAAAGCTTTACCTCTCCTTTTTTCAGGGAATCCAGGTAGCATGTACCGCGCCCTGATTCCACCTCAGCGCCAAAAAGGCAAACGCTGCCAAATGGCTGGTAAAGCTGAAGGCTACATTGAGGCTTGCCTCTTTCAAAGATAATGGATCATTACCTGGATTACTCATTTCTCGGCCTTCCCTGGACCCGGCTGGCACCTGTCGTTGGCTTAAATGGGTCTTCCGACCCTCGCAACTCCTGCTCTCCTCCTCTCCGTTGTATCTTGTAAAATAAACATATATCCCACCACATATTACGACTGTTGATACGAGGAGTGGCCATATTGAAATGCAACATCAGGCATACAAGTTGTAGCTGGGCGCAGTCAGAGTACCTTCCAGTTTCCCAGTGGGAAATCCCATTTCAGAGTGCGTTCCAGTTCAATTCTATGATTGGGAAGTTAGAATTTCCCAGTTCTGAGGACAACTTGAATGCAGTCTTATTTTAACTCACCTGATGTCTGGGCAAGGAGGAGGAATAGCCTCCATCTTCAAGAGTTGTTTTAAATGTAAGCAGCTCTTTCTACCTTGAACTTTTACCAGCTTTGAGCTGAGTGCATTTGAGCTGGGCATTTCTTTATCAGTGCTGTGTGCTGTAGTCTATCAAGTAAGTCACGTTTATTTGTATAGCCTATTTCAGCAGCAAGGCAGTTCAAAGTGCTTTATATTGTAAAAACATCAAGCAAGTATACCCAATATCATGAATACACCAAAATCATAAAAATCATCAAGGAAATTTCAGGCCTGATCACTAGTTTCTAGCTGTAATAACTGAAGCTGCATGCTGACTCTTGATCATTCCTCTTTAGGTCCAAATATAATAACTTTAGTTTTGTTTCTGTTCAGCTGGAGAAAGTTCTGGCACCTCCACACATTGATTTGTTCTAAGCATCTGTTCAGTGCTTGGATGGGCTCAGAGTCACCTGGTGACATTGTAATGTAGAACTGTGTATCATCTGCGTAGTTGAGGTAGCTAATCTTATTGCTTGTTATAATCTAAGCTAGTGGGAGCATATAGATATTAAATAGGAGGGGTCTCAGGATTGAACCTTGGGGTACTCCACATGTGACTTCTGTCCGCTCCAATAAGAAGTTGCCTATTGACACAAAGAAATCCCTGTTTTTAGGTAGGATTCGAACCAATTGAGTACCGTACCAGAGAGTCCGACCCAGCTCTCCAGTCGCTTCAATTGGTCAACAGAGTCAAATGCTGCGCTGAGGTCCAACAGAACCAACACTGTGGTTCTTCCACAGTCTGTATTTTTGTGGATGTCGTTGAACACTGAGACTGACGAGGGCAGTCTCAGTGCTGTGGTGAGCACAGAAACCAGACTGAAAGACGTCAAAGCGGTTTGTCATTGTTAAGAAGCTGTTTAACTGTTGAAACGCAGCTTTTTCAATAATTTTGCTGATGAATGGAAGGTTAGAGATTGGCCTGTAATTCTGCAGTAGTGACTTATCCATATTGTTCTTTTTTAACAGTGGTTTGATAACTGCTGTTTTTAGAGCCTGCGAGAAAACACCTGATGAGAGGGATGAGTTTACTATTTGAATCAGACCAGAGGCAATGACAGGCAGAACTTTCTTAAAGAAAGTTGTAGGTAGGATATCAAGACAGAGGAGGAGGAGTTTAATTGTTTCAAAATTTTTCGAAAGTTTCAAAAGTTTTCATGGTTGAGTTGGTGAAATTCAGTCATTTTCTCTGCATTTATTATGTTTGGGCATAGCATCATTATTGGATTTGGTGTAGATGTACAGATTACCCCTCTAATTTTTTAATTTTCTCTGTAAAAAAGTTGGCACATCCATTGTAGGCTCTGGTAGAGTGGAGTTCAGGTGGTAAAATCACAGGAGGGTTTGTCAACCTGTCAACTGTGGCAAACAGGGCACGAGCGTTGTTGATGTTTTTGTTTATGATTTCCTCAAAGAATGATGCCATTGCATGTTTTAGTGTTGAGTGATAGCTTTTATTGGCTTCCAAAATTCAGTAAGGGCTTATTGAATGACTTCTCAGATGTTTTTGCAGGCATACTGCCTAAATATGATCGGATCCTTATCATGGATGATAAGTCAATGGCAAAGGCGTTCTTAAGCCTTATAGACTCTTTTAATCTTGTGCAGTCTGTTTCTGGCCCAACACACAAGCATGGACATACTCTTGATTTCATTTTATCTTATGGTCTGCCTGTTTTGAACTTGGAGATCTTTGACGTGTTTTCTGATCATATGCCTATTTTAATTGAAGTTGCTCTTGCCTGGAGAACTTTTAAACCTCCCACCGCTGCTTGCTGTTGTTGTATTTGTAACTCGTCCACTGCTGCTCAGTTTTCTGCTGTTTTTAATCAGATTAATGTGCCAGCATGCAGTAAAACTGAGGAGCTCACTTCGTGGTTTTATTCTACCTGTCAAACTGTTCTGCACTCTGTTGCTCCAATGAAAACCAGGAAGCCCAAAACTACATCTGAGCCGTGGCTGAATGACATGACATGAGCAGTCAGACGGGAGTGCCATTGAGCTGAGAGGAAATGGAAGAAGGACAAACTACAGGTGTCTTTTCAAGAATTAAAGGACTGCTGGCACCATTATCAAACAACAGTGAAAAAAGGTAAAAGACAACACTTCTCTGAGACTATTTTATCTGTCATAATTGCCGAGTCTTGTTTAGGACTATTGACTGTGTTCTGAATGCTCCTCACACTAATTTTATTGATTCATCTTCTGCAGCTTGTGAACATTTTCTTCACTTCTTTATTGACAAGATTGCATCAAGTCTCACATACTGGCTACGATCCATCAGTGTCTGCTGTTTCTGACCAGTTTGAGCAGGTGACTGTCATTTTTACATGACATTCTTGGTCACTTGAAGTCTGCAGGTTCCCCATATGATGTTGTTGTTCCTCGATTTTTTAAAGAGGTATTTCCCACTCTAGTGGATTCTGCTCTTGCTATTGTTAACAGCTGTTTGTCCTCAGGTGTGTTTCCTGTAAAGCTAAAACACACTGTCGTTCAACCCAATATTGAAAAACCTGCCCTCAATCCCACAGTTCCTGTTAATTACAGGCCAGTTTCTAAATTACCCTTCCTTTCTAAAATTACTGAGAAAGTGGTTTATGGCCAGCTGATGGCCTTCTTGGAGGAGCATGATATTATAGAGGTTTTTCTGGTTGTAAAATTTTACATGGTACCGAATGAGACCTTTTTAAAGTTTTTAATTATATATTTTTAAATACAGACTCTGGGGACTGTGTTCTTCTTGTCATAGATTTAACTGCTGCATTCGATACATTGGACCACTAAATTTTACTCTCGTTTGCCACAGTGGGTGTGCATCAGGGGTATAGCAATGGACTGGTTTGAATCATACTTGGAAGATCAAACCTTTTGTGTTAGCCTAGGAGGCCATTTGTCATCCTCTGCCCCTCTACCATATGGGGTACCACAGGGCTCAGTCTTAGGTCTCTTTCTATTTCCCTTGTATTTACTTCCACTTGGCTCCATATTAAGGAAGCAAGGTATGCTCTTCCATTGTTATGCTGATGATAGTCAGATTTGCATCCCACTTAAAAAGAAAGATGGACACTCTGCTAATTCACTGCTAAAATGTCTTGATGACTTAAAGGCTTGGATAGGACTCGACTTTTTTAAAGTTTAATGAGAGTAAGACATAAGTCATGGTTTTTGGTGGCACAGTGGAGACTCCTCTTATCGAAATAGGTTATTTGGCCCGATATAAAAAAATCTGCCACTACTAACCTTGGAGTTAAAGTGGACACCGACCTTAAATATGATGGTCAGATAAGAGCAGTTGTGAAATCCAATTTTTATCAGTTAAGACAGTTGGCCAAAATAAAGCTTATTCTCTCCAGGAGGGACTTTGAGACAGTATGACTACTCAGCTGGATCACTGCAATGCACTTTATGCCTGAGGGTTAGTGGCTCCAATATTGCCTAGCTACAGAGAATGCAAAATGCTGCGGAATGTCTTTTATCTGGCACATGCAAATATAAGCCCATTTCCCCCAATTTAGTTTCACTTCACTGGCTTCCCATGCATTTTAGGATTCATTTTAAAGTTCTTTTATTTGTTTTTAAAGCAATCTAAAAGGTTTCAGACTTCACGTAAAATGCAAACTCACCTCCCGCAGACAGACACCATCCAAATTACTAAAGCAAACATAAACATAAATGTATAATAAGATCACAGCTGCTTTCTTCAGTTTTTACAATTGCTTCACAAGATCATTTCTACCAATACTCCTTAACATTTTCTTCATAACTTCAGGAGCTTCTTCAGAGCTGTAATACTTCAGCATCTGATCCACCACCTCCAGTCTAGTTGCAGATTCTTTAATTCTGAAGTGAGTGTCCTGTGATCCATTCTTCAACAACCACCTTAACTTGCCAAATTCATCTTCCCTCAGGTCTTCCAGGATGTTCAGCAGGTGTCCTGGAAGATTGGTGCTCTGTTTGGAATTAAACAATAACACCAAATTTTAAAGGATTGCAACAGCTTGAATAACTTTTCACCAAAAGAAGGGAATAAATCAACATTCTTAAAAGTCATAATCTACATCCATAGATAAGTGCTCAAGTGCTGTAGCAGCACCTAAAGGAAAAAGAATTACACGAATGGCATTATAGTGACATGAAGTGGTTGGTTTGTTTAATTCATCCTAATTCATCTTTTGTAATTCTTTAATGACAGGGGGAGACTGAAATCATATAATTTACATACTTTGCATGAATAAGAAACTATCTTCAGTTTTGTTTTCATTTCTCTGTCTAAACAAAAGTACTTGTTGGTTGGTTGACTACTTTCATCCTTTGGGAAAATAGCGCGTTGTGTAATAATTTTTTTCAAAAACCTGAATTATTCAGTCTTCTAAAGAAAATACAGTTTATTATTCATTTCTGAATGTTCTTGTTTTAGTAAATCTGAGCTCTGGTAAAATCTGAACTCATTTCTAAGAACCAGAACAACCTCACCTGTGACGGGACTGTGACACTTGATGTAACATCATCTTGTGAATACTCTAGACAGAAAAAGCAGGACAGAGACAATAGTGTAATAATCTACAAACATTATTCACCATGGGCTTGATCTTCTAAAGGTTTGCATGTGTAAAAACAGGTACAAACTTGATATCATGTGCAAACCTGATCTACAAACAACACGCAAACAGGACTGCGTAGGAAAATGAGGAGAACAGCGGGTGCAATAAATTTAGCGTCATGAATGTTCAAAACAAATGCTGGTCATCAGAAAGTGCAAAATATTGGGAGGAGGATATGCAAATGTAATGACTTGCCACTCGCAATGCGGTTTACTAAAGCTGAACCAGAAAGCTGGATGCATGTTTGGCGCGTGTGAAAAGCAGCTGGAAACTGGCACTAAGATGTGTGCAGTCACTGTGGAGGGAAGTAGGAGGTACACATACAAGACACTGCTTGTCAAATATTTGGAACATTTCAAGAATATTTAATAAAAACTATCAAAAACAGAATCAAAATATCTTCCAGCAATGCGGATTTTGAACTGAAGGATTAGTGAATAATTCCACCGCATCTTGACTTTATGGCAGCACACCAATGTTTTGATGCTCTGCATCCCCCCCTCCCCCAGAACGTTCCTTTACACGCTAGTATGAAGCACATTCATGTCATAATAAATTATTATGGACTTACTTTGGTTTGAAATGTTTGGGTCAAGTAAGAAATATCCCCCATTTCCAAACTGTCGCATAAAGATTGAAGGTAAGATCGGCCCAACGGAGCTGGAGCGCATGCGCCGGTAGCTGATCGTTAAATGCGTTTACTGTTGTGACGTACTGCGTTGTATTCTAATTTAAATGAATTATTTATTTTCTCAGAGTTTCGTATCATGTTGTTTTTTTAATCACCAAGAGAATCAAACTTTAAGTTCCTAAAATATGTCTACTTCTTCTGTCTTCTCTGTAAGCAGATGAAGCAATATAACAAAACAGTGAAGACTCTACCAGTTAGATCGGCGTCGTACTTCCAGACCTGCGAATCAGCTTCATCTTTGATTATTATTCCCACCACTTCTGTGTTGATAGGAAGACGGATCTCAAATGTTGGGTGGTATTGCTCTCCAAAGTTTAGGTCAAACTCTGCTCTCTGAAAACAAAGATGAACTTTCTTTCAGACTACATGTTTCTGTCCAGCATATTGTGTTTTAGGAGGAAAAGATTTCACAATCATCATAGTCTACAACAGATCCCACTAAGACTTTGACATTTTCATTAATACAGCTTCACAGTTTTGTCCAACATACTTTAGCTTGGCTGGCCAGAAATTTGTCACTAACCAAAACCAGTAAACACATTGAAGCTTTGGTTTTTGTCTTGAAAAGACAAATGTCAATGTCAATGTCAAACCTTTCTAAAAATCATCAACTAATGCTTTTAATGAAGGAACAGGTCTATGGGGGGCTTCTGTTGTAACACTGAATTACTTCTGTCTAAATTTCACCTCAGGTTGGATTTTATAGTCGTGTGAAGCTGCTGGACATGCAAGGGTGTATATCTGGTCTTTGATGAGTTTGCAGTTGGAAGTGGAGCGGACACATTTGCAGTCTTTCTGGTCTTTGCTAACCTGGAAAGAAAAAAAAAAAGCTGATCAAAAGTAAGAAACAGCAAACTTTCAAGTTTTAGTCAATGTATGTAAATAATTTTGAGGATCCAGACTGTACAGTTGTTTATAAATCTGCACATATGCACAACAGCTGCTTGGCATTTCAACCATTCATTAAACAATGGTGGCATTTTGAACAGTAGAGCCTCATATTGTCCCATTCTTATGGGTTGTTAGATTTTGACTTAGTTTTCATTGTTTAGTTGTTATCTCTGCTGCTTTCTGCATCAAACATGTTTGTATGGAGGTTTCCTGACAAAGATGAAACATTTGAGAAAACCATACCTCACGTTTTGGGATGTTCCTGGGCAGCAGAAACACATAGAGCTTCTGGTTTTGAGCCTTAGGCTTCAGTGGGCCGAGGTACAACAGAACTTGGCTTGCCACTGGAATTTTCATGTCTGTGAATCTCATTATGTAGTCCCAGACTAAACCAAAAGCAGAAAGACTGGAGATCTTCACAATGACATGAGAGTCAGTGATCTTCAGCGGTTCCAGGATGTTCAGTCCATCGTCATTGGAAATGTGAATGACAGACAGCAGGCTTTCAGTGGACAACACTGTGGATAAACAGACCAGCAGATGTAACGATTGTTTTCTATTTACACCAGCAGCTCTGTACTTTACATATTAACATGTAATCCAATGAAGAAATGACACAAATCTGAATCAGACAAATTTTTTATGAAATTAGTTTTCTGTTTCCAACATAAGTGTTTCTCAAATGTGTCAAATTAAGAAAAATGTCTCTTTGGTGTTCTTGATATTCTCCAAGTATGTATGTAATTTCAACCTTTTACTAAACACACATGGTCACTCTGCCATTGCATAACATAAACATTAAATCATTAAAACGGCTCAGCACATTACAGCGTGATAAAAACAGCAGAAATCTTCTGACCAGGGATCCGTTTCAGAAAGTGGGGTTAGTCAGTAGCAGGGTGGTTTGAACAAACTCTGAGTACAGCCTATTAAAACTTTTTGTGTCTCCTATTTTCTCTGATTGGTTCTTACAGCTTTTAGTCTGAGAACATTTTCTGTGGTTTCAGTGTTTTAGTGATGTGTGAACCTGGATGCTTTCATTGCCTTTTTGTAGCTGACAGACCTGATTTTCCCCCATTGTAGGACAAAAGAATTTTCTGTCCCAATCTGTATTAAATACACTTAATCAATACAGATGTATTTGACACAGTAGCTAACTGTAGTTATACACACACACACACACACACACACACACACACACACACACACACACACATATATTAACTTAAAGCTTTATTATAATTATTTCAATAACGTCTGACTTTACAATCACTTCCTAAACACAAGTAATATGGTCCTTTCTGTCAGAACCTGGCTGGTTTTGGGTTTTCTTGGGGTTTGATTCTTTTGATTCTAGTTTTGCTTATTGTGATCCTGTGTTCCTTAATTTCTTATTTTGATTTGATCAACCTTGTTTCTGTTTTACTTTAGTTCAGTCTTTTCTTAGTTATTCTTTGTTTCTGTTAGATTCATCTTCCGAGTTGCCCTGTTTACTCTCTCTCTTTCCTCAGTCTCCCTTCTGCTCTCTCCTCTCACACCTGCAACCCGTTAGCCAATCAGCCTAAGTCTATTATTTCAGCATTCATGGTATTTAAACTCCCCTCCTGCTCTCACTCCTCACTGGTTCCTCCCGTTATCTACCTGTTACTTCCCTGTCAAACCCTGCTGTCTTTGAGGCTTCTTTATCCTCCCGTTGCCATGGTGAATCATGTTATCTGCCTTCCATTGTTGAGGGTTTCTTCTATACGCTCATGCTTAACTCTGCGTTGACTTAACTCATAGTTGAGTTACCTTGTTGATACCCCCTGTTCTGAAACCTAAAATCCCGAGTATCACAGAACCGAGTAGGTTTACTCAGAGTATCTGATTTCTACTCAGGGCTTGTTGACCCTGCTTTCTGAAACGGGGCCCAGGAGTCAGAATGTGTGAGCTGGAGATAAATCCACAAAGAGAATCTTGGCTATCAGAAATGTCGTTAAAGTGTTCAGGACAGAAACTGTTTTTTGTCTTTACATGAACTCACCATCTGTAATTTCACAGTGTGGGAGGTGAAGCTGATGGACTGCTTCATTAGAACAACTGATGTTGTACAGTGGCCCAGCAGGGATCTTCCCTACTGACTGAAGGATGCTCTCGTCCCACTGGATGATATTGTACCGCAGTTTTGCCTCCTGGAGCATAACAAACACCAGGCCAGTCAGAGTGCACTGGAACACACCTGGACCAGGACACTTGAACCTGTAAGACACAAAGTGATTCAATGTACTCAACAAAAACAATAAAAACAGGTGAAAGGACAAAGAAAGGAAACTGCAGTTCCTCAAGAGAAACAACTTAATCCACTTTCAAATCAAGTCCATGACGGATGTTTACCTATAATTCTCTTTGGTTCATTTATGTATTTATTTAGTAACAGGCCCAGGAGGGAAACTCAGACGTCTTTCTTTTCAGCGACATCCTCCAGCTAATCCTGGGGGATCTTAAATTGTAGTATGTAATCTTCCCCAGCGAATTCTGGGTCCTGCCTGGAGTCTTCTCCCAGCAGAGCAGGATCAGAGAGAACACAGGACCTCCCTCCAGATCCCAGATATAGCTGCTAAGCCATACTTCATGCTAAAATCTGGTACCAGCACCTTGCTAAGCCCCAGGCATAGAGCTGGATTTGAACCAACAATATAATCAGTTATAAAAATGCTACACTAAACAATGAATATTTATATCAAATATATTCAAAATTATTTTGAGTGAAAAGGACTAAAAACTATGAGTTTTTACAGCAACAGCGTCTTTTACCTGTATGAATCTTGCAAATGTAGAGTCTCCACTTCAGGTGTGAAGCTTGATGGAGCCTGAAATTTAATAAACATTATTTGTTTTATGATAAAATCTAAACAAACAAACAAAAAAAAAAATCTAAGTCTAAAGTTGAGCAAAATCCAGAACCAGGTATCTTAGCAGTATACAAAAATTAATACACAAAACTCTGATGATTAGACCAAAGACAGACATTATATGTTTAGTTTTATGCAAACTAATTCTTTATTTCATATTGTTGCATTTATCGTGGAGCATTCAGAACCTTACTCTGAGGAAAAAATGAAATGAATCATGACAAACTGGATTGTACTGGATAAAGGCAAGTTTAGATGAGAAGACCTGGAACCATTGTTGCCCTGGAAACTGTTGTCCTGGAGCTTTCTAATATACGGTGCTCATTTCTTGTGTGTATTATTTCTTGAGATTCCTGATATCTTTGCTGATTTTGTTTGATTTTCTAATCATATCAAACAAAGCAGTGTGTTAAAATACAGCCACACGTGTGGCTCCAATTAACTCAAATGTGTCAGTTAACCTATCAGAGGTCTCCAAAGCCATAACATCATCATCTGGGTTTTCCCTCATTGTTTAAAGAGACAGTAATCATTCAGTATGTAACTTCTGAATCCCAATTTTACAAAAAAAAATCTCTAAAACTTTCTCTTAGTTTTCTGGGCTCTCATTCATAAAGCTTTGCGTACGCACAAACTGGGGCTTGAAACTTGCGTACGCCACTTTCCACGCAAAGGTTCGGATTTCTAAAACCCAAACTTGGCATGAAAATGTCCGGCCCCTCACGCCGACTCTCACCCTGCGTACCGTAGACGCTTGTTTTAGAAACAAGGGCGAAATGGTGACACACATGGTGAGCTGGGGAATTGAAGCCACACTGCATCGTGATTCCGTCAAATATTTTATTACATATCAAACTTTAACCATAGATTGACTGTATCATAAGCATTCAAAAACGCAGTGTGATATATGTTTACGCTGCTGAGCCATAACTATACATGAGGACCTGTCAAATAAACAAAAAAAGACCCATAGGGCAGCCTGAATCCTAAACCAAAGTCCGCACAATGTTTACGTTTTCTCACCATCACATTCATTTTCCCGGCGATCACCAGGGTGAGACGCAGCCCAGTTTTAGTTTATATTATTTATTTATTTACCACAGATTAAGCATATATTATGCCAGGGTGTGAAGCATTCACAGTGATTTCTGTAAACATCTAAATATCATTGTGATATCCGTGCATAATGCTGAGGAAAAAATGAAATGAATCATGACAAACTAGATTGTACTGGGTAAAGACAAGTTTAGATGAGAAGACCTGGAACCATTGTTGCACTGGAAACTGTTGTCCTGGAGCTGTTGTCAATGGATACATTGGCGCTGCGATCCCAGTCGAATGACAGGTATTAACAACTCCGGGGTTCCTGGCGTTCAGCTCCTACCAGCGGAGAATTAGCAGACAGGTGTTTCGATGAATCACAAATGAATTAACTCTGTGCTTTAAGCCACTTTAAGGATCAACATAATTGTGTAAAGTTATCCATAGGTCTGGGAATCACAGCCAGCGCTGAGCGCTGGGCCGCCTGTTGTCCTGGACGAGGTTCTTAACATGACCATCAGATTTCCTTACACTGTGGAAGACCAGGAATACATGAAAAACTCATTTGTGGAATTGTAACTATTAGGGCCACCGTACTGATGCACTACTCCACTATGACCTGCAGGGGGCAGTAATACCTCCAGGCGCTGGCTCCTAACCTCTTTCCAAACTGCTAGAGCATAGAGGAGGTGCAATTTAATAATTCTCACACCCTGTGGAGCATGCCATCAGCCTCCTAAGATGCCGGTGGCGGTGTGTAAGCTTTAGTTCACGCCACTGCAGGAAGTTTGGCCTGATTTAACTTCAGACAGTGATGAAAACAGTGTCTCTTTACTTGATGTATGTAAATATCTGGTTTCAGCTGTTTATTGGTCTTGTTCATGTTGACTAGATTACACATTCATGTTTTTGGCATGATCTTTTTGACTTTGGTTTTGTGTTTTTCTTTACTTTTAGATTTATCCTTCTTTGCTTTCCATATTCAGTTCTGGGCTTGAAGTATATTAAATGCATTTATTTTTCCTGCTCCTAAACAGTTCAGTGACTGGTCACACATTAATGCTACATTAGTGATTAATTAATACTGCAATCATATCAACCTTTCCTTTGTAAACACTAAAGCTGCATTAAGTAACTCTTATAAAAGTGTTTTTTACATATTTGTAAAAAAATTGTTTCAGTGGTTGAGCGACCACAAAGCTGATTTTCTGGATTTTGTGAAGACTTTTGTAGAATGAAAAGAGAGTTGGGTGCTTCAAACACCCAACTTGACCCCAGGGAGGATCATTTGATTTTATGAATAAATGAGTAGAACTTAATATGTTTTATGTCCTTTTGAATAATAAAGAAAGAAATAAAAAAAACCTCTAATCTACTTCTACTTTAGTCTCCCTTTCCCTGTGTCTGAGCCACAGCAGTGGCGTGACAAAAATGTTTATTTGACTCCCCACTTCACTCACCAACAGATTAATTTCTGCCCATGAAATTGTGTTTCTTTCCTCTTTTATCCATGGTTTCCATTGTTGCCCATGAAATAACATTGATCAGCTGGCTCATTTAAATACATCTTAGCATTCATGAAGTACTTTGCTTTGACTATTTGCATTTATGGTTGAATGTGGGTGTGTAGAGGGCAGAACATGATGCAGAATCTTGTACGCAGGCGTTGAGGTGCAGCTGTGAGTTACACGGGGGAAATTGCATTCTGGTATCCTTTCATAAATCTTGATTTTTTTTTAATGAAAGACAATTTTTTGGCTTTTGGGTGTACACATGTACACATTCAGTACAGATCTTATGTAATATTTTATAAATGAGAACCACAATGCTCAGACAGTCGAAGATGTTTTTTGCCTCGGTTTGAAAGCAGTATGCTGGAAATAGAATATGGTTGGGAATTAAACAAAAGATTTTAAGTGTTGAAGTTTAAAGTCATTGTAGGATTGTGGTATACCATGCATTAGTTGTTTGTATTTAAAATAAGCAGAGAAATTCTTAAATGCAGTTTTGGTAAAATTAAACCAAAGAGGTTTAAAAGAGATTTCTTTTCTCCCAGATAGTTTACTGTCATAACAGAGTCTAAATTGAGTCTAAATTATTGAAACTGCCAGATTTCTGCAGAGGAACATTTAAGTATGAGAAAATAGTTTGTGATTCGGCCAGCATTTAGAATGCTACACAGGGTCAACATGAATGCTGATCAACACTTGGTGTTTCTCTTATGAAGACTGCCTTTAGAGTGCAGGTAAGTCTCTTACACCCCAGATGTTCATTACAATAGTCAGAGGCGTGAGCCGCAGCCTCACCTGAACATGTTTCACATGTTTTAGTAAAGCGGACTTTTAGATGGCTTCTGAAAGTAGGCTATAAAGTGGAATCATTTACGTAACAGGGATCAGGACAATAAAGCTGGCATTTATTGACCAAAGTTTCAAATATTTCAATGTGTATAGGATCCACAACATGATTGATATTTGAAGTACATTGATTAGGATTAACACAAACAGTGGTTTGTAATTGTTTATTACATAATGCACCACATTATTACTTCACCATTTCTAAAAAAGAGCTACCTTCACATTTTGTAATAACCGGTGCAAAATGTAATGATGTTACTACATAACGCGGTAGAAAGTATTACAAAATGCATTCAAGGATTTTATTACATTTTGCGCCAATTATTATATAATGTGGTTTTATTGATATTTTATTCCATTTTAAAGTCCGATTTTATGACATTATTACATTTTGCGGCATTACAAACGGCCGAAGGATTAAACGTTAATCCTGGTTTTATTCAGAAATCTACAGAAGAAAACTTATTACACGTTCCCCAAGATTGCTGTCGACAAGCTGATGCTTGGTTACATAAAGTTACATAAAACAGCCCTACTCAGCTAGAACTGAACGTTTAGACAACGTCCCCTGAACATTGCTATGAACATTTTGGCGAATGTTTGCAGATGACGTTTGGCAGACGCCAGAATGAAACACCATTAAACGTCCAACAGACGTTGTCTGTGGATGTTGTCTGTGGACGTTCAGCGAAGGTTAGCTGAACGTCCAGCCAAACATCAAAATGACCTGTATTAATGACATTAAAGACTACCAAGGCAAAAGTAATGATAAATAAACCCTCTTTATTCTACTATACATGTATGTACATAAGAGACATTATCAGTGAAACTTTCATTAGAAAAGTTTAAGTGGTACAGAGCATTAATTTTAATGCAATGGTATTTGATAGGACATTCAAAATAAAATATTTTAAAAAATCAAACGTCAGCATTTTCAAACATCCAATGCTTAGAAAAATACCTTAATATCAGAGGTGTAAAGTATTCAAAAAGTGTACTCAAGTAAGAGTACTTACTTGAGTAAAAAAGTACTTACTTTATATAAAAATATATAAATATACTTCAGTATATTTTTTACATAAGTAATAAGTATCCATCCAAGGAATTACTCAAAAGTCAAAAAAAGTATTTGGTAAAAATGCTACTCAAGTGCTGATCAGAACATCAAATTGAATAATTTTAAATTCTGTCAGATGGACAAAAAGTATAAAGTTATGTGGAAAGTTTAGTATTTTAAAAACTAAAATAAAAAATATGAATAAAAATATAAAAACAATTATAAAACAACCAATCACACCAGAGAAAACATTTTTCCATTTTTTTTTCATTATAAAACCACTGACAATATACAGGTTACTGTATCTTTGTCACCTTCAAAGGTCTCAGTAGATAGAAACTAAGATCAGAACAAGAAAGCTGGTGTTTAAACAAGAATGATCATTTTACCAAACTGTAGCTGTGCGTCTGTGCCTACTGCATGTTTATTCCTCATTCAGTGAAGTTACTCACAGCAGGTAGAATATTATAACCAACCCTGCTATCTACTCATATATTATTGGGTTTCCAGGCATAACTGGTTGCAGAGATGGCAGTCACATTCACTGCTCCTTCACTAAATAAAGGATTATGTTTTATATTATATTGGGCAGTTTTTCATCTGCTCAGCAAGTGTTTCCTAACATCAGTGTTACCTGACTATGCTGCATCTCTAATTTAATTAATCTGTGTTTGCCTTTTTGATAATCATACAGTATGTTCAAAAATAATTCATCATTTCATTCATCCTGGGTTTTCTTCTTCTTTACTATAAAGCCTATTAAAACTTTTTGTGACTCCGGTTTTCTTTGATTGGTTCTAATTCCTTTGTAGATTGATGCCATTTGCTAGATACTTTAAAATTGTAACACTCACCTTAACCATCTTGTCTGAAACCTTTTCCCATATTTCATTTTACTATCAGGCAGTTTGAGGTTTCTGGTGAATGTGTTTGTTTCAAGACTGAACGGAGAGGAAAAACTGAGGGAGAGAAAAAACACAATTCAGCTCTTGTGGCCTCCAAAAATAACGACAGATTTACAGAAGCTCCAAAAAGCAATTGTTGTTGCAGTAACATAATCTCAAGGATTTAGGAAAATCTAACCTGCAGTTGAAGAATTTAATGTGTTAGATATATAGAGAGACAGAGAGACACACAGACAGAGAGACAGACAGACAGACTGACTGACTGACTATTAATCCCACCATGGGGAAATTCACGTCTCATAGCAGGAAAGAACAAAATTAAATGAATCAAATCACAACATCTGAAATATAAAATAACTAGAAGCTTTATACCATGTATAAAGAGAGTTTTTTTTTAAAAAAAAAAAAAGCTGGGATATTGCACCTAGTAAAATACTGTATAAGAAATAACTTAAGAAAATATGGCACTGCACAATGTCAATTTAGTAGTCATTGCATAGATGAGCGATAACAGAGGTAGCAGTGGTAGGGAGGAGTACAGATATTTCAACACTTTATTAGTGCTACATTACCAGTAGTAGGTGTTCTACAGTCTGACTGCAGTTGGTATGCTTTCCTTCCCACACCGTGGGTGTATCAGTCAACTGCTGAAGGAGCTGCTTAAGGCCCCCACAGACTCATTTAGGGGGTGAGAGGAGTTGATCGTACTTGCTTTCAGCCTAGCTAACATCCTCCTCTCACCCACCACCTCAATGGAGTCCAGAGAGCAGTTCAGAACTCAGCCAGCCCTTCTGATCAGCTTATTAGGTGTCTTCCTGTCCCTCTCTGAGCTTCCACAAGCCCAGCAGACCACAGCATGGAAGATCACTGAAGTCACCATAGAGTCATAGAAAGTTCTTAGTCGTGTCCTGCACACACCAAATGACCTCAGTCTCCTCAAAAAGTGGAGAGGACTTTGGCCCTTCTTGTACAGGGCATATGTGTTATGTGACCAGTCCAGTTTGTTATTGAGCTGAACCCCCAGATACTTGTACTGCTCCACAATCTTAACAGCATGTAACCACTTTTGCCATATCAGGAGGTATCTACTGCTCACACACAGTCGACGGCGACATGTGTCAATGCGTGAATATAGCGCTTTACCAAATCTGAAGCGCTTCACAATAGTCACCCATTCATATACACATTCACACACTAATGGTGGTAAGGTATTTTGTAGCCACAGCTCCTCTCCGGAAGACTGACAGAAGTGTTTTTCGTTTGGTCAGCACTGCTGGACCCTCTGACCACACAAGCAGAAAGTTTCTTGCCCAAGAACACAACTACAAAGTGTAACTCCCCCGTTACAAGAGACACCCTGACCTCCTGAGCCACTGCTGCCTAATAAATCAGCAAATTACTGTAAGATACTAGCCACTAATTTTCTCAAATGCATTATCAGAACAATAATGAATACATTTAAAAGAACTGAAACTGGACCTAACAAGGATGGACCGAGTTCATTTTCCACCACAGACAATTCGGGCAATAGTTAGGGAGGTGAAACATATCTGAATCTAAGTATTAGAGAACTGGCACAAAGAGCAACATCTCATGGTAACTCATTAGACTCTGTCTATATGCTAACTGGTTGTTTGGGAGGCATGCCAGGAACAAAAGTCATTTCTGCTTTGGTAGAAGGAGATTTAAACAGAGTTTTCAACCAACAGTCTCCAGGTGGGTCTGGTGTGAAACAGAGGATAAATGGTTTATAAAGCACCTGTATCTAACTTGGAATAGGTTCTATGTTGCTGTGGGTCTGCTTAAACACTAAAGGCCCAGCAAAGGCTGAGTACATAATTTATCAACAATTTGAAATATCCGGACATCTTTAAAACTAATTTGTGGAGCCCAACCAGGAACCTGACATTGGGTGTTCCACAGAATAACAGCAAGATAGTCCAAAGCATAGCACGATTGTCCAAAACACATGGTCAAATAAATACAGAAGCAATTCACCAGACTCAACATAAACCTTCTTCAATGCCATCTGACTTCCCATACTTAAAGCTGCAGCATGTAACTGTTATGAAAAATATGTTTTTTATATATTTGTTAAAATTATCATTGTGTCGTGACAGTATAGAACAGCTAATCTGTGAAAAAAAAAATCCAGCTCCTCTGCCTTCTCCCAGTGCTCCCAGTACCAACTGCAGAAATACACCACTGTCAGAAACAACCAATCAGAACCAGGAGGAGGGTCTTAGCACTGTCAGTCACCCTCATGTACGCGCCTCTCACACACTCCCCCCTGCTCTCTGCTGTGTTAAAGCTGGTTCATCACAACATAGCCTGCTGCTAATGCTAAGGCTAGTTAGCATGGCCACTGATGATGGTGGATAAATAGTTTTCCTGGAACGGAGAGTTGTTTCTTCACCATTAGCACATTTAGCTGTGCATACATGAGGGTGTGTGACAGCACTAAGCCCCTCCTCCTGGCTCTGATTGGTTGTTTTTGGTTGAGAGTGGTCCTTTTCTTTAGATAGTAATAGTAGCTCACGGGGGAGGTGGAGGAGCTCAATCTTTTCATAGATTATCTGACTCATATCAAACTGTCACGACATGGTGACAGTTTTAACAAATATGGAAAAAACATATTTTTGTAAATGTTACATACTGCAGCTTTAAATCCTATAGAAAACCTGTGCCCTCAGTTACTGCAAACATAAGTAAGGACCATGTTCTAGAGCATTCGTGTCTAAAAGCCCTCAAAGACTGGTATCCTGCATCTTTTACTTCTTTCCCTGGTTTAACAGACCTGAATCAAATGATGGTTCATAAATAAAACTTTATCACATGCTAAGGAGGTAGCTAGACTATTTAGATGTTTTATATGATGATGACTGAATGAGTTATGGAGCAGTTTAAAGATGTTTGAATATGAGCTATTTTGTTATCATGAATCAAATGAAAAAGACACTTACATTCCATAGGTTTTGTTGTGTACTTCTGCGGTCTATCGAAGTGGTAACTGTAAAGAGGAGGATCAGACCATCAGTCTCATTGACCATGCAAATGCCTCTACTAAGAGAGAAAAAGTATGTGACAGTTTTAGAGCAAAACAACTGAACTACATGGACAACTTATAGTTTTAGAAATCCTAAATTGTAAAACATTTTGTTAAAGGTGCTGCCAAGTTGTGTGCTTCCCCACTGTGGGGTCTAAAACCAAAACCTATGTAACTTCCTGGAGTCAAGTAAGTTTGTTCCCACTTTAGAAGCCTTGGAGAGGAGTGGACTGAGGCAAATATGAACAATAACAGAGCAACAGTTATGAACTACTCTACAACGTAGGCCAAGGAGCTAAATCACTTTTAGTTCCATTTGGACTTATTCAAATGGAATTAAACACTTTTAAGGAGTAAGGACAAAAATGACTTGACACAGAACCGCTTCCAAATTTCTACTGGAAACACTTCAGCCTTGAACACACGAATTGACATTTTCTTTGTGAAACATCAACCCCTGTATCACTGTCCATATTGTGGGTCCTAGTCTTCTTCACATCTGCCAAAAATATTTCCTGTCTCTTTATAGTTAAATCCTACATGCTAAAATGATTGTAGACGTGTGGCACCCCACATACTGTTTAATTTTCCACAGTGCTCTGCTAGGATACCATGACGCTTTGTTTTAGAGAAGATGGAGAATGACAGCAGAAATGTGTTCTTGAGGAGATGGAAGATCTTCAAAAAATCTTAGAATATTATCCAAATATACAAAAATGTAATGACCAATCATTTGACGTACATGAAAAGATTCAAAGAAAATGGGCCTGGCTCAGCATAATTGCTGTTTTACAGCAGGTTCTTGTTCTGCGGAACATGAAAATACACAAATATCCAACATCACATCGAATCAATATACACTGTAAACAACACAGACATACCAGTTTAAAAATAGAAGAAGTAACATTGCAATGTAGCCACCTAACAGTGATTACAGTGGAAGGTGTCCAGCAGATGGCGTGGGTTGCATGGGTTGAGATTAGAACTTGCTGGGGGGTGGGTACTGTTTCACCCTGGGGCTGCTCTGGTTGGCTGGCTTGTTGGATCTGTGTAGACTCTCTGGCTTGTCTCTGAATGGGGTGGGGGCCAGAGTCTGGGGTTGGGTCATTCAGGTGGTGCCCAGCTCTCGTCCGGGCTGATGGGCTGCTCTGCTGCTGCGGAGGGTTGAAGAAGCTAGCCTGTCTTTGATCTGCTCTTCTCCATCCCAGAGAGAAGGGAACCATTTCCTGGGTCCGGCAAGTGGTTGCCCCTTAAGGGGGGACGTTACCTGGACCTGGAAGTATAGAATGTATATGGGGAGTGTGAGTGGTTGTATGATGTCCATTTTTGTGTGTGTTTACCTAGGGTGAGTGGGTGTGAATGTCTGTATGTGAGCATGAGGATAGGAACGTGTAATTGTGTTTGTGTGTGCCTGTTTATCTGTCAGGTTGAGTTTTGGGCCACTAAATGTGGAGCCTACTTCCCCCGTCACACTCCCCTCCAGTGGCTGGTGCCTCCGCTCGCCAATGCATTGGTGGTTCTTGGTGTCTGGGGTTTGGTGCCTAGGAATGTGCAGGCTCACTCTGGTGGTTTGGGTGCCCTGACTCGGTCGGGCCTCTGCTGGGGGCTGGGGTACCCTTGAGGCTTGGGTCTCTTTGTCCATGGCTGGATCTGGATACCAATATAGTGAGGCATTAGCTAAACTATACACACATTTTCTCAGTTTCCAAAACATGCCTGTGCTGTTGGCCTCTGGAGTAGGTTTGATGAAAATGTCTCTGGACAGTTCCATTCCTTGTAAAAAGGCAAATTTTATGTCCATTGAATGAAGTTCCCATTGTTTTTGATATACCACTGCCACTAGGAATCTCAGTGAATCTGAGGCTCAGGTTGATGAGTCCTTTTGTACATCAGAAACTTATTGTTTCTCAAACCCTCATCCAACAAGCCTTGCTTTTGGTACTATTCCATTTTCATTCTCTTTCAGGGTGCACACCCAACATGTGAAAATTCACTTTTGTCCTTTGTCCTCACTTTCCACAAACACTTGGTTCTATTTCTAGCTTTTTATTTCATTTTCCTTTGCTTCATCAAATGACACGTCTTTATTAACAAAAACATCCTCATGTGTATCCAAATTGAGAACATCTGCCTATACATGAAGATCCTTTAACTGTGATGCACTGTTGCCACCTCCACAGGCTCAAGCAGCTCCAATTTATACCAGTTCCTGTATTTCCCAGTTGCGTTGCCCACACGCCCCAACATATTTGCTTTTTGTGAGACACCTTCTGCATTTCTGAATGTCACAATTTGACCTGTCTTTATGTTGGTGTTCCCAGTGTGCTTTCTCTCTGCCTCTGTGTTTTCAGAAGCAGGTAAAGAATCAGTCTCTGGATTTACTACATTGGTGTCTTTTACCTCCTTTTTGTTGATGTCCCTTGTATGTTGTCCTTGATTGTTCTCTTTATCACAGGTAATCTGAGGTTCTCCATGCTCATGAGTAAGTTTTCTAAATCTGAGCTGGTGCACCCTTACACAGGTGCCTCCATGTCTAACAAAAACAACTGCACCATCTTGACCGATGACCACTCCTGTCCTTTCCATTCTGGACAGTCCACGTGTTTGTAAAAGACTTTGTCTCCAGTTCGTACCACTCATCTGTGGGCCACAGCTGTTTCTTTAGTGCTCTGCATATCCTTTCTGAACATTCTGCTTCTGTGAAAGCTTTTGTTGCAGCATGCAGGGCTGACATGTTCTTGGCAACCCATTAACTCTTGGTGGTGCTCTCTAGAGCCGAGGATTTGTCTAATAACAGAGAGAGCAGGTTGGGATTCTGTCTGAACACCGACTGATATGGACTATATCAATGGACATTTTGCATACAGTTCTTTGGCATCAGGGCCCAGTCCCTGGCAGTGCTCCAGTCACATCCTGTACTTGCTTTGACTTTCATTAGGATCTCAGTCAGAGTTTGATTATGGCACTCTAACAGTCCATTGTTCCAGGGGCTGTAAGCAGGTGTTTGAACTTCAATATTAAAGTTCTCAACCATGTCTCTCACTTCCTTGTTATTAAACTCACCACCATTGTCACTAAATAACTTTTGTGGTGGACCATTCACACTGATCAAATAATGGATAAAACATTTGACTATCTCAGAAGACCTCTTGGTAGTTAATATACTACCAGCATGAAAATGGGTGAACTGGTCAATAATGTGTAGATACCACACCCCAGGTTCAAGCTCATGCAGATCTACAGCAACTGTTTCATTATATGTAGATGCCAGTGGCAAGCCAACAGCAGGTTTTGGCTTAGTCTTACAATATTTCTGACACACTTCACACTGGTTCACAACCTTTTCCAGCAGGCTGTTCTGTCCTTGTTGCCTGAATTACTCAAAAGTCTTTGTATTTTGTTGGCTAGATGTGCCTAAACTGTTTATGAAGTTTCTCCAAAAAATTAATCTTTTCACTTGTGTTCATCTTGTCTGTCATGGTCAGTAATTTTTCCTCAGCAGCAGCTAATATCTGAATAGAGTAAGTAGGATTTTATTCTCACTGTCCACAATGTTCACACAGTAATGACCAGAGCGAGTAAAGTCCAGTTTCACAGACTGGTTGAACATCACTGCACTGTCCCTTTCCATGTTCAAAATGGTCCCTGCCGTTTTTAATGATGTTTTACTCAGAAGCAGTGGGATGTTACCAGGTACCACTTCAGTTTCTATATTACACTTTGAGTTGCAAATATTAGCAGGTATTTTTATCTTTTTGATGGAGTAGACAACTTTTCCATCTCCAAACTTAGAAGGGCCTTCGACTTTATGTTTCTGTCTTTCATATTCTTCATACTTTTCTTTTCTAACACAGTACTGTAGTTGTCCAGCCACTCTTGTCCACAAACTGTCCTAGTGCAAGCAATGTCTGTTATTGCTGAGCCAAAATATTCTGTCATGAACATTCCAGCATCTGTTGGTGATTCTTTGGTGTATAGATTAATATTGCACTCTACCACATCTGTTGTATCTTCAGTAATTTTAACACTCTCAGCTTTATGCGTTGACAAAAGCTTGCTTTTTCTTCTCCAAATCGGTAACTCTCGTCCAGATGTTGACAGTAAGAATAACTCCTCTCTTAGATCAGGTAAACTTTATTCCGTCATATTCATCTTACAACAACACTCCCACCAAGAAGAGTGTAAACCTCATAACATGTGCTACAGGCATAATACTGCCATCTGTGAATCGAAATACAATATAAATTCCACAAGTAGACTATATTATATGAGAATATGTTGGTAAAATCTTTAACAAATGATCAATTTTTAATTTTTTTTTAATTTGGCTCTTTGTTTTATAAAATGGCAGTTAAGATTTTTTTTGTGAAAGTGCACTTGATATGGGGACAGAGAAATGTAAGAATGTTATTTCAAATGGTGACATGACCATCTGAGAATATTTCTGGTAAATTTTGGATGTATTATGAATTTTCTATGAATTGATTAACTTTGTTCTGTGTGAAATAAAATGGCATTCAATGATTTTCTTTTGAAAACCCATTTGATCTACGGACATGGAAATAAATGCAGATTATTTAAAATGTAGATGTGATCTGAAAATATTTTTGGTCATTTCTTGATGAATTATGGATTTTTTTTTTTTTAAATTAATTTTTAAAATCTAGTTCTGCGTGTTCTGTATGTTCTAAAAAGTAAGGAAACTGTTTTTACTGAAAAACTTTATTAGGGACATTGAAATAAAAAAAAAAAAAGATTTTACATGTGGATATGATTCTCTAAAAATATTTTGGCAATTTTTTGCATTGGACAAAAAATTTTATATCTTAGTTTATAGGACACTGGAACAGACTTTTTTTTTCAGTAATAGGAAGTTTATGATTAAGTATGAACTTTAATGACTCACTCATAGGCAAAATGCTTTGTAATGGCAACACTTCTAAGGAGTAAGAACTGTACTGCAAATTCTTAACTCGGTCAACATGCTAAGAGACACAGAGACGCCATTCTGGTGGAATGCAAGGAGAAGAGAGTACAGGAAGGGGCAGGGCACATGGTGGACTTGCTGGGTCAGGCTTGGAACCCACTGATAATTGCTTGCTGTTCTAGTCTTATTTTGTCTTTCCTAACTGGGGTTTTCATTCTTCAATTAGCTAACTTTAAAAATATGTTTCAGTGGTACTACTCTTATTGAAGTATGATTTTTGTCTACTCTACCTAACTCGGTGTATAAATAATTGCTTTCTTGATCACCCGATAATGAAAAACACCAGAATAAAGCATACCAGAAATTGGTGTTGATGGCTAACGGCTGAAACTGTTGGATCATTGATGCATCCTCCAGGAGCTTCTGTGCTCTGGGTGCTGGGTGGTTTCCCTGGGGCTCTCCTCTGTTCTCCTCTGAGGGTGGGGTGCGGTTGTTCTTGTGGTGGTCCTCCTGGAGCCTCCATGCTCTGTTGAACCTTTGGAGGTCTGTGCCTCCAATATCCTCCATGTCAGCCTCGGGTCTTGGGGGCCAGGTCTGTGGCTCCTTACACCAGCTATTGAACATTCAAATGGAGAAGCCTTACAAGCGTGGTCACACACAGGTGGATTTAGGTGTTTACAGATAATCTATATAGGGCTGCGGCTGCCTCTCAATACATCTTGTATTATTTAGTATCGTGTGCCTTTCAGTTACATTGTTTTTGTTATATACATACATGTTGTTTGTTGCTGTGGTTTCTCGATTCTCATTTTTTTCTCTTTCTGCAGGTGTGGAAGCAAACTTCTAAAGTGTTTTCTCATTCTCTTTATCCTTCTTTCTCTCCTCTTCTTTAAGCAGGCAAGGTGAAATACAAATAGGAACTAATGGATAAATACATATGAGTGGATGAAAAAAAAGAGGATTGAGTGGCATAACAGGGTAGATGGGTAAACTGATTGGGAGGGCTGGATATAGGAAGAAGACGGGCTGTGCTAAATAGGTGAGCTGGCTATAAAAAGCCAGTGAGGTAATCTACTGGCTGGTGGAGGCACAGCCCTGCTCCTGAACCTAAATCAGCTGTTTAACATGTTTGCCTGTATGCCTCTGTGTTGCCCTGCGATGGACTGGAAGTCTGTCCAAGGCAACCTGGTGCCCAACATACTCTGATTATAGGCACCAGCAGCCCTTCAAGCATAGGAGAGAAAAAGCAATGCATGGATTGTCCCATACCTTTGGAAAAACTTTCCAGACAACACAAATTTTGGTCTTGGATCCTGAAATAGAGTCACGATATTTACATTAGTCAATCAAGT
This sequence comes from Anableps anableps, assembly GCA_014839685.1. Taxonomy (NCBI): domain Eukaryota; kingdom Metazoa; phylum Chordata; class Actinopteri; order Cyprinodontiformes; family Anablepidae; genus Anableps; species Anableps anableps. The sequence continues at coordinate 16,068,157 of CM026088.1, forward strand.
TAAAAATAAAATGTAAAACATTTTAATAATTTAAAAAGTCAATTCACAACTCCAGTCCCTGGTTGGGTGATAATTTTGAGTAATTGATTACATTGATTTTAACGCATTAAAAATTTAATGCAATTAATCACTTTTTTTCTTTCTTTTTTTTTTTTTTACATACAAAAGTTTCGAGTGGAGCCTTTGTATTTGCGGGTTTATGGTACGCTCATAAATCTGATGCACAAGCACCATCCACAAACAACCATGACGGACGACAAAGCCGCTTCTCTCGGCCCACTAGGGGTTCATTTTTGCTTCAAAAAACAATCTGATGGGATGCTGGACAAGACTGTTGTTTTGTTGTGTTCAAGTTGTGCTAAAACTGAGCCTTGTGGGGCCCCACAAAAGAGAGGAGCGGCTGAGGACACACAGTCAGCAAAGCAAACAGAAAGTACGTTCATCTAAGTAGGACCTGAACCAGTCCAGGGCTGTATTACTGATTCTCTCCTTAGAGAGTGGTCTAGAGTGGGGTTTTTAATCAGAGGTAGGCAGTTAGAGATAGCTGCACGTCTGAACGCTTTAGGAACAACACCAGAAGACAGACTGCGATTCAAAAGAGCCAGGACCAAAGGCCCTACAGTAAGAAAACATCTTTAAATGTTGTTATATTAAAAATCTTATATTTAAAAGTAATTATATCATCAAATTATATCATTATTTTTTATCACAGAAAGGTTTGTACTCAACTGAACACAGAAACACTGAGGAACCAAGACTGATCCATATTCCAGGATAGAGATGATCAGTGAACGTGGTGTAAAAGGTGTGGAGGTGGATCAGTGAGTTGGAGGAGACTCTGTAGAAGGACAGGATACCAGCAGGACAGTCCACATACACTGCTGCTCTGTTACACACAGAGAAGGGGGAGATGGATGTTTTTATGATGTTGTGCCTTGCAGAGTAACCACCATAATCAGAGCAGCTCAGACTCCAGGACTGATTATTCCATCCAAACCAACAGTCTTTCTGGCCTCCTTTCCTCCTGATTCCTCTGTAACTCACTGATATGTAAACATTTCCTCTCCACTCAACCTCCCAGTAACAGCGACCAGTCAGATGATCTTTGCACAGAAACTGCTCGCAGGAATCAAATCTGCCTGGATGATCAGGATATGCCTGAAGCTGCTCCACCCATGTCACCTTCCTGTTGTCGTCAGACAGTCTCAGTCTTCTATTCACTGTGTTTGTGTCAATCGTGAGTTGACAGGAATCAGATGAAAAGAACACACCTGTAGTTATTGATTGTTTATTGACAGTTTGATGATGAGTGATGGGACAATTTAAAAATGTTTGAATGTGAGCTTTCTTACACTTCTTTAGATCTTGTTTCAAGCATTGGACTCCAACTTGCTTCAGCCTGAAAGGAGAAGGGGGCTCAGACCATCAGTTTCTTTCAGCAGGCATTTACTGACATGACATCACATGGCTAATATACTAGCTGTGAGAATTATGTGGGCTTTCCCCTCTCCATACCAACCAGGCTGGTTTTGAAGATGTTGCTACTATAATATAGCAGCATACAAGTTTTGTCTGAACAGAATGCCTCCTGCACAAATATTCATCTTTCTGTTTGAATCCTATCTCTGCACTCAAACTTCCTCAAATTAAAGACTAAAAGAATAAAACCAGTAAAACCCTCCATTACCTGAGCAACCATGCTGTACATTGTAATGATACATGAATGTTCAGATATTTGTGGGGATGGGGGGCTCATTGTTGATACTTTAATTCATCTGAGATGAGCTCTGTTTACTTCCAGCTAGAGATGCTCCCTTGATGACTCATTTTTCTCAACCAAATAGTTCATCTGTTATTACCACCCAACACATAAGAACTTTGATCGCAGGCTCTGCATGTGGAGTCTTTCTGTGGAATGTGGTCAGACCCTCATTTAAAGCTGAGTTCATCCTCCTTGATTAGGAATATGACCAATTTCTAAATAACAGCCTTGGTCAGTACGCTAGGTGGTCAGGATGACAACACAAGGAATGCGGTGTACGTAAAGACAGCTGTGCAGCAGAGCCATTAAACCTAATCCATAGCTTCTCGTCTTCTCTGCTGTCTGTTTCACTGTGGAGCCTCTGTGAAATAAATGTTGTCATCTGGACCTGTCGTCAAGGGTTCATCATGACTCTCCAGAATGTCAACTTGGACCCCAGATTTCTCTGTTCACAGAGTGAGCCAACGATAACAATAACACCCCTATTCAAAGGGGGGTGCAAAACACACAGCCCATAAAAAACCTTTGTGGCCTATCATCAGTAAGAGAAGAACAACAAATTTCATAAACAAGGATTCTGTGTTTTCTCTTTATGTTTGCAATCCAGCTCTTATTTGCATGGATTTCAATACAAGAAAACTCAGAATGTACCCAAATTTTAATAAATATGGATGGTTTCCTCTTATTCACTGAATAAAATGTTTAACAACTCTATCAAGAAATAACCTCAAGCAAACAGTGGAACACTTTGCAAATCCTTGCACATTTTGATACTGTGTGAAGGAAACAAAATAAATTTATTGTTATGAATGAAATGTATATAAAAAGAAGCAAAGTTAAACATGTTAGAGAAAAACAAATTAAATTATTTCATTACATTTTACTTGCCAGCAAGTGTCTGGTGGTCTAGATTTGGCACATGGGGTCTGGCCTGGCTCTGGCAAAAGAAGCGACAGGAAGCCCCCTCTATGTGGGCCCAACACCTGCAAAGAGGAATTTCAAGATCAGATGCCTGCAAGTTGGGTGGCAGCAAAGGTGGGGGCTTTGGCATGCTAATTAATGGCCACATAATCTGCCTCTAGGGATATGGACTATCACTTCAGTTAGTGGGTAAGGAGCTGGCACTGCTGTGTGAGGTTGAGAGGTACCAGCTAGAAATATATCTGGACTCACCTCTAAGCACCAATCCTGGCCTGGTGTCTTACTATTGTCTATGCCTATACACTGAACAGCAGTTCAAATTACCCATCTTTCTTGGAGTTTATGGATGATGTTCTGAAAGGGGTTCCATCTTTAAGTGGTTTTCCTTAGGGACTTCCCCATATTTAACCACAAGGTGGTTCATAAATGTACTTGGTACCAGCCCATCTTGGGCCAAAGGTTGATGACTGATTTTGTGATTGTGTCATCAGACCTGTGGTGTTAGGTTCCTGTCAAGGACTATGGCAAAAAAACAAAACAAAAACAAACCCAGAAGTGTAGGCTTGTTTTCAAAATTGATGTAAAACTAACCTTTTTCAGACTTTTGTCAGTCACAACGTTTGGTTTGCTTCAACCCAGGAACACTGTATTGGTAGTTTTACAGAATGAGTTCAAGTTTTGACAACTTTATTTCAACTTGCCAAATACTTTAATACTAAGTTATCGTTGTACATTATATCATGTTCATATGATTTTAAAAAAGTATATCTGAGTACTACTACAGACTGGGACATTTTCTGCCAGCAGGACCTGGAGGTATTCACCTCAACAGTACTCGGCTACATCCAGCACTGTGTTAACATCGTCACAGTGGACAGGCACATCTGGATGTTTCCCAACCAGAAGCCCTGGATGAACAAGGAGGTCAGCACTGAACACCAGCACCGGCTCTCCACAAGGCTGCATCCTAAGACCCCTGCTCTACAACCTCTACAACCATGACTTTAGCCCCATCCACCCAAACAATACCATCATAAAATTTGCTGATGATAACACGGTGGTGGGGCTCATCTCTGGAGAAGATGAGACCACGTAAAGAGTGGAGGTGGAACGACTGTCTGTCTGGTGCACCACCAACAACCTCATTTTGAACACCTCCAAGTCCAAGGAACTGATTGCCAACTTTAGGAGGTGTAAACCAGACATTCAGTCCATCATGATAAATGGAGACAGGGTGGAGATGGTACCAAATTTCAGGTTCCTGGGCCCCTACATTAGTGAAGACCTGATCTGAATGCAAACTCCTGAAGAAGGCACAGCAGAGACTGTACTTCCTGAGGAAGAACAACCTGAGAACTGAGCTGTTGGTGTCCTTCTATCGCTGCTCTGTGGAGTCGGTGTTGGGCCATGGCATCTCGCTGTGGTTGTCCAGCTGTACTGCGGCAGAGAGGAAGCAGCTCCAGAGGGTCATAAACACTGCCCAGACACTGATTGGCTGCTCTCTTCCATCTCTGGAGGAGATCAACAGAACCTGCTGCCTCCGAAGAGCCCACAGCATCACCAGGGACCCCTCACACCCCGGCCACCACCTCTTCGAACTCTTACCCTCAGGGAGGCGTTACAGGGCAATAAAGACAAGAACAAACAGACTTAAAAACAATTTCTACCCAAGAGCTATTGTTGCCCTGAACACCACAAATTTTGTTGTGCATTCTTGCACAATGAAAATAAAGGAATTCTGATTCTGATACATTGTGTCGCACTAAAAATATGCTATGCCTTAGCCTTGAGTCCATCCAACAGCCATGTCATCTCACAGCTTTGAATTTTCTATTTTGTATAATTTTTCAGCTATTGGAACTCCTACAGTCTTGGAGGATACACTGCTGCTTTTCTTTTTTAATTCCTGTTGTCCAGATTGGCAGAGCATTGCTTTGCTCACTGCTCTCCCATTTCAGCAGCAACCATGCTGATTCCTTAACTAAAGCCTTATTTTAACATATATCTCCGTGTTTGTGTCTGACGTGGAGTTAACTTTGAATTATAAATTTATTTTGTCAATTATCGTTTTAACTTGTATTTTTGGTTCCTTTTTTATCCAACCTGAACGCTGAAGGCAGAGGGCCTCTGGGTGACGGTTCCACCATTTTGTGTGCGTGTATGTGTGTGTGTGTCTGAGAAAGACAAAGAGAAAGAGAGAAGAGGCAGGTTTCCTTCACAGTCAAATGCATGAGTGCCTGGGGTGATTCGTGAACTTTTGGGTCCCCCCAAATATAGTACAAACAGTGAGTTTAAGGGACAAAGCACTGAAATGACTATTCCATACCCCCATATCGTGACAATTTGAAAACGTAAATGCAGCTTGGTGATGTATAAAAGCAGTCCTTTAATCTGACAGTATGAAGGTCTACAAAAACAAACTGAACTATATATTCAGTTGATAATTACTCCAGATCCTGAAATATGTGTCCTTTTAGAACGACATATATTATCTTCTAAATATTAACTTACTCTACTCTTAATGGAAAATTTGCAGTGGCAGTTTTCTGCAGACAGCTGATTTTAAAGACTCATTAAAAACATTTCACATTACCTTTATTTGAAGGTAATAACCACAGTCTGAGTCTTTTTCTTCAGAGTTGTCAGGTCAGCGGAGAAAATTATCGGGACCTCATTCCCATCCGTTCAAGAACTCCACTGTTTGAGTTGCCGAGCCGTTCTAATCAGATCATGAACGATTTCACACACCCTGCACATAGGTTGTGTGAACCTCTACGCTCTGGAAAACGTCACAGCAGCATGCACTGCAGAACAACCAGTTTGACCAGGAATTTCTTCCCTCAGGCCATCAGAACACTAAACTCTGGTAAATAACTGTATGTTCTATACACATATACGTCCTGATAAAATATCTTTTAATTCAGCTGAACTTTTTAGATTTATGTCTTCCTGACTGTGATTTTTCAAAACAATAAATAAACAGATTGTTCTTTTTGTTTGCTTGTTTTTTGCCACAACAAAAGGGGACAGAACTAAAACTACTAGTCTGGATAGTGCTTTTCATTTCACCACGCTGACTTTTCATATTTTGCCATTTTAGTCATGCTATGCCTTTTTCAGCAGTTAAAAGAAAGCATGTCATGAAATTTTTATTATGACCATCTGTTGCTTTGTTCCTGGTCAGGAGACATTTCAAATCCCCATATTTCATTAACTTTTAATTTCTAATTAGTTAATGCCTTTATTTTCTATTGGAATATAAATAAGATATATAATCTCTCTCTTTCTAAGCAAAATGCAGTCAGAAAACTGTATCCATTCAAGACACTGAATAGCGAAGTGTGATTTGTCACTCCAGGGAATGTGTGTCCAGCGCTCTATAGTCCAGTGCTGGTATGATTTACACCACACCGTTTTGATGATGTCAGGCTTGAATGCAGCTGCTCAGCCATGGAAAAATCATACCTCGAATCGCTCCATGGACTGTTCTTGAGATAATCTAAAGCCATGGAAAGTTAAGTTTGTTGTTATTGTCTCTGCAGAAGGATGGTGACTTCGGTGAACCTCAGCATTTGCTGACACTTATTCTTAGATTTTTTTTTTTTACCCCCATGGCTGAGTTGCTGTTGTTTCTTTAAGCTGCAACATTGTTATATCTCTTGCAAAATTGACTGTGTAATGTTTAGTACCGAGAAAATTTCATGACATGACTTGCACAGGAGTTGCATAAGTTCTATTCTGTCCAGGCACCACACTGGAATTTACTGAGCTCCTGAGACCTATCCTTTCATAATTGTTTGTAGAACTTCATGACTGAGTTTTAGACACCTGGAATGTATTGGAACACCTGGATTTAATCATTTAAATAGGTGACTCAATACGTCTGGCAATATAATGTAAAAATAATTTTTTTTTCTTTTACAAATCTGTAAACTATATTATTTCTGTATTCACAGCCCTTCTTAGCAACACAATTCTTTGCCTGTTGCACCAATAGAATGGCTTATAAATTGTCACTGTTAATAGAGAATAAGATGATTTTTTTCTAATTTTCTCATAAAAAACTGAGAAAACTTATCAACTGAGGAAGATACTTGAACACTGCACAACCAGAGCTGCATTTTATAAGTTTACACAGAAAACACCAAAAAACAAGACAACAGAAAGAAAACAAAACTTTACTGAAACAAAGCTCATCTGTTGTTTTTTTGTTTCATAAATATGAACCCAATGAACTCCAAAGAAGCACTGTATGGAATGTAGTGGTGTGAGCCAACAAGAAAAGATTTAAAATCAATTAAAATTAGGTAAACTTAAGAGAGTTAGACACAAAATGTGTACTTCCATAAGAAACTGTCCTAGTTAAAGTAAACTAATGCATCTATTGGTTTGTTCCTACTTTAAAAAGATGCTGTTTTTAATGCAGAACCAGCCTGTCTGCTGCACTTGTGCTGTAGGACTCACTATGGTGGTAAATAAAAACAGATACTGTTGATTTCTAAATAAGTAATCTATGGCTGGAGGTGAGGAGCTTTGTTATCATGAATCAAATGAAAAACACACTTGCACTTCCTCAGACCTGGTTTCAACCATTGGACTGAAAGTGATAGCTTCACAGCCTTTCTTTGTAGATTTCATAGTAAACATGAAGTCCATTTTTACGCCATTTACATTCAGCCAGCCCTTCAACAAAGGCTTCTTTCGCTTCTTACAAGCGGAGCATTTGTCCACAGAGATTTCTTCCTACCAGACACAATCTTCACTTTAACAGGAGAAATTAAATCGATGATGTCTGAAATCTTAGAATGGAAATGATCCACTAACTCATCTACTGGATTACATGATAATATTGGGGTCGAGGAGCAGATTTGATTAAAAGTCTCAGTTGTGTTGTCCGTAAAAGAATGTTTTGTAATAATATGTTTTAGTAAGCGAGACTGTAAAAGAGATTGAACTTTCAGAAACAACAGAAAAGTGATCAGACAGAGTAACATCAATTACAAAGACCTTGGAGATATTTAGACCCTTGCTGATAATCAAATCCAGAGTATGTCCTCGATTATGTGTTGGCTGTTTAACATGTTGAGTCAAACCAAAGTTTTGAAGTACATCATTCAGTTTTTTTGCCTCTCTATCTATTGGGTTGTCAGCATGAATGTTACTGTCTAACATCATTATTAAACAGTCATAATCAATGCATATCATAGACAACACCTAACTAAAGTCATTGAAAAACATTTGCCATATATTTTGGGGTATTGTATAGAGTTAGTGTCAGAGTTCCTTTGTGGCCTTTTACCTCAAAGCTTTTTACAGTTTAGTGAATCATGAAATATTGTTGCAAGCCCTCCACTCCTCTTATTCTTTCTATTCTCACTTTAAAAATTTTAATTATGAGGTGCTGATTCAATTAGCACAGGTGTTTCATTGTTGTCATCCAACCATGTTTCGGTAAGAAACATAACATCAATATTATTCTCAGTAATGAAGTAATTAAAAGTGCTTTTGCAGATAGTGATCTTATATTTAGCAGAGCCAGTTTAAGTGGCTTGCGGGTAGATAATTCTGCAGTTTGAGGTTGCTTAAAACAGGGGATTAATCTGAGATGATTTTTCCTTGCTATATCTCTATTAGTAATTCTGACTGGGATGCTCCTGTATCTTATCGCCAGGGGGGCAGAAGATTTCTGGAGGAGGACAGGTGTACAACTAATGTCTGCCCTGGGGGGGGGGGCTCCCTCCCCTCTCAGCTCCATTTCTAGCTGGAGTCCTGGGAGATCGCTGCTTATCAGTTTGTTTTGGAACACTGTGCATCTGCTGGGTTTGTGCTCGTCCTTCTACAATCTTTGCTGGGGCAGTGATGTCATTGTTTACATTGTCCTGTGTTTCGACAGATAGCCTTCTGTTAACAACATTGAAAATATTGGCAGTGAAGGCTTTTTCCCCATCTTTATTTAGGCCGACTCCGTCTTGTCTGAAGAGATGACAGCGCTCCCAGAAAATCTTGTGATTGTCAATGAAGTTCACGGATTTGGAAAAGCATTGTTTATAATTAACAGATGGCTTATTAAACAGTCTGCTGTAATTCTCATCTCCACATCCAGCTTTCGGTATTGGTCCACTGATAAACACCTTCATTTTCAGATTTCCAGCTGTGCTTAGAAGATGACTAAAGTCATTTTTCAGAATTTCAGGTTTTTGCTTGGCCAAGTCATTAGATCCAGTGTGAATAATTCTCAATGCTCGGCTGATCAGTGGTTAATGTTACATCTGACACAGTATCATTTGGGAAGCAGATTACCTTCATTCTCTTTGTGCTACAAAGACAATCAATTCCATTTACTGCTGAATCCCCGACAATAAGAACTTTTGGCATTAATTTTGGTTTCTGGGTCACTTTAGGAAGTGGTTGTGTTGGTCTTGTCTCATACCTCTTGTTGATGTTTGAAGGAGAGGTGTCCATCGTAGGCTCCTGCTGCAGAGCAGAAAACCTGTTTTTCAGTGGAATTCCAACGGAGTTTAGTGGGTTTCCAGCTGGAGACATGACGGGATGCGTTACAGCTCGAGCTGGCTGATAAGTCCTTGGCACCAGAGTCAAGGAAGGTAGAATCATGTCAGCTTCAGCTTCTTGTTGTCTTTTCTTTGGTGCTGGTGTTGACGAGGGGATGTTTCGGCTCAGTGCTGGCCCCGCTGTATCATCTATGTGAGGGGTCCGTGCTGTTAGATGTCTAGTCAGATCCAAAGGATGAGATTCATTTTTCAGCTTAGCTCCAACACAGTTCCAGGTGGATGAGCTGCTTGCTCAAGTGCTCGGAGGATGTTTGTTGTTCTGAGGCATTGGTAGAGTTGTTTCATTTCCAGAGCCTGCGTTGATCTTGACATTTACCTCCAGTAGAGAAACCCTTAGTTCTACCGACTGAAGTCCCTTGTGTGACCAGAGGCATCTTGCTTTTGCCTATCTTGGAGGTAGAAAAACAATAGGGCAAAAAGTAAAATAAAATTAAAAATACACATCCTTAAGTCTGAAGTAATGCAGTTATGAGACAATGTAAGAGTAACTATAAAAACTGGGTATATTAAAAAAATGTAACCGGTAAAACTATTAAATTAGGACGAGAGAGAGCAGGACAGAATGTTCCTCCTTCCAAGGCTGATTGGACATGGTGTCACTGGGCTCTGATCCATTTCCCAGATGGGTTTTGCTGCAGGTTTAAACCCACAACCCACACTTGGTTAGAATTATCAAAACTATTTCTAAATATTACAATAATGAGAAAAAGAAAACATCAGAGATTAACCTGAAACAAGAGAAGTTTGGTCTGACTCAACTTCAGACAGTGAGAAAAAAAAGGGAAATGTCTTTTTATTTAGTGTATTTAAACTTATGGTTTCAACTTTACATAAAGTTGGTTTTCAAATGTTGATTTCATTATTCAGAGAAAAGCACTTACCCAAACCAACCTGGCTCTATTTAAAATGGCAATTATCCCCTAAACCTTATAACTTCCACGATTGACAGAAACAGCCCTCATGTGTTTTGGAATGAGTGATGAGGCTTTTCCATCACTGTGGTGGAATTTTGCCTTACTCTGGTTTTCAGAATTATGTTAAATCAGTCACTGAGTACATTTTTTTTTTTTTTACCACGAATGGCCTGTTTAAAGTTATCCCACTGCATCTCAGATTCAAATCCGCAGTTTGACTAGACCTCTTTAAAACTTTTCCACCATAGAAACTTAGACTCATTGGTGTGCTTGGCTTGTCCTGCTTCATAACCCAATTGAGTTTGAGCTTAAGGTCCATAACCAGACAGATGGACACAAAAGTCTCTAAGCGTGACCAAGGCTGAGAAATATTTGCCCTTTGAGAAGTTTGCATTGAGTTTGTGTGAGCCAAGCAAGCAGTGTGGCTTTTATACTTCAGTGGAGAAAAGGAAGCTTTTGCAATAGTGCTAAGATAGTTTTCACTGTACATATTAATACATATTAAGGTATATTAGTTGTTTAAACTATTAAAATAGGAAGTTGTGTTTTTAACGGGGGTCTCAGGTATTCACCGATTTCTGCTATTCACACTTGGTTGTGGTCCCTAAACCCTGCTAATACCAGGGGTGCCCTGAAGTGTGCCCACTGTCAAGCATGGTGGTGGAAGTATCATACTGAAGGTATGTTTTGCTAGCAGTAATACTGGTGCTTTGCATAAAGTGACTGAAACAAGCAGATATTAAGCTCCAGAATGTTGATCTCAACTGTACTGGAGGTTTAGGGACTGAGCTGCTTTAAATGAACTTTACAAATTCTGCCAAGTAGAGTTGGCAAATATCAAGCAAGAATTATGGCAAAACCTTGCTAGTGGTTACAAAAACTGTGTGGTTTGTCTAAAAACATGCTAAGGGACATTTTAAAAAAGTTAACATATTGACCGCTGAGCCATAGCAATCTACTCTTCTTAAAAGGTTGCCTTCAGGTCACTGAGATTCTAGGGTGCCTAATTTCAACTCTCCACATGACAACTCAGTTGATTTCAAACTTCCTCCATTAGATTCAGGTCTGAGGAAGATGCAAAACACCATCTGGGCAACCTGAGCCTTCAGCTGTCATTCCATAGATGCACAGACCTCCATGAGCAGTGATTTGGGATTTAAAAAGTACCTTGCTTTACCAAAAATGTAAATACTTCTTGGTCATTTAGACAGTGTATTATTAAAAGCACCAAATTATTATGACATTCAAAATTATGATGGACGTTACCTTCTGGCCAACTCTACAGATGCAGACATTCACACAAAATGTCACCCATTAGTTCTAAAAGATCTTTATTATCAACATTTTTTTTTTTTTTAAAAAAGGAAAAATAATTATTTCTTACTGTAAATGAGAGAAATATACCCAAGAAAGTCTGATACATAACATTTATTAAAATCAACAAAAATAAAATCAAGCAAAAGTTTAAGTGTGAAAACACCCCCTCTAGTGGTTAAAATTAGACGTAAGAAAATAAATTCTATTCAAACCTGCATCATTTGATTATCCTCCAGTTCAGATCCAGTCATTTAAATTTTGCTAACCAATATGGCAAATATGATTAAACAAAAAAAGAAAAAAAATTAAGGCATGGCTGTGATGTCAACATTTGGATTTGTGAGTATTTTTACAGCATCAAATCAACCTATCAGTAATAATGTGCCGTGTTGCATGTTTCATGAAATGTGCAAATAGATCAACACTGAAGGGCTGCAGAGCTGCAATTTAAGTTGAGCTATATATGTAATATCGTTGCTGTTTCTGTTGTATTTTAAAGCTGAAGATGAAATGTTAACAGTTTCCTGTATTTGTAAATGGAAAATAAGAATCTGATGGGTTACAAATCTATGCTGTTTCATAAATGACAGGATGCACCAAATCCAACAATATGTCAAATATAATGAACCTGGAGATCACTTGGACTTAAACCTCCATGCAACTCCTTTACAATTTTTATACAATAAATAGAAAACCTTATTTTTAATATCAGGGATATAGCAGTGTTAATGCCATCTAGATTGGCAACTGGTGGAGCCAGTGAAGCTAATCTGAAAATACATTCAACCTCAGGTAAAGTTCCTGTAACTCCACCTTCTCTGTTAGATTGCCTACACGTGGTTTCACAAGAGGTAACGTGGAAAGAGGAGGAAGACCAAAATCACACGGTGGCCGTCTTCGGGATTTCTTGAGCATCCGTTAGATTCAGTTTCTGGCTGGAGGAGCAGGGTCAAGTTAAGGAACAGGTCCTAAAACACTTGTCTTCCTTTCACCTTGTTCAGACCTAGGGTTAGGGTTAGCAAGCTGACTGATTCAGATGAAACTACATTTGCTGTACATTTTTCATCATAAAATCTCTGATGTTATATTAGCATAAATTCTATTTGATCACTTAAGCCACAAGTACCCACGATAGATATATTATTTGTTATGCGAATTTTGAGCAAACTTTTAAAATGTCGCAAAAAAGAAAAAGAAAAGCGAAAGAAGAGAAAATGCTAATTAGCCGTGTTTCCATCTGGTTTGGAGTGAATCAACCAGGCAACGCAAAGTGCAATTTCCCCAGATGTTGACGCATGCACACATGTAATAAACAGTAAGTAAAGGTTGCAAACGAGCATGGACCACACATCTCAGAGAAATGGAGAGGTTTTCAGGAATGTGCTGCTATTGGGTAAGTTTGTAATTGTTCTGTCATATCGGCTAGTATTGGCGATGTTCCATGCTGTCCAGAGACGCAGAGAAAGAAATGCAATTCTAATGGTTGGGGTAAATGTTTGCTATGTCAGAACTTATTTGGTGAAAGTGTTTCCATCTCCCCTTTAGGGCATTAACTCTTTTTCAGAAAAGCCAAAAATCAAAATCAAATGAGCATAAAAAAATATTTTTGCAAAATTCAGGAAGTTATTTTGCATTTTGCCATTTCAATCAAGCTTGTCTAACGCAATACATCAAAAGAGGACGAGCAAACTGTTTCTCTTTATAGCCAGTTTATCCAAGCATTGATTTTCTGATTCGGGACTGGGTTTCTTGGTCACACAAGGACTCTCTCCTTGTTCCACCCTACGCACAGCTTCCTGAGCAAAGCGAGAGCCCTGTCTACACAGTACAAACATGTTCTATGCCACACAATGACATGTAAACAAAATCCCAACGATTGGTGGGACGCGTGGTGACGTAACCTGTCTCTGCCTGTTATGGACTCGACACACAGGGAGCGACAAATGACAGCGACAGGCCAAAGTCTTCGCCACCTGGGGTGAAACACAACACAAGGGTATGCGAAAGCCACGGCACTGACAAAACCTGAACATTTTTCAACTTTCTTGTGTCATGTCACAAGTCCGCGCATGCCTGAATTTTGACAGTCGCTTGGATGGAGGCTTGCCTTGGAGGAGGGCAAGCGATTGTCACCTAATCACGCAAGTTCCATAGGAAATTAACGGAGGGAACGACGTCGCCTCCCTTATGTCGACTCCTCTAGATAGTTATTGACGCAATTGTATTATGATTTAGGATAGGTCAGCCACCTTTCAGACAAACACACAGAGAGAAGAATTCCCTATACTCTGTGTGTCTAAATTTATGTCTGATAAGTTGATCCTCACCAGCAAATTGTATTCACATCCTGACGCAAGTATCCAGAACCCCCTTCTTAAAAGAGCATTTTTTCCTCGCCAGCAAAACCCAGACAACCTTAGTGACACTTGCCAACACATTGTTTGGGATCCTAAGGCGTTCACTGAACCAAGAGAGAAATATAGTCCCTCTAGCAGGTTCTGGGTCTCCTCCCAGGAAACCCCCAAAGTGGGGTGTCTAGGAAGCATCCTGATCAGATACTTGAACCAACTCAAGTGACTCCTTTCAATAAAATGAAGAGTTTTGGGTATTTTTGCTCTTTCTTCACCTCAGCAGACCACTTCCTCCAGCCTGCCACCACGCCTAAACAAGACACATAGCTATCTGTTTCAGATCATCCATTCATTCCATGAGTTCCCGTGATTCGGCTTTTCCTGCAGGTCGTCTGACGGAAACCGTTCTCATGTCATTTTCAAGACATTCTCTGTTTAGGGTGTGCACAACACGGATGTTAAGTTCTGGTCATAACAAACCCCATCTCCTTAAAATCCTTCAAAAAGCAAGAATAAAAACAACTTTGAGAATTTTTCATGTCAAAAGGATACATGGAAGAACTGAGCTCCTCAAGCTGTGGAGACAAACAATATTTCTGATTTTACATTATGAATATTGTGAAACTGAGAGATTTGCATTTGCTGATGACTGAGTAAGTAATTCTGTACAAGGGACACCTGAGAGGCGATACATCAGTATCTAGAGTAATTTGATCGTTACATCAGTAATAATTCAGGTGCTCAACACCACTGCTCAAAAGTTTGGAATCAAGTTGAAATGTTCTTGTTTTCCACTGAAACATGCTTTAAATTAGTAGAAAAGACATCTAATGAACAGAACATGCAAAAAGTTAAAAACGTAAACTGTTATGGATATTAGTAAATGGACCCCCAGTATTTGCGGGGGGGGGGGGGGGGTAAGGACCACAGAAACCCAAGAATACTTGAGACCCTATCTAAAAACTCTTATAAATGCCTATTTTAAGAGTTCAAGCACCAAATATACCTTATTATTCATTAATACGCACAGTGGAAACCATCTTGGGCCCACCACAGAAGCTAATATCTACAAACTTCTATATCTCGGCTATTGGGGGTACAGCCAGTCAGCGCTCAGGAAGATAAATAGCACTAACAGGCTGTTTAGGCTGCTTTACAAACGCCAGCCATTAGTGTCAAGTAGCATTGCGCCTAGATATTCAATGTTCTCAAGATGCATTTTCTTTCCAATATTTTAGATATGCTCTATGAAACTACCTGCAATTAGTAAATTAATAAATAATTAAGAGTTAAGCTCCACAGAATAATCCACGAATAGACAGATTTTTCACAAATAATTTGAAGTTACATTCCACAGAAAAATCTGCTGCTACTAATTCATGAATAGGTGGGGGCCCACTGTTTGACTTTTTCTTGATGATTCTGCAGTGTGGCTACCATTACAGCTCCCAGTTTAAAAAACAAACAGACAAATTTTTTTAAAAAGCGTGAGGTACCTTTGTCTTAAACCACACACACTCAGATATTAGCTCTCTCACACAGTGAACTGGGGCCTTCTGCTCTGCATCAGCCCTTGTTAGAGCCAGTTTATGCCAGCCTATGTAAGAAGTAGTTAACAGGATTGTCAGAAATTGCAAAATTCCTCGCAATTTCCTTGGAAAACCACAGTGATCCCAAACTTTTAAGCAGTAACGCAGTCATTTAGAGATATTTCTAACAGTAAAACTAGATGCACTGAGTTTTAGCTGTTTAATATCCAAACTGAGGGGTTTTAAAAAGTAAGCAGTCTTACATTAAGAAGCAGCTTGTCCATGTTGGTGTCAGAGGCCATTTTCCGCAGATCCTCAGGCATTTCGTCGACCTCACCGTAAAGGTCAAAGTGCAAGCGTGCCAGCTTCTCCTGCATCTCTCTGATGTGCTCAATCTGATCAATAGAGCACTCATTGCCTAAGACAGCAGATTACAGCACAATAACATATTTGTATCAAAACATAAGCAATGCTTGTTTCCACTGAGCTCCATATTACCAAAGGCCTGTAATTTCCCTGAGTGGAAGTCGTTGAGCAGGCTGAGCAGGCCCTTCTCCATCTCCTGCACATCCGAGACATCAGTCAGAAAGGAGTGCTGGACGATGGGTGCTGCCTGCCCCTGGTTCTTACTGCCTCCCAAACCCTGTGGATATTTCACTTTATTATCCCTTACTCCCCTGCAAAACATAATATTAAGAATAAAACATACATTGGCATTAATAGTGAAATCTATTTTTTCTTATTTCAAGGAATGAAACGATGGAAGACGACCTCCTGTTCTTAGTTTTTTGGCCGGGCATGCTCCCCGTGTTGTGGCTGTAGCCGACATGCCTTCCCCCGGAGGAAGTGCTGTTCTTTCGGCCTAAGCCTCCGGTCTGAGCCGCTGAGTTGATGGGGGTCCGGGTACTCTTGCGCTTTAGCTTCCGATCCTCCATAACGTCATGTTACGTTGTCTCTTAGCAGCCGTGGCTAACACCAACAGACACGGGCAACAGCAAACAGTTGGCTGAGCCAAACTAACAGATAATAGGTTAGCTTAACTCCTAGCTACTCTGCTAGCTCCGTATTTACAGGCGTAACATTTAAGCTACAGCTTAAAAACTAACGCCGAAAAACACTCCCAGATACAACAGCAACAGAAATGTACGGAAATAAATTGACGCTATGTAAAAAGAACTAAAACAACTGCTAAATATTTAAACATTTCCAAACAACCTTGCAGGCTAACTGACTAGCTCACAGCTGTAAATTGTGAAACTTCCTGTTTGGACGCTGCGTACTCGATCAGGCTGCATTCCAATTCTTTGACGGATCATTCTTTGCGTAAATCTATCATGTGTTTAAACACACTACATACGTTTTGAAATAAAATAAAATTAAATAAATAAATAAATAAATAAATAAATAAATAAATAAATAAATAAATAAATAAATAAAATAAAAGTCATTAAATTTTGATATTATTAAGTTAAAAAGCAAGTTTACAACACTTGTTTAGCCAAAACATTTTTGAAGCTAAATGTTGGTTCTCAACCACAATGGAAAGAGTCCAGCAGGACGAAGTTGAATGCAGCCCAATAATCAGTTCCATTATGAAACTGTTTACATATGCCCAAGTAAAATTTGGAAAGGGTTTAATGCTTTTTTTGGGTTTTTTTTTTTCATTTGTTTGATTTGAATGTATCCCTTTTTGTATAACTATTGTTGATATAAAGTTAATAAATAATAATAAAAAAAATTTTTTTGAACATATAAAATTTCGTTTAAATAGTGAAAGTCATATGTGGAGTATTTTTGTTCATTTTTATGATTATGGCATACAGCAAATGAAAATGTTAAAATATTAAAATGTACATAAGGAAAAAAAATAGATTTTTAATACAGAAATGTTATGACCTTCACAACCATGGCCGATGACTTGACAGCAGTTATTGACACTGGTGCTTTGGGAACCTACCTCTCCCCAACCAATCAAAATGCAGGAAGTTATCTAAGATTCTAAAAGAGGAAGCTCCTCATTGACTGCACATGCAGTTGTAGTGAGGTTGTTCAGGATGTAACTGACAGTTAAGTTATGTATCTTTTTTAAATCCGGTGCTGTGCACTCTCTTTTGAATGCCGCCCTGGGCAACTGCCCATTTCGAAAACCCTTCACTGAATGACACCCTCTGTGAGCAGGATAAGCCACAAATGGTCAGAGTGCTGTATCCAGGCACAGTAATGGGAAGTTTAGTTAAAGAAAAAACTGTAAAAAGGTGCACAAGCAACACAAATAAATCCAGAATTTGGTGGAGACTCAGTGCGCATGGACTGCAGCTGGTGTCAAACACAACATCAGAACTGGCTTAGAGAAAGAAGTGGACTGTTGCTCAGTGGTTCAAAGTATTTTATTATGAAAGTAAATGTTGCATTTTAATTTGAGATCAAGCTCCCAGATGAGGAAGAGTAGAGAAGGTCTTCCTCCAGACAGGATGGATTGAATCTACTGAAATAACATCTTCAAGTTATATTCTGATTAATTGTTATATATATTTTTTTCAATTCTTTTTATTACTGTGACCAACAAAACTAGAGAAATGTGCCAAGAATCCACTTTTTATAGAACGTGTAGCAATTCCAATATTAGAATGCAGGGCTGTTCAGACACCACTAGGGGGCGACACACGAACATCTAATACTAATTCCTAATTCCTCCTTTCTGTAAGAAGAACTAAGAGATGACAAAAAATAAGAAGTAATTGTAATAATTAAGCAATCAAATTTAAAGTGTGTTTTTAAAAAATACAAAATAGAAAATAAGTTGAAAAGAAATCAGATTTCAAAGCACTGATTTAGTTGCAATATACAGCTTGAATTTTTCACATTTTGTTACGTTACAACGACAAACTCCACTGTGTTTCAGTAGGATTTGACGTGATTTACCAACATCAGAAAACCATGTCACAACAACCCTACACATATGACCAGGGCTACAGAGGTTTAGATCAGGGGTGTCCAAAGTGAGGCTCGGGGGCCATTTGCAGCCCCTGGACTGATTATCACCCATTTAGACAAAGAGACAAAGTACCGACTATCACAGAATCAGTTGTAGCGTGGAGCTCAAAACCTGGACTTTCAGATGGCCAAGCAAGAGAAAATAGTTAAGGATTTCCAACATAAGTCTAAACTTCATGTTTTTATTCTCTAAGTACATTACAGTCTTAGAAACATGAGTTTGAAAGAAACCAAGTCTTAGTTATACTTTCAACATCAGTCTGAGGAATGTTTGCCTTTGTCCACTGAAGAAATTGACTTTCCACTTCTTCACTCTCACTCATTCATTGGATCAAAGTTCTGCTTCTGCTTGAACTTTTTGAACAGATGGTTTCATATTTCACTCGAACATTTTCTGATACACCACGGAATTCATGGTGAACTCCAGATCCTGCTCAAGCAAAACATCTCCAAACCATGATACTTGTGCCGTCTCTTTCTGATTGTACTGACAGTAGGTCCGGTGAGTCCATTTTAGTGTTTCTGGAGATTTCTTTTAGCATCTTGCGGTCTGCTTTCAGGGCGAACTTGCTTTAGCTGCCAGAACTTGGAACACTGGTAGTTCTCCACCATTTTCAGACCATTTCCCATAGTTTAATGCTGATTTCAGTTTCTGATTGATCAATCTCATGAATTGCAACAACCTTCTTTCTGAAGGCCTCAGGGAGCTTTGGATTTCACCATGGTGAGCACTCTCACTTCTACAGTCAGAAGCACTAAACCAGATGTCTGTGGTTTGAACAGGACAAACCTTTAAAATGAAAGTTGGTTTCCTTAACAGAAATTGCATTTTTAGTACATTTTTCAAACAATTTTTTAATTTTCTCTTCATATTTTGTTTATTTCTTTTACAATAATGTCTTAGTACTAAGATGTGTATGCAATATCCATGCATCCAAAGGTGTAAAGCAGTGGTGTCCAAACTTTTGGCATAAGGGACAAAATTGTTAAGTTGAAAGCACATGGGGTCATAGAAATGTTATATTTTTATAACATTTTTTGTGCCTTTTTTATTTTATCTGTTCAATAATAAACAAAAAAAGGACAATTTATTGAAATCAACAAAATTGTCAGTCAGTTTTTTTTGTAGAAAACGGATCAGTAAATCATGTAGATACAAAAAACATAAAAAAGGTCTTGCAAGATTGTATTAGTAGCAGACAGGCCCACAGTTTCTACATATTTTAGGTTGATTTTTTTTGTTATTTGGGCTGCAAGATTTGCTTTTGAGAAAAACCAGGTGGTTCGAATTAAGACAAATGCAAAAACTTTATTATTATTATTATTAACATATTTTTAAGATGTTAAAAAAAGAAATAAAATTGCACTAAAAGGTGAGCAAGCGTCCGTCTGCATGAACCAGCTATGCTCACAGGTCAGATTTGCGCCATCGTTTGACCCCCGGGCTGCACATTGGACACCCCTGGCGTAGACGGAATTCTTTTCCACAAACATGATTTTTAAGGTCTGGAATAAATACATGCAGACTGGATTCTTGCTTTCATATGTTGCTCGTTGTCAGGGATCGAAGCAGAAAATCTAAATGTGACAGCTTTTTGTGGGTTGAAAAGAACTTTCGTATCAAAATCCACAGCTGGGTTCATGCAAAGGCCTCCAGGCTCCTTTTAATTGAG
This sequence comes from Anableps anableps, assembly GCA_014839685.1. Classification (NCBI taxonomy): domain Eukaryota; kingdom Metazoa; phylum Chordata; class Actinopteri; order Cyprinodontiformes; family Anablepidae; genus Anableps; species Anableps anableps. The sequence goes on from CM026088.1 coordinate 16,088,187, forward strand.
CAAAAAGGCTTTAAATATCAAAATAAGTCCAAATATTGTAGCACAAATATTTTTTCGCTATTCTTTGAATTAAAAACAATGACTTCTTTACTAAAAATTGGTAAAAAGCTCCCAGATTTCCTGCTGAACACAGGCGGATGTCGGTAGTTTATTTCCCTGGTTTTTCCCGCTGAGTGAGGCGAACCAAGATAAAATGTTACAGATGAAAACATTTAGACCGTCGCCTCCATACAGCCATTAACTTGCCAAAAACACACACATGCACACACACCTTCCTCTCATCAGTAATTGCAGTGTAGGTGCTGTTTGGAGAGCTCGCTCCTGCTCCTGCTACTTCCAGCCAGTTCATTCTTTTCTCGTGTGCATGGTTGCTTTAATGATGCATTTGGACTGGAAACGAACAACAACATGTTTAATTACACGGCTCGCTTTTCTGCTCCGCTGATGTAGAATTATCTCTGCATTTTTCAAAAGCCATGGAATAAAACCTGGATCTTTTATCCACAGTCTGCTTAGTTTCAAGCAGGAAATCAGAAGACTGAACTGCAGATTTGAGTCGTAATCAGTGCAAGAAAACGTCAAATCAGTCAGGAATGAAAGTCGGGAAGCACGCCCTCAGTGGCCTTCCACCTACATGCTCCAGCTGCATGTGTAGGTGTCTTTGGAATGATGAGAATTTACACTTAAATTCAATGTTCTTCTGTTAAAAATGAAAGTATATTTTGAGTATTAGCTTGTGTTTGTCCCCCTCAAATGGGAGTGAAAAGACAAACATCGTGAAAAGAGAGTTTCTTTTAAGAAATATGACTAAATCTGGTTGAAACTGGAAATTTTACATGCAAGTGGGACTGGGATCTTTTCACTGCAGGTAAAAATATGACTAAAGAAAAAGTGATAATCTCTTTGCACTGAAAATAATTTGAGTTGTACATTTACATGCACATCTGACCGGGTGTTTTAGGTGGCTTTGTTGTGGTGTTACTAGTACTCTGGTGCCAACAGATATAAAAAATCCAGGAAATGTGCTTCTGTTTTTTGCTCCGGTTCTGCAAAAAAATCTCAATACAGATTTTAAAAATGTAACTTAAAAAAACAGAAAAAAGCTTTTTAAAAAATTTCAGTTTATTAAATAACAAGAAACTTTACTGGTCATATTGTGGTTTATCCCTTTTTTAAAAAAAAAAATCATCAAAATGAAATATTATTGTGTCTATCTGTGCATCTTCATTTATTTCAATTCATATTGAATTCATAGATATTTTCTTTACCCCAAAGGGAAATTAAATGTTGTTGTAACTCATATCATCCAAGTATCTTCAGATAGTCGAGGATGGTGATGCTGTGGGAAGGAAGGATCTCCAGAAGCAGTCAGTCTTGGAATGAATCTGAACAAGCCTCTGACTGCAGACACTATTCATCATGACTATCATGACATGCTAACAGCTCAATATTCGGGCAGCAGAGACAATATTCCATGTAACATGTTCTGAAAGACACCATCAGTTGTAGGCAAGCGCTGCTAATCCACCTCATCTGCTTTTGCCGCTCCTCTTTAACTCTCTGTCTGGTGTCTGGGATATGATCCTCACCCATTTCAGCTTCCTTCTCTCTTTGTTCTTTGCCTTTTCATTGTAGTCACCAGTTTCTTCATTTTGTTTTTTTGTTTGTTTTTCTTTTACATCTGTTTTTATTTTCAGTGGACTCTTTTTTTCTTGTAAAGTGTCCTTGGGTGTCTTGAAAGGCGCTAACAAATAAAAAGCATTATTATTTTTATTGTTTGGTCCTCCTTTTAATAATAAGCAGGAGTATAATTGGAATTTGAGACTGTGTTAAGGAATGTTTCAAAAACTTAAAAATAATGTTCCATAAACAAATAATCTTGCAGATTTTCATATTTTTCCCAGTACAGTGAGTGAGACAGTCAAGCGATCCAATGAAATGAATTAAATTTAGCAACAGCAGATGGAACAAGGGCCAGCAGTTTTTTTCTGGGGATTAATTATGATGTGACACAGATGCTCAGTTCTCTTAGCCATTCTTCAAAATGGGAAACACGGGAAAACATGCCGTTCAGTTGATTGTGCAAACAGGGAAGCTCCTTTTATGCCTAACAAGGAAGGCCGCTGTATATTAGCTGGTTTTGACGGCGATCAGGGGTGTCTAAAGTGTGCCCCAGGGGCCATTCGGGGACCTTTTGTTCGGCCCCTGATCACAAGTCAAGAATGGCAAAAAATTTGGCCAACAAAATAGAAAACAATTTGTGACCCCAAAAATTGGAAATTGTCTATTTTTTTTACAGTCTGAAGCCCTTTTTATGTTTTGGAACTTTAATGATATACAGATTTAATTAAAGTAGGTAAAGCAAAAAACAAAACAAAAAAACCCACAATTTTTTTGGTAATTTTAAGCGAATGAATTTTGTGGCCCACCACTAGTTTAAAACTGCCAGTTTTGGCCCCTGTGCCAGAAAGTTTGGACAACACTGACTTAGAAAGTGGTCAATATTCCATATCTGAGAAAGCAAAAACGAAACATTAAGGTTTTGAAAATAAAGTGAACCATAAAGCAAAAGAAACATTTGACTGGCTGCCTTTCCAACCATGTAGTCATCTCCTCTTCAACTTTTGTCTCCCTTTCATTCACTTCCCTGACTCCTCTTTCTCCTCTCCTCTCCCAGCGGCCTCCTCCTGTCCTCCTCTCGCCACTCTGTAGAGGGTCCAAGTGACATTTGGCTGTCCCCTGCCTCGAGGGGGTCCAGGAGATGCAGACGTTTTTGGCAGGCAGGCATAGGGAAGCCTAGGGGTCCTGACAGGGGACTCCTGGACTAAGAAGAGAAAAAAAAAGACCCCAACAGTGAACATTATAAACTGCACCCGCAGTTAGAAACACACATACTCTCTGAGGGGGAACATCCATTAGTAAACATAGCTACGCAAAGCAAACAGTCAATGTGACACATTTTAAAATGTATTTTTGTTATCTTTAAATTGTTCAAAATGAACAAACTGCAAATACATATATTTCATACACCAGATTTCAGAATGATAAAATAACAGATTCTAATGATTAAAATGCCCCAAATCCAAACATTTAACAGATAAAAAAACGATGAAAAAAGTTGAGTCCATTAAGGATGTTTAATTCCAGGGCTAAGATGTAGTGATTATTGTTTCTATTGTTTTTTTTTAATGTAATATGAGTTCAGTTTAACCTGAGCCTGAGCTGCTTCGCTAAAATCTGCATAAATAAAAGTTTCATTACAACATGCTAAAAAATGTGCCATTCACAAATTTGATGTGCAGGTCCTGGGATGGCTTCTGCTCAGCCCATTTATGTTTCAAGCAGGGAAATAATATAATTATTAGTTCCCTGTTTCTGATGATGAAGTGGCAAAGAAAAGATACTGGTGTCAAGCTGAAAATTATGTTTCTCCTCGCTTTTGTCGATCATTTTCAGAGTACAGCATCATACTGCGTCATACTCTGCCCTGCCATCCGGTTTTTCCTCTCTGATTCACTTTTCAACTCTTTTTCTATTTTCACTTCTGATTTACTGCAAGATTTTTATCAAGTTTAGGGATTGCATTTCTGACATCTGAAAGGAAATAAGTTTTAAAATTTAAAAAACTGTTGTTTATAACGGTAAAACTTACGGCAACACTCGCATTTATAACATTCTCACGAGATGCATATGTAGAACCTTGGGGGCACACTTAATGGCATCAAAAGGAGGATCTCTTGCTTGCTGGTGAGAAGAGGGAGGCAGATTTATGTGCTTTGTACGGGCTTGCAAAGCATTTTATTCTGCCCCAAAACGTGCATGTTTTTTTTTTGCATTTTGACTGATTGGGGTTGTGGCAGAAAAAAGGGCTTGACCAGGGAGGGCGCTGATCATGCAAGAACCGCCACTGCTTTCATGACTCTCTGAAAGTCTCCAGTAACACAAGAACAAATTGCTAGATTTTTCGGTAGGGGTTGCCAGAGGGGTCTAAAAGGTTGACTAAATCGACTTGCCATTCGGTCTGGCCCTTCTTTGAGAATTATTTTTTTAATTTTGTTGGTCTATAAAAAGTTTCTCGTTCATTTCCAGCAACAAAAATGAGAATTTTCTTTGAAAACCTTTGCTGTGTTTAGCCAAGTACAATGGATGGGTGTGCCGAAGTGTGTTTCTGAGTAAAAAGTCACTGGATGTTTATGGCATGACTTTCTATGAAATAAAAAACAGCAAAAAATTATTCTAAGGGCCACAAATGGCCTCCAGGCCGCACTTTGGACATCCCTTGCTGACATAGTTGCCAAATGATCAATAGAAAAACAAAAACAAAACAAAACAATGATTAAGTGCTACTTTTCTAACTTGCTGCGGCAGCTAGTTGTGCTGCAATGCTAATGCTAGCTTGTATTTAAACAAGAACAATGAATAGAGATTTAGTTTCAGGTGAATTATTTTTAATTTTCTGACCACCTTATAAGTCAACTAAAGCTGATAAAATTTTGGTCATGAAAAAATATGTTTATTGATGTTGCTCACATGAAGCTACCATTGGCAGTCCCCCAATCCCACTTCCTATTGATTAATCACACATTTGAATGAAATTATTCCTAAAAACATTCATGTCTGTTTGCAGTCTTTTCATTCGGATGGAGGCTTAGAGGCCTGTATCTTCTCCCTCCACTCTCATCCATCTCAGGTCTCTTCGGAGAGATAATACGCTGGTCATCGAGGGAGCGGCGGAGCGCGGGGGAGAGATGGAGATGCGGGGCTAATTGCGGGGTGTCGTAGCACGTTTGAGCGGCACTGCCCACTGTTTTCGCCTCAGCCGTAATTACCTGGCAGCCGCAGATGTTTCGCGCCATTGTCGAGCACCCGTGGATAGATGGACGGAGAGGTGGGGGGGGGGGGAGACAGAGAGTGAGAGACAGAGGGGATTACGGCTCTGCCAGGCAGCTGCAAACTTCTGCACACATGCAAAGAAACGGCGAACAAACCCTTTCCCCCTCCATGTATTCATCCCCACTCTTTTATTCATCCCTTTCAATCCATTATCAAAGCAAGCCTTTTATATCTGCACCTTGAGTGTTGATAGCTGATAATAATTTGTGTGTGTGTGCAGGGTGCAGCCTCCCCACTGAGGCAGAACAAAGTAGCGTAATAACTCAGACACTGAGCTGACCCTCTTTGCTGCTCTCAAGTACATTTAATGGAGGTGTGTGTGTGTGTGTGTGTGTGTGTGTGTGTGTGTGTGTGTGTGTGCATCTTGTGCATATCTCAGTCAGTTGTGTTTGAATATTACTGCATGCACACACCCGACTGTATGTTTGTGTGTGTTCAAATTACTGATCCCTCCAGGGGTGAATTGTTATGGATGCTGTTCTGTTCAAATTACAGTTATTTGTTTCCTTTAAAACAAGCTAATTGCTGCATTGCCGCTTGTTCTGCATGCATGTGGATTAGTGTGTATGTGGACTTGTTTGCTGCCTTGTTTATTGTTTGTTTGTGTCGCATTGCAGACCCCTCTAATTTCTTTAGCATGGACACATTTTCACTCTGGACAAAACTCATCCTGCTGCAGCTGTTGGGCTGCAATTTGACTTTTTAGCCAGTTCGGTTTTTTCCGGCAGTAAGCTCCGCCTCAAACCTAAAAGTACTAAAAATCAATCAATATTCTGCCTTATTTATGCTTCTATAGTATTTACTTAACAAACCCATTATGGAACAACACACAAAAGAGCCTCCAAACATATATTTTACCTTATCAGTCAATGCTATTATTTATCATTAGATTAGATTTTAATAAGCAAAATATTAGACCAAAATAACCACCAGGCACTAGTGGAACATTTTCTTTATATTTCAGCAGAACTGTCTTTTACAGAACTTATAGAACTGGGATCAGAGCTTTGAGATGAGAACTTTGTGATTAATTTGGCATGTTTAAGATCATTCGCTGCGTTTCCACTAACCATAAAACTGCACAAACTGGAACTACAAAAATTTGCTTAATGGAAACGTGCCAATTTAAAAAATCTCACATTTTTCAATAAAAAGTTTTTGCGCTAGGATTAGGTGGTTTTTCAGTCTTCGACAAATAATGGGCCAATATATCCACATTCCTGCTTTGACATGATTCCCAGTCAACATCGTCTTGTGTTTTATTAACTTTATATTCTGATATGGTATTTAAAAATATTTAAAAATAAAAACATGTTCAGCTCCTAACAGTAAGTCATGGTTGTTTTGAAGCAATCTGATTGGCTGACATGGGTTTTAGCCTTGCGCGACGCTGCCCCCTATGCGTTTGGCATGTTTAAAACAACGCTCAGTGGCGTACTGGATGGAACCTTGTCTGAAACCGATCCCGTCTGGAGGACGTGATTTTTTTTAAAACGATGTGCCGGAGAGATTTGTTTTTTTAAATACCTGGCTACGTGTGTACTGTTACGTGTGTGCATTGTTACAACTAAGAAAAAAAATACCAAGCACAAGTTAATGACATAAGATATCTCTTGAAATATTAATGTGAACTACCATAACTTCTCAACACTACATGGCATCTCAGGATAGTGGAAGGACTGTTACAAAAAAATCTGAGAGCCGTGCACATTCAGACACCAGGCAGATGTAGTGTGTGGAAGTACATAGAAGACAGTCCAACTTTTGAGTGGGTTAAGTGTGTGTGTGTTTGCTACAGGCAGTGTTAAGTGGGACATCTCAGGCTGTCAGGCACCGTACGCTGCCAGGCAGGTGAGCCAGTGCCTCTTTATGCGTCTCTTTCTCACAAACACAAATGCACGTTCTTCTGCCAGCTCCTTCACGTCTGCCTGTGCCAGGTACGTCCCATCTTTGTGTGCAAATAAAAGCTCCGCAGATCTGACGAGGAAGAAAACACACACACACACACACACACACACACACGTGTAGAAGTACACACGTTCTCACGAGGGATGAGAAGAGAAGGGATGAGCAGAGAAGAGGGAGAAGAAGAGGTGGCCTCTCATCCCTCAGTCCAATACTTCTCCTCCTTTCGTTTGGTTCCATTCATTCGTCAGTTCTTTCCGTTTTGTGCCGTTCCATGCGCTGCCGCTGTCCGTCCCTGCCTGCCGCCACTCTTCTCCTGTCCTCTCTTTCTTTGCGCTCCATCCTTTTTCTCCCTCATCGCACCGGCTCCCTTTCTTTCCGATCCATCCCCATCTTTCTTCTCGCCTCGTTCCAGTTTTCAAGTGCTTGGATAGGAAGGTGCTTGCTGCTCCGGTCACTGCTCAGGGAGTTCGCTGAGCTAAAGTAGGCTCAGAGTGGAAGAACGCGCACACACACACACACACACACACACACACATGAGCTCAAACGGACAGAAATGAGCCTCTTTCTTTTACTCCAATTTCAATTGTGTCTTGTTTGCTACCTGCAAATGTCTCTACCTTCTCCAGATCCCAAAGCTTATCTGTACGTGCAGCCTAGAAAGCACTATGAGAACTGGTCGGACATCATACACATCCCAGCACCAAGCATACAGAGATAAGCCTCCCTGTTCCTATCTCAATCAGTTACTCAGCACAGCGTGCCAAGGAAAGTTCAGCACCACAGAAGTTCAAGCTAACAGAAGAGGAAGCGCTCTACGACTCCTACAGCTGTAAAACAAAGTTGTAGAAGTCATTTAGGGATAACAGTTGCTAAAGAAATACCAGCCCAAAACACCCTGACCTTAAAGTCTTACTTGAGATTTTTAAAGTGAACTTGTGTGAAGTTATTATTAGTATGAGGTCTTTTACTCATAATAGAAAAATGCCACATTATTGTGAATTTTTCGGGAGTTGAATAAGTCCTAAGTTTGGGATAGCTAGCAGCTTCTCAGATATACAAGTCCTACTTTAGCTGCCTTTAGCAATTTAAAACAGCTCCAAATGAAAATGTTCTCATCAGTGCGATACAATGCTGATTTGCTAAATAAACTTATGAGGCGAGACTTTCACAACATACGTCTGACTAACTTGATAGCATCCCACCACCTTCGAGGTTGTATTTATTTCTTTTCTGACAAGCCTCTGGTCAAGTCAGAATTCTGAGAAAAAATGTGACTTTTTTTTCCTCAGAATTCTGACTTTTTCAAAAAAGAAAACGAAAGTCAGAATTCCTTATTTTCAGGCGCCCTAATCTTCTTCCATATCATGGACCAAGGAGTTCCCTCACTTATTTCAGCTTATCCTGGAGCCATGACCTGCATAAAAAGGGTTCAGAACTACAATCAGTGGAAATAAAATGTAATATAAAATAATTAAGAATAAATCATGTGTAAGTGAAATTTGTGTGAGGTTTGGGCTTTAACCACCAAGAAAAACACAATATGGCTACCTGCAGGGAAAAATATTATATATTTACAGGTAAATACATAATTGAAAAGTAGGTTGAGTCGATCTATTGAGTCATGGCAACCATTAGGCAAAAATATTATTTTAGAGAGTATATTCTATGTTGTTTTAAAAGTGTTATGGTAACACTGGCTGTAAAAAGCCAGCATGATAAAAGCATGATAAAAGCCTCAAATTGTGAATCAGCCAATTACATAACAGCAACTCATGAATTTAGGTATCTTAATAATCTGCTTGCTGAAATTCAAACTGAGCATTAGAATAGGGAAGCAATGAGATTTTCATTGGCTAGTCTGAAACTGCTGAGCTGCTGTGATTTTTATGCACAGCCAGCGATCGGAAAAAGAGAAAATATTTAGTGAACAACAGCTGAGGAGCCAAAAATGTCATTTGATGTTCGGGGTGAAGGGAGAACAGGCAGGCATCCATCATGCCTTGTATCAGGCTGGTGGTGGTGGTATAGTGGTGTGGGGGATATTTTCTTAACCCTTAGTATAAACTGAGCATCATTTCAATGCAACGGCCAGCTACAGAGACCACAGGATACCCACCTTCCTATTGCTATTTGCGTTTGGAAAATACACCGTATCACAAGATCTCAATACAATACAGGATGTGGTGAACTGGGAGATTAGACTCTGAGAAATATTTCAGACACTTTGTTAGGGTCTATAACAAAAAATTATCAGGTGTCAGCGGTGTGTACCTATTAAAGTGGCTAATGAGTTCATATTTTCAGAAACTGAAAAGAAACTACTCATTTTTTTCTATTCCCTTTATCAGTGTTTTGAAAAGTGGAGGTGCTAGGGGGGCCTCAGAGAGCTGGAGGGAAGATAAGAAAAATAAAACGCAAAAAAAAAAAAAAAAAAAAAAAAAATCTAATATATTTTTTAATCAAAAAAATTTTTTTTACCATAAAATGTAATCTGTTAAGTTAAAATAATTTATTGAAATGTTTTTTTTACCATGCTCATCTTTCTGATTGGCTGCCAGTCACATTTATCAAGCTGCTTTCCTCCTCCAGCTAGCATAGCAAGTGCAAAATGGACAAGTTTCTGACAAGAAAAAGACAGAGGGAACCGTCCAGCAGCCCTGCTGTGGAGGACACTGATGCAAAAAGCCCTAAGAACTCCTGGCCGACTCAAATCAGGAGGTGTGATGCAGAATTTATGCTAAACAAATGCAATAATTATTGAGTAATGGATAAAAGTGAGAAAAAACAATCCAAAAGTTGGTGGTTTTTTTTTTTTTTTTTTTTTTTTTACATATTTTGTAGAGTTGTTTGGGGGTTTGTAAAGGGGGCCCATGCCCAGAAGCTAATGCACATTACATACGTCACAGGCAAACGTTAGCGCCTGGATAAAATTTAGGACTTCAACAGAGTCTACGCCTTCAGCAAACAATCGTTTCTCAATAGCCGAGAGTCCAGACCCTCTGTATGAAGCGAGGGGCTGTTTTTTACCAGGCGAGGATGTAACTGATATTAGTCTTTTTTGGGATGAGGGATATGGTTGAGTATGATTCTTAATAGGGACACTGAACATGCAGAAAGACTGATTAAATTGTTAGTTCTAGTTTGATTATGATCAATCAGTTGTACCCCCTCTATCATCATTACCATCATCATCCTCTCTTTTGTTTCTATCATCTTCAGCATCCTCTTCATTACCTCCATCGTCGCATATTGATTCTGCTGTTGCTCTCCAGGTGTGTTCTGACCTTTCACATGAGGTGCTTGTTCTTAAAGACTTCAAGAGCTTTAGGATGATTGAAGCCTAATCTTTGAATTCCTCTGAAGATGTGAGCATGCTGGGTGTTTATGTGTGGGAGTACGGGTTAGTTGCTTAGGACCTCCCATTGGTAAGGAACCAAAGGTCTTCAGGGTATTAGAGCAAGAGATCAAGGAGTCACCCCCCACACACACATACATAAAAACACAAAAACACTTGTGCAGACATATTGTGGTGTCTCAGCGACCTCTTGGGGAGTTCAGTGGCAAGGCATGGTGAGAGTAGTCGTTTGAACCTCCAGATCTTAAAGACCACACACAAACATCTGAATACTAATCATTGGGAACTGTTTTTTAATTCTTGAGGCGTCCGTGGCAACCGATCTTTCGTTTCCTGAAGTACTTGTACACGTATTAAGAGAGGGAAAGAAAGAGGAAAAGAGACGAAGAAAGAAGAGGAGGAGGTAGAGTGGGGTGGGTGATACAGTAGGAAGAGGAGGAGATGAAGGAGAAGAGAGGAGTTTTAATGTGCGTGGGTCTTGTAAGGTCAGACAGGGACTGGGGAGAGGGGGGGAAAGGTTACAGCAAAGGTTACCATGATTTATTTACTCACTGATCCATCAGAAGCAAAGGCTCATGCACACTTTCCTTCTCACAAATACACACAATCATTTCCCACACGCCTTACTAACCAACATGCACAAAGTGTAACAGCTTAATCATCTGTCAGGCTGAGAAAAAGAATGAGAGAAGGAAGATGGTTTTGTTTTCTACCAGCTCTCACCATTAAACACATAGTATAGCTGTAATGAATAACCAAATCAGATGAATTAGTTGAGTTGGCCATGTTTCTGTTGAGTTATTCAACTTGAGTTGAACCGGATAGGGCAAAACAGCCGATTGGACTCGCTGGCTTAAGTATGAAGCCAAATCAACCAAATTAGTTGAGTTGGCCATATTTCTGTTGTCATCTAACTAGATTAGGTTATCAAATCAGCAGAATTGGTTGAGTCAGTGGTGTTTCTGAGTTTGCCAACTCGAGTAGGTAACGAAATCAGGCAAATCAGCTGATTGAGCCATGAATTGAGTGAGTCCCTGGCTCAAGTGTAGCTGAATCAAACAGCAGCTGAGTCAGGAATTTTCTTGTGATTCTCCCCTCTTTATTAGTCCCACATATCAACCTCATGAAACACCAGCTAGCATTGGCACTCTAAGGATCTGGGCTAATACCTTGGATTCCTGATTCAGTACGAAGATTTGAATCAATAACCTGGATGGTCAAGGAACCAACCAGGTTCAGTCAGTTGTTCAACGAAAAAAGAAAAAAGCGCTTTGCAGCAACATCCATGGTTATGTGTAATGTGATGATCTTTCCTGGGAAGTCTACAAATTCCTTTAGTGATGTTAAAAGACAAATGTTACCTTTTACATGCAGGATCAGTTGTGAGTTTGGCAAACATATCAAACAGCTTAAAGGCTGCCAGTTCAAATTCCATCTGATGCCATTCTGTGTAGAGTTTGAATATTTTCATTGGTTCTCCGACTTCCCTCAACAGTCCAAAAACCCATGCCCCACCAAATATTGACTATCATATGTAAATCAAAAGAAAAACAGCTTACAAATAAAGCTTTATAGTTGGTTAGTTAGTTACTTGGCTAAACATGTTCTCTGTTCTGGTGTCCAAATAATTCAGTTTTAGACTCATCTGTCCAAAGAACAATGTTCTAGAAGTCCTAGATTTTGTCAAGATTATCCCTGGCTGACTTTATTCTGGCTTTCATCCGTTCCTTTCAAAGAGCCATTCAAATGACTGCCTTATTTCTATATTTATTGATGCTAAGACATTAGCCTGGGGTAACTCCGTTTATCCAGAAAATAGAGACCGCAAACTTTTTGTTAACCTGGATTTGGATGAGATTGTTTTCTGTAAAAACATTTCATCTCACACCATAAGACCCTACTGATGCGTAGTGTTACAAATGTTAAATGAAGGGCATGGGTGCCAAGGTGTCAGCTGGAATTCCCCACAGGACTACAGAGCCCTGATTGGGAGCAGTCTGGACAAAACCCAGGCCAACCAAATGAAGTCAGCCCGATCCCAGAACCCAGGGACCCTCTAGGACCCCAAGTTCAATTGTACATATTTAGCACTTTTCTTTTTTTGTGTGTCTACAGTGCATCCAGAAAAGATTTTCAGCATTTAATTTTTTCCCCATTTTGTTATGTTACAGCCTTATTACAAAATGTGGAAAAAAATGTGACTATTTTCAGGATTCACCATATTTTGAGAAAAGTTTTTGCCTGATATTCCAGCTTTTGTTTTCCCACAATTTACCCTACAGTTAGAATATTTAGAAAATTCCATCCATAACAAAGTCAAAGAAAAAAACTTCTGAATTGTTTCTGTATGTATTTATTCTGCATGTATTTACAACTCCATGTTTGTCAGCCTTCCAAGGTGTTTTTGGCTTAGCTTCCAAATTGTTTTTAAACTCTACCTGCTTTTGACATGAGCGCTGGGTTTCCTGGAACGAGTAAAGAGGCAAGGGAAGACTAAAGAGAATAGGAGAGTGGTGCTGTCCCTGCGCATGCTAAAGAAGACTCATGAAAAATGGACGACTTTGGGGTGGTTCATCTAATTAATGTTAACATAAAAACAAAATCTCTGCTGCTCCTGTCAAATCATTCGAGCACACGTTGTATCCAGACAAGACGGGGGTTTTGTGGATGGATGGAACAGATGATGGAGGGTATTAAAGCGCAACACTCATTTTTCCTCCCTTTTGTGGTGGAGAATGCCCTGAGGCGAGCTTTAACAGAGAGGAAAAGAGAGACATAGGAAATGAGGGACAGGAAGAAAAGATCTACATTATTCACATTGCTAACCCCCCATCGTCACCCTTCTCATTCCCTACATGTGTCCCTCTTTCTGCATCGTTCTCAGCAGCGTTGCTGGAGGCCCCACCAGCCCTAAACAGGTGCAGGGTGCAACCTTGGTGGGCGCGGAGTTGGTGTGAATGAAGAGACATATGGATGAGACAGAGCAAGAAGGAGAGATTCAAGGAGAGAACCATCTAATCCTTGATTTCTCTCAGTGTCTTCAAACCCCCTCTTTTCTCTCTCAAACAAACCGTCTGGACTACATATGTGCTCCTTGACCCTTCTCTTGGTCAAGGCCAAGGCCAGTGCCCCTGCCACCTTACCCAGGGCAAGGGCTGCATATGCTGGGAAGGTGGGTACTGCAGAGGGGGTGATAGATGGGCAGGGTGGGCAGCAGATGGCGGAGCCCTAAGGCCTCCGCTGGTGTAGCCGGTGGTAAGTGCGCTCGCATGTGGTTGGACGGTGGGTGTGTGTGGGTAGGTGGGAAGAGTGTCCGTCTGTGTTTGAGTGTTCAGGTTTTCTGCTTGAAAGGATGGATGGAGGGGCACCAGTGCAGAAGAACTTCTTCTGGTGACAGAATGTGAGGAGAAGACAGGGAGGTTAGGGACATTGCTGCAGACTGTGTCTAGAGACGATATACCTACAACTTTAAGCATTGATTTAATCTGATCAATTTCATTGTGTTTGCAGTGCCTTCCATTCTTACTGACACTTCTAGTAAGCTGTTGGATTGCTTTTATTCAGAGGCAAAGACATCTACCTCAAGAATTAGTTGAGGTATAACTGCTTGCCATAACTTGCCATAACGCCATAACTACTTGCAGTCTAAGTTTGTACAACCCCCTTTTTCCAGTGGGACAGCTTGTTTTCTGATTTAATATAAATTCTGAGCATACAGAGAGAAGAGTCTTTGATCATTCCAGTCAGTAGTCTAAGGTCTTCTCTTTTGGCCATTTTCCAGTAGTACCTACTCAGTATGGCTCTATTTGACTCTACAGTTTGGGTCATTTTCTATTACAATGGAATCCCAGCTCTATGTGGGAGGTATCGTCATAACAGGGCAGCCCCAGAGTCCAAAAAGTAACGTGACATGATCTGTAAGAGACACAAACAAAATGCAGTGCAGCAAGCACCTCGTCGTCAGTCCATGGTGTCATTTTCTCCTTAGAACTCCAACTGTTCTCGGTCACTGTGAGTTTTTACAAATCGTGGCTCGGATTCATGTAAGGGAGTCGCTCTTGTGACACAACCAGTGACTCCACACACTATTCAATCAGTGATCTGCAGTCTTCTGACGTCACATTTTCAGCCCGACTTAACACTGTTGGAACCTCAGCGAAGTAGGCACTGAAAAAAGAGGCTGGTATCATGTAATTGTTACAAGTGGAAAACTCTTATGACCGAGTAGACCCAAGTTACACTGTGATGAGGAGGAGCTAGTGTGAAAGGGCCATTTAGTCCCTCCCCCATTATCAAGTCTCATTCTTGCCAGTTAATGTCTGGCTCGGTTCCAGCCAATTTGGGTGTCTCCATTGGCAGGAACATGGGCGGGCCATGAGCATGCATTAGCGTGGTTGACACTCTGAGGATGTCATTTTGCACGTGTACCCGTAGGTGGCCAGTTTCTCTGAAATCTCCCGGTGTATTTGTTTGTTGCAGGTTGCCTCGTCCAGTTCATGCTGTATGTAGTCTCAATTAATAAAAAGGCTTGGACCTCAAGGTTGGACCACTGAATTATTGATTTGTTGGTCGCCATCTCACCAATTACTACGGTCTTGCCACAGACCAATCAACAAATCCAGTCTGCTGTAATCAAATTGCTTGCACCAGATGGCCGGCTAGGTCCGGCTTTTACCATCCCTGAGGTGGTTCCAGAAAACAGAGAAGAACTGCACAGGATCTGCAAATGGAGACAAATCTGGCCGGGGCTGATTGAGGAAGAACCGGTTAAAGCCACGCCTGAGGAGAAGGGGCTTTAGACTCTTTTCTCTTCAGCTCACGCCACGGTTTTCTGCAAGATTTAGGTCTTGGGACTGAGATGGCCTTAAATGAATGTTGAATTTGTGTCTGGTGAACATTTTCTTTGTTGATTTGTCATATATTTTTAAAATTCTATTCCACATATTCATCCCATGTTTTAAGTTAGATACACCTTGAGTGTTTAGCCCCTTTCAGAAAACATTCCAATATGGGATTAGAACACCTTTTTGCCATTTCCATGAGTTTTGTGAAAGAAAAAGAGGGGTTGAAGTCAACATATCATCGTTACACACCTAACTTACCAAGTGAGGTAGTCGCAGGCCCTTATCAGCTGACTTGTGCAAAGGCCAGTCGACTTTTTTTGCCCCAAAGTGTGCAGAGAAGACGTTATGACGAGAGTTCAGCTAAATATGGTTTCTTCAGCAGCCCTAATGCAGGAAATTAAACAAAACCATAAAGTTGTCACATCTGGTGCAGTTTTGATATTTGAATATCACATAAAAGCAGAATAACACTGGTTTTATTTGTATTTTATGTATGAGTAGAGGCAGCTTAGAAAGCCTGTTTCTGTGTTTCATGAAAGCCTTTTGTTGCTTAAAATTTTTTATTTTAGTCTCACCTTAACAAAGTACATTGTTCCAATTAGAGTTTCAGCAAAGTTAAGCAAGCGCCACACAGTAGACAAGCTTTTTTACTCATTCAAGAGTCCAGTTCCTGATGAATAAAAATGAGTGAATTTTTTATTTGCCTAACTGGCTGTCTCTCTTGTCTTTTCCTTTTAAAGAGTGGCTAAGAGAAATAAGCATCTGTGTTGCATCATTTTTTTTTTTTTTTTTTTTTTACCAAAGGAGAAAAAGAAGTCATGGAACAGAAATGAAAAGTTCTTCAACCCTCTGACTAACTTAAAAAACTAGAAATCACCAAAATAAAACACCTGAAATGTTTGGAAATCCATTTCTCAAAGAAACAATTCATAATTAACCAGACACCATAGTGAGCTGTTCACTAATTAAAACAAGCTCAACAAACACAGTGAAACAAAGCAGTCTGGAGAAAAATCTCCCGCCTGGTAAAACAAATAGCTGTCATGAATCAAGCCACTCGAGTTGTTTATTCCCAACAAAAACAGCTCGTCAATTATAACCAGTGGCTTTCGCAAATAATCAAGTTAATCATGTCTGCTCCTTGAAGTTGAATATTTCCTCAATCAAATTTTTTTATTACTCAATAGAAGGAAATTTAGCCTCCTGGAACCACAGGTACCAGTGGGATAAGCTGTAATATTGTAATTAATATATTGAAGTATTTCAGGAGGGACAATGACAGGCTTGAATGGAGGTCTAATGAAATGGCACTGCACTTCAAAGCCCTACTTCATTCACCTTTTTAGAATAAGTGTTTATCAAATAGTCTAAGAGGATTTATTGCATTGTAATTTTTGAGCACATGTTCACTTGTGACCACACATTTTTATTCATATCCAAATTATACACACAACGATGTTTTTATTCTAGACTTCATCCCTAATAGACAAATGTTCTTACAGTTCTTTTCGAAAGTTTACGGTGATTCACCTATTTGCAGATTTTTCTGTGGAACATAACCTCAAATTATTGTATATATTATCTTCACTATTCTGATCGCAGATATTCACTCACTAATGCTTTATTGCAATTTTTCCATCAAAATGGTCAAAAACATTGAGTTTAAGTGATGCTAACTCCCACCAGCTGGTGGCAGTATTTCTTACTAGTGCCTCAGCCTTACTTGATGTCACGTTTAAGTCCTTGATTGATATGGCGAGGAACAAAAATCAAGTTATTTAAGATCTTTAAAGAACAAAAATGCTTGTGTCCAACCTGTATGCTGGTTGTTTTTCCTCATTTTTTTCCTATATGTATATTTTAGAAGTGGTCATCATGGTGGTATGCTAGCTGAAGGAAAGACTTATAAGAGGGTATTTTGACAGAAAATGAACAGAATTTTTACTTTGAGCATCTTTCTTAGCATCAATGACATTCTGACAGTTTATTGCTTCTTAAACAGCATCATCCATACCAGAGTGAGAAATGTCCTTGGCATTCCTTTGCATTTTTCGAACATTTATTCATGCAAGCCTCCATTCAGCCATGTCTGACTGTATTATGTGTCAAATATGTGAGCATCTCTGGCCTCTAGCACACTGACTCCTCTCTGTCCTTTAAGGAGGCGACAAAAACCGTCCCCGACGCCCTTCATCGTGTGTTGCAAGGAGAAGGCAAGAGAAACAGACAGAAGGGACACAGAGGATATCAGTTTCGTCCTTCATCTGCCCCACAATTCTTGCCTTCTGCTCCATTACAGATGAGCATTGAGTCCCGAAGACGCTCACAGGTATGACACAGCTGCCGTGCTCTGAATCACACAGACACACACACACACACACCTTGCAGGTATGGGCTACTTGCCATGCTCTAGATAATGGGCTGCTGAGGGTGAAGCTTGTTAGCCAGCCACAGCTGACACTCCAGACACACAAGAGGCAAAAGCCAAGAACGGAGCAGAGAGCAACCAAGGATACAGTGATGGCTCAATCCTCTCTCCTCTAGATTTCTTCTGTGGCGTTTCTGAACCGTTTCATGCCTCTTTTATATTTTTCCTAATATTTCTCTCTGTAAGACAGATGGGTTGGAATGCTTCTCCTGACGTCTCTATTAAAATGACATTACTGGCTGTAAAACCTCAGCTTTGGCTCAGTTCATGATCATTTAACTCACATCTGTTTGTTAGGTTGGTTTTTACGATGTACTTCGTGGACTGAGAAGTGTCCAAACTAGCCTTCTCTCATCTGAAATCCCATTGCAAAAAATAAACCAACCCAGCAATGTTGAACGTCTTTTACTGTTTTTCTCTTTTCTTTGTCCCCCACTGTTGTTCCTGTGGAGCTGCTGGCTCACCAGCAACGAACCTTCTTAACAAGTCTTCTTCTTAGCAGTAGATGCTAGTAAAAGGAGCTGACGGCTGGTTGTTTAGTTTGTTTTTATTTATCAATACCTTTGGGGACCATTTATTTCAACTCAGTTTTAATTCAATTCATTTATGTCGCGCCAATTCAAAACAAGTGTCGTCTCGAAAAAAAAAAAAAAAAATTTCAATTCAATCACACACACATTCCAGTTGATCCTAGTTATCAAACAATATGACAAGCTCAGTTAATCATTCAAAGTAGTTTGAAAAGTTCTGATGTTAGGAAACCCAGCAGAGCATCGAGTTGTTGACTTGCAGCATTCACTCCTCTTGGACGAGCACGTAGCGACAGCAGAAAAAGGGGCTATTGACTAATAACCACAAAACTTTAATGTGTTTCTTTTTATGTTGTATGTAGATTTTTGGCTTTAAGTAAATAATTCTCCAGCGTCACCTTTTAAAACATCTGCTATTGTAAAATACGTAATTTGATCTCCTTTTATTTCAGGCTGACACTGATTCTTTGGAAATGGTGAAATATTCCACAGCATGATCACTGCAACATAGAGACCAGAACTGCGATGGAATACACACAAGAGCAAAGCAAATGTAGCAGCAATAAGTCCATAATGTTACTTGATCTCATGCTACACATTGCAGGTGCTCTGTCTGGACAGATGAAGATTTACTCATGTCGGCATGCTGAATGCTTGGTGTGGCTGCAACTGACTTTTATTTCTGATTAATTCAGATTATAATTATTTGATCACATGTGGACGTGCATAGATTTTGAATAGAGCATTGAAATTTACCCCAAGATTGCCAAAAAATTATGAAATAAATAAAAATATGAGAACATTTTTAAGCCATGGTAAATTCATTGATCTCTTTAAACAATGAGGGAGAACCCTGAAGATGATGTTATAGCTTTGGAAACTTTGAGTTAATTGGAGGCACAGCTAAACATTGCTCTCAATCGTTTTCCTTAATTATAGTTTACCACCCCAAAATTCTGACAAGTTTTGCCATCACAATATACACACATCTAAAGATACACACACACACACACACACACACACACACACACACACACACACACACACACACACACACACACACACACACCCCACAGGCTCCCAGAAGGTCAATCCCTCTGAGAATGTCCGTTTGAAGTAAGGACTTCTGTAGCTATCTGCTGGTGGCCTGATTCAATGTCAGCTGTGTGTGTTTGTGTGTGAACTTCAACATACATGTACTTATGTATCTGTGAAAGCCTGTAGAACCACATTTAATCACGCAATTATAACAGGTTAAATGTAAATGTATGTAAATGAGGAAATGCAATGTTTCTATTGAGGACTGTTAGTTATTTAAGTGTGTGTGTTTGAAGAAAAGGCCGAGCTCCTGAAGCTGCAGCGTGTCCGTTTCCTCCTGGTAATGGATACTGATGGCCGTGGGCAGGCCTCCATGGAGCAGGGGTCTAGGTTTGTCTGTCTGACCCCATCCTGCTGCCCTAACCCTGGGAGGGGATGTCCTGAGGGGCTGCAAGCCCTGCAGGGGTCTGGGTCACCATCAGCATACATAACGCTCAACATAAACACACACTGTTAGTCTTGTTAAGTGGCAGCAGAGGCAAGAAAGCGGCTTAGATGACTGGAGGACAATCTGTTCATCTTTTGGTGCATGTAGCTTTTTTTTTTTTTTTTTTTTTTTTTTTTTTGCTATAACTCTTGGAAAATATCTGTGCTGTAGCACTTTTATTCTCCAAGGAAAAGAGCCTTCTTGTCTTTAAAGTGTTGTCATTGAGAAATCAGATGAATGATGTACACATTTATTTGAGAGAGTCTCTCCCAAGGCCGTTTTAAAGTGATCTCTTGAATAAACTGCTTCACATTTTAACATTAGGAACTTTTTGTTGGATGGATTTCTGCCTGAAAGATTAAAAATGCTTTTAAAATCCAAACAAATTGAAGAAAATTCACATTTTATGAGCAAAAACTGCCTGCCAAGACAAGACAATGTATGTTTTTCCTCCTTTTTTTTCGTCTCCCTCCATCATCCCTCCAAGTAGGTGAATGTCAGAAAGAGGGGAGCGGTTCAGGTAAACAGGGCTCTCAGGGGAGAGGTGACCTTTGAGATCACAGTCAGGGGGACAAAAAGGGGAAGGAGTGGGAGAGGCCAAAAAGAAAAAAATAGAATTGAGTACAAAGAGTATAAAGCAAGAGAAGAACAAAAGATGGAACACCAGGAAGACAATGACAAAGGAATGGGAAAACTAAAAACATATGCAGATGACATATTTGTTTTATTAGTGCATTTAAAGAAAGAGAAGTTTCTTAACACTTGTCTTGGTGTATCATTTTGGGTTGTATATTTGACTGAAATTCTTAAAAATATTACAAAAACAAGAACTTTTCTGCCAACAAACGAATAAAAAAATATGATCAAATATTTGCAAATTTTATGCTTAGGAGAACCCTTAAAAATTTTACTTTTAGAAGTTGTGAAACAGTTTTGGTAAATAGATAAGACAGATATATATGTTGGTTTTGATCAAATAAACTAACGATAAAGTTAAAAATATCAGAATAAAACTAATCAGTTTACAGACCCATTCAAAAAATTTGGAATATTACTGAAAAGTCTGTTTATTTCAGGAACTATGTAAAACACACTATATAGATTAATTATACACATATGGATGTTTGGAAGCCTTTATTTCTGTTATTTTGATGACAGCTAATTAAATATTACAATATTACATCAAATCAATAAAAAACAGTTTTTAAAAACAGAAATGTGAGCTTAATGAAAAGTGAGTTTAACAGCTGCTTAAAGCTCGTTACTTTCAAAAGTTTCTTTAATCTGACAATTGCAACTCACTGGGGCGAATATTCTAATTTATTGAATATGACTGTATTTGTTGTGTTTTTGTCAATAATGTGTAAGTCTTCATTTTCAGTTGGGTTTAAAGTATCTTTCAAAAGTCTTCATGTTCCTTAAACTTCTTCGTATTTTGGGTTTGTTGGGTTTGTTCATACCAGCTCTAAGGGTCTCCCAAACTTCACCCAAACCTGAACAGTCGACGCAAAGTCACCTGCTTGTGGGGCGTTCATATCTGCACCCACCTTTCATCCAGACCACCTGGGGGACAACCTTCCCGCTTCAGCGTATGTCACGCCGGGGCCCCAACTCCCTCCCTGCATCCTCCATTTTGCTTTAACTAAACAATCATGGAGAGGGCGCCACACCTTTCAGCAGACAGCCTCCTCCGTGGACAACTTCACAGTTTCCAGCCAGGGGTTTTTAGCCTCTTTGTAAGTATTTAGTGAAGAATTGAACAAATGTAGGTAATTCCTCACTACGTCTGATAAACTCTCATTTAAAGTATTCATGTTGACTACTAGTTGAAGCTTAAAACATGCCTGAAAACCTTTTTGCAGGGTCTAACAGCTTTTCTTCTAGTATTGTCCTTCATTTAGCTCACAACTCTGACCGGTTTCCCTGTCCTCACGAAATAAAAACATCCTCCATCATGACGCTGCCACCTCTATGTTTCTTCATTGGGATCTTGTGTTCAAGAGGATGTTTAACTGTTTTCTGGCCAGAATCTTCAACCTTGGTCTCGCCTCACCAGAGCACCTTCTTCTACATTTGTTGCCTTGTATCCTTGTATTCCAATTTCATTCTGGTAACAATAGTATCCTGTCAGTGCAGCTTACAAAACCAACTAGTAAAAAGATTTCGATCAGAGAAGCATATCTAGTTCCACTGAGCCACTGATTTCTCTGAAGTCTTCATAGAACAGCTTTATGTTGGGATTGACTCAAAGAATTCCAGTAAAATATGCAGATGTTTGTGGTTTTAATGTGATGGACATGAAAAAGTTCATCTATTCAATAAATCCTTTTGTAAGGAACTGTGTCTTTGAGCCACACAGCAGGGACGAGTGGATGTCTTAACTCATCAGCAGGGCTTTGCTCAGACGGGAGTCCCGTCTCCACAGGTAACTGTCACCGCTCATAAGGGCGAATCTTCCTCACCTTCTAGGAATCCCAGTGTGTTGAGAGGAGAACAAAAGTGACACACTCACTCATTGAGCCCTATCCTTTCAGGTCTCCACCCTGATCATTTCCTCTCTTCCTACCCTGAAACTTTTCTCAACTAGCTTTCCTCATGTACCTCTGTCTGTAACTCCTCTTTTCAGTCTGCTGTTCGATCTCTCTCGAGGTTTTTTTTTTTTTTTTGTTGCTCCTTCTCTCTCCCACCGTGGTGGGATGACATCAGTAGCCCTAGGGAAGTGCTTCGCTGTGGGAAGGAGCCTTGGCTTTAAGTGGCTCTAAGTGGCTCTTGCTGTTTGTCTGTTTAGTTGTTTATTTTCTCCTTCGCTCACCCTGGGCAGGGAGGAGAAAGGGACACTTAGCGTCGGGGAAACCACAGCGTGGCCAGGCAGGGAGGTTGAATACCGCTTAGTAACCTGCAGAGTTCACATGTGAGGGAGGCACAGAGGGACAAAGTGCAAGTTTATTATTGCAGTTTGCATGTGCTTGTCATTTTATCATTAGAAATGTTCTAAAAGCGTCAGATGGCTAGTGAGCATTTTATTATTTTGCTGTAATTATGATGTGTGTGTGCAGGGTCGTGTGATTGTATCGACAGAGCCAAAAGGTCCAGGTATGACCTTCCAAGATGACATTATTTGCCATTGATTTGCCTCCGGTTTCATTTTTTGTCTCACTAGGACTACAGCACCAACAATCGGCCCCTATTGTTTGGTTTTTAAAGACAAACAGCCACACTGAGTCCATTCATAAAAAAATGGTAAAACAATCATTGTTCGGTCAATGCTTCAAATCAGATCTGAAAGTTTAAGCTTGACCAAAGATCAAAGGATCGTATTTTAGTGTTATAATATTAAAAATTATTAGGAATGTATAGCTGTACGTAAGGTAGGTAGGTCATTATTCTAGCCTCATCCATTTCCACTGCCGGAATCAGGATAAACACAGATTACAGGGCTAGGCAGTACTTTTGAAATTACCTTGAACCTTCTAAATGGTGGAATGTCGACAGGACATGTCTCCAGGTACTATTCTTGTAATCCCCTCCATGTCCACATCAAGGAACGAGGTAAAAGCATGTGACCCAAATACAGAGGCCTTAGTCCTCGACGCAGCCATCACAGGTTCAAGTCCCAGTTTGTTACCTTTGCCTTCCGCCTCTCTCACAACCCACTTTCCTGTCTGACCAATGTCATAAAAAAGGCCACGAGAGCAAGAAAAAAAAAATCCAAAAAAATAAAACAAAACCAAAAAAGAAACAAGGTAAAAGTGTTACCCTGCTAAGATACCTTAGAAATCATTCTGGTAAGGATGTAGCACTTTCAAACCTACCCTGAACTTTGTCTGGTTTAATACATGCTGAGTAGTTTATTTCTGGGGGCCGTTATCTTAGCCCCTCAATGTCCACCACAAGAAAACAAGGTACAACAAATGTCTTGATGGAAATTAAGCAAAAAAACAAGTCTGCTAAGACTGTATTACTTAGAAACTACACTGAACCTTCCGTTTGATTAGATATTCACAGGATCGTTTTCTGAGTCTTTTATCCCTCAATACTGATTGCAAAATCAAAAAAGGTTAACTGGGTGGAAAATAACCCCAGAAAAAGCTATGCCCAGAAAATATTACTTTCAAACTACCCCGAACATTCTAATTAGTAGAATGTTTCTATGGTAGCTTTCTGGGGTTATTATTTTCCACCTCCATATTGTAAGAAACAAGGCAAAAAAAAAGTACACAGGCAGAACTTAATCCACGAAAAAACTTGGGAAAGAGGTATTACTTTTAAAACTATCCTGAACCTTTGAGGTGGAGCTTGGTCATGAGACTGTGAACAGCATTCCTGATTTGCTAAATAATTCTGGGATGATGTTTCACATTTCATATTTTCTGTCACCTTTAAATTTACGTCATATTTGTGTAACCAAAGCCATTCATTCATACATAGTATAACATTTGACTAACTTTGCTCTAATATTCTACAATTTAAAAAACTTAATCTCAGCTTGTTCAACTTGAGAACGTTGATGGGATATTTTATTGGGATTATCAAATTTGGATCATTAAGGTACAAAAACAGACGTGTTTATGTTGTAACTGGACATAATAACCTGTGGTGTCATGCCAGTATTAATATCTCATGTTTTTGTACCATTTAACAAAAATACCATGTTGTGCTTCAGTAGGAGTCAAGTCTGGCAATTATTAATAAATCTAGTAATTTAGATCAAAATTAGCAAGTTGGGGTACCACTCTTGTTATCAGGAAAATAGCCAAAGAGTTAAGCCTCAGTTATTATTTATAAATATCAGCCTGATAAGGCCTAGGTTTTAAAATAATGACAGATGTGTGGCACAAGTTAACTGGCGTTATCTAAACAGCAGGATGCCACACATGTACATGGAATAAACAGACAACCTCTCTTAAATATAGAAGAGTTTATTAACAAAATGAATTCAAATTCACAGTTGAAACATTTTATTCAACCAACTCGCTAAGCTAGTAACACACACAACTAGAAGTACCAAGTAAAAGATAAAATGTTAAACTAAAACTACTAGAAGTAAAAAATGATAAAAATATAAAAATAGATAAAAATAGAAACAATAAAACAATGCAATAATGTCATAGTTGAGTATGAATTGTGAATATTGAGAACCCAGATTTAGTTCATGAGGAAATTGGAGTGTGTGTGGAGTGTAGTTTTAACTAATTCAGGTTCTTTTACACTAAAATATGCTGTTTATTCTTCATACGGCAACACCAGAAATGTGCAATGAATAAAACCTGAAATCCATAGAATGAGCTATAGTAAAATCACAGTCCGGTATGAATATGAATGCTTTAAGACCAAGGATTGTATTGAAAGGTTTTGTCAATGTGGTGAATTAGCTATAAACTAATTAAAGAATTAGTTTTGACAAACTGGCAAGCTTAGTATGTATTCCAAATGACCATTTTATCAAACAAAAGAAAAAACATTATTTCAGGGAACCGTTTTAAACACCTTAAAATACACAAAAACACTTAAAATGACCATCCTAAGCTATTATTACTGCCCAAGCACCACAACTACTGTGAACAGAGTTCTGATGGGTGAGATGGCAGGAAAGAGGCAGTTTTGCCTTTGTCCTGGGGAGTTAAAGCTATGACATCACAGCTTCCTTCCTGAAACTCCTCCTTTTCCTGGTGCTGGAACCAGAGTTAACACAGTGTTGTTAAAGCAATAGTTATCGTACCAGTTTGTATTCTGTCCTTTATGGTTGGAAGTCCAACAGCCATGAAAATACAGTATCACAAAGTAAACCAAACATAGAAAAATAGCAATACATAAAACAATATTTTTTTTTTTTTAAAAAGAAACACAGTAATAATACTCTAGTGTTAATAAAATATCCTAGTTATATTTGTTACCATAACTAAAAACATGTAGATAATTTTACGTATTCATTAATTTATTTTGTTAGTTATTTTTGGAAAACCAGCTTAATAATGCAACGTTGTGAGGTGATAGATGTATTTGAGTCACCTGTACTGGTTGCTATATTGTCATCTGCTAGTTGCTAGGAGGATGGAGAGCACTCTAGCAGGATCGATGTCATATTAAGATTCATTTAAACTACAGGACTGGTGTCATCATATGTTTTTAGTCTTTATCTTTGGAAAAGAAAATGATTTAGCGGAACCTAAGCTGCAACAGTTTCTACTGATTTACTCATTAATCAAAAGATAGCAACAAAAATGTGAACTATAGCTGATGAAAAACTACGTTTGACTGAAATAACTTTAGTGAGATTCTACTTCTCTCTCAATGAGATCAGGATCTTTTCCTTCATTTTGGCCCCAAAATTTCCATCTCATCATGTTCACCAAATCCTTGGTGGATTTCCTGGTGTGTTTGGGTCATTGTCATGTTACAGGGTCCAGTTCTGCTTCAGCTTTCTTTTTCCTTTTTTACAGATGGTCTCACATTTTACTGAAGCTCTCTCTCTGATACACCACAGAATTCATGTTGGATTTTACGACGGGGAGGTGTTCAGGTCCTGCTGCAGCAAAGCACCCCCAAACCATGACACTAACACCACCATGCTTCACAGTTTCCTCCACTTGTAGACTGTTTTCTGTACAGATTTCAAATTCTCGTCAAATCTCTTCAAATTCTTCTTGCTGTAGACCTCACCATTATGTTCCTTCTCTCTGCAACAGTCAATAGCACCAAACTAATTGAGGGTTAAATAAGATAAACCTCCTTCAAAATGATGTTCTGATATGTTTTTCTTTTACATTTTACAGAAAATTGCTTCTGCTCTTTTTATTAATTTATATTAATTGAAACTTTCACTATAACTGAAATCGATACTAAATATCCATAAGTCAAAACTGGCCAGCTGACTTCCATTTTTCATAGGGTTCTAGTTCTTGCTGCAGATTTTTTTTTTTACAATTAAAACTACACAAAATTTTGAAACATAACCTCTATTTTAAGGTATTTTAAGAATGATTCAGAACAAAGGCAAGTAATGAGCACATGATAATTTAAAAATGGACCCACAAACTCTCTCTTTTCAGTTAGTTTCAGTGGAAAGTAACTTTTATTAGCATGATTGCATGTTTTTCCAAGATGAAGGCAAACAGGGCTCTAATTTCTCTAAGTGCTATGTAAGCATGAGCAGCTAATTCATGCGAAATGCCAGACAGCATGTGCTCGTACGTTTGTGTGTGTTTCCAAGGACCGTTGCGAGTGCATCTTACTGTGTAATGCGCGCAAGGCCGGGCAGATGTATGAAGAGAAAATAGCCCCCCACCCCTCTTAAACGGTCACCTCACCTCACACGTATCAACACATACTCGCCTCACAAATGAACACTTCCACATGATAATGAGGATTACCTGCATGGCCTCACACTGCTCCTCTCGTCCCTTTGCAAACACAACCAAACACACGTTTGCTCATCTGTCCTTGTGCTATCCTCCCTCTATCGTTCTTTCTTGTTTCCCTCGCTTGCAGAAACACACACACACACACACACACACACACACACCTCCAGTCTCCTGGCCATCTCAACTTGAGCAGCAAATGAACACAATTAGCCACGGCTCCACAAACACACATCGGGGTATTGTTCTGCTCGCACTCAGACCTTAATCTGGTCCTCCTGTGGGACCTTGCGAGTGTGTGTGCAAGGGCAGTCGAGGGGAAGCGTTGCCGAGCCCAGCTGACAGAAGGGGCTTCCAGCCCTATTTCTCCCCCCCTCAGAGGTTTCCATGAGGATGATCAACTCCTCGCGCCTTAGTCTTTGCTGCGCTTGACTCGCTACCCACATGTACCCACACACTCTTTGAGCGTTTGGCTTGAACACGTTTCAAACACACTCCCAGCCCCTTCGGTCAGAGCCAGATGTTACAGGGCGAACAAAGGCACCGAGTCACAAGTCACTGTTGGCGACAGCAGGTTGGGCCTCAGGTCATTATTAGCACACACTCCTTCAGCTGACCGGCTCACTACGCAGCACACCCACCCGCCGACCGCCACACTCGTCGGTTCTTCCCCTTCAGCGACTGTGCTTTCTGCCTGGATAATTGGGGAGCAGGTATCTGCCTGACAAGATTTCTTGCGAGAACAGCTACACAAGTGGCTGCCTAATTACTGCACTTTAAGATGCCTCCAAATGCTCCCCTACTGGCACTAGGCCAGTGGTTGCAGTCACACCAGCAGCCTGTAACATATTGTATAAACTAAACCTTTTCTTTTATCCCTCATACAGTTTAGGCTTAGGGTACTAAATGTTAGTGAGGGTTTTCTAAGAAAACTTTGGGAAATGCAGTTTGTATTGCTTTTCTAAAGGAATGCTGTTGGGACCTTGATGATCCATTCAATCCCAGAGTTGACTTCCTCAGAGATCAGGAAAAACAAGAAAACAACCAGCAAAAGGAAGAGATCAGAAAGTGCCCTGCTCTGCCATGACCAACGTCAAAACAACCTATGCATGTGATAACTCCTGTAAAGCTTGTCAACAAACAGACAGTGGCACGATCAGCTGCACAAACAGACAAGGACGCAAACCAAACTTGTCATTTTATCATAAACCTTTTGATGAGGAAACAAGATGGCGATGCATAGCAGCCATCAATCTTAAGGACTGGCAGCCCTCAGTGTATTCGCAGATTTCCTGCAAACACTTTTTTACAAGGTTTTCAGATTAACATTTATATACTTCATAAGTAAGTAAGATTAGCAAGATGCAATCAAGTATTGGATTATGGAGAAGGTATGCGTCTAATTATTAGTAACCATGGAGAAAATAATCCCACCATCATGTAACCTATCATGACTCAAAAAAACTGGTGAGCATCTAGACTTCTGGATGCTGTTAAGTCAGCTCTGGTGTAAGGGGAAACGCTGTTTATAACATAGAGGTAGAAATAATGTGGCGAGAATTCAAACCAACAAACACATCAAGAGCGAGGAGGTATGGGTCAGTTTCTAAGCTAGCTATCTCCAACTTTTATAAATATCGCCATCAATGAGTCCCAACCAGGTGAGCTAAATAAATTTGTTCGACTTGAATAAGTAGAAGTCATGGCTATACTGGGAAAAACAACTTGGGAAAACAATTGCAGTTGCTCAGTTTAATATTCCTATCCCTCACATCCGTCATGGCGTCTCAATGTCATTAGGTGACGTAGTTGCAAAGGGTCAATACACAATGGGTGGATGGATGTTTTCACAAAACCCAACATAGGCGATTAGATTGATCATATAAGCAATGAAACAGAGAAGGTCTTGAAATAGAAATATTTTTCTGTGCTTTTTTTGCATGCTCATCTAAACCTAAATCAAATATAAACTCTAATTAGGGGTGCTGGGTGGCTCAGGTGATAGAGTGCAAGTACCATGTGAAGAGGCTGTAGTCTTCGATGCGGTTAGGGTTAGGGCTCAATTCCTGGTCTTGGGTCACTTGCTGCATGTCTTCCCCTTCTCCTCCTCCTCTTCCCTATTTCCTATCTATGTACTATTCAATAAAGGCTACCGGAGCCTAAAAAATCTTTTTTAAAAAAAGAGTTCTTTTGGTTGCTACAGGGAGAAAATGTCCAAATACCTTTTATGGCCGTTGGTGCACACTAAGATCTGACTGCACTAAAATATAAATAAAATAATAATAAAAGTCACATAAAACAGCTTAAACAACATGTGTTGCTCTAAATATGTCAGTTCTACAGTAATGTAAAATGTCTTTATGGTGGTTTTTATACTGTAAAATATTTGTGGTTGGATCCCTGCTGTTGAACATGAAACATCAGTCAGAGGTTCTTAAGATCATCCTCAGAAATCAAATTAAATGCAAAAAATGCTTGAAATATAAGTATTACAAAAGAAAATCAAACAAAAAAAAAACAGCAAAATGTTCACTGGGGCTCCATGACTGACATATGAGTTTCAATTGAATGTTAGCAATATTTTGATACAAGTCAGTTTTTTTCGAACCACTGATCTGATGTGGGGAGAGAAATAAAATTCTGAAACCAATGAAAAGCAGAGATTTATCCCTTTCCACCTGTTTCGACTTCTCTCATACCATACACCATCAGTGTGATCATGTTTTACGGCTTGATATTTTTTCCTCTAACCTTTCTTTAAAGTTTCCGACCAGTGGAGACCTTGTACATCTCATAGTTGTTAGGGAAAGTGACGGAGAGCTGTGGCACGCCTGCCAATCTGACTCCGCTGTGTTTACAGTGACCTTCCCTTCAATGGGACGTGCTGTTGGAGTGCCTCCGTAGCTATGACAACTGGACATTTTTTAGTGGCCACTCCAGCCCTCTGTCTGCATATAATTAAGCGAGTTCAGATGTTAAGGCCTTCACACGCCAACAACATTTCAGAGCATGGGCAGGTTTTACTATTATTTCATTATTATTATTTATAGCTGCTGTAGTCATTTATTGGCTGTCTTGCTTTATAAAGAGCATCTAATGTACAACTATATTTCTGTACTGTGCTAAAACTGCAGCTAGAACAGGAATTAGTTTTGATTTTTTTTCTTTTTTTGTCATATTTAAATGTTTCACACCATCAAGCAATTTCAAATTTAGACAAAGAGGACCTGCGTAAATACATCTGAGGAGACTAAATATAAATGTTTGTTTTTATGATTTTTATTTTTGAATCTTGAAAACAAGAAATCAATTTCTTTCCACTTCATGATATTTTACTTTGTGTTGGTCTGTCATATAAAATCATTAAAAGAAACACTGATATTTCTGGTTTTATTATAGGCTATAGATACTTATCCAAGGTGATGTATGAGATCTTTTTGATTATGTTTTCAGCTACAGTGGAAAGCAACCAAATGAGCATCGTTTGACAGCATTGATTTGGTATCTTTTCCAGCCAAACAAAGAGCAGCTTTTCAGGGACGAGGCCGTGTTCTATTCTCCTGCCGATGACAATAAAAAGAAGCTGAACCCTGTGAATAAGCGCAGTGGCATTTGGAGTGAACATGCCGACGCCCGCACACAAACCCACACTGGTGCCACGTCGAGCCAGAGTTCAGCATCAAAGTGCACCAGATGTGTTCACTTGTACGATTATTCCAGCAAAGACGTTGGCTTGGTTCTGGGCGCGTGTGTTGCATCGAGTCTTGTTGGAGCTCTAAATGTCTTCCATTTGAGCTCCTGGCTGACCTTCTAGCTTTTTCATCTTCAGCCTTTTTTCAGGTCAACTGTAGCCCCTTCATCAATGCTGTATGTTTTCTTTTTCAAATTTTTCATTTTGTTAAATAATTAAAAACATATTTCTTGCAGAACTGCAGGTTGAATCCCCTTAAATTCATCTTGCACACGTACGCATACGAGGTCCAGTTGACGTCCCCCCTCCACCCTACTTCCTGCGACAGCAGTGCCAGCTTTGTTTTGGTAAATTGCTGCAGCCATTTGCATACATCTGTTCTGTGTTTATAAGTTCACATTGTTTTAATCTGGAAAATATGCTAATACTTTTTATGAGGGAGGTGTCTCATATAATGTGTGTGTGTTGTAATAATAGCATAGGGTGAGGGTGACAAAGGTGAGGGAATGTGTCAAATTAGTAGTCGCCGCACCTTTTAGGTCAATTTGCATTCGTTTACATGCTGCTGCGGGCTCAAGTGTTGCTTCTTGATTAGCGCTAAAATGAGGTTTTGGTAGGGAAGTGGACAGCAATTCTTGACCTGTTGATGTGATTAACTGGGAGTGTTTCAAAATGTTCATCTTAACAGGAGATTGCGATGTATTAGCCCGGGAAAACAACAATTTTGACATTAGTTTTGTTTACTCAAAATGTACAAAAAACCCTCCAATTTCCCTTCTCTTACTTACAGATAGAAAGATACAAATAATGTGATTTGCTGAGATATTAATTTTTCTGGAACTTTTTCATATAAAGTCATGTTTATTAGGATTTCAAACCAACACAATGAAAATTATGATTGATTTACTGGTGGTTCACAAGATAAATGAAAAAAAAAACAAAAAAAAACATCTTCACCAATGTAGTTAAAGAATATATCAACAAAAACATTTGCATTCACAGGGTGTTCACATATAAATTCATTTATCTAAAATTAGGGCCTTAAAATGTCATAAATTCATAAGAAAAAAGTAAGTTAGCTTTAAATACATTAATCACAGATCTTAAATTTTGTCATAGTGGAACTATGTAATCTCATATATGTAGTTTATTTTCTCGTTGGACTTTTCTGTCGAGCAAAAGTAGCTGCTAGTATACCCTTGATAGCTAGCAAGCTAGCTTTTTTTGCATCTACCATGGGTCCAAGGTTATCACCAGTTGGCTGGACAACGTTCGTTTTCGCCACTGGCTCACTTCTTTTGACAGTCCATACGAGACTAGGTTCTGTGCAAAAATAAAACTTGTCTAGGCTCTGTGAGAAACACAAAGCCGATGCCTAGAGCCACAAAAAGACCACAGAAATTTCAGTTTTTGCTATGCTTGATTGTAATATTTATAGTTTTTTGGTGTTAAATTTCAATAAAGATGGCATTAAAAAGGTATTAAAAAGTCTTAAAGGGGCAGTATTTATGTGTTTTCCAGGCACATAGAATCATTTTATAGCACAATCAAGTAACTATGTTACCTTCAGTTGTTACAAAAATTCTGTTTTTATCAAGTCTGACTTTAAAGAAATTTGACTTTGTAATTTAATACCTTGAATTTGGGCCTTCGTCTCTTTAAGAAGGTCCTGCTCTTTCTGAAACTCCGCCTTCAGGAAGTCTTCACAACAGCTAACCCTTTAACAACGTTTTACCAGCGCTGCACTGAAAAGTAGCTCCTATAATGAGTGCAGCAGATGCGCAGTTCCACCAGGTTTTTGCTAATTGCTTCTGGCTAGTCTGAAGGAGCTGAGTGTGAGTGAGGGGTTGCTCTGTGAGGCAGAAGCTCGTACGCTGAGAAACTGCAGCTCCAAGGAGGAGCTGGGTCTCAAAGGCAGCGCTAACTCCATCCAGGCATTTTACACAGCTGAATGGTTGCCATGGGAGATTAAAGGATTTCTCAAACAAGCATGAAAGAATCAAGGCAACACTCAAGGTTTGCTTTTGATGGGTGAATAACATTATAAAATGATTTGAAGTTCAAAAAGTCAAATTTACATAATACTGCCCCTTTGAATTTGACTTTCTGAAATCCTGCAGGTGGCAGTCGTTACATTTTAAATAAAACCGTAAGAAATGTCAGCCATTTTAAAAACGGACTCAGTGCTTTTAAACACCAACATGAAATAAAGGAGTCCAACAACTGAGAGTCAGCTTTAAAAAGACCCACTCTTTGAAAATATATTAACCATAGGTAGTGGCCATTTTTTCAGACTTAATTGTTGTATTATGGCATATTACTGTAAATTAATAAAATAAAGTACAATTAAAAAAGAGAACTCATTCTCATATAGTCTGATACTTGCATTTCACCATGCTCAGTTAGCATATCTCCGTGGGTGTCTCTCTGCGATGTGGAATAGCGGGTATTCATTCACACTAGAGGGCATTATCGCCACCTACTGTTAGGTGACATTCTTCTGTGTGGTCAACATTTTTTGTTTTTGTCTGGTTAACAACCCAGACCCACCAGATGAGAAAATTTTTTGAAAATGATAAATATTTGGCTTGTTTGTCTAATGATTAACAATAATTACTAGTTACTTTCAGAACATATTTAGATAGAAGATAAAAATATATTTTAGTAATATTTACAAGTGGTGAGACTCAATTAATATTTTTAATTGAGTTAATTGCAGGGTCTGTAATAATTTATCGAAATCAATTGCATTTCAATTGAAAACCATATATCGACAAAATAAACAGTTTCAATTCAAAAATCCTTTTTGCTGGTGGATTACTGAATAAATAACAAACAACAAAGATATTTATTGTTTTGAATCTGTTATGTAGGTTATTCAACCATCAGATTGGTGTAAACTCCTTTTTGGACAACCTGGACAAAACATTCATCTTTTCCAGCGTCCCATCAGCAAAAGTTAACCCCCAGTGGGCCAAGAGAAGCGGCTTCGTGGTCCATCGTTGTTGTTTGCTAATCTCACTTGTGCGTCAGATTTATGGGTGTACCAGAAACGTGAATACATAGGTTCCCTCAGGACTTTTGTACATAAAATAAATGCAATAAACTGCATTAAAATTTTACATTTTTTGGATTTTTTTAAATCTATGTAATTAATTCATCCAAATTAATGCAATAAAGTCCTGACCCTAATATTTGCATTTTTCAGTGGATTTGCAAGCACAGGTCCTACCCCTTTGTTTCGAGGTGTGCCCCAACAAAGTCTCCATTTCAAGGACCACAAATCAATTTCCCTCACCCTACCACTTGAGAACATATGACTAAGGCAAAGAGTCAGGGGCAAGAGGTGAAATGGGATTCAGCCTGCATTCAGTCCCATTTCCATTTGCTTTTTCTGTGTTTCACACTGTAAAGTAACTCCTTTCTCCTGTTCTGCTCCCCTGCCTTCAATTAAATGCGTAGGCGTTTTATCCTATGATTAGTGTCTTGGTTGTTTCAGTGGGCAGGCTCATTATCCATGCGCCCCGTTAGTAAAAGCCTTAACGATGCCTAACGAGACGTCTAATCAGACGGGTTTTTTAGCCACAAAGGGCTAATTGCAGCTGTTGCTTCTGTCCTCAGTTGAGGCTGAAAGAGGCAACGGGAGAACCTGTTTGGATTGTTGGGTAAAGTGCACACACGATTAAAAAAAAAAAGAAAAAAACATCACAAACGCACGCAGCATTTATTGGCTGTTAAGAGCGATGTGTTTGTTTCACAGAGGGGAGCCTCTCTGCAGCAGTTCGTCATCGCAGAGCTGAAAAGGCCGGATGTGGGATCACAAAAACACACACACACCTGAAACAAAAATACAGCGAACCAGGCTGTCACACACACAAACACAATGGACTGATGTGCACGTCTGTGTGTGTTATAAAGCGGGGCATGTATTCAGATCTCTTTGTTGATGTCCTCTCTGATTCTCTGCCAACATTACATCCATCTGTCTCCATGACACATACGTGCACAAGCGTACCAAAAGCTGTTTGTTCTGGAAAAGAGCAATTGTTCTTATTTGTTCTTCGTGCTATTGTTCCTCTTTAGAACCAAATTCACCATAAAAACTAAAACACACGCATAACTGTAGACTTCCTCCTTCGGTGGGTTGGACTGTAAATAATTGCTATTCTAAATATGCTCAACTTTTTCTTATATCAATTATAACATGACTAATTCAAAATTATTTTATTTATTAGAGAAAAAAAATTAAAATATTGACTGACCCCTAAACCTGATAACTAGTTGGCAAAAGTTGCCATCAACCGTTTGCTGAGGAGGAATCTTGCCTCAGTCACATTGGAGGGTTTTCAGCCTTTTTAAGGTCATGCCACAGCATCTCCGTCAGATTTTTATCCGAACTTTGACGAAAACGTTCCAAAATCTTCGTCTTGATTTTTTTTTTTTTTTTTGAGGTAAACTTGCACACAGAATATTTTCCCAAAAGTCACAGGAATTATTGTAATATTTATTGGTAGTTGTGGGTCAGACTATTTGTGGTTTTTTTTTTGGTAATCAATGGTTTTTACATTGGAACTCACCTCGGGATGCTATTTGTGCCCTGTTTCTTTCTTTATTTGAGAAACATTTATTTCAGATGTAAAAACAACACAGTAAAAATACTATAAGCTGTCTAGAAAATACTGTCACACAAGTGTCGCCACATTGTTTACACTGCAATGCATCCTGAGCAGATTGCTAGGTGATACGAAGCTAACTCCGTTCAGCCAGAATAGTAATTTCTGCACATTGAGTAATGTTCAGCCCTTTCAATTTGAACCGCAGCAGGACCACGTTGAAATAGAAGGCAATAAAGGAAAAAAAGGAAATGAAAATGACGAGGACCAAACAGATGACGAGAAGAGTCAGTTGAAAAAAGCTGCTGCTTGGAAATGCCAACCCGAAAGGAGAGTGTATACTAAAAATAGCTCTAGCTGTTTACGGTTACCACTGGGATCAAAACATGTTCTCAAATATATTAGAATGGTGTGTTACAAAGACTTAAAGAAGCTCCATTGTCACTGTAAGCATCATTTAAGCCATTCATTATCTTCCAATTTGTTTGGGTTTCGCGATAGCGCCAGCAAACGGTGTTAGCTCTAGCTAATATGGTAAACAGCAGCTCACAAGCCAACCACGTTAGCTTGTTTCAACAGATATCTCATGTGTAACGGCACATGAAAACTTTGAGACTCAAGACATTTTGCGTGCTGTTCTCGTCAGCTTCCACGACCTTTACGTTTTGTTTATAGGCTCAACTCAATGAGTTTTTACATATCACAAATAATAACTTTTAGGTTAATAAGAAAATTATAACATATTGAGACCAACATGTTCAACTAGTCCTGGTCCCCTTTCATGAACTCAGACCTTAACTGAAGTGGGTGAGGCTTGCAGTGCTTTAGATGTTGTGGGTTCTTTTGTGACCTCCTGGATGAGTCGTGGATGCACTCCTTGATTAATTTTTGTGGGCTGGTAGGTTTACTACTGTTCCAGGTTGTAAACCATTTGTGGTTCTCATTGTGGATCACTAAACTCCCACAGCCTTAGAAATGGCTTTGTAACTCTTTCCAGACTGAAAGACAGCATTTTTTCCAAAATTTCTTCAGGTCAGGGAATGATGTGCTGTTTTGTAAGATCTTTTCAACCTACTTCATGCTGTAAGAGAGGACTGATCCTACAGGTCAGGCAGTAATCATGGGTGTGTCTGGTGAAAAACATTTGATTCATCACAAATAATTCATGATTTAATAAGGATATATATATATATATATTTTAATTTTTTAACACAGGACGAGGTTGCTTTGAATACCATTTTTCCTTTAATAAAGAAAACTGTTTTTGTTTTTACCCCTGTTCTCTTTGTATGAAATAAAATTTTGCTTCATGATCTGAAAGCTGTGTGAAGACAAACATAAGATTGTAAGTGGGTATTTATCTACACAGCACTGCGTAGATAAATATGTAGGTACTGTACTTGAAACATATTTATTGTCTTAAGTATTGTTCAATAAAAATGTGAACAAAAATTGTACTGTTGTATTTTAAATGATCTCTTAATTGAGGAAGAAAATACAAAATCTGCTCGAAATTTGAAGAAAATATATGTTCAGTAATAATGTAGTGTGATTAAATTTTTATCTCATATTATCAGGTGCTGTTCAGATACAGATTTTTAAAAATCATTAACAATTTAGAATGCATACACTTTTTTTCAAACATTTTTTTATTTTATTTCATAATAGTCATTGTTGGTCAAACACCTACAATTTTCTGGCTTTAACAAAAATATTAAAATAAATCATAATGTTAAACTGCTGATGTGAATGTGGTCTTGCCTAACCAGCATTTTACGACATAGATAGTCATGATCTATTTATGCTTTATGCTCAGCTTTTCCTTCTGCATTACGGCCCTGTGAAGACCGTAAGGTTGGCTGTAGTTGCTGCATTTGGCCAGTAGGTGGGGACATGTTCGGTCAGTTGTGCCTGGATGCTGTTAAGGCAGTACGCCGCAGCTTTACAGAACATTTAATATTTCAATGAGATAAAATCTAGCAAAGAAAAAAAAATGTCAATGTCTCCATTGTAGCCTGAAAAGCAGGGTTCAAAATAAATGTTCAAAAATCTTACTGAGAGCTATTTGTACAGAAAGACATGGCCACATCCTTAACATTAATGACTTTTCAACCTATGAAGTAAAGTGAATTCCTCTCCTGGGGCCCTCTTGGGGGGGCATGCTGCCTGACAGCGTTTATCCGATGGCATCTCTTTCTGCATGTGTGTGTGAGCGCTCGGTGGGTCCTCTTTTGTTCACTTCAGTAAGTGTGTGTCTGTGTGTGTGCTGACCTGATAATCTGTGTGCTTTATGGAGTGCTGTTCACACATTGGTCTCCACTCTGATCCCAAACCCAAACACAGCGGCCCTCCTCCCGCCTTTATCAGCCCCCGCACGCTGTCGCACAGGCGGAATATCCCTCCATCCTGTGATTAATAAGTCACACCTTTTCCCTCAATCCTTTTTTTTTTTCTCTCGGGATGCTCCAAACTAAATTTAAAGAAAAGAAATGTAATCCTTTCAAATTAAATTTTGTCCTGCTATTCATTTTTGAAGTGAATTTTGAAATCTCAGCCAAAAACTCTGGTATTTTTTTAGATGCCATTAAAAGAGCTGTTTGTGTCTCTCTGCTTTCTTTTCCCAGAGGCCAGTCATGCTGATCGTACACTGAATCCCACACAGATCCCAAACTCAAACACCAATTCTTTATCAGGAAACACACTCCCACATAATCCATGCAGAACGGCACCTGCCTACATGTTTGTGTGCCCTCTCCTGTGCTAATAAGCGATGTGGAGCAGTGGAGTAGCTGGCGATTTCTGTTTTTAGCAGATGCACATTAAAAATGGAAAAAGCGACCCAGGTATTGCAACCCACTCCAAATCTACTTCAGACCTGTGAGGAGTGGGCACTACATGGATAAACGTGGTGCCTGCATCCAAAATGATCTAAGAAAAATCTCTTCTTCTTTTTCCATGAGACCATGAGTTATTTTTTATATATTCTTCTTATTAAAAGGATTACTGACAAATTGTCATGCTTGAGTGATTTTACCAAAACAAAAATCACTTTGAAAAAGTATTTGTTGGTACCACAGGCACAGATAAGCTTGGAATTTTATGCAGATACATCATAAAACATCATAATGTCACACAATTAGAAAGTTGAACGTTTACACTCAGGAACAAAAATTCCAAATATGATGAGACAAAAGAACCTTGAAAACAAGGACCTGCTGCATTGGGATCCATGTTTAGTGTCAGTGTGAGATTATAGCCACGTATCAAATATGAGACTTATTTTCTCAATACTTTCATTTACTTTAGCTCAGTTATTTTTCAAATGGTTTAAGCTCAGTTAAAGTTAGCAAAAATATGAAATGAAGACCAGCTTAAACTGATATGAGTGAAAGGAAATATAGATAAAATCAACCAATTCGAAATTTTAGGCACTATCTTAAAAATCTCCAAATAAATTAACAATGACTGAGGGAAACGCGATGTGGCAGGAAATTAATACTCCAGCATCACCTCATGATACATTTGTAGCTCTTTAAAGTTGATCACCAAATAAATTGTAAAAGTAAGTAAAATTCCGCAATAATAATCAGAAATAGAGTAACTTAATATTGTGCTACACAATGCTGTCTGAACTCATGAGGTACACTCACCTCAGCATGCTGGAGGCGTGAAACCGAAAGCAAAAGGGACCGTTTTCCCTGTTTTCTGATTCACTTATAATTATCTCTTAGCCTTTAAAAAGCATTGAAATGTTTTCCCCAGACAGTCAGCTGATTGTTATGAAATATAAAAAGCATAACAGTGACATGATAACTAAAGTAATATACCCTGTCCTGACACAGCTGAAAACGGTGAATTCCACACCCTTGATCCCAATACCCACGGAACATTCAAGTTGCGAGCGCATTGAAAGTGACACGTGCTTCTGGCAGAACTCGCTGTGTCACAGAATTTGCTTCTTGTCCGACGTGTTGTGTTTTCAGGACAGAAAACCGTGGCAGCAGGTTTGTTTCCGGTGAGTCAGCTAACTCGAGTCCGCGATGTTTCCAGCAAGTCCGGTAACACAAGTCGACAAACCAATTCAACCAAATTAGCGGAGTCAGGGGTGTTTCTTCGGAGTCTGCCTTGTTGTCGCCGTGTCTGCTGAGTTGACAAAATGAACTGAATTACTGAATGACTGAATTTTTTTCTTTTTTGATCATTTCACTTGACGGTAATAATCCAGTTAAATTCTTTCATTCATATTTACAAACACATTATTATGTCTATAAAATCATTTATAGCCTACAATTTCTGCTTTGTCCCTGTTATTCACCATAATAATAGCAGCAGTAAAGCAGACAACTATTCTGTGTATTTTATTGGGCTTTTATGTGTGGAGGAGAAAAGATATGTTTTTTTTACTATCAAAATTCTATTAAGAGTGGAGAGCATGTATCATATTTAATAAATTAGCATATGTGTTCACATGAGACTCGAATGTCAGATTCAAAGTACCTTTAGAAAATAACCACAAAGCCGGTATTAAACATACTTTTCATGACGACAACATTTCTGCTGTATTAAAAGCTGCAGTATGTAACTTTTATAAAAAATATTTTTCTCTTGGGTCCACCCCCCCAAGCCTCTGCAGCAGCTGAGCAGCCCATCGGCCCAGACGAGAGCCGGGCACCACCCGGACCCAGACGCCGGCCCTGACCCCATCCAGAGACGCTCCAGGAAGAGTCCACGTAGTCCCAACGAGCCAGCCGACCAGAGCAATCCCAGGGTGAAACAGCCCCCCCGGCTCGCAGAGACTGTTGTGAATGCTAATGCTAGCTACCGGAAACAGTTTTCCCGGAATACAAGTTGTTGCTTCACCATTAGCACACTCCTCCTGGCTCTGATTGGTTGTTTCAGGTCGGGGGCGGTGCATTTCTTCAGATGGCTGTTGCAGCTCAGGGAGGAGGATGAGGAGCTCCATCTTTACACAGATTATCTGCCTCAGACCAAACTGTCACGACATGGTGACAGTTTTAACAAATATGGAAAAAACATTTTTGTAAAATACTGCAGCTTTAACGATAAGAAAATTATACATTATACATAATTATACATAAATAAAGGCTTGAAAACAGTCTGTGTGGAATTGAATTTAGTTACTGAAATAAATGAACTATTCAATAATATTTTGAAATTGACTATTTAAACCCCATTAAATATGCTTAGCTTGTAAAAACAGTTTTTGCAGTATATCTTTACCAGCTTTATACATATAGAAATGAACAGGAGATATCTGTGAACATCAGTCCTGACGTCTTACCACAGATTCTCAATTTCATTTGGACTTGGACTTTGACTAGGCTATTCTAATATATGAATAAGCTATGATCTAAACAATTCCGTTGTAGCTCAGGCTGTACCTTTAGGGTTGTTGTCCTGGAGAAAGATAGTGGTCTATTTTCTAAGGAAAAGGAAATGCTGCTTAAATTTTTTTGGACTTATCCTCACTAATATTAGCATTCTCCTTTCGTTCTGCCACCTACACGTCAAGGCAAAATCAAAAGCAAGTCGTGTACGAATATGTGCTTGTTTGAGTATGATTGAGTGAATGTGAGTCTAGTGTGAGGGACTTCGAGTATGAACAGGGTTAAAGACAATTAATGAATGAAATGTCTTAAAGTTGGGGTTCCTACTTTGAAAGAGAGCAAAAATGGGCTAAAAAGTCTCACACCGGTCTTGATTCAGATATGGGGAGCACTTAATAAAGATGAAAGCGAAACGTGCTGCAAACACATGAATGATGCAAGCTTCGAAGCACACAAACACAAAAAACAAATGCAACTGAAAAACGCTGCAAACGAAAACTGCTGCAATCACAGAAGCAAAAACCTACAACCATCAAAACTAATGCAAAAGAAAAATGCTGCAACCACAGGAAATAGGAACAAAAGTGAAAATGCCGCAAATAGCAAAAACAGCAAGTATAAAATGCTGCAAACTTGCTCCACATAACGGAAGTTCTTCAGACCACTAGGGGCAGTCTGGAGTTGGTAATATTACCTATATAAATATGCTATTTTTCTATAGTAAAAAACTGTTTGAAAAAGACATGAAGTGTAACGTTCCCTTTGTTTCTTACTCCAACTTCCTTCTTGACATTCTGTTAAACCATGACATTCCGTCTTTACTGTCTGGTCCCATATGATTTGGCGGTCAACCCCACCTAGTGGTCTGGAAGACTTGTTTCGTGGCGTGAGTTTGCAGCATTTTATACTTGCTGTAATATTTGTTATTTGAGGTATTTTTTCTGTGCTCGCACCATTTTTTCCTTTTGCATTTGTTTTGTTGGTTGTAGGTTTTTACTTCTTTTTTTTTGT
Source organism: Anableps anableps (assembly GCA_014839685.1). Classification (NCBI taxonomy): domain Eukaryota; kingdom Metazoa; phylum Chordata; class Actinopteri; order Cyprinodontiformes; family Anablepidae; genus Anableps; species Anableps anableps. Next base: position 16,129,691 of record CM026088.1, read on the forward strand.
GATTTCATCATTCATGTGTTTGCAGCTCGTTTCACAATTTGCTACACGTTTGCACCTGTTGCCCACCGTACATATGGGTGTTGACATAACCCGAGGAAACAGAGCTAACTGCCAAATCCGAACAGAGAAACAGAAATGAAGAGCTTTACACTTTTAGCAATGTCTGAGTTTGTTGAAGCACGCAAGTCTTATTGTCACCAGAAGAAGAAACCGATAAATGTATGTGTTTTATATATATATTTATGACTTCTTGATTTTCACAATGTCATAACCAGATCATTTTTAGCAGAGTTCTACAATGCAGTTTGGAAATAAAACCTTAATGATTAAATGGGTCGCACCCAGGTTTCCTAGTTGATGTCAATTACATCTTTAATTAGTGCATGTGTAATGTAAATACAATCTGTTTTGATTGCTGCTATGCCTCCTGTCCCACAGTAAAACAGATTTTCTCCCTCATTAGGCAGTCACTCCTTCAAGTGCCTGCATCCCTGAGGACCTGCCCCGGACAAGCCTAACTGCGTGTGCGCTTCGAAAAAAAACCCAAAAAAACCCGAAGCATATGGACCCATGTGTTAAGAAATTTCTATCCCTCGCAAGGAAAAAACCCCAAACTATTAAACATTTTAGCCATCTTTTATGTCAAAAGGCCTCAGAATACATCAAAATGCACATGATCACCAAGCTTCTTTTCAGTGACCCAGTCTGCTGACCTGTTCTCCTCAATCAAATTGCTCCTTTAACTGCCCCTATTGTTGAAGATGTTATTATTTGTGTCTCTGTCATTGTTCCCGGGCCGTTGCATGAATGTCGAGGCACATGGAAGGAGAAGCACTGCTTGAATAACTGGATTTGCTTTTCTGAAAATTGCCTTCATGTGAGCACGAGCTGACAGTGTGCCCAGCACAGCCATCTTCACAGGAGGTATGGGTCCAGGTGAGTGTCTGTGTTTTCACAAAAGCATGCTCAATATAACATAAGCTAATAATAGTGTTCAAATATAGCCAATCGAGGTGAAGTTTTGGGGGAAATAACAGCAGATGCAAGAAAAAGTGTCACAGTCAGAAAGAACAAGGGAGGAGGAGGAACTGGGAGAAATGCCATGTGCTGCACACCTGAGCCCTGAGAAAAGGAGGGAGAGTTGAGGTTATTGGGTGGGTAGAAGGAGGAGGAGGAGGAAAGTGGGGAGGAATCAGTTCCACTACACGCTCATTACCACCAATTCATCTGGAAGACATCTCTGCACAGATCCACTCCTGGCTAACTCAAGCGTACCGGCCTTCAATGTTCCTGTGTGTGAGATCATAATTTGTTTATGCGTTTAAACCAATGGAGGCAATAAATGTACTCATGCCTTTGATTTCTTTTACCACCTAAAATTATCCTACCATGAACAATATTTACATTCATATTTCATTTCTTATCAACTTTTTCCGTTTATTGTCCTGTTTTAGCTTTCAAAACAAAAAGCTCTTAACAAGAAAATTGCATTTTTTAATGTGTAGTTGGTAAAAGCTGTGGATAAAACACGATGTGTTGGACAATATTTTTTACAATAAATGCAGTAACATGATATTTTGTATCAAAAAAAGTTTAATATGCAGCTACAAAAAATCTTCACTTTGATTACATTTCTTTTTCTAAAAATTGTTTAGACTTGAAATTAAACAGGAAACTCATTAAGACACTTCAAGCACAAATAATCAAAAAAGTCTGCTGCTCAAACCGTTAGCATTTTGGGAAACTAACTCGTTCAGGTAGCTTGTGTGAAAATCTTCATCTTGATACCTTTTTTTTGTTTGCAAAAATACTTTATCCCTAAGATCAAAATAGCTTACACCTGAGATTACACAGGTAACTAGTTAAGATCCTACAAGCACAAATAATCAAAAAAGTCAGCTGCTCAAACCATTAACATTTTGAGACGCTAACTATTTGAGCTAGCTTGTGTGAAAATCTTTATTTTGATACCTTCATTTTGTTTGCAAAAAATACTTTATCCCTAAGATTAAATATATTAGCTTGTCAAAGTGCTTTTTATTATCGAGCACAAATTGAAAGTTGTTCAACTGTTAGCTCATTGAAACTAGCTAAGTAAGCTAGCAAGTGTGAGTGTAAAACATCTCCAGTTTTTTTTAGCTAATTTCTTTTCATACAGAGTTTACCTTTGAGAATGAACATGTTAACAAATAGCAATTTCCTTGAAACATTAATTTCTATTTCTATACCGATGACGCTGTGATCTATTCTGTTGGATCCTCACCACATCAGCCCCAACAATCATTTAACACAATTTAGAATTACAAACTTTGTACATTTCTAAATAAGCTCTAAAAATAAAAAATGATGTTTTCTAACTAAATGAAGTTCTTTGAATTTTCTATCTATCACCACTCTACGGTTTGAATGTTGATTTTAGTGTCTGAATATAAAATACCTCAGAATTTTGAATTTTGTTTTTCTCTTATTTAACTGTTATATAAAAGTCGGTAACAGAAACTGAAGATGCAGCTCATATTTTTCTTTCAAATTAAACGTCTTTATTCTGAGTTTTAGAAAAGACTTGTGTCTGCCACATTTATGTCTTTGCTTAACTACAGAGATGTAATTTATATGAAGGCTTTGTAAAAGCGCTCAAGTTCTCTTGACAGCCTACTACAGACCCTTGAGATTCATCACAAACCTCAATAGTTTGAGTCATCGTTGTATGTTGTACTCTACTTTTTGCAAAGAAAGGAACACATAATGTATTGGCAAATTGATATCTATGTGTAGAAGTTGTGCACATGACGTCATCGCTTACATCTCACTATTATGCTCCAAACTGCGAAATTCAAAATGCCACAAATTTCACCAAATAACTACTTAAACTATGGTGCACATAATTAATTACATTGAAACTACATTTCAAAAAGCTTGGTTAAGTTTAAAAAAATAATCAAACTGGATTTAATTAATGGATAGCTGTCAAAAGCTAAAGTTGTATAATAAAATTTCTGGCCATAAATTGCAGTTTCTGTTCAAAATAACACAAAGGATTAAATTATTTTAACTGAATGCTTTCCTGTCATTGCTTCATGTTTTTATCTGTTGCTATGGAAGCCAGTGTTTCAAATTTATTGCCCTCCATGACCTTTGATCTCAAAAACAGCCCATTCATTATTTGTGATTTTTATTAATTTATTTTTTATGAAGTTACTCCTGCATACTCGATTGGGACTTTCTAAAGTTTGTAAGTTACAGAAAGATATGTAAACAGCCAAAATAAGTTATTTTTAAAAAATGCAATATTGGATTTTAACCTTTTCCTTCAGAATTCTCTTTGCTCTTCTTCCCACTTCAACGGGCCAGCTGGATGTTTTTGTTGTAAAATTATAACTTGTTTTTGATAACAGACTATTTGTTTGTGACCTTCCCAGACTGCTATTCTATTGTTCTGTGTCTTAAAACTACCTGTAGCTGCTTCTTAATGGGATTAATATTGGTTAGCCCTTTTATTTTATTGTATTAAAATAATTGAAAAAATAATCAAACTTTGTGCAAATGCAAAAAGGACTCAAAATGAATAAAAAGTAAGATTTGGAAATATTGATTGAAACCATGGTGAAGATCAGCTGGTTACCATATTGTGTAAATGTCAAAAGCTCTTTTTGCTCTTTGTCCCAAGAGGAACAGCTTATCCTGCTCTCTTTCGTACTCATTTGATAATCTTTGCCTGTTGAAGTTATTTAATATACCCAGTTTTTATAGTTACTCTTACTTTGTCTACCCTCATAACTGGATTACTTCATATTGTAGGATTCTTACTTTTTACTTCACTTTTCCCCTTTTTTCTGCTTCCAAGCTGAACATGAGCAAGATGCCTCTGGTCAACACCAGGGACATTTGCAGTATTATACAAAGACTTCAATCGATAGAATTGAAGATTCACCTACTGGAGAGGCATATAAGTTCTAGAAATGAAACAACTCTACTTATGACTCAAAACAATGGAGCACTCAGTATTATACAAAGACTTCAATCGATAGAAATGAAGATTTATCGACTAGAGATGATTATGAAGATCAACGCAGGCTGGAAATGAACCAACCCCACTAATGATTCAAAACAATGGACAGCTCCCAGCCACATCAGCGAATAGCCAACCATGGAACTCTCTGGGAGCTAAGCCGAAAAATAAATCTCTGACAAGACGACTAATGGGAAGGACTCTTCACCTAAATAACACAGAGTTCCCAGCATTAAGCCGCAATATCCCTACTTTAACACCTGCTCCAAGAACTAAACATCACCCAGCTGGAGCTGACAAAATTCCATCTTCCTCAACCCCGACACCAAGGACAAAACAACCAATTCGGGCCATAACACATCCGGACTCCGCTGGTATGAGTCCCCAGACAACAACAGGAGCTTTGAAGCAAGATCAAAACAGAAAAAAGGGGTTAATCTGCACATCCACACCAATAACAATGCTATGTCCAATCATAACAAATGAAGAGAAAATGGCTGAATTTCACCAACTCAACCATGAAAACTTCGAAGAAATTTTAAAACAGTTAAGCTGCTCCTACTGCTATCTTGATATCCTATCTACAACCTTCCTTAAGAAAGTTATGGATGTCATTGCATCTGATCTGATTCAAATATTAAACTCATCCCTTTCATCAAGTGTTTTCCCCCAACCTTTAAAAACAACAGTTATTAAACCACTGTTAAAAAAAGAACAATCTAGACTAATCACTATTGCAGAATTGATGATTCAATCGATATTTGATTGATGTTTTCATGATGTGAAGCACTTTGAACGGCCTTGCTGCTGAAATGTGCTATACAAATAAAGTTGACTTGAAATGAACTCAGTTAAAGCCCAGTTTTTACAGTTTAACTTTCACGTGATCCCAGCTCCGCAGACAGAATGAGGCAGACGATCTGTCCGGTTCAGCAACCCCCGGAGCAAACGTCTACAGGTGTGGCATGCAGTGTAGTGGTGAGAAGTGAAGGATCTACACATGTGTTTGCGACAGAGGCAGCAGAGCGACCTGACCTTGCGGTCCTTTCCTCTTGGGCACGTAGTAGATGAGTACAGGCTGTGGAGCGCAAGAAGGTGCGCAGCTTCATCTTGTCTGGCGATGCAGCTGTCGCCGCTGCTCCCTGCTTGACTCCCATCTTGGTGGCCTTGAGTACCTCGCATTCCACCTCAGGTGATTGAAAACTCCCCCCGAAATGTCTGGAGAAGGTAACAAGATCTTTCCAAAGACCTTGGTAATTCCAGCTAACCATAAAGAGATCCCTTATTCCACCAAACGTGGTGGTGGTATGAAGATCTGGGTCTGCTTTGCCACTTCAGGACCTGGACAACTTACCATTCTTGTTGGAACAAAGGATTCTCATCTCTGGCAGAAAATCCTTAAGGAGGATGTCCAGCCGTTATTTCCAGACCTTAAGTTCAGGCGCACATGGGTTATGATTTAGAATGGCTGGTCAAAGTCTGGAATTAAAGGCTCAACACACAGGAGAGGATGTCGCTCCCTCTCGATTCATTTCCTGTAGAACTTGCGCAATAAGGCAACGGTGGTTGGAGTTCATCCCGTAATCGGCGGGTTGCTGGTTTGAGCCTTGCTCTGTCCATCTCCATTGTTGTGTGCTTGGGCAAGACACTTCACCCACCTTGCCTAAAACGGGCTGCGCCTCCCAAGATGGATACAGCCTCAGACAGCTCAGTAAATGTGAGCGTGCATGTGATCAAGAGTAATGTGCCAGAGCCCTCTGAAAATGTAATTTCAGTACAGAAGAGATACGTACTTAAATTTAATAGAGGTATTAAAAAAAAAAAAAAAAATCGCTTGCCCTCCTCCAAGTGAAATTTGCGCATGTGAAATTTCAAACTCGTACACATAGACAAGCACAAGCAGGCTTGTGATGCGACACAAGAAAGTTGCAAAGTTTTCAACTTTTGTTGCTATTGCATCCTGTATGTTGGGTTTACCCCGAGTGGCAGAAACTTTCGCCTTTCGCTGTTGTTTGTCGCTCCCCGTGTGTCGTGCCCATTGAACAGGCAGTATCTGTTGGAAAAACCTCCAGTGTGACTGAATTTAAGCAAGTCTCAAGCAGAAAGGGAGGAATCACCCCACAGAGATGTAAAAAGCTCATCGCCAGTTATTGTAAAGGCTTGATGATGGTTGCTGCCACCAAGGGTGGCACAACTAGTTATTGAGCTTAAGGGTAAATTATGTTTTTTGTATTTACTTTTTTGTTACTTAATAAAATTTGTTTGGTTTCTGTAACAAGTAAAGTACTAAATAATATGTAAGCTTGAAACTTTATAAATTATTGGAAATGCAGTATACAGGATTTACTGTTTAGATGAAGACTACGATATTTACTGTTTTGTTGAAGACTATGGAATTTAGACTACAATATTTCAACCTGGAGAGACTCACAGAAAGACAAAGGAGCAATTAAAGAGATGTAACTGACACAAATATGTTTGCTGCTTAGACCCCGGCAGAAGACGTAGGTGATGAGAATAGCGATGGATGAGAATGAGCAATTAGGACAAGGACTTGAGACGTCTCCCCCCCGGGGTCTGGAAACTGGTGGCGGAGTGGGAAAGGATGAAGAAGTCTGCTCAAGCTGACAGGATCAGACGTGGAGAAGGGGGAGGAGACGGGTTGTAGCTCGGCTGGTGAGCAGATGAAGCCGGGGATGAATGGCCTTATAAAAGTAATCTAGCAGGATTGGCCAGAATGAGGCGAGGACTGATGTTGATAGGATGCAGCAGAAGGTGCATGACGCAGCGATTGGTCGATGCAGGTAAGGCTGAAAAAGTCTTCCAGACTGAATTTACGCCCAGGCTCCATTTACTGCTTTGATGAAGACTACGGATTAGACTATGCTATTTACTGTGTCGTTGAAGACCACTGTATTTACTGATTTGATGAAGACTACGATATTCACGGTTTTGATAAAGACTACAATATTTTCTGTTTTTATAAAGCCTATGGTATTTACTATTTTGTTGAAGACTACAATATTTACTGTTTTGATGAAGACTATGGTATTTATTGTTTTGATGAAGACTATGGTATTTACCATGAAAGCTACATTTTCTACGTAAGAATTAGAAAATGTATCTTTAATCGATTTCAGTAATTAATTCCACACATATATGTTTTGAAAAATAAACTTTGCAAATGTAATAAAAATCATCATGATGTGTTTGTTTGTTGATGTTTGTGTGTGTGCATCATATGCCTTATGCATGGCCACATTTGTGTGGTGCAGCTGGCAGCCCGGCAGACAGGTGGGCCGGTAGTGCTCCCCTTCCAGAGAGTCGTAGCCTCGCAAATGTTCCTCTCCTTCCTCCTTTTCCTCTCCCTCCTCCCCCCGTGCTGAATTACCTTCTCGTCTTGTTAGCTGCTGTTTTTTTAATGCGGTGTCCCAATCTGGAGGGACATATGTAGTCACACATTTCCAGCCCCTCGCGTTCAGCCTCCTTAGAAATTGTCCCACATAAATGTTGCAAATTAGTGAGACCAAATGGCCTTTTATGAATTCTTCTGTCACCCAAACAATTTTCCATTGGCAACTTTTATTCTCAATTTGATGTACATCTGTTAAAGGAAATAAAGAGGAAAACAACAACAAGAAAATGGCTAGAACAGATGTCCAAACATCCATCTGGTACTAAGATTGTCAATTTTCCTAAAAAATGATATCACACGAAAATAAAAAAGAAGCATAGGATTGGCACTGGGATTCCAAAATCAGGATATTTCTCCCCACATTTCCTCACTAAATGGAGTGATTGTGTCAGAACGAAATGCAGAGCTTGCTGAGGTGTGCACAATGTCACCCCAGTAGCTTAAGCATTTGTACACGAGTGTAAATGTGAGTGTGCATGTGGTCAAGAGTAATGTGCCAGAGCCCTCTGCCCCCTCTCTCCATCTGCTGAAGCCCCCCAGGCTGGACCAAGGTCACTTCTATCCTCTCCTCTCCTCTCCTTTGCTATGGATGGGCATCTGTGTGCACATGCTTATGCACAAGCATATGTGTTTATAATGAGAGTGAGGGTGAGACATTGTACAGATATTTAATGATATTTAAAATTGTTTAAGGCAGAGATTGGAGAAAATATGTTTTTGACCAGATTTGATCAGAATATGCCAATGGTACACTTCTTAACTGACTTTGCCGTTCTGTACGGAAGCATTTCACTGCCAGAGCTTAGAAATAAATTCAGGAGCAGTATCTCATTATAACGAGAAAGTTTCTTGTTAAACAGAGAAAAGTTTCTCATAACGGGACAAGTTTTATATATCGCTTAAACGAGAAAGCTTTAACGAGATTTTAAAGACTTATAACGAGATTCACATCTCATGAAAACCAAAATATATTATCTTTTAAACAAGAAAGGTCGTAACAGTAAAACAGCAACACCTCTTGGGATTTTTAGATGTCTAGAAGAAACAAGGTGAACAGAAGGAGAATCACAGCAAGCCCCTTTAAGCCTTTTTAACAAGTCGTCATGTCAGGGGAGCGTATTTTTATATCATGTTAAAACAAGAAAGTTTCTTGTTTCTTGTTATGAGACAGTTTAATATTTTGTTTAAATGAGGAAAACTTTCTCGTTTTAACGAGATTTTAAAAACTCTTTATGAGATTTTTATCTCATGAAATCCAAAATATATTCTCTTTTAAATAAGAAAGGTCATAACAGTAAAACAGCAACACCTGTTGGGATTTTTAGAAGTGCTCTAGAAGAAACAGGGTGAGAATCATAGCAAAACCCTTTATGCCTTTTTAACAAGTCGTCATCTGTCACAGGATCGTATTTTTATATTTCATTAAAACAAGAAATTTTCTTGTTACAAATGAGACAAAACTCGTGTCGTTATAATGACTTTTACATCTTGCTATAACGAGAAGGGTTTTTTTGTTATAATGAGAAACTTTCTGAATGTAACAAGCTGATGCGTCGTAATCTATTTCCAAGCTCTGGCAGTTAAGCGCTTCTGTAGTTCTCCAAGATACAACACAATCATATGAATCTCCATTTCACCCTACCATACACATCAGTGCTAAAAAAAAAAAAAAAAAAAGGTGTGGTACTCCTGGATTGGCTGACTTGCAAATGCCAGTCAAAAGTGTGTCAAGAAGCATTGTGCCTTGGTATTTCAGCTTCCCAAGCTGCATTTTCTTTCATATATTTTAGATATGCTCTATGAAAAAAAAAAAAAAAAGGCAAATTTTGCACAAATACTTCGGAGCTGAGTTTTACTGAAAAATCCATGAAGAGTTGAATCTGAATCCTGAATAGGTGTGGGTCCACTATATTATGTTCCATTGAGGAAGGTTATCATTATCTTCATCAATCACTCTAGAAACATTAGGGCAAAAAGAACTACTTTTGCTGAAGCAACAGATGTTACTATGGAGATTTAGACAGTGATTCTCATTATTTCGGTAGGTATCAATCTTCAAAAACAAGCAATAAAGGGGTCATAGGTGCTGGGACAACAGAGAAACCAGCACAACTGCTCCCAAATTAACAAAGTACCTATTGACTCTCATTTTACTTTTTTAATCTGTAAAGAAAAAATATGAATATTCGAAATAATTGTTAATTATCAGTCCCACCCAACCCGTATATCCACGACTGATTTGATAGTGTAACGCTACCAAATGGGATCAGGCCATGTGCACGTGAAAAATCTCTATTCTAACACAATTAAAACTCTCACTAGTTTGAGCAAAAAACAAAACAAAAAAAATCTTAGCACACATGCTGAACCACACGTCGGCGGAGCTGAAACCAAACATTGACAGAGCGCTGCTCCTTCTCTCGATCTTAAGACGTTCTTGTTGCCTCCAGAGGGAGCAGACTGGGCACGCTGCCAGACCCTGGTCCACTTAGCCGCTAATAGCTCACATAATCACTGCACACTCACAGGCTCACACACTGAAGAGACACACAGACCATTACGCTGCGTACGGCAGACACAGACATGGTAATTATTATATCAAGTAAAAACAGCTAATCAGGTAAATGTAGGCTAAATGTGTTTTAGCAGCACTACAAGATTTTACTTACAGGAGTGTGTATGGGTGTGTTTGTATGTGTGCAATGTAGAGGAAACACATCTAATGAGACGTAAGGACTCTTATCAAGATGCACATAAATATTACATCAGTGGGGAAAAAAAAGGCAGATTTGTCAGCGTTTGCTTATTTTCAGGTTGTAGATTTTGTCTCACCCTGTAATTCACATGTTCTATTCAAATCTTCACATCTATTTTCACTCTTACACCATGTGCACCCCTTTACACTTACTGTTTACAGAAATCAAAGCAATCAAACTATACTATGACACAATGTTCTAATGCTTTGATAAAGCATTGATTCATTTGCTTTGAAAGCACCAGTTCTACTTGTCATTTAGTAAAATGAAGAGGCTTTGGTTTCTGTTGGCTTCTACGTGCATCAAAACTCCATCTTCGTCAATGATAAGAGACTGGAGGGCTGCCAGAGGCTGAACATGCTTTGTGTTTACTAATGAACCCGTTCACAGCACCAGCAACCTTATAAAAGCCTTTTTGTCAAGCTAAAGTTGTCAAAAAAAAAAGGGAAAACAAAACATTTTAAAAAATCCAAGATTAAACTTTAAAATAGCTGTAAAAATAACGTGTTTTTGCGATGTTTTTAGATATGGTGTGCATCTCAAGGTAAGACCATCTTATCTGCTCTGTCTTCAAGGTGTACTGTTCATTGGTCGATAGGGACACAAAGACACAGAACTGTGCACTTTTCATTCACTAAACTGAAATTACCTTCCTTTGATCTTGTTTTCTGTCCTTCAACTTATCTCCATCTCACTGTAGAGGAAAATCATACAAAAAGTTATATTTATGTTGAAAAGCTGACTTTATTATAAAATCTTTGAGGAGATACTGCATTCAGTTTTGCTGAAGTATGGTTTATTCAAAACCACAGATATATGGACATTTTTGAATCACACACAATGTCATAATAATACCTAATATCTCTATGACCAGAAATTAAATATTAAACTAAATAGAAAACATAGTAAACATCTGAATTTTAACTAAAAAGATACATGTTATAGGCTATTACCCTTCTTTTAAAATATAATTTACAGCTTGTTTATCATAACATTGAAGGACAAGCTAGCATTAGCACAAGAGCACATTAGCTGCTAGAGGAACTCAGAAAAGAGATCAAATATATTTTTCACAACCTTCTAACGTAAAACACACCTTGTTTGTTTTGAAGAACAAACAACAAACAGCTAAAAGAAGCTCACCAGTTCAAGTTACAAGCTTCTTTACAAGCTAGTTTTAGCACTGTAGCACAGCGAGCACTCCAACAAGATAGAAAAGTATCAAGACCTTTATTAGTCTTCTTAAGTGCATGCTAACAACTCAAAAGGTAAAGCTGTTTTAAACAATAACATAAAACAAAAATAAAACAGCTAAATCAAGAGCTCCAGTTAAAGTTACAGGCTTCTGTACAAGCTAGTGTTAGCACTGTAGCACAGCTAGCACTGCAGTAAGATAGAAACAACTTCTTAGAAGTAATACCGTTTTAAGCAATGATATAAAATAAAAATAAAACAGTGTACTCAAAATGTTCACTTGCTAGCATCAAGCCTGCTCAGTTTCCTGAGGAAATTAGGGAAGAATCATTGTTGAACCCTTTTCATAAATTTATACTTCTCAGCCCAAAATTGTGAATCTGAGAATCTGTGTCGAGTGCTAAAGATTACAGTGACTGCATGAATTGTGTCCAAGCTCAAAGACTTGTAGCTCACTACCAAAGACAAATTTTCAAAATACTAGCTATTTGAGCAATTTCATCTGTATGGCCGACCAGATTATTAAATGACAAAACATCGCTGACAGTCTATAAAATATAAAGCAAATTCAGCTTTTTGGGATTTATTAAACAGCGTAAATGAATACAAATGATCAACTTCTTTAGTGGTCTCAAAAAAATATGTGGAGAAAGTTGAGAAGAATTTTTTTTTTAATTTTTTTTTATTTATTTATTTTTTTTATTTTTTTTTATTTATTTATTTATTTTTAGTGAGACATGTTTTGTTCTATAATTTACAATGCACCAGTGAAGAACCTAGGTATTTTTTCCTTAAATTATACTAATAAAACTTTATTTGAGTTACGGCTGCACAAAATATCGCAAATATATCGTCATCACCATATCAGTGTGCACAATATTCACATTGAAAAGAAATTGTTTGGAGTGCAATAATTGTTGGTTAACTATACTATATTGTGTGAAGTCGCATTTTTTTATTAAGACAAAGTCTCATGGCAGCAAAAGCTCGTGCTAGACACAATAGATATTGCCAAAAATGCTCAATGTTGAAAGTAGAAATCATGTTCACACATTTTGCACAGCCAAATGTAAAAACTCAATCATGATTTTTGTATAAGAAGACAAAAGTAAAAAGAACAAACCTCATATTTTATATTGTATATAGTATACTGTATTTTTATTATTTTTTTAAGGAGAAAAGTTAAAAATAAATGCTGAAAACCAACTCTCCAATTTTTTGTCCGTGTTCACACACAAGCAACCGTTAGCATTGCTGCGCAGCTAGCTGGTGCATAAAAGTAGAAAAGCAAAAGTCTAAAACACCTATAAACCATTGATTAAAAAGTTGGATGAATATTTATGACCCATAAACTGTTTTCTGTGACAAAAGTTTGAGAAGATAAATACTGTATTATTATTTTTTGTACCATCACGCTTCTTGAGTCATAAGACATTTAGCGGCAGTGTAGCTAGACTGGTCAAAGGTACAACAGCACCTCGTATTTAATTATGTCACTATTGCAGCCACTTTGGAAAAATGTTGTTCTTCTATTGCTGAATGAACATTCAACGTGGAAAATCAAAGACGAACCTCCAAACTTGGACACTACAACCCAAACATGAAACTTCCAGAGATGCCCCTGCGCTATACAAACGAAACACAAACACACACAGAGCCACTCTCACATGGTTGTGAATACAGAGAAATGTCACCTTACTCCTGCAAGCTGTTAGCCAGCCACTTCCATGCCAAACCACACTGCCCCTCTGGAACGTGGAGAGAGGAAAAGCTTGTGTGTGTGTGTTCTTTGGACAGCTCTTTAAAGTAGAGAGTTGCCTGAGGCAGAGTAGGTTGAGCGGATGAAGACAGACAGATAATGGAGGGGCATCTGTGTGCCAAGGACTGCACCTCAAAGTCACACACGTACACACAAATTGGTACAAACAAGCATACACACTTGAGTCACACACATCTCTGCCCTCACTATATACATTTTCTGTCCTTCTGTGGTTCTATTTATCATTTCTACATTTATCTGAAAGCTTTTCCAAGATGTCTCTTTTTCTCTCTTTCCATCTCCATCTGTCTGCCTCTTTTCTCTCTTTCCTGCTGTTTTTCTCTTGACTTTTACCATTTCCTTCTGTTCTTCCCCTTCTTCTCTCCACTCATGTCATATCTCTCTTCAATTCCACGTATCTTGAATTAACTGCAGATAGCCTTAAGTACCCTGCGGTCCGCTGCAGATAGGCCCTTATTCAGTGATGGACAGATATACAGTAAGTGGGTGGGATGCAGTTGGTTGTGTTTTGGAGGGCAGATGCTCAAAAGGCCTTAATGAAGAGTTTTGAGTGAGAGAGTGAATGGGTGGTCACAGCACTATCAACTTTTTAAGTCACTTTTACAGCATACAAGTTATTGCTGTTATCAAGACTTACCGTTTAATTTCTACTGATTTATTGGTTTGTTTATAGGAAATTAAAAATCTCAGGCCTAAAATACAGTCATGATTAACTAAATCTGAAATAAAGAAGCCTATTAATATTTTTTACATAAATTTTCAGAGTTCATCAGAGAGTCTGGAAACTTTAAATTACTCAATGACCCTCTGTTCTCCGAGGTTTAAATATGAAATGAAATGATACAGAAGCCAAGAGAAATGTCATCCAAATTAGACATTGCTGCTTTTTCCATGAAGGATTTGCTACGACTCAGTGATCCCCATACCACAAGACCAAGACAGAGTGTTTCCCAATTCGGGTCTGCATCCTTCAAAGGCCAATTACGTCACAGCGATGAAGACAAAGGCTGTCCAAATTCAAAGTCTCCTCCAAATGCGGCAAACAGATGCATCCTTCTTTTCCCTGGATTTGAAGGACGATCTGGTGTATCCTTCAACCCACCCTATCCCCAGATTCATTGCGAGCCTAACAAGATTTTTTGGTAACAATGTAACAATGGCGGATGAAGCGGGAGAGGAGAACAGTTTTAAATACAAGTAAAATGAAATCTGTCAGTACAAAGATTAAAAGCTTGAAGCAGTTGTGTTGTTAGACCTCAGACTTCCAGACCACCTAGGTCTTCTGGTTTGCAGAAAGCAAAATTAGTTTTCAGTTACGACAAGTCGTTCAGGTCCTGAAGCAGTACAGCAGCAACAGAACTTCACACCACCACCACCAGGTACACAGGATTTAACAGGATACACAACCTCCAAAATGTTCCATTTGTGTTATTTTTTTTCTCACCAGTAGTTTTGACCTTAGACCTCCTGCATGGATGCTGTCATTGCTCGATTTTTTTCTCTGTATTGTTGAACCATGAACACCTAACTGAGGTGATTCAAGTGCTTTAGATGTTTTTGTGTGTTTTTGGGAAGTCACTGACACGCTCTTGGAGTTATTTTGGGAGGCCTTCCACTCCTGGCAAGGTTCACCACTGTTTCATATTTTCTCCAGTGGATAAGATCTCTCACTGTGGTTCGATGAAGTCTTAAAGCCTTAGAAATGATTTCATAACCCTTCCCAGACTTATTTAACATCTGTTCTTAAACTACTGTCGACCCAGGATATGATGTGTTGCTTTTAGCCTGCTTCATGCTGTTAGACAGGTTCTAGTTAAGGTTCTATTTCACTGTTCTCACAATAATCAGACCTGAGTGTTGCTGGTAAAATCGGACTAAAAATGTGGTTAATCAATTTTTAGATAGATTTAAAACAGTCAACCATTAGCAAAGCTTGAACAAATCAAAAACAAAAAACACTTTGGAAAATATATGAAACCAATACCTCAGGTAGAACAACAGTGAACAAAAATGTTTGATTAATTAAGAGTGTCTGTTTTCAAGGTCCTGGCAGCCTCTTTAGCATTAATTAGTCATAACTAGAGAGCTGCTGTACAGTCAGTTATCCTTCAGTGTCAGTGACTGATGTCTCGGCTGCTTTATTAGTAAACTCCTAAAAGAAATATATTTCCCCCATCCTCATTCATAAATAGGTTATACTAAATACATAAGGCAGTTCGAGAGAACGTGGGGAGATGGGTGTATGATTGCCAAGCATGGAACGTGATACAATCCTCAAAGTACTGGCATATATTCTAACAATCATGGTGCTTTTTACAAAAGCACCATGATTGTGAGGAGAAAGTCAGAAAAAGTCTACTTATACTAAAAAGTGTTTGCGAACACATAAGGTCCTTAACAGGAATCAGCTCCCAGTTTTACTCAGAATCTCTCACAACCTTGAAGTCTCTGGAGGCGAAGATACAAAACTGTTGCTCCCCTGCACGTTGCTGGTCACTGTTCCCAACATGCATCATTCAGTAGGATGCTGCCATCACCGAGTAGTGACAGGTGACTGCCTCAAGTCATATTAAAGAGTAACAACTAAGAGAAGCAACATTTATCATGAAATGCAGATTCTGTTTCTTTCATACAACTACGAACTGAAGAACTAGATGATTATTTTAAAAAAGAACTTAGAAAGGCTACTTGAATCAATAACTTTACAATGACTGGATCAGTGACTACAAACATGAGGAAGGTCACTAACAGACAGAATAAACCCCATCAACAAATACCATTTTGTTTTGTTGTCATTAATTCTAATAGCCTACTAACACGAAGGCCGCTAGCACCATGATCTAATGTGTGGGCTATTTTCTCCAACAAGACTTGATGAATTGGCCAATACTTGGACTGTCAGAAAAGTCCAAGGAACTCAATGAAGATCTAAGGATGAGAATTGCAGATATATACCTACCTCTAGATCCATTCCTAAAGTACCCATCAGTTAAGAAAACTGTACACATACAAATGATTTGCATGTATCACTACTTTGAAAAGGTCTGAAAGAAGACTAAAAACCGGAACCGTCAAATGGAACGGTAAAGGAATCATCAGTGATTCCTTTATCTTTACATAGTGGAGTCAATTTTACATTGCTGTGGGCTAAAGGAACCCCCTGTTTCAAAATCATTCACAAGGACATGACAAATGTCTTCAGGAGGAACGTTTTGTGGTTAAATGAAACACAAATTAAGGTTTGGCCGCAGTGACAAGACGACTGAACAATTCAAACTATGGCATTCAAACTTTGAAGTGAGGCTCAAAACAACCTATGTGCACATTAAGTCCTGTAAGGCTTGTAAAAAAATAGTTGCTAGCCTCATATTGCTTTGATTTGATTTCAGTGTGAAAATGCTCATACTTGTACTGCACAGTCGGCCGTACGAACAGACAAGGATGCAAACCAAACTTGCATCTGAGTCCACCTCAGGAAACCAACCAGTTTAAGGGTGTTTTCAAACGTGATAGTCGAGTAGACTCACCTGTGGGGGCACTGCACCAAGAACTACTGAAGAAAACGACATGAAAAGCTCTGAAGGAGACACTGAGCACAACTTCCTTCTTCATGAAATGTAAACAAAAATAGAATGGCGTCTGATTTTAGTGGTTGTAGGATTTCTCTTTTGTCTTTGGCAAAAGACCAGGAGCCATTTCTTCTGCTTGAGCTAGACACATGCGTTTGTTTTGGTTGTTTTCACCCTAACTGCCGTGTGCTATAGTCCACTTCCTGCTTTTTGAGTGTTTTCATTCTACTTTGCATTCACGTATGCCTTCAAACTGCATCAGAGTTCACTTCAACCGAACCGAGACCTAGGTTTGCAGGCGGAGCAAAGTTCACTTTTTTAGGTCTGCATCATAGTTCGATTACATATTCACACCTCCCCAAATAAACCGGACTTTCTAGAGTTGGATTGAAGCGGACTAAACAGGAATGTACCTTAAATATTCCACTGATTCTGCCAAGAAGAGTCTTCTAATATCCAGCCAGAAATACGCCAGAAGCCTGTTAATGGGTACAAAAAGCATCCTGTAAATGTGCAATTTGTAAAGGGGCACTGAGTCAAATATCAAAGGAGATTTATGTATACATTTGAGTCTTTATGTATAATTTTGCTAATGATCATTTCACCTGGGAATAAAATGGTTCAAATAAATCATTTAAAGCCCTAGATATGTCTTAAATGCTGATGATTGTAACCTCCCTGTTCTTGTCTGTACATTCATATAACTCCTTCCATCCGCTCCGTGCTTGTTTTGAATATAAAGGCACAGATGTAAATGAAACAAACATCTATTTATGAATTTTTGTCGCCAGTCCTGTAATTTGCCACGTTCCTGTTAGAGCTGGAAAAGATGCTGCGCTCACCTCTGGCCTCTGTGGCTGCGTCTGATGCTTCGGGCTCTAAGTGTGCCGCCGCAAACACATGTTCGTCTTTGTCTCCTCCAGAGGAGAGCGAGGTGCGTACATTAATGACTGTTTTACGGTTCTTGCTATCCGAGTCTCTTTTATTCATGTTGGCCGTGACGGCCTAATATCTGCCTGTCAAACAACTTCCATTCACTCCTCTAACAGACTGGAGACTGATACTTAAGACACAAAAAACCCACACACCTACGTATCCCCTCCTCGGTAGATTAGTGGGTGGTGAAGGAGCCACACTGGCCATTATCTGCTGCTCTTGCTCCAATCAATTACTATTCATTTATTCGAAAGGAGTGACCGTGTCCTGATCTGAAGAGGTGTTAGAACTAGTGTGTGCGCCTTGCAGTTTATTCCGATCTTTTTAACAAAACTTTGATTCTCCTCCTACCTCTGTTACTTTCTCCTCTGTGTGCTTACTTTATTTTTCTCGCTTGTTCCAATTTCTACTTTTTCACTTTTTTGATAACTTTCTTTCGTTTTCTTGTCAACATATTGTCGCCCTTCTTTTCAGCCCTCTCCAGTCCAGCCTGTCTCATCGGTTTCTTGCCTTTTGTCTATAAAGTAGAGAGTTCTATAAGTAGATTTATGGATCAAAAGGTTATAATTATCCAAATGGTTCCTCACAAGTCAGTGGTCAGCATAATCAGCAACAATGTTGCTCAGTTGGGACTAAATTCGTTTATTTTATCAGAACAAAAGCTGGAATTTCAGGCAAGAAAACAAGCAACGCTTTCAACAGTTTCATAGTTATCATTACTAAGGCTTTTCTAATAAAAAAGCCATAACATTGCATAACTTTGTCTATTCTAGACATCCATTCTACCAGTCTAGACAGAAGAGTTTTTGCTTGATAAACCACCTATGGCTTTTTCTTTTGCAGAGTACTCTATGTTCATCAGTCCTTTGTTATCCAGTAAACTGTTTTTAATTGCCACTATTACTGCAAATAATTCAACAGTTCGGTTACTGAAAACCACAGGGCACACTAGATACAATATTTATCCATCTAAATAGATCATAAAAAACTCCGACTTTTGGATTAATGGCAAAAAAGTGGTTTTAATAAGCTTTTTTTCGAATTTCCTGTCAATACTCGCTATGCTACAAGCTAATGCTAGCTCATATGTTGAAACAGCATTATTGCTGTCCTCTTCTTGCCACAGATGAAAGACTTTTTATGAATAAATATTTGCTGCTACTTTTCTGAGCTCCTGTAGCACCGATCAGTGCTGCAGTGCTAATAACTAACTACTTTACACAGATTCTCACCAGAGAGTCCAAAAAAATTGTAGAAAAAATTCTCATGATACACAAACCTTAACCCCCTGACCTATTTCTTCAAAACATAGAAAAGATAACTAATATATCTACTGGATCCGTTAGTGAATTAATTTTAATAACTGCATTTTGAAACAACTTCTTTGTAGGCATACATGACTATGAAATTTTACAAGTGACATTCACATATTTAGTTACAAAGGTAAATAATATCTTGCTACAAGTATGAAAACCGATGTATTCCATTTAAGATGTTTTCTCACTTTTTAAAAACATTATAAATCCTAACAGATGGACCACATTTTTCCTTCTCTTCTTAACATCTTCCATGAAATAAGTATTTAAATACCTGTTGAAAAAAAAAACAAGAAAGTCTCAGTTGTATGATAATATCATTTTAATGCAGAGATAGACCATAAAAAAACCGTCAAAGATAAAAGTTGGTTTGCATGTCAGTAAGGGAAATATGAATTCAATCTCCTATAAAATAACCAGAATTCTGGCTCCCACTGATGATAATGTGCTCATGTTTCACACAAATAAATCAAAAATTATTTTCTGATATTCCTGACCTTAACTTTGGCTTTGATGGGCTTTAAAGACATCAGCTCGAAGATTGGTGAGGTTATAGTTGTAGGAGAAAATATTGGGAAATAATCTAGAGCTCCATACATGAGGAGTGAGAATGATCATTAGAAAGTTGAGTTCTTTACACACTATGCTGCAATGGGCTGAAATCTTGCTGCCTCCAGCTCAGGTTTCCCTGTGAATTATTCCCAGAATGCTTTGGAGAAAGTGCTGTGGTCAGATGAGACCAAAATTTAGTGTTTTGCTGCTGTGTGGAGGAGGGGAACTTCAAGAACCCCCTCCCCCATCTACAGTGTCAAACACTGTGGTGGAAGCATTACACTTTGGGGCTGTTTTTCTGCTAGGCTGGGTGTACAAAGCAACTTGACTGCATTGAGATGCCAATGAATGGCGTAATTTACTGTGAGTCTTTAAACATGACAACTGCAGATACACTGCTTAGTGGCTAAAGAAGAAGCACATCATGAAGTGACCTCGTTGGTCTCCAACCCTGGAAAATTCTTATCCCTCAGAGGGTAGAGTAGCTGTCTTGTTATCTGAAAAAAAAAATGTTTGATTTCATGTGCCCCTGGGCAAGGCACTTAACCCCCACTTACCTACCAATCTGCTAATCAGCATATAAATATGATTGGGTGAATGTGGTTCTAGTGGAAAGTGCTTTGGGTGGTCGGTAGCACCAGGAGAGCACTATATAAATTCAGTCCATTTACCATTTAAACATCTTAACTTTTAGAACTTTTCCATGCTGTTCTTGTTGGGTTTTATAACTCAAGTAACAGAGATAAGTTATGTTTCCATCCAGCTGTCTTGCGAAACGAGCATGGACCATAACATGGCCAAACGTAGGAAGGAGGATTTAAGACTTCAGGCTTCAGCTGGTGGTGGGATTTTAATTTTCTCTTTCCTCAGCAAGTCGAAGTGCATTGTGCAGATGATTGCAGAGAAAAAAATATTTCCAAAAATTAAAATCTGTGGAAAAATAACTCCCAAAGTCTTCAAAGTAATGAAACTGAATTTAGAATAAACTATATAAGGCAGAACTAAGCCCCTGGCTATGGAGCTCTAATATTCTGTGCCTGCTGAGGCACAAACTGCACAGTCCTCACAAGAGGGCTTTATGCTGCAAGGTCCTATAAAAAAAAAAAAAAAAAAAAAAAAAAAGACATTTAATTGGTATTCAATCCCAATAGAAAGCTACAAATCATCAAAAATGCACATATTTTTGAAGAGTACAACACAAACCAAGCAGTAGAATTTCGTAAGCCGGCTAGATGTAACAAAATAAACAAAACCATTCAACCCAAACTTATTTGTTCTTCAGATTCCGCAGAAATATGATCTTGAATAACTTCCCATTCTTAATCTGATGAGTTCAATATGAAATCAACTGCTTTGCTGCTATATCAGCTTCAACTTTTCTAGGAAGGTTTTCCACAAGGTTTAGGAGTGTGTTCACAGGCATTGTTTAACATTCTTTTACTAGTACATTTGTGAGGTCAGACACTGATGTTTGCAGTATAGTGTATTTCACACCTAACATTACAGATTACAGAAATAATCTCCGATTTCTCTGACAATAAAATTATAATGGAAACATTACAGAAAGAAGCGTACCCTAGCGCTAATCCTCACACTCAAGTGGAAAGACAGAACTGGGTTGGGATTTTGTTTTAAGTATTTTTTTCCAAGGTTTCATCTGCCTCAGCCTCTTTTTTTTCCCTTCTTGATAAAACTCTATTTTACTAAAACGTTCAACCTCACCTCATCTCCCTCCTTTATGCTTTAACCTTCCTTCCTCCATTTCTTCGAGGCTACATAAGATAGCCTGCCCTTTTTTCCATTTCTCCCCGCTCTCTTTTCTCCACTCTCTGCCCCCCTTTCATTGTAAGAACCAACAAGTCTGTCAGACAGAAGGAGGTCAGACTTCTTATCTAAGCTTCATAATGGTTTTGAAAAGAGGAGAGACACGCATTGCAATAATTAGCAAGCCACCGGACAATAGACGGTGCATAATCAGTATGGAGATGTATGCTGTCCGCCCTGCTCCTCTAAACACTCACTGTATTTCTGTTTCCTTGGAGTATGTATTCAACTGAGGGGCTTTTCATTTTCTTTAGGTCTTCTGGTGTATTGCATTTTTGTAACCCACCACTCTGCAGTGTTTCTCTTTTTCAATCACTTTCTGCCCTGATTTTGTTCTTTAGTTTCCAGATTTCATTATAATAACCTTATTTCACTTAGAAAGTGACTGGCATATACAAAAGAATCAGACAAAGCCATAGTTTTCTTCAACATACAGTAGGCAAAGAGTGTCTTTATGTATATGGTTGGTGGAATATGTAGATCCACAAGGTAAAGAGGTTGTGCGAGTGTTTCTTGCATACGTATTGAGTCTGCTGTGGTACAGGGTTGAGGGCAGTACGTCTACGAGTCGGCTTCCAGACAGCAGCACCTACACTTTACCTACTTCATGTTCAATGGTTCGCCTTTACGGCTACTTTTAATGAAAATTCTCAAACTGCAGCATTGTGGCACTGAAAGTTTGTATTAGACTGAACATTAAGGGAATTATTCAAAACTAAAAGCCACGTCTTCTTAATATGGAATCAATCTACATAATGCTTCATGATAAGAGGCAGGACATACGGTGAAGTGGAAGACAAATCAAGGATGATGAGGTCATGTTACGCATGTTACTGTCATGCCTTTTTTATAGAATCAAGGTCCATAAGTTTCCTTGATACAGCGTGAGGAGATACTAATGTTTTAATTTATGTTTTTTTGAGTGTATAACTGTCCTTAAAATTATTCCTAATATCTTTCCTTTTCTATTGCATTTCCACTCCCATTATTATATTTATTTATTGCAGACTAATTTCAGTCATTTGCACTGGTGCCTCCAAAACTGGAAAAGAGATTCTTTTTTTTGCTATACCCTGATAACATTTGAGTTGAATGTAAGATAGGAAGCCAGCATTTCAGCTAATAATTGCTGGTACAATGAACCCCCGGGATTCACAGGGGTTAGGGACCACAATGCGTAGCTGAAATCTGCAAATACTTGAGACCCCCTTCTAAAAACTGCTTATTTTAATAGTTCAAAGACCAAACATATCTTAATATGCATTAATACCCGCAGTGGAAACCGTCTCAGCACTTCCGCAGAAGCTAATATCTACAGTCTACCTCAGCTCTTGGGGATACAAACATCCAGCGCCAAGGAAAATGAATGGTGCCCCAGAATTGGCTGTTTTGAACAGTGTCAAGTAGCATTGCAGCTAGGTCTTTCAGCTATTCAAGCTGCATTTTCTTTTGAATATTTTAGATGTGTTGCACAAAAAAAAAAAAAAAAAAAAAAAAAAAAAAATTCGTGAATAGGCAAGTTTTCCGCAAATAATTTGGAGTTCCATTCCACAGAAAAATCTACAAATCGGTGAATTCACAAAAGCTGAACCACGAATAGCCGGGGGTCCACTGTATTCTAAAAGAGTTCTCACTCAACCATTCAAATCATTGAATTCTGGTGTTCTAAACCCTTCAATGGCCACAGGTGTATAAAATCAAGCACTGTTGTAGCATAAGTCCAGTCTTGAGTTCTCCAAATAAATGTTCCACAGTCATTTACAAAATGTAAGTGATTGAAACAACAGTAACTCTGCCATGTAAGGCTATGTATGATTACAGAGTGGGTCAGTGGATGCTGAGGCACACACTGTGTAGAGGTTGCCATATCTCTGCTGTCAATAATGACAAACCTCTGAAGTTCATATGGCATTCAGATTAGCTCATGAACAGTGTGTAGAGAGCTACATGGTATATTTAGGTTTTAGCTGAGCAGCTGCTCTCAGGCCTTACATCACCAGGGGTCAGATACAATGGTCTAAAGTACACCATCACTGGACTCTAGAGAAGTGGAGATGTGTTGGATGAATGGATGAATCCTGGTTTGGCAAGTCCTAGGAGAATGACACTCATCTGACTGCATTGTGTCAGGTGTAAAGTTGGAGGAGGATCTCTTAATTCTTCTGCACAACAAAATATTTTGGACAATTTCATGCTCCTAATTTTGTGTGGACAGTTTGGAGTTGATACCTTCCTGTTTCAACATGATGGTGCACCACCGCAGAAATTAAGGTCCATGGTGTAAAAAAGCTTGGCTGAGCTCAACCTGATTGAACCCTCTGGATGAATTAGAACAGGGAAGATCAGCCAGGTCAAAATTCCTGTGAAAACACTCCTGGACCTTGTAGAAAGCCTTTGTAGAAGAGTTGAACCCATGTGTCCATGTAAATAAAGTCTTTGCATAAGTCTCTAGGTTCAATAGAAGGCAGGACTTAGAGACTGCCACTCTATAAAGTTATTTAAAAGGATACTTCCCCAGGGAGGTGTCCCCACCCCACCCTTCCAATCACAACACTCCATCTGACACGCTTAGCTGTTGAGCCAGCCGTTCCATGGAAAAACAATGTCGGATACTACTAACCATGTTCCATCAACATTTTTTTCATGCACATTTTGAAGTATCGCATTCAAAAAGATTGATGAAAATGGCAAAATTCAGAATAGCTTCTTCAGTTTTGCAAAAAAGTTTTTATGCTCGCTTGAGGTGGTTCTTTTCAAAAAAAAAAAAAAAAAAAAAAAAAAAAAAAAAAAAAAAAAAGTTCTTTTTGGAAAATGAGTAAATGCGCTAAAGGGGAGATGGAAATATTTGGCAAGTAAGTTCTTACGTAGCAAACATTTACCGCTGTTTCCGCTGTTAGAATCATTAGAATTGCATTTCTTTCTCTGTGTCTCCAGACAGCATGTAACATTGCCAATAGTTGACATGACAGAACAATTCCAACCTGCCAGATAGCAACACATTCCTGAAACCCCCTCTCCATTTTTCTGAGATCTGCGGTCCATGCTAGTTTACAAACTCTACTTCCTGTTTATTACTGTCATGCGTAACGTCAACATCTGATGAAATTACGCTTTGCGTAGCCTGGTTGATTCACTCCAAACCAACAAATTTGGATTTTCTTTTCTTGCACATTTAGGTTGTGCAAAATTCGGATGACAATTGGATGGGAACATAGCTACTGTTGTGTTAGACAACAAACACGAATGTGCTGTGGTGTGTTTTGTTTTGATGAAAAGAAAAACTATCACCCTGAAAGCTCTGTCCACATGGTAAACCATGGTGGTGGCAACATATGTGGAACTTTTACTTAGCAGAGACAGGGGAAGTTAATCTTGGTTTATGGGAAGATGGATGGAGCTAAACACAGAGCAAGATAACCTGTTTGTTGGGTGAAGAAGTACAGCCAGCACTAGATGAAACTATATTCAAGTGTTAAAACGGCCTAATCAAAGTTTAGACCTAAATCCATTTTAGAATTTGTGATCAGTCTTGAACATTGATGTTCACAGTTGCTCTCCATCTTTCACTTCAGAGTTGCAAAGCTAGAGATAAACCATACTTACAGATAGATTACTGTCATTTTACCTGAGTTTTTTTATTTTGCAAGTAAATGTATGCATATTCAGCCTATAGTGGGGGTCACAAATCGTTTCTAGTGATATTTCCAGGGGGTCAGAAGCTGAAAAGTTTGGGAACCTTTTTGAAAGTCTTATTTGAAGCACAGCCACGTTCATTTGTACTGAAATGGCTCCTAAAGTATAGAAGGAAAAAAATGCCCAAACTACATCGCCAGCTTAGTTTTACCTGAGAGCATAAAAATGTAAAAGCAACCCATTCAGGAGCAAATAAATAAATTTCTGCATTTTCAGACAGGAATTTCAACCATAATGACATTTTTTGGGAGATTTGTCATTTCAAAGAGCAGGGAGTTATGAAATGTCAAGAGAGAAAATATGATTAGTGTGAAATAATTAAATTGGGAAGGTTACAATGCTTGAAAGATGCATCTGAGGGAATGTTTTCTCTTAAGAATGAAATACAGTACAAAACTTGAAAAGAATCAAACGTGAATAAATAAAAATTAGAAAAAAAACTTTGGTATCTTTAACTTTGAGGCACACTGTTTTGAAGAGAATAATTTTCCCTTCTCTTATAACATCAAACACGAGTTTCATAAAAGAAGACCTCCATGATCGAAGGGCAATTAAGGAATTTGTAAAGAAACTTCAAAAAAATATGGAGCGCACTATTGAAAGTTGGATGTCTTCCTTTAATTGAAAGTGAAGGAATGATGAAAAAAAGGTTAATTAGTTTCTTTTCTGCTATTGGTGACCCTTTACAAGACAGCAACAATTTGCATAAAGGCGCAGCTTTGTGTGTTTAGGACTGAACCAAGGTCAGCACCTTTCTGTTTGTCTAGCACTACATTTTTAAGGGCTATTCACCACTGACTATTGTAAGTTTCAAGTGAACTTGAAGTTTCCTTGAATACTTCCATTGGTGGGGACACACAGTGTGTATACAGGACCTTTATATGTAGCAAAGATAAGACACCTACACATACTCGATATAAAGTCTGTTTGGTCTATGGTTTGATTCTTTCTTCTGTTTTTGCACATTTTTCCAATTTGCATATGGGGTCGTTAATTTTGTCAAAGCTGAGGACTTAATGAGTGGACGGCTGAGAAGCCGAATAGGATGCAAATAACATTTGAGCCACAAAAGCCTTGAGGTAAATATGCACCGTAATTATATATCACTGCTCTTTAATTATGGCGCTACACAGAGAGCGAGCAAGAGAAAGACAAAACAAAGGACAGAAACATCGAATTAGACAGACAAATGAAATATTTGGAATAAAGACAAAACGAGGTATCAAAGTGTGGGCTTGGAGAGCTGGGAAAAAAAAAAAAGGAAGAACGATAAATTATGTGCAAACATAAATACATGCTTGCATGCACATACAAACTCAATTGTGTATCTTTGTGATTGTCATTAACCACATAACAAAGTCATTCCTCAGGAAATGGCCCTTGTAAGAGATGAAAATCTTGAGTAAAAGAGAAATCAATAAATTCAAGCTTTTTAAGTATGTGGAGGGGTCTCTGTATGGAAGTGTTTGTGAAACTCAGAG
The DNA here is from genome assembly GCA_014839685.1 of Anableps anableps. Classification (NCBI taxonomy): domain Eukaryota; kingdom Metazoa; phylum Chordata; class Actinopteri; order Cyprinodontiformes; family Anablepidae; genus Anableps; species Anableps anableps. The sequence continues at coordinate 16,156,216 of CM026088.1, forward strand.
GAAAGAATACTTACTGTTGGTTCTCCAAACTATGTAAAAAACTCAATTAAATCTGTTCTCCTTATGGATTGAGTTTAGTAAGTCATGCCAACTTTCCCTCACTTTGTTTGCACAGTAGACGACTGCAGCGACTGTTGATATGCCCCTGGACAAGACACTTAACCCAAAGTTGCCAGCTGATGTGTGTTAGTTTGTGAGTGTGAATGTGGCTCTACTGAGTGGCTGGTATGACTGAAAAAGCACTATATATGTTCAGTCTGTTTACCATTTTTACACCTCTAAAAATGTGACCATTAACAACTTTCCTTGCATATAGTTAAGTTGAAAAAATCTGAACACGAAATCAACATCTGTTGTCAGTGAAGTCTTGGTACCATTGATTAAAAATGATTGCACACATCTAACTGTCATGGAAGGTGTGCGAGGAGGAAACAATTCCTCTCTAAGGAAAACACAAAGGCCAGACAAAAGTTTGCCACGTAGAACGTAGACACCAGCCAGGAATTCTGGGATACAGTAGACCCCCTGTGTTCATGGGGTTTAGGGACCATAGCCGCTGTGAATAAGCTGTGGCTAAAAATGTGTATAATTGTCTATTTCAGTCGTTCATGCACCAAATATACCTTAATATGTATTAGTACACAGTGGAAACCTTTTCGCCACTACGACAGAAGCTAACATCAACAGTCTTATGTTCTTGGGTGTGCAGTCAATCAGTGGCAAGGAAAATTAATGCCGGTCCTGAATTGGCAGCCAATAGCATGTCAGGTAGCATTGCACCTAGGTATTTCCCAAGCTGCATTTTCTTCCAAATATTTTAGACAAGCACTATGAGAAAAAAAATTACCACTGAACTGCGAACAGGCGGAAATGTTGAACTGAATTATTTGGATACCAGAGCAGAGGAGATGTTTGGCATAAACCTAATACAGCTTTCTCAAAGGTAACCCCATAACAACTGTGAAGAACTGAGCTGAAAGTGTCACGGTTTGAGGATGCTTTGCTGCAGCAAGACCTGGCTAGCTCACCATCTTAGAATCCACCATGTATTCTACAATGTATCAGAGGATAACAGTGTAGAATGTGAGTCCATCTGTAAAAAAAGGTAAAGCGGGACGCAGACTTGCAGCATGACAATGACAAAAACCATTCCAAAAAAAGTTCACCAAGGACTGGATGAACAACAAATAGAAAGTCCTGGGTCAACTCAAAGCCCAGATCTTGACCTCATTGAAATGCTATGAAATCAAGTTTATTCACAAACAAGGAATTTGACTTTGGTTCTGCTTTGAATACAAAGCAAGCTTTGAATACAAAAAAGAGAGAATGGCCTGAACAAAAGAAGACATTCACCAGAGGGACAGCCTTGAGTAAGAAACAAGCTCTGTAGCAGTTGGTTTTTGTAAATATCACTCTGTATCGCTGACCTGAACGTAAAAGTCTAAACAGTTTGAGTCAAGGATGTGTGGGGTCTGTGGAGATGTTAGCTACCCTTTTCCTGACTCTAGATCTGGATAAGTCCTGGATGGAAGGACAATCAGCCCTAATGATCCTCTCTGCAGACCTGATTGTTCGTTTAAGGTTGATCCTGTCCTTGTCATGGTTTTAGGGTGACTCTGGTGCAAGCAACACTTACGGACACAGGAATGAGAAGTTTTAAAATGGTTTATTGAATTGAGAAAGGAGCTTTCTAGATCAGCTGATATTTTGGAGGGAAAACACCAAGCCAAGAACAGGTCCGTACTAAAAGTTCCTAAAGACAGTTCCAAACAGAAATGGAGGTTGGGTTCTTACTTTTGGATGAAGGAGTCGTGGCCGAGAGGGAGCACAGAGTATCTCCAAAACCGGTGGTTGGCTGTTTGTTGGGTGAGACGATAGTTTGTGTTTGTGGTTCAGCCTGTTTCCTTTCACAGGAGAGGAGTGTTCTGGTTCGGTCTGTAGTTTCTCTTTGTAGGACGGGAAGAACCGTTGGAGGGTGGACGGGCAGGTGAGTATGGAGAGGAACCACAGGTGAGCGTCTAGAGTGGTGAGGATGAGAACGAGATGCCAGGGGAGCAAACCCTGAAAGTTGCCAAGAGCTGCATGGAAGTTGAACACCAAAACTCTGGGATGAACCTTCAGAGAGGTAATCTGTCAGGAGGGAGCAAAAAGCTGGTAAGTTCTAGGAGAGCAGGACTAAGCGGCTCAGAGAGCACGGCCATACCACTGGTCATAGTTAACCATCTGGCGTCCATCTCAGGAAATCCACTCCTCTAAATACTGCTCGTTGATGAGGTTAATTGACGCCTCCTGGGAGCTGCACCTGCCAGTCACACCCTGTGAAGAGGAGGAGGAGAAGGCAGAACCCAAACAAATAGCACACAAGTCTGAGGATACAACAGTCCTGTTTTATGGATGAGACAAACCACGCTGTTGGACAAGGGGCAGACTATGCAGTCTCTACTGGACCTTCTTCTGAGCAGTGTGTATATCAGATGACCATCTCAGGTCGCCAAAATGGGCTGTGCACTCAAGAAAGCCTTCAAAAGTGAGGAATGGGCTAAGCACTAGCTATCAGGTAGAGGTGTTCTAACTATTCCTTTTGCTAGAAACCACATTTTTGTTAGTATCTTTCCTTATGTTTTTTTGGGGGGGGTCTTAGCATAAAGAATACCATGTACCTGCCCAAGTCCAGCCTGCTGTTAGATTCACCAACTCTTATTCATGAGAAACAGAGTAGGAGAAATAAAAATGTAAAGTTTAGGTACATAAATGATTATATTTTCCAAGCAAATACTTCTGGTCTTATGTTTGTCCCTTAACCAACATCAGAAATTTAAGTGGCCGATGTCCTCTATAGAATACAAAGACACTCGACAGATTAATTCATTGAAGACAAAATTTGGATGGATGGAGAGACAAAAAGAGGGAGCTCTTCAGAATAGGAATGAGGGGTGTGAGGAGTGGGTATGGAGTGGACAGATGTGCCCTAATGTGTTTTGGCCCTGTTCTCTGTATGGACAACATAAGCACACACACACACACACACCTACACACACACACACACACACACACACACACACACACACACACACACACACACACTCCTGCTGTCTATGACTTCCTATTAAATTGAGAAATAAGGTGTTTTCCTACTTTATATTTTTCTTTTAGTGTCCTTTTCCACTTTTTTAACAGTTATACCAAACACATTTTATCATAGAAGGAAAACAACCATTCCCTGTTTACCTTCAAAGAACCCTAATGTGCCATCTAACCGTGCAGTGCATCCTCGGCTGCTGATTTCAGCCAATCAGACAATTAGAGAGCTGATGACCCATCTGTCTGCGTGATTGGCTGATGGATGTGTGTATGTGTGTGTGTTTTTCGTGAAAAGGTTCTGACGAGCCCCCGAACACATCTAGCCAGTGACAATTTTCTTTTGTTACCCACCGCCGCCGACATTTTCCGAGAGATGCAGAGAGCTAATGCGCACCCGTGAACAACTTAATAACACTTGAACCAGTTTGCCAACTTGGAGAAATGATTTCATTCAATTAGATAATTCTACCCCCTCTTCCTCTCTCGCTCACTCCCTTGTTCTCTGTAATGAGTCATTTGTGATATAATAGCCACATAATGGCTTGAAAGCGGGTTCGGCAGGGAAAAGACAGATGTAGTGTGAGTAAAAAGTGAAATGGTGAGGCAGAAGAGGCTCCGGAGTCGAGACATTCAAGTTTGTGTGTGGCACTGTTGTTAAAGGAGCCATGTATATGCTGGCCTATAGAAAACACTGTACACACACATGGCTTTTACTCCATTTGCTGTCCATTAACAGTGTGTGGTGCTGAGCGATAGCAGAAGCGATAGCATCTTCTCTGATGGCATCTGTTATCGAAGTACACGCGTCCTTCAGGCGTCCATTGTGCTATCACTCCTCTCATCTCTCCTCTATCTCTCTTACCATCCTTCCCCCCTTGTCTCTTGGTTTCTCACCTTGCTTCTCCTTCGAATTCAAACTTCTTGCTTGCCATCTGTTTCTTCTGACTCCCTCCTTTATTTTTCATTATTTTCTGTACATTTTTGTGGTTATCTGTTTCAACACTGATCAGTATTGGTGTAACGACACATCTAGGTTACAAGAACAACAACATTCAGTTTTGAAAAAAACTGAACTTCAAATTGAGTAAGAGAATGGAGAAGAAAGGGGATTTAGGTGACTTTGCCTCAAGGATCTGTGTTGGGGTCTCTACTGTGTTAGGGTCTGTTCCGTCTTCAGCACATTCTGATTTCTTTATAGAAATCTCCTACCACTTATATGCATCTGATATTTTCATACATATATTTCCATTAAGATGATTAAGCTACAGTTGTTGCTTATGTGTTTAGACTCTATCAAAAATTGGATGGTAGGAAACTTGCTGAAATCCTCATGTGATCCAGACAACCTTGTTTCTAAAGTCAGGGATTCTCCTGGTCAACTCGCATCGTATTCCTAACCTTCTGTTAGGATTCTTGGTGTATATTTTAATTAAGTTTTTACCCTTAATTTTTGTGTTGGGTCTCTGGTTCACTCTTGCTTTTATTATCTCAGGAATATTGCTAAAGCCTCTCCCACACCTCATCTGAAGCCTAACAATTGTTCTTTATCTGTATGAATCTGTTGAATCTGTATGGACGAAGGTTGGTGTACTGATGTCTTATTGTTACAAAGTTACTGTCAATCGTTAGAGACTTGGGCCTCAAAGACTTGAGACACAACTTGGACTTGGAAAAATTTGTTGTGAAGATCTCTTTGGATGGCTTCGTGTTAACCAAGGGAAACTTATTGTCTAACCCAAACTGGGATTTGGCCATAATCTTATGTGAACAACTTTAAAAAGCCCGTTTCTGTAGTGCAAATTATGACTTGTTTTGAACATGAACACCGAGCATTTCCAGGAGAAAGCAAGGGCAAAAAGACAGTGTAAGTACATGGAAGAATGTCAGTGGTTTATATTTCTTCACTCAAGAATGCAGCAACGTTTATGCAATGGACGTCATGTATAAAAGTTACCTTGAAGATCTTAACAGTTTCCTGATCTCTTCTTTATAATTAAGTCTTTCACTGAAACCTTGAGCTGCAGCTCTGCAGCTGCAGCTCAAGTTTCACATCTTAATTCCTTTTTTTCCTCTTGTTAATGATAACCTTGTATGTAAAGGAAGACCCAATACTTTGAGACAATACAGTCAAACAGAAACTCTTCCTCTGAGTATTTGAGTCAAGGAATTAGCAACTGAACTGTATTTAATATTCTCTGCTTGAACTTTACGGTAGTTATGACACTTAACAGATCTCTCCGTACCTTGTCCCTGATCTGCTTTAATCAGTGCTAAAAGATGACACACTGTGTTACAGTTTCTAATCAGTTTCAGCATTCTTCATCAAGTGGTCTCTTTGGGTAAATCTGAATTGGACAATCGCTTCCATCAAGGATTTCTGCTAAGTACAGCACTCTGGTGAGAGGCGGACGGTGGTAGAAGACAGCTTCACTCTCTGCCTCTTGTCTCTCCTTATCTTTCTCCCTTTCTTCCTCACCTTTGCTCACACCGACCCCCGCACACAAACGCATACATATACATGCCGCTTCTCCAGGAAGCAATCAAGTCCTTGTGGAGAGGTTGAAACAGTTCGTATGAACAGTGCACTCTGAGTGGTTACTTGAGTCAGGAGGTCATGTCTTAGCTGCCACCCACTTCTTGCCCCTAATCATCCTTCATTACCTTATTTGCACACGTCTCTATGCATGTAGAAGTTTGTGAGTTTTCTTTTACATGTGTTTGTGTTTTCTTGCTTTGTTTTTTTTTTTTTTTTTTTTTTTTTTTTTTTACAAACCTACTGTTTTTTCTCCTTGAACTTGTCTCCACATAAATAGTATGTATTTGCATATGAATACAGTAGCTGCCGGCGTGTGTTTTAGTGGAGCATCTTCAGAAAACTACTAGTGCCAAGGGGTGATGCAGGAAATGAGAGGAGACAGAGATGGGGGGATTAAAGAGGTTATGGGTGAGATACATGATGGGAGGGAAGGAGTGGTTTTAGAAGAGAAGCGATGACAGGGGGAGACCCTGCAGAAGAAGTGGCATGAAGGAGGAATGGAGAAAGAGCTCTTGAGAGAAGAAGCACGATAATTACTTAAGCGCCTTCTCTGTCAGTGTCTTTGAACTTTGAATGAGTTTTGTGGTTGATAAGTTTATCATGGAACACATTTTATAACATTAGATTATTGTTTTAAGGGATCCTTCACACCAATGAATTTTTATAACAAAACAGATCAATCAATTCTAACTAAAAACCTTGGTGTAAACCAATTGCATCTGTTTTTAAGCTCCTTAAGGTAGGGTTAAAGTTACCCTATTCCTATTCTAATCCCAATCACAAGTCGGTCTAGCAGCTATGCTAAGTTTAGAAGAGGTCATCTTCTGGTACCTCTCTTTTTAGCAGACAAAAGCAATCTAAGTCTTAAAGCTCACATAATCAAAGTTAGAATACTGGCAGTGTTCCAAAACAAGTTAGGGTCCATTCACAATAAAGGATTAACGTGGGGTGTCACATGGTGTAGCGGTGGCATGGGTGCCCTGAATATATCAGCCATTTTGGGTTCAATGCTGGTCCTTGAACCTTTTGCTTTGTGAGTAGGCCTTCCCCCTTGTATCTTACTGTATCTTACTTGTAACTTCCTGTCTGATTACTCAGAATAAAGGCCTTTAGGCCCACAAACAAGTCGAAAGAAAAAAATAGAATCATAATGGTTTGGGTTCTTGACGGGGTGTCCCATTTCAAATTAGAACCCATTGAGACAGTGAAATTTCTTTGTATTCAAATGTTTTCTCCCTCAACATGACAGACCAGAACAATGCTGTCATTACTGCACATAAAAATCTAGTTTGTCTTTTTGTCCCCTGCATCATCCTGCCATTACTTATAAATAAGACACCAGCCTGTTTGAAGTCCTCTGCTTACCCCAATGCAGAGGAAGTAGTGAACTGTTTTCTGCTTGAGAACCCAGTTGTTTCACACTTGGAGGCTAACTGCACTAGTTCATTCTAAAGGTCATGTCTTGAAGTCTCCAACAGAACCAAAGGTTCCTTAACCTGCACTGGAAATGAGTTTGAGTTTGAGCATGAAAAACACATCTTCTGCTTTGGGTGTACAACCAGAGAGTATGTACATATGAGCCCTTGCCCCCTAACTGTCTGTTAGGCAACAGTTGTAGGCCTTCTCCATATCTACAAAACCAAATTGTACTGGATAAACAATCTCCAATGTCCCATGGAGCAACTCCTCAAAGGTAAAGATTTGGCCCACTGTTCCACTATCGCTATAAAGGGGCCAATGCTGCACCTGAATCCAAGGCTTGACAAATGGTTGGAGTCTCTTATACTGTGTTCATACCGAATGCATATCGTGCATCAAAAAGGCATCCATCGCCTCAAGTTGGACACTTGTACACTTTAAAGTCAGACGCTTGAACTGACTGTCACAATCGCTGAAGACGCGAGTCTGAGCAAAGTGTGGAAAGACACACGTCGGGAGGAGCCTTTGACTTGACTCCTTTGCATAGACTCTTCCACTGTCTCCTGCACATTTCCTCTGCATAAATACATTGATTCTTCAGCATGAAACTAGTAGTGGCTTCATGTTGTACTGGACAGATTTGGCTAGCTCAAATGGGGGGAAATGTTTACCGTGGAAACAATGTTTTGACCCGAGATCCCGACTCCTCGCTAATCCTCCTCCAAGCAAGGTCCTTTCTATTCCTGTCTCTGTAGTGACAGTTCAACTGGTTGTAGACGGGCTCTTGGTCCTTGCGTCCCTTCGGAAAATGCACCACTGCATGATATATAAGAGTCTTTCTGATTGGTTGACACTCCACGTCCAGCTGCAAAAGTTCAGATATTCCAAGTCCAGTGTCTGCTGCGCTGGACGCGTTCAAATCATGTTTGGTCTGAACGCAGCATTAAGGAGGCTGTAAAGAGAAATTCCTTAATAATTTGCTTCAGTACTAATATTATTTTCTGTGTACTCCTTAATTTAATCACCAAACAATTACCTTTCAAAATCTATTTAAAGACAGTTTTCTGGCCAACACAGATAACTTGTGTCAGCAATAATTGGAATGGACATAATAAAGAGACAATTAAAACAATTAAAATAAAAGAACATTATCATAAATCATTTTAGTGAATTTTAGAGCAAACATTGTGAAAAAATATTTATCCCCAAAACTCAGATCATCAGTTGACAGCAGTGAAGCACAGGCTAACCTAGGACCATGCCCTTGTCAAAAGACATCAATGTGTACCCTGATTGATTGAGATAGATGAAGAACTGAGACAAATAGAATGGAGAAGAGACAAAGTGATGATGGATGATGGCGGTGTTGAAGGCAAAAGGCAGAGTGACTGATTGAAAGGGAGGGAGATCAGAAGAAAACAGCAGGTGTCAGGGCAAAGACAATGCCAGAGGATGTGTGAACTGTGTGGCAACTTGCTGGTGGTGAGACAGAAATGTGTTGTAATACTTCAGAGTAAGTCAAAGTCAAGGAATTGTGTGGGTGTATTTTAGAGTGAAGAAGGTGTTGAATTTGACATGTCTTTTTGCAGATGACAGGATACTCTCTCATTCACAGCAAGAGACACAAAACTCCTTTCATCTGTCTCCGTGCACTTCGTCTTTCTCTTGCTGATCCTCCTTCTCCTTTACACTACAGGAGCCTGTTCTTTGACAAAGGCCTAAAAAATGAAGTCAAGAGGAGCCACAGTCTCCAACTGGAAGAGCATCTTGCACAAAGGCAGGGGTGGGCCAGCTTGCTGAGAGATCTTTTTTTTTCTCTTTCTGTTGAAGGGAAGGAGGTTGAAGGGCAAGGGAGATGTGCCTGAATACAAAGCTCTAAAAGTTCAGATAAATTTACAGGTCATACTTAGAAAATTTAAATGCCGTTGCGCATTTATGCCTGAATATTAAAGTAGACCTAAAAAAGATTTAATCAGTATCAGATAATTGGGGCAGCATTGCTGACCTAAATAGTCAATTTGGCAAATTTCTTGAGGCATGAAAAGTTCTTTTCATTCACTCTCTGCCAGTCCTCTACTACCTTTCCCTTGTGGCCATCTCTAAACAGTCCTTCACCCGAAGCATCTCCAAGACACTCTCTACAAACCAAGAGCTCCCTCTCTCACTCTGTCTTACAGTCATTCATATTTGATTTACCCTTCAGCCTGACCTCTAGTCTGGAGTTTACCTAATGCCACCCCACCATGATCTTTCTCAGTTTGTGTGTCATTATCACATACTTAGTAGCATCCCAGGAGTTTTTCATGTATTTGCTCTATGGGGACGTTCTTTGTACCATCACTATTTAAGATGAACAGCAGTCATAAAAATGTTTTTTCCCTTACTTCAACCTCCTCTTCTCCATCACTCCTCTCCTCTTTCCATGGGATTAAATCCATTTGTTTGTTTTTCCCGTCCTCTGGGACACGTGCTTGTTCCCTCACCTTCCATGCCTTTCCCTCTTCTTTTCTTCTCAGCTGCCAGGGATGTTTTTCCAAATCAATGTTAGCTCAGCAGCTATCAGTTCTTTGACAGTGTTTGCTGGAGTGCTTGAGGAAGAAAACTTCACTTACAGGCTTTCTGAGCTATGTATTTTAATAATACAAAGTAAATCCTAAATGGAACAAAGAAGGATTTGGTCTTACATCCGCTTGGATGACTTAGTGATTTTAAAAATACCTTTGAGTTTCTCATGCTTAGGATTGACTGCTGCTCTTAGTAATAATATAAAATGTGTTTGCTAGATATAACTTATTGGTTTTAGAGAGACCATTATTATTGGCAAAGTGTAATAGGGTCACTGGAGATCTGAGACAGAGGATTGTGGATTTATAGCAGTCAGGAATGTCTCTTGGAGCAGATTCAGAGTTTGAGACAAGTCAAGCAATCAGATAATTATGCCATAGGTACTGTACAAGGAAGAAGTCTCAGTCTACCACTGTCTTCTGAACTAAAATAAGGCGCGAATAATGCAATGTTTTCAAACCCTGCCCTGCAAACTGTAGGACAAATGTGGTTTCCTGGGTCCTCCTCCAACCTTAATGAAATGGAGTAAATCTTCAGAAGCCTTCAACTGTCAACTATTTCTCATTATCCCAAGTCAAAACTTGTAATCTGTCCATACTGATAAGGTAATATTTTAATGGGAGTGTATACTAAAAGAATAGCTATCTTAGATTAAATACTGGGCAAAACCTAAAGCTCAGGATCAAGTACACAACACAGTTCAAGCCACAATCAGAATCAACAACCAGACCTCATGTCAACTGTGGGTGTTGTTTGTGAGCATAAAGTTAATCAGGTAAGAAATGCTTTGTTTCACTGACAACTAATTATAGCAGGATAATTTTATTCATTGTGTTTGAGCAAAAAAGGAAAGAATGCTTGACTGCTGATGCTAACTGTTTTAGATTTCCTTCCATCCATTGTGTGTATAGCATTGGATTGAAGTGACTTTTTAAGGACCAGTGACAAGTTGTTGTGAGAAAACGAACTGTTTTTCCCCCACTCGGGGATAATGAAGGTTATTTCTATTCACTTCTATAAACAAAATTATAGATTTCCCATTGCTGTAGTGCAGTACAACCCTAACCAGTAGAAAACTGACATTTTGGCATATAGCCAAAGTGGTTCCAAAGTGGTTTAAGGACAACAAAGTCAGTGCTTTGGTGTGGCCATCACAACCAAAGCCTGAGGAACTGTATGTAAACTTCTGATTTCGAAGACATTAATAAATAAATCTCTGACATATTCTTTCTTGCATTATTGTGACATTTAGCAAATCGAAATAATTTTGGTAATTGTGTATTGTGTCTTTTCATTAGGTGTATGTAAACTTCCCTTGTTGTGTTAGACTTTTGCTTCTGTTATTTCTTTGTATTGATTTCTTATTTTCCTTCTGTTAGTTCAGTTATTTCCTGTTTGAATGATTCTTTACATTTAGCATTTATTTACCCTCATCCCAGTTTATTCCCTTGGTTAGTTTAGATTCTTATTTTATATCTTGGATTTATTTAGTTAGAATTAGTATTTCTGTTTCGGTCTCCCTCTAGTGTCATTTTTATTTTTCAGTCAGCCTGCCATTCACTTCCCTTCCCCAGCTGTTCGTCATTTACCTCATCAAGCCTCACTGCTCCCTTCCCAGGTGTAGTCAGTTTCCCTAATTAGTTCCTTTGTCATGTCTACTCCCTCCTCTGTATACGTACCTGCTCAGACTCTCCTCCTGTTATCTACCTGTTACCTTCACATTTTTTGCTCGTCAACCTGCTGCTTTTGCTCCCTGGATTCCTGTTTTTGTTCTGCTCTGGCTTCCTGCATTCCCATGGTTTTTGTAAGTTTATGTTCTTCATTTTTTCATTAAATCATCAAAACTATTCGCTGACTCTGCCTCTCTGCATTTGGGTCCACAACTACCATCAAACCATGACAAAGGTAGGATTCTATGAAGATACTTACATTAAAATTGTAACCTTTGTAATTTCTTGAGTGTTAGACTTATTTGCTCCAGTAATGGATACATTTATCTCCTGTCTTTCAGCTCATCTTTACTAGGAATGCAAATGAAGGGTTTTGAAGATTGCACTTTGAGGTGTGTTTTTTTTTTTTTTTTTTAAACAGGATCTTCGGTTCCCATTTGGATCACTGCTGAGTGAATTTAAAACAATACAATTTCCAGGATTTTCCAGCCAATTCCCCAACAAAACAATAAGAAAGGAACGCCCTCCCCCTCCCCTTTTTATTATTTTTTTCTGTTTGACTCTCCGAGTCACTTGGAAGGTATTATTCCAATGAGAATAAAAATGTTCCCGCAAGTATAAATAGAAACCTTGAAGAAGTAAGGTTGGATGCACTTTTTTTTTCTTTTTTTAACGGACTCCACCTTTTAAAAGAGTCTTTGTCCATGGAGTCCAAAACCATGAGCTGGGGAATAAACTTCCACTCATGCTCTTCCATGTTTTCCTTCAAACGGCGAAAAGAGAGGCTGTCTTGGCTGCTATTGTGCAGTATAGACTGACAGTATGGCACTAGAAAGAGATGTTAGAAAACATATGCTTGCTAGAACACAATACCTGTCCGTTGATATCCTCAAGACGACAGAGGTGTAGACACAAGCTTCTGCTCACATTTCATGTGTAAAACTACAGGTTTTGAGTGAGTGAAAACAGAAATTTGACTTTTATTTTTCTTCTCATTTTCCTCCGTTTATTCATCTACTTGTCTCTGAGCAATGAAAAATTGTCTCAGAACACCACCGGTGCATTTTAGTGTTTATCTTTAAGCAATACATATGGACACAGCTGTCAGCCTAACACTTCCTGTATTCTAACTGCTGACCTTGTGGCAACCTGGAAGTATTTCTCGCCGACCACGTTCTAAGACTTTTCCTGTTTGGCGTCTCTTGCAGGGCTCAGCAACCTTCCTCTGTCGAATGCAGAGTTGTGTGTACGTACAAAAAGGCTATGAATGTATCTTTTGTTTGCAAATCCCTGGAGAGAGAGAGAGAGGAAAAGGAAAACATGTCAAACATCATCACCCTTATTCCAAAATATGGACAATGTTAACTCTCTGATGACCTCCTGACCGCTTTTAAAAACCCATTAGGTTATATCTGTCTGAAACACATTTGTCCACAAAGATGATATTAATGAAACATCTCTGCCCATGTCCTTAGCAAATAAATAAATAAAGCAATAATAAAAGAATAATTAGATGGATGAATAAAAACTAAAGGTAGCATTATGGTTGGGAACATGTTTGCTGCATCTTTTTAGAGAGTGAAATCTGTGCGTCCAGGGGCAGCAATCGGAGCGAAGAGCTTCACTCCAGAGGCCTTGTTGGGCGACAAGGCCCGGGGCTCGCCTGAAGGCACAGCCAGTCTGGAGGAGCCCTCAGCTGGGCAGCAGCTGAATAAAAGATGGGAGGGAGATGTCAGTCTGCAAGGCCAGGCGCGCAGGGAGGGCCCCTCACTTATTTCATCTGAAGGAAGCAAACAGATGTTAGTTTTGAAAGAAGCAAGATGAAAAACAGTCGTTTTGTGAGCCTTGATTAAAAAAAATTCAAAACTTGATTACATAAAGGTGGTTTTTGTTTTAGTAACTTCAGGTTTAATCTTTGATTACTCATGATTAGAGTTATAGCACTTCCTCATAAATAATAGTGGTGTGCCAGTTCACCCTTACCAAGAACGGAATGTAGGTTAAGCTACCATCAATAAAACACAATTAAATGACTTTTATAGAGCGTCACCAGTGGTGGGCATTACTAACTAAAAAGTTAGCTGCACTAACACTAAAGCACTAATCATAAACATTTGTTCCACTAACGCTAAAGCGCTGTACCAGCACGGCATTTAGCAGAGGCTAATGCGCTAAAGCGTTAAATTTAACCGTGTTGATATCCACTATGTTTCAATGATACGTGTATCAAATTTGTTGTTGTAGACTGCAATACACCTCAAAACGATTGATATATGTGAATTTTTACATGTTTTTTTTTGTTGTTTTTTTTTTTTTCCAATTAACACCTCCCAGTTGTTCATGTAAGTGGTGTATTCTTCTGTATACCTCATTTGTTCATCTGTTGTATACCTAATATTTACTCAAAGTTTCTTGGGGCAAAAAAGGAAGAACATGAGGATCTGCGTAAACAATATTCACCCTCTTCAAAATAATAGCATGAATATAAACATCTAACTACTTGAATTCTTAAGTCGATAACCAAAACTTCAACATAGATGTTGAACTTTATTCAGCTGAAAATTTACAAAACAGTCAAGTAAATGAGAGCTTTAGAGTATAGTAAGCTAAGTACACTAAACATCTTCAAAGTTGGCAAAAGTGCTGAAGTGCTAAACAAAAATTAGCTCAGCTATTAGCAGATTAGCAGAAGTGTGCCCAGCACTGAGCACCACCTACGTATCTTGAAAGAAGTTCATAGTTAATATTAATTAATCAAAAGTTTTATGTACTCAAATTCAGTCCATGCATTTTTTTTTTTTTTTTTTTTTTTTTTTTCTTCCAGGCTGGACTACTGTACTACTACTTCCCTATCAGGCCATTAAAAAGAGTGATCATATTTCTTATATATATATATATATATATATATATATATATATATATATATATATATATATATATATATATATATATATAAATATAAATTTTTTTTTTTATTATTTATTTTTATTTTTTTTTTTTTTTTAAATCAACCAGTTTTAGTTTGGTTTATCATGAGGTTTGAATTTATATTGTAATATTTACAGAAAAGTATAGTCTATAGTACAGTAACACTATAATTTTATACTGAAGTATAAAAATGAGGAGAGAGGCAGATGGCTACGTCCAAAATTCTTCATACCCCGGCAGATTGTCATTGGAAATTTGTTTCATTCAACCAAAAGTTTTTCTCTTTTAAAAGAGAATAAAGCAGAGCATCAATTTTTATTTTAATTAAAAACAATGGCGTATTTAAAATCATTTATACCCTTCAATGAAAACATCTTTATTTGCATTAAAGCAATTAACTTGTATTATAATATCTGTCCCGCTTTTTACGTTTCCACTGTTTTTTAATTATGTCTGGAGATATTAAAATGTCCACTTTTAAGCTGGATCTTAAGACGCAGCAGCTTGCCACAAAGACACACTTTATTCCCATCTCTTTAACTGAGTGCAGATAAAACAAGACGATATGAAGGAGAAAATTAGAAGAAAATGCAAGGTAATAAATAAGAGTGGGGAAAGTTTTACAGCATTGGGCTGGAAAGGGTGAGTTGAAACAGAAGACCAGGAAGGGCAACAGCAGGAGACAGAAGACATAAAGCGGCAGGGACAGATTTGGAGCGAGGTGCATGTCCTGTGTTAGTTATCTCAGCCTCTGTGTTAGCTGATAGAATTGAAGTGTTTAGTATATATGCTAATCATTCACACAGGCACAGGATTATCACTGAGCTCTGCCAAGAGTCGCCTCATTCCACCTAATCCCTCCATCCACTCCTCTGGTGACACCTAACTCTTCAACTTCCCACTTAACTGCTGTTTATCCTGCTGTTATTTCTCTTCGTCCATATTCTCTCTCAGCTTGAATCCCGTTGGGTTGGAATGTATTTGAGAAAAAGAGCAAGGGGGAGAGATGGTGGGTTTTTGGAGTGCAGGCAGATCAAGTTCAAACTCAGAGGTTATCTCACTAATCCACAGTGGCCTCTGTGCAAATATTTCACTAAAGGTTTCATGGCAATGCACAGAAACCACATCATTTTTCAGTTATTTTTATTTTTGGGGGGGTTCTGAAGAAAGACTATCCCAGCTGATGTCACAACTCCCATTAGTGGAACTGTTTTAGCTGGAGGGGTGGGTGCAAAGACACTGCCCTTCCAATGCAGCGATGGGGGGCTAAATGCTTAACAGGGCTGGACAAGCCAGCTTCTGGCTGCGTCCTGGAATTATCAGTCGCTGTGAGTGGAGGTCAGAGTTGGGGTCATCAGAGGTGGGACAAAGTTTTCTGGTCGTGGACGACAGCAGCTGTTCTCTCTGGTAAAGGGCCAGTGTTGTGATATTCAAATATGATCATCAGAAAACTATAACTCACGAAAGCACTCACAGCCAACAAATATAAACATTTACTTAAAATTGTAAAATAATACATTCATGTGGAAGATTTTATTTTTGAAATATTGCGATTTGTTTACTGCTTATTCGCAGTCTTTTATTTTTGCAAGGATTTTTTTTTTTTTTTTTTTTTTCCCCGTTTCAAGGTTTTGTTGTGAATCAAATGAGTTTCGACTAGGGTTTGGGTTTTAATGTAATAATTTTAAATGATTAATTTCAGAAAGGAAAAAAAAAAAAGAGCTAAAAACAAAACATGCAGATTTCTCAGTTCCAACATTTTTGGCCCTCTGAGAACACTGATGGACACACTCCAACCCAGTAGGTGGCAGTAATTCCCCTGAAGTTTCTTTGCCAACTGTGAAAAAGATCTACAAGGGTACCCACTGTGTTGCCATTTAACGACTTTTCAGGGGCCTCAAGAAACTCCTGTAAATAAAAAAAAAAAATTGTTTGTCTGTAAAAAAAATATATATATATACAGTACTACAGTGGACCCCTGCCTATTCATAGTTCGGTATTCACAAATTCACCTATTCATGGAGTTTTCTCTGGAATATGATGTCAAATTATTATTAGAAAAATCTGCCTATTTGTGGATTTTTCTTAGAGTATATCTAAAATTTACAAAAGAAAATGCAGTTTGAGAAGCATAAATACCTTGGTGCAATGTGACTTGACACACTATTGCTGGGTTGCAGATGATGTGGAGTTGGCGTCACGAAGTGCAGATGGGGGCAGTTGTATACAACCCTGTTCCCTTCTGTTGTTTCAGCATCAAAATGGCTAACTTCTGTGCTGTGGACAGTTGTTGTGGTTTTGTTTTGTTTTTTTTATCTTTTTTTTTTTGTGTGTGTGTGTTCCAAAATTAGAGTGTCACAATGGAGTTAATTGTAAAAAAACTTACAGGAAAAAAGACGACAAAAATGGATCAACAATCAACAGCTAAAAACAGGAGGTGCAGAAACAGACAATGCAGCAACCACTTGCGAGAGTTTGCAGTGACCACTTTCTAACAGGTAAGGATGACACTGTTTTGTATTTTCATAAGCTAATTACTTAAAATAGCACAACTCACTACTCACCCAGGCAGAAACAAGGCAACAGCCATTTAAAGTTTCTTTGGATCCTACATAGTTGACCCAACTAGAAGCAAACTATTTGTAGGCTTCGAGGCTTTTGAAAGTTTTCATCTGGCTGACAACACTTTTTTTTTTTTTTTTTTTTTTTTTTACTAAGACTACATGAGTCATGTCCTAAATGTACGCATATTTCTTTGCAATATGTCATCTGTGCCAGCCCATTTAAGGCATTAGCGTACTCGCTGTCATTCATTTAACTGTGTTTTGAACTGGAGCGAATCACTTCCTGACCCCAATCTAAATTTTGTTCCTCATCCGGGTCACAGCAATAAACCAGTGTTTGCAAAGCAGCCAATCCAGTAGGGCCATTAATTTTTCTTGCTGCTGACTGGCTGTACCCCAAAGAGCAGAATAAAGGAAGACTGTACATATTACAGGTGTAATATGTACAGTGGTAGTGCTAAGATGGTTTCCACTGTCTGTATTAATGTATATTTGGTCTTTGAACGATTAAAACAGGCAGTTATAAGTGCTTTTACAGGAGGTCTGAAGTATATTTGGATTTCAGCTGTGGTCCTAAATCTCCGCAAATACTGAGAGGTCCACTTTAAATAAATCACTGCAGCGTAACTGTCTTTTTGGTCCAGTTAGAATGCTGATGTAAATTGTTTACATAAAAGTACTAACATTTGGATCATTAACATTTTACAGTGAGTTTTTGGAACTTTCTAAGTGAACTATAGGGTTAAAAACTAAAACACACAGAAAAAAAGCCTGAATATTAAAAAAAAAATTAAATGCATTTAGAGTGGGTTTTTTTTTTTTTTTTTTTTTTTTTTCCACAAATTTGTCACTCCCACACTAAGTTCTCTCTTACAGCATCCATTATAATAACACACAATGACATGTAGCCAGTGGAAAATGGGAAAACTTTCCTCAAAATGCTGAGTAATCATGTTCTATTCATTTATCTCAGGGAGGTTTTTATGTTAAACTAAAAGTAGGGGTGTCCTAATGACATTTTACAATATATAAGAAACACGTGCTGTCATATGATGTACCTTTTTTTTTTTTTTTTTTTTTTTTTTTTTTTTTTTGCGACTGTATGCACACACGTTTTTCTTTCACCCGCCCTCTGGCTATTTGTGTCTTCTTCACAACGACGTTTCCTCAGATGTCAGCAGTAATGACTGTGAGCGATGTCTGAGCATTGCTGAAACACAAAAAAAGACAAACCCTGACCTGTGAGTTTCTTGCTGAATTAAACATTTCCATCTCCTGCTCTGTGAGTTTTGTTTCTCCTCAAGCCTCAGCTTTCTCACACTCTCAGACTTACATTTTACTTGTGGGTAAAATGTGTACTGACACATCTTGAATACATGGGCATCCTTTGACAGGCCAACACACAAATATACCTAGAAGAAAAATCACTTTTTACATGTAATTCTCAAAGTGATGAATAAGATTAGAGAAAAGAATAAAATTTATGATTAACGATCCGCCCAATCAAGGATAAGCAGAAAACGGTAGATGGAGAAGGGGTAACGTAAAAGGTTTAAAGTAAGGTGAAGATGCTCCAGAACAGTGAGGAAGACCTGAGAAGGAGCAGCAAAAGGTATTAAAGAAGGTAAAGGAATCAACTGAATGCAGGCTAGAGTGGTAACAAATAGAATTTAGTGTGTTGGGACAGCAGAGATCAAGATCATCTGGATGAAATCAACAGAATCCAAAGTATGATCGAGAGTATGGACGAGGATGAAGTCTTTGGGTTTTAAAGTGTATATATATACCATCCTTTTTGGTCTAGAAAACTTAAGAATCTTGGTACTCCTAAAGTAAGTCAAAGTAGGTTTTTTGTTTTTTTTTTTACAGATGTGATCAAAAGTTTAAGGGTTACTGGAGAAAAAGTCCAGAGACATATCCAAAAAAACATTTATTTGTGAGAAACTGGAGGACCTGATAGGGCTAACATAAGATCCTCTTGACCAACAACCACGAGATGGCATCTGTAAGAGAAGGGCTTCAAGAGCATAAACAGTGTTCAGAAATCATGTCTGGTTTTGTTCCTTTGGACTTTGCAAGGGAAAACCAAACATTGGACATTAAAAGGGGAAGAAAAGTGATCCCACTCTAGATATTTTCAATGTGATGCAGTGGAGGAGGCTTTATAATCATCTTGGAAGTTTTTTCCATCAATGGAATTTTCAGGCACAGGGATGTCAAACCGTACGTCTGACAAGGGACATTTTCCAAGAGAATGATGCATTCCTTTTGGACCTTTTAAAATCAAATAAAGCATTTAGGGATAGAAGGAAAGAGAGCGTTTACAAAAGCAGAAAACAGTTCCAGACTCCCAAGTCCTTTTTTAAAAAAATTTTTTGGTTTTGTTTTGGAGTGTTCTTTGTGTTTAGCAACTGATACCCCAATCAATCCATGGAAATTTGTTGTTGCAATGTGACAACATTTGAAAAAGTTGAAAGATATTGACTTTTTTTGCAAGGCACTACAAAGCATACACATTGTTCAATCATTTTATCATCCATCTTTATTTATTGTTCCATTCTGTGATCTCAGCTACTGACTTGGATCGTTTGATTCAGTTTCTGGTAAAGATGAGCATGCTGCGGCACTTGACAAGCAACTTACTACCTTTTACCTCCTTTTACCTCAGTGAGCAGCATCTCAACAGTCATCTCTCTCTGGTTTGGCATCTCTCTCTTGTACCCCTCCCTCTTCTTCCATCCTTCTGCCCACCGCCCCATTTCATTTCCCTTTCTCTCTCCCTGTTAGCCGAGGTATGTCTCTTGCCCTCCTTGCGGTTAGCGGCAGACCACAGCGGGGTCGTGGTGTGAGGTCACCGGCGGTCTTCTTGTAGCATATGGACATGCTTCCTTCCAAGAAATCTCCGGCCAGATGAGACCACACACAAACTCCAACACACACACACACTAAAAAAAATATTCAAAAATTCCAGGAAAACAGTTAAAACCTGAGTCTCGGACTGGGTGTTTGTGGGATTAAAGAAAACCAGAAGCTATCTGATCCCACTTCTCATCTTCTCTGTGACCCAGGGGATCACTTCGAGTAATCTTGGTGTTAAGAAACACACATCCCGCACTCAATATGCCAGTGATCCACAGAAGACAGCCAACACAGCGTACACAAACACACTTTATCACACACGTGAGCAGACATACACTCCATCTCCTAATCTGGCATAAACCAGCTGACTTCTTAAGGCGCGCTAACCGCGTCGGACACACAGAAGTTAAGTGGGATTGAGTAATCGCTCGCAGGATTCAGTGTGAGGTCTTGGACACAGACGTGTTGGAGCATATGCAGGAGTACGCACACACAGAGCTGGTAATCTTCCAGCCAGCTGAAGTGTAATCAAGAAGGAGACAGCCATATGTCTGAGGGTGCTGAGCTTTACCCTCGCTCTTTCCCAGCACTTCCTCTCCTGCTCTGCATCTTTTACACACACCTCATTCCCTCTTATGTTCTTTATTCTCCATCTGATTGACCCCACCTTAAATCACATTAAGTCTACTTGCAGACTGAAATGAAATTTGAAATAAAAGCTTAAGAATGAAGGGTTTGATCTGTGTCTGATCTTTTAGTTAATCCTTCCAGTTCAGAGCTCACATTTTAATGTCTAAACATTTCTGTCAGTGCCACCTATTGCAGAGAGTTGGATTTGTCTGTCTCTGTGAGTCGGTGTGTGTCCCTCGTCCCCTCTGTGGGGACAGCTGGTGTAGCCGGTGACCCTGGCTCTCGAAGGAAGCCCCAGCGCTCCTTCATGTCTCCAGCTCCGGAGGCCATTTCAGCCCTCACAGATTTGAAGACAATGCAACACATGCTTGTTTTTGTCATGGAAAACTCAAATCAACTCCTCTGCATACTCAAAATGGTCTCTGATTGTGAAGATTTAGCCCCAATTCCATAAAAGCCAAGTGATTTTCCATGTCCTCCTCCGATCTGCCCCTCAATCCGCTCGTCCATCTCAGTTTCTTATCATCAATTTTTCCCTCTAGTCTTTTAGTCTTTTCTTAATCCGCTCCCTCTGTCTGATGAAATGACCATATCTAATCCTCCGCTCCCCTTGGGGAGCGTTGTAACTGTATTAAGACAGCAAATCCATGTCCTTACAACTGCTACAGATGTCTTTCTTTATTATCCACTCTCCCTTTCTCTCTCTTTCTATCATGCGTTCTCCCTGTCTCCTCGCAACTTCCCTTTTAAATCTTCTAAATCTGCTCTTTCATAATCTTCTGCCTGCTTTCAAAGTGGTGCATGTATAATCTCACGTTATGTTTTGGCAGATTTATTTTGAGCTTTGTCTTCTGTCTTTTTTCTTAACTCTTTGAATTTATTTTCTCCAGTCTTGCAAATGTTAATAACCAAATGAGCAGTCTGTCCTATTTTAAACCGATTTCCATGGTCAATCGAGAACTGAGACTGCCCTTGTCAAAGTATTCATGACATCCACATAAATACAGACCAAGGAAGAACCACATTAGTGCTGTTGGACCTCTGTGCAGCATTTGACACTGATGACCATGAGATCTTAAAGCTATGGGAGAGCTGGGTCGGACCCTCCGGTACAGCACTTGACTTGTTCGAGTCTTACCTAAAGAACAGGGATTTCTTCATGTCAATAGGTATCTTTTCATCTGTGTGAATAGGAGTCACATGCGGGGTACCCTAAGGTTCCATCTTGGGGACCCTCTTATTTAATATCTACATGCTCCTGCTAGCTCTGATTATAACATGTAATAAGATTAGTTACCATAACTATGCAGATGATACACAGCACAACATTATGATGTCACCAGGTGACTCTAAACCCATTCAAGCGCTGAGCAGATGCATAGAACAAATCAATGCATGGAGGTGCCATAACTTTCTCCAGCTGAACAGAAATAAAGCTGAAATAATTACTTTTGAGAGATATTATTATACAGTAGAGTACTTCACAGGAAGTACACGATAATAGTGACAAATTCTACGACCTGAACTGTGACTCTGATAAAACAGTTGTTCACATACAGTGGACCCCTGGTATTCACAAGGGTTAGATAATACAACCATCCGCGAACAGCTAAAATCCGCAAATACTTGACACCCCTTCTAAAAATGCTTATAACTGCCCATTTTAATTGTTCAAACACCAAATATACCTTAATACGCATGTGGAACCCATCTTGGCACTATGGCAGAAACTAATGAAATGACTTCAGAACTCTCAAAGACGCTTTACAATGAAATCAGTCATTCCCATTCATGTACACATTCACACGCGGATGATGGCAAGGTACTGGATTATACCCACAGCTGCCCTGGGGCAGTCAGACAGAAGCAAGGCTGCCATATCGTGCCATTGGCCCCTCTGACCACCACCAGCAAGCAAGGTGGATGGAGTGTCTTGCCCAAGGACACAACAACAGAGATGGTCGGGGCAGGGGCTCGAGCCGGCAACCCACCAATTGTGTGGCAAACTTCTATCTCTGTCAACACTATCGCCCCAAATATCCAGTCTTCTACATTTTTTGGGGTACGGCCAATCAGCATCAAGGAAAATGAATGGATTGCCTGCTTTGCAAATGCCAGCCAATAGCATGTCAAGTGGCATTGCACCTAGATATTCCAGCTTCCCAAGGTGCATTTTCTTTCGAATATTTTAAAAACAATCTTCGAAAAGATGAATTTTCCATGAATACTTCAGAGTTACTTTCAACAAAAAAAAATACACAAATAGGTGAGTCTACAAATACTGAACCACGACTAGGCAAGGGTCCACTGTGCTACAAGTGCTACCAGGCTTTTTCATTTTTCCCTTCACATGCACAATGAATGCAAGTGAAATTACACCAGCAACACTTCCACCTGCAGGGGTGCATATTCTCTCTTATTCCACCTCAATTGAGGCAGCAGCTATGTGCAGATGTGTCTTTTCTTCTTCATTACACATTAGCACTTCATTCTGGTGGACGGTCAGCATGTGTTCGTTTGTTTTTGGAGACCTTCCAGGCGTCTCACTGTCGCCTTGCTGATCAGACAAGCTGAAAAAAAGCTCAGTGTTTTTCTGCTCCGTCGACTCCAAACACTGCTTCGCCTACAGTAATCACAGGAGCCAAAGACGCAAAGCAAGAGCCTGATAAAGTAACTGATACAGTGTGATCTTTGTGTTACTTCCCATAGATTGAATCATGTGTTTAAAGACTATAATTTCAGAGGTTGGTGCTTAATACTACCAACATAATGAGTCTCATGCTGTTTAAGAGAAACATTGTTAAGACAACCAAGTGGTGTGGCTGTAAGAATCCAAGAAAATGGAATATGATGGCCTGACAAGATCTGCATCCATCAGTAGATAAGCTCTAGGAGATTTCCAGCATCACACTTGGTGCCCCACTACATGGTCACTTTGAAGTATTTTGTATTTTTCTTTTAGATCTGCATCACTTGTGAAGTTTGCTGCCACTAATACTGAGTACTCTCTTTTCATAAAAAGCTCCCCCTGGTGCTAAACTTTGTGTTTAGCTCTCATTCTCTTCTGGTTGATTCTACTGAGTCAGTTATAACTGCCATGTACTTTGTGTGCTGTGTATCACTGTGCATTTGTGTTTTGTCATGTCACCTTCTATGGCACGGTATTCAGACTATTGTGGACCCAGCAGTGGCTACTTCCTTGTCGAAGGAGGCTATATCCATTCTGAAGCTAGCTACTAATCTAATTAATGAGTAATGATTAATGATAGGCCGGCACCAATAACTGAGCAACTGGGACCAGAAACTAAGTGGCAGTACTAGCAATTGAGAAGGAGACTACTCACTTATGTTAGCATTGGAGAGGCTAGTGACTAGCATGACTGGGTTGGTGTCACCCTCTGGATTGCCTTTTGCCTTCTCCTCTCCTCTCCTGTCCATTAGCACAGATAGGCTCACATTAGGATTAAGTATGCTGGCATTAGCCTTGGATTGGCAGGTAGCAAGCATGCCAATGCTGGTCACCCACTGGATTGCCTGCTTCCTCATCTGTCCTTTAGCGCAGACTGGTGTTAGCACTGGATAAGCCAGCGATAGCCTTGGATTTGCTAACAAATAGCATGCTAAGGACCTGCAAATTCATACTTTCTTCTTTAAAGGAAACTTTATCAAGAAAAATGGTTGTCATACAAATCTGTAAGTGAGATATATTAGATGTATTGATAGATTCTTTTCACAGAGCACAGACATCCTGAATAATACAAAGTTCAAGTAGGCTTCTGATTGCAGGTTTTGACTCGGCAAATGGCTAAAGGGCAATAACACCTAATTGTTCACTACCTTTAAGCACCTTTAATTTGCTCTGCTTTAAAAACTTCAGTACTTAGACTCTTTAACTGTGTCTTTTTCTTGCATTCCTACTTTTTCCTGTTGTATGTACTCTGTTTTTTTTCTTACAGAAGGTATACCTTGCCTAGTGGTTCTGTGCTTAGCTGTGTCTCTTTCCTGAATGGATAATTTCACAGAATTGACCTGTTGTTGCCTGATCCATCTCTGCCAAAAAAGAATTCAACCTGTCATTGTTGGTAAATGAAACAATGTAAGGCAGGAAAAATATTTTACATTTAAAATATAATAGTTGTGTAATTATTACAATTACTTTATTAAAGTAATATCACCAAGTACATTTAATTATTTTTTAATTACCTTTAATAGATTTTGATGTATGAGTGGTGCTGTACAGTAACAAATTTTCTTTTTACAACCTAAATTATATAACATTATTATATAGAACTACTTACTCTCTAGTTGCTTTCAATAAATGTTATTGAGAACTAGGTTGTATTAACTTTTGGTTTATGAAATGATTTCAGTTGTAATCAGGATTTTAAAAAAGCCCAAAACACTATTGGCTGATAATAAATGGCTTCAAATAAAAATGGACAAACCCATCTGAAATTCTGCCAGGGTATGAAAACCTAGGAGCACAACTGTAAAAACAATTTGAAATGACCTCAGTCTAAATTGGACTAAGGCTTTTCCACAGGAAATGGGACAAAAAGCATGAACGATATATGTGCTGTAGAAGAAAGAATGGGTGATAACAAACAAAGGAATATTGGGAAAGACATCTTTCTGAGTCAAGCTAAGCAAAGATACAATGTGAATGCTGAGCTTAAAGGGTCAGATTTCCTTTTCAGGGAAACTCTTTAAAGGCCTTCAGCTACTAAAGCAAGGTGAGCTACATGACTCGCATCCTCGACATTGAGCAAAGCTGGGTGGAAGAATAAAAATAATTAAAAACATAAATGTTTGCAGGAAGTGAAGGCACTTGAAAATAAATCATGTGTTCCTTGAACTGCATACTCAAAGAAATGACTCTGTCTAGTTCCTTCAAACACCTGAGGCCAGATGCAGATGGCCTATTAGAGACTTTGAGTTATGTCCAAATGATGTCTCAGAGCTTAATTAAGGAGAATGTGGTAATTGCTTCTGCTTGGTCAAAGAAAAGCTTTCAGTGTTGATGTACATTAATATAAACCTGAAAGAATGAGGTCTTAAACTGGTCCAGAACCAGTATAGTTGGAGAACTGACTTAGAAACAACCTTGGTGAGCATAAGGTTGAAGTTAACTATAAATGGTTCTTTGACTGTATATACAGTACAGAGCCATTAAAAAGAGGTATGGGCTTGAACATCTTGGATTTTTTTTTTTTAACTTTAAGGATAGATTTAGATTATATGTTTATCATAGATTATATGATTAAAAAAAAAAACTTTAATCATTTTCAAAAACCAGATTTGTTTGAACACGTTTGAGTTTATCAGGAATTCACTATTCCATCATGAACATGTTTTTTTAGAAGCAACAGGAAGCAACTGGAATATTGATGCCTTGATATTTTACCACCCTTTATGGCAAAATGATATGATTCCATTTTGGTCCTGTCTGTGACTCCCTCAGCATATTTGTTTTTGTCTACCTACACAAAATTCCAACTTATTCCAAAGAGCTGATTGAGCATTGCTCCCCTTGTATTATGTGTCTTGGAAAACCGCCTTTTGTTTAGGCAGAAACATGTAAATTTCATGTTCTTATTATCACTTTTTGGGGATGTGTTTGAAGAAAGATAGATGAAGATAGATCCAGAAAAAAACATATGTAAACATATGTATACTTTGAAACACATACTGTACCTGCAGTCTGCTTTCAGGGTGAGCTTGCTTGAACTGCCACACCTTGGCATGTTGGCTGTTGTTTTATACGTCCTCCACTTGTAGACGATTTTCCGTACAGACTGATTTCATCTTCTTTTGAGAGTTGTTTAAATCCTGAACCAAAATCATGAACTGTTACAATCTAAATTCTGAAAGACTCAGACAGCTCTCTGGATCTCATCACACTGTTCACTTTAGCTTCGACAGTCAGGAGCACCAAACTAAATGTCTGTGGTTTAAACAAGGCAAAGCTCTTTCAAAATGTTGAATAATAATCATGTTTTACTCATGTGCAGCTGAAATGCCTGGGTCTATTTTTAGCTTATTTTATGTGCGAATTAATGTAAGGGCATGGCGATTAGTCCTCACCAGAAACTGTTTTGTTTTTTTTTTTTTTTCATGTTGTTTGTTTATATTGCATGATTTTGGTGGTATTGTCAAAATTCATATTAAACTCCTGCTTATTCATGCTTCAGTATTCATGAAATTTTTTTTGGAATGTGACTCTAAATTTGAAGAAAATTCAACTAGTTGCTGATTTTTTGTTTGTAGAGCATGTCTAAAATATTCAAAAGAAAATGCAGCTTGGGAAGCTCAATGCTACTTGATGCACTGTTGGTTGGCGTTTCCAAAGCAGTCACTCCAGGAGCGCCATTGATTGTCTTTGGCACTGATAGGCTTTATCCTCAGGAGTTGAGAAAGGGAAGACTGTAGACGTTAGCTTCTGCAGTCGTGCTAGTCCCCAACCCTATGAATACTGGGGGTCCCCTGTATGTTTGAAAAATGCACAGGCTGTCATAGGGTTTCCTTATTGAATGTAGAATTATTTTTATTTTTTTTTGCTATTATTTGATTAATCCTAAGTGGAAAAAGGAGCATTATTGAAGATCCCTCCTCCCAGCAGCTGTTAGACTCCAGAACCGTCACTGCTCTCAACAAACTCAGTTTGTGTTTACTTCCCTGCTGGCATTTGTGCATTTTTACTAATTTTAAATTAATTTTGTGCTGCTATTTGAACATCTGTTGTTTGCAGTTTTATGCTTTACAAACTGTAAATAGCCTGTTGTTTTTTAATGCACAAATACACAAACACATTTTTGAACTTTTTGAAAATTATCCTACGCCATTGCCCTCACTGTATGTATATATATCACTTTGAATTTCACCACTGTGGGACAATAAAGGGTATTTCTAATCTGTTCTATTCTAATATTATATTATTTGACAATAAAGATTCTATT